>OY992892.1:26604523-27346666 GCA_963921405.1 Cepaea hortensis | reverse complement strand
CTCCCTCCTCCACCTCCCTCTTCCTCCTCCCTCCTCCATTTAACCAAGACAGACAGACAGTCAGACAGATAGTCGGGAACGGGATCTTATATGACTACTTATATGATTTAAATGAGATGCTCTCCACCATGGGCTGGACTGGGTCAGACAGACAGACAGATAGATAGATAGACAGACAGACAGACAATCGGGAACGGGAACTTATATGACTACTTATATGAATTAAATGACATGCTCCCCATCAGGGTCTGGGCGAAGACGGGCTGGGTCAGACAGACAGACAGACAGACAGTCAGACAGACAGATAGTCGGTAACGGGAACGAGAACTTATATGACTACTATATGAATTAAATGAGATGCTCCCCACCAGGGTCTGGGCGAAGCCGGGCAGGGTCAGCTAGTGTTCCATAAACATTATACACCATTCCTCTTCAGTTAGGAAGTTATAGGAATCATGAAAGTGAAACATCCAACAGTCATTACTAATTGTATACTAATTCCTGTGACAGACTGACTGTCTTTGCTTCCATCAGTTGTTAATTAAGCTCTCGTAATTTACAGTTTCTGATATTCAGGTAAAACTATAGTTTTGCATCATATTCTCTGCAACTCCTGTACTATAAAATAAAAACAATAATACCACACCACAACTGTAATTGTGTTTAACCGTACTTGCTAATTTTATGTAGAAAGTAACAGCTACACAAGATGAAATGTTTGCAACTCTTACAAGATGCTTGTCTTATCCAGTAGTATAAATGGAGACAGACACAGAAGGCCCGCCAAAACATGGACTGCGCTAGCTAATATGATACAAAGATATGCTGTATCTACAGACTGATCTTTGCTAGATCATAAACCATGGAAGTTTGGATTCTGGGGATTGGGCAAGTTGGCAAACCTTGAATTGTTTTTAGATTGTTCAACAGTGATGCTGGATTGAGCCACAGGCAATCTTGCAAAGTGGAATTTGTGTTCAGAAAGAAAGAAGAATACCTGCGGAAAGTGCTTTATGGGAAATAAGCTCATAAAAAAGGTGTGAAAAAGGAAAACTATCTTCTATAGAATTTCTGGAAGATTTAAACTGATATATGATTTTATGCAACAAGGATACATAAATCATCTTACTTCACACTTAATACAAATTAAGAATATGTGACAATCATACAGACTTAAACATGCAGAGAACAGACAGACTATCATGGTTTAGAGAGAATGCAGCAACAGGAGTTGGTCAGAGAATCTGGTAGAGCGTTGTGACTCAGAGGTAAAGCAAGACAGACATTTAATCAGATTGTAACGACATCATTAGTATTGGAACTGTACATTGGCTGTTGAAGATGATGACTGAGCACTTATGGAATGCCCCGAGTGCAATGATGTCTGTTCTAAACTCAACTCAACAGCTTGCAGATGGCTGTTCTCTGTTCTGGTAGCACCAACTCCCTAGACATTTGTTAAGTTTTGAGCCTATAGGTTTTACATGCCCCACACTGAGATAGGCCAACATCCCGTTAAGTAAAATAGTTTGACAGGAGATTGACTAAGGGTTAACATATCATAGTATGTTTCAACTATATCATTCTTGAGCATAGCCTACGATGGGTAGCGTTTGTGATGTTCTGTTGTGATAATTTGGTGTGTCCAGTGTGTGCCGCGTGTTACACACCCGCTTCACACGCGTGATCCGGGACTGTTTCCGGATCCGGTCAGGGATATGCACTACTGACGAGCTCAAACGAGGGCGAAACTTGAGTATAGTGCTTCCATATTGACGTGGATAGGCCTTAGGTTCATACCAGAATGCGATCGGCGTTGCCAGTAGTGGGTTGTGCTCAATATTTAAATTTCAAATCTCGAAACAACCACATAATCAATTGATTATTGCTCACTGGATTTAGGAGGCCTGGTGTTCCTTGCCAGTGAGAAGTCCTGATCGTTCGGGTCCCATCGATTGACGGACGTCGGTCGCGGCGATTGGGCAATCTTGAGCATAGCCTACGATGGGTAGCGTTGTGATGTTCTGTTGTGATAATTTGGTGTGTCCAGTGTGTGCCGCGTGGTTACACACCCGCTTCACACGCGTGATCCGGGACTGTTTCCGGATCCGGTCAGGGATATGCACTACTGACGAGCTCAAACGAGGGCGAAACTTGAGTATAGTGCTTCCATATTGACGTGGATAGGCCTTAGGTTCATACCAGAATGCGATCAGCGTTGCCAGTAGTGGGTTGTGCTCAATATTTAAATTTCAAATCCCGAAACAACCACATAATCAATCTATATCATTCTTGCCTTCTACCCTAATCCTGCTGTAATATCCTATCACAGGATAGCAACCAATTTCACCAACAGCACTTTCATTTTGCCTACCACTACTAAAAATGCACAATGTTTGTAATGGATAGTCTAGACCAGTGGTTCTCAACCACTGGGGAATTCAGTGACAATGGAGATCATACAATAAGAAAAACAACCTACACATAGTCCTTTCTCTAATTTTCCAATCATAATTAATTCACAATACAGAGCAATGGAAATTGTAACATTAAGATCATAACTGCATCATATAAGGCTTCTTCTGGTCATTAAAGAAGGCTTGATATCATTCTTCTCTCTCTCTCTCTCTCTCTCTCTCTCACACACACACACAAACTAACTACACAAGCAAACTAACA
This sequence comes from Cepaea hortensis, assembly GCA_963921405.1. Lineage (NCBI taxonomy): Eukaryota > Metazoa > Mollusca > Gastropoda > Stylommatophora > Helicidae > Cepaea > Cepaea hortensis. The sequence continues at coordinate 27,343,987 of OY992892.1, read as the reverse complement.
TGATTAATGAAGCAGCTACAATGCACAAACATGTTTTGATATCAAGGAAAATAATCTGATCTACATTTGGTCTGCATTTCCAAATGTATGAATGGCTGAACGCATTTACCAAAATCCAGATGACTTGCCACCGGGAGGGTTTGAAACCTTTGTTGCAGGTCTTTTAGGCTGTTTTTCATCGAACTGGTGACCTGAAATATATTTTTAAAATGTATCTTGTTCAGTAATTTTTCTTTACAATGCAACACTAAGTGCAGGCTACGAGAAATTACAATTAAATATAATTACATTTTAAGTATAGTTCTGGAATCAGATTCTTCATTAGATCACCAAAGCCTCAGATCACCTCTGTGTTGATCGGTGAGTATGCCATTTACCAAGCAATACACTATTTATCTCTTTGACTTTCATTTTCTCTTTTCCCAAATTTGCCAGTTGTCACTAAGTTTTTAAGTTGTCAGATACTTTGTTCCTGCCTTCAACCCTGTCACACAAACATACACTTAAAATAGGAAACAGTTTAGAAAAATAGATCTCAGTGTCACAAGTGTTTCAGGTATATTGTCTCCTGCTAGTAGCCATACAATAAACACATTTGAAATCTTTCAAAGTTTCATCCATTGATAGTATGAATGTAACGAGTGACACAGGAGAGCTCCACTAGCAGGAAATTCGGTTAGTTTTCTCTATTTAGCAGAGTATCAAATGCACCAGTCATTTCATGTCAATAGCTTCCGACTACATGAAGTTTCGGCTGCATCTAAGCAAACCAAATATCAATAGCTTCTGACTACGTGAAGTTTCGGCTGCATCTAAGCAAACCAAATTGTCCTTAATTCATCGAGAATTTCACAAATGTTTAGACTATCACCCAGGGTAAGTTAAAATCATCACTTAACTCTTTGTATGCCTAACTCTGCTATAATTCTAGTGAAACTCTTTATCATGCTGGACTGTCGGACAACTGTTTTACAACCAATTACAACTCCATATGGGGAGGAGCCGGCACTGTTTTTGAACACCATTTTTCTAGTCCTGAGGATCTAGCTGGCATTTAGGCTAATATTCCCTGACTTCATAAGTGACAACATTGGGGACTGTTCAAGGTCTTTTTTAAAGACTAAGGCATATAGTGATAAACCCATATTTGTATAGACCAACTGACACTAAATGGTACCTCAATCCATCATGTGCCATGCCGGAAAGCGTGGGCAGTCATGACTCTCCATTTCACTCAATCACCAGAGTCGTGGATCAGCTCAATGTTCCTGTCTCGACCATGCCATGTGGCCAAGCCATCCAGGTATTTACTTTTCGGTTTTCCCCTTGGTGGGTTCCCTTCGATCTTGCCAGTTGTCACCAAATTCCCGAATTAATTTCTTCTCATAACAAGTCCAAAAACTTTTGACTGTCTACATCTAATTTCTCTATCTACGATTTTCATTTGTTTCTTGTAGGACCTGGTCATTGGTTTTTCAATCTGTCTATGGTATTCTTTGCATTCTCCTCAGAAACATTTCCACAGCCATAAGATGTTTTTCAGCTTGACTGCTCATTGTCCAAACTTCACTTCCATACAAAATTACAGGCTCTATGAAGTACTTCAACACTCTTTTTCTCATTTTAATTGACATCTTTTTATTGGTTAGTATGTTTTTTTATCTTGCTAAAGGCTACATTCGCCATGGTGATTCTTGGTCTAATCTCTTCAAGGCATCCCCAATCAGATGTTATGACTGTTCCGAGATAATTTTACCGATTCACTTGTTTAAGAATATTCCCATTTACTTGTATATTACATTGTGGCATTTCTTTCTTCATAGTGACGACCATAATCTGCGTCAATTTACAATTTGCAACAACCTCATTTACTAATTGTTGCAGATCCTGCTCATTGTCTGCAATCAATACTGCATATCTAATGTTATTGATGTTTCGTCCTCCTATGATGATTCCATTTATATCTTCTACATTTCTGAAAATATTTTCAATGTATAGGGAAAAAAGATCTGGAGACATTACACATCCCAGTCTCACACCTCTCTTAATAGGCTATATTGTCCCACTTCATTATCAATCTTTTGGCAGCTTGTTGTTTCCAATATATGTTTTTTTATAAGTCTTTCCCATAAATTTGTAGATCTGCAAGCATATCTACCATGTTGACATGTCTTACTCTATCGAAAGCCTTCGTGTATTCAACAAAGCAAAGATGTATGTCTTTGTTTACTTCTATAGAACGTTCGATAACTGATCGCAGCATATACACAGCATTTACAAATCCACATTCTTGTTCTCCTATTTCAGATTGTATTTTCTTCCTCACTCTTTGCATGCTAATTCGTAGCAAAATCTTTGTGATGTGACTCATTATACTAATTGTTCGATGTTGATCACATTCCAAGGCTCCTGATTTCTTTGGGATTACAATATTTTCATCATGTTGGACTGGTAGTACATGGTTCCGTCGCCTTGCTACTGAGTGAGTGCGTGGCGCGACTCTGTGAGCTGTGATATTCATGTGGAATGCTTTTACATGTCCGCTTTTGTTTGTACAGTGACCTGCATGTTCGGAACAATGGCTACCGCTGTTGCTGAACTGACCAATTTGCCTTTCCTGTTCACAAGTGCATTTTACAGGAGACTCATGGGAGTCGGCGCTGGAGCTACGGAGTTCTTGCTTAATGCGACGTTTTTGGCGGGTCGCCCTGCGGATAGAGACAGAGCCATGTGAGAAAACCCGGGTCAATGAGGTCTTTCTGGTGACTGCCGATTCCATCGACGATGAACTGTGGTTTCCGTGGGTGACTTTTGTGTTGGCATTCTGGTAGCGGCATTATGCACAATGTACCTGTGCTGGATTGCCGAGACTCCTGTCTTTTCCACTTTTCCCATTGGACAGTGGGGAGCATTTTGTGTGATATTCACTGGCACAGGAACGGAGTATGATGGGGACGACCCGTTGCCGTGAAGTTGGAACCTTGACTAACTAACTAACTGGGATTGCAATAAATACAGAATTACATAATTCAGAAGGTATGTCTCCGGTATCATATATTGTGTGCAGCAGTCTGGTGACTTGATCTATTCCAAATTCTTCTAAAGCATTAATCATTTCTGTTGTGATGTTATCTGAACCGTGCGTCTTGCCAGCTTTCATATGTTTGAACATTTCAAACCTCCACCTTCAAAATTGGTGATCCTTCATTATTAATTCGAATATCATACTGTTCATCTCATTTATCATCATAAAGGTTTTTCACATAATCTGACCATACATGTAGAATCTGATCTTTTTCTATTATGATATTTCTGTGTTTTTAGACAGCCTGCAGATGTACTTGTTCTTTTATTAATAAGTTCCTGAATTCTTTTGTGCATTGATTTGGAATTTTGACTGTTGTGTTGTTTTTCATTTCTATAAAATTTTTCTCAAGCCATGCTTCTTTTGCTTCCTTATATAATATTCTGACTTGTCTGTGAATTTCTCCATATTTTGCAGGATTATTTTTGTTGAGTCTTCTTGTTTCCATTAGTTGTAAAATTTCTTAAATCATCCATTTCTTACGACCCACCTTCTTGAATTTTGGAATAGTTGTTTCTGCAGCTAAACTGACTGAATTCTTCAACATATCCCATTGATCATCCACATCTTGAAATAGAATCTCGAGATCAGACAATATATCAAATCTGTTCTGTACTTCTATGCTGAATTTGTTTTGTATTTCCTTGTCGTTTCTTAATGTACAAGATCATATTTAGTGTTTCCTGTTAATCTGTGATCACTATAACAATCAGCACTGGGAACTGATTTTGCAATTGTTAACGCATTTCGAAACCTTCTGCTAATCAGAATGTAATCAATCTGGTTTCTAATCCTGCTGTCAGGACTCCTCCATGTCCATAATCTTCTAGGGTGTTGTTTAAACTAAGTATTTCCTACAATCATTTCCTGTTCTTTTTCCCATTCTACAAGTCTGTATCCTCTTTTGTTTCTCTCTCCCAAACCATGGTTTCGTACTGTGTATCCATCACCTTGATTTCCTATTTTTGCACTGAAGTGATCATGATATTTATTTTTGAATTTTTACATTTCTTTAAAGCAGACTCTATGTCACTATAAAATGCCTCTATACTACCTTCACTGGAATCTTCTGTTGGGACATATTCTTGAATAACGTTTATGTTAAAAGGTCTGCCGCTTAATTTAACTAGTAGAACTGTCTGACACAGTCCAATAGCCTCTAACAGATTTTGATGTTCGCCGATCCAAGATAATTGCTACCCCTCTTTGTCGTTCTCCTCCTCCAGAATAAACAATCTTAAAATCTTCATTTATCTTAACCCTTTATCAGGCAGACGTTTGTCTGTTTTGTAACCCTGAAGAAGAATTTTGATGTTCGGTAACATTTTGGGTTACGTTAGCAAAAATATCACATATAAGTTGTTAGTCAACAGATTTTAGTCAAATAAACAGCAAAATGAAGGGAAAAGCATGCAGAATATTTTACTCATGTGAATGTTGCCACTAATCCACACATGAACACAAATATTTACAAAATACAACTTATTGTTTGTGATTGTCAGCCATCTATACGGCAATTTACAAACACATTTTCAGAATCATAATCACTTTCTTTAAAGTACGACTCACGACTGCTAATGCAAAGTAACGCTCATCACTGATATCTAGCTCCGATTAATAATCAACTTCTTGCCTTTCAATACCACTTAAATTGAACCCAGCACCGCTATCACTTGAAGAATCGTCAAAATCCATTTTGAAATACAAAGCGTAAAACCCATAAAAACTAAAAAAAAAAAAAAATAAATCCATGTAAATTCAAAGTACACGCTTGCAAATGGCGGCCATGTTGTCAAGCTATCGAATCATAATGAACTAGGCACTTTTAAAGAAGGTAGTTTGCCATTACTTTCTTTTCTGGGCAGTGACCATACTGGCCGGTGACGTGAACCCCCGTGAACGAGATCTTCTGCCTACCGTTGCAAAATATAAATATCTGTCGGCTGCCCTAAAATTCATCCACCACCTGGCTTCTTGTGAATGCCTTCTAAAAACGATTGATTGATTGATTGATTGATCTAGGAACCGACATCACAGCATTCGGGACATTTACATAAGCGCTCCGTCCCCATCCTCAGCAACCAGCGAAGAGTTCCAACACTAATAGTTCCAGTAGCAATCTGATTATATGTCCGTCTCGCTTTTCCTCTGAGCGTCGAGCAGATCCCCTCGTCACTCCTCGCTAAAACATATTCTTATTGTTATTACATATTCTAAAAACGAATATGTAATAACAACACATAATCCACAGAAAAACACAAAAAACAGCGTATCCTGAAGAATGAGCCTATTGACCTATATATGTACTATACCATCACACTTTTTTGTTTTCATTTTTATTATCTATGTTCATTTCATTTAGATCTGTTTGTGTTGTTCCTGAAGAAGATCACTAGGATAGAAACATCAGATTCTTTGTGGTTTAGCTTATGTTTACTTTTTCACTTTATGTTATTTTTCCCCATTGTGAGTTTTGTTAACAGGGTTTGAGTTTGTGGTAATGTATGTCGACTGTGACTGGGTTTGTTTTCTCTCTTTTTCGCAGGAGTCACACATATCAACTGTTTTCTTCTCGATTTTCTCAAACACTCCACATATGATAACTGAAATGCCTTTTGAACAAGTTTTAAACTATTAGGGGCATTCATTTGAAAGCTGTTCCAATGGCTTTATTACAAAAGCATGAAAGAAACATTAACAGGTGTAGTAGAATTAAACAAAATATTCATTTTGAATGAATTATGCACCATGGGTTGGTCAGAAGAAGTCGCCGTAGGCATTCAGGCAAGCATCCCATTGCTTAGGTAGGCGGCGAATGCCGTCCGCAAAAAAGGATTGTGGTTGCTCACTGAACCAAGTGTTTACCACGTTCATTACGTCTGCATCTGTGTGAAATCGTTGCCCCTTGAGAGCTTTTTTTAGAGGTCCGAACAAATGAAAATCACATGGTGAAAAATCAAGACTATAGACTGGATGTTGCAGAATTTCCCACTTCTTCCTTGCTAATGCTTCCTGCACAATCTTTGCGACATGCAGACGAGCATTATCGTGCAACAAAATCACACTGCGAGAAAGCATGCCTGGTCGTTTATTCTTGATGGCTTTTTGCAGCTTGTCTAGTGTTTGCAAGTAGTGGGTAGAGTTGATGTTGACACCAAGTTCTTTAAAGTTGGCCAACAATAGCCCTTCATGATAAAAAAATGCGCTCAACATAACCTTACCAGCGGAAACCTGTAACTTGAATTTTTTGGCTTTTGGTGATCCAGCATGCTCTCTCTTTTGCTACTCGGCTCAGAGTGGTGACACTATGATTCATCGCCTGCCACTATGCGGAAGATAAATGCATCACCCTCCACTCTGTAACGCAGTAAGTGGTTCAAACACCGTCCTATGCGTTCCTCTTTTTGGTGGTCGGTCAACATCCGTGGTACCCTCTGAATGCATCTTCCGATATTGCAGTTTCTTACGAACGACCTTTTGAATTGTCCCAATTGACACATCAAATTCTTTCGCTAGCAAATGCATGCTTCAACAACGGTGCATCTGTACTGCTGCATCAATTTTGGCAATGGTTTTTTCTGTTGCAATAAAATGCGCTTGACCCGGCCGTCAAAGATTTGTCATGAACTGACATCCTTTCCGAAACATTCATGCCCAGTCTGTCACTGTTGTCTTCGACACACATTTGTTACAGTATGCTGCCTGCATTCTTCGATGAATGGTCGACATCCTTCAAATGAAAGAAACATTTTCTCAACGGTCAGAAACAGAACCTATGCATCATGGGACAATAAGCACTTGCTCTTTTATTCATTGGTCAGTACTTATCACATGACTATGACATGATCATGTTCAACGTACGTAATTACGCATGGTGCGGCACAAACGGATTTCAAATGAATGCCCCTTATAACAACATTAAACAAAACATCTACTGCGAGTAAAACAATTTTACCACTGAGTGAGAATGAAGATTCTTGCATGTTGCGCACTCCACCAGATTGTCTATTATGATAGTCGTGGTAAATTGGATTGTCAGCATGTCTATCATTCTCCTGTGCATTTTCAGACTTGATTTCCACCACAGGACCAGTGTATGGCTCTCGTTCCACAAACCGTGGTTTACGCATCTACAAATATATGGAGACAATTGGACACATTCAAGAGGTGAGGACAAGTTGCTGTGTTGGACAGGACACATGTGAAATACATAACTAGAATATTACTAGTGGGAAAAAAAATTCATGATACAGGAAATAATGACATCTATAGTGTCGGATATAAGTAACAAAATGAGGAAAAGCTTCAGGTGAAAATGATGATTAGGATTAAATGATGATAAAGGTGATGTCTTTATTATTATAGTAGTTAATGAAGCTAAGCTATCCTTCACCTGTCCTTCACCATATCTTTAAAAAAAAATCATTTTATGTTTAACTGTTAATAGATTGTGTTATTATTTATAATAACTTGTCATGTTTGTATTGTTCTTGTGAGAGTTATAACCGAAAGTCAGACATGCGTGCCATGTTTTTACGTAATTATTATTACTTTTTTAGACGCTCTACATTATTTTAAAATACTTTTCCCACTGCCATTTCTTTTCAATAGGCCTGTGTCCTTGTAAGATATGTACATGAGTTTGCGCTTATTTTTTTCTTAATGTGTTGTTAACAAATTGATGTTTCATTTTAAACTACTTCACATCTAAATGGTTGCTATGAAGAAGGGTTATTAATCATGTAAACACTAAGCGCACATCATATATAATCATGAAATACTACATACACACGGTAAATGGATGTAAATACTACTTACACACGGTCAATGGATGTCAATACTACATACAAATGGTAAATGGATGTAAATACTACATACACAAGGTAAATGGATGTAAATACTACATACACACGGTAAATGGATGTAAATACTACACACACATGGTCAATGGATGTAAATACTACATACACACAGTAAATGGATGTAAAAACTACTCACAGTCAATGGATGTAAATACTACATACACACGGTCAATGGATGTAAATACTACATACACACGGTAAATGGATGTAAATACTACATACACACAGTAAATGGATGTAAATACTACATACACACCGTAAATGGATGTAAATACTACACACACATGGTCAATGGATGTAAATACTACATACACACAGTAAATGGATGTAAATACTACTCACAGTCAATGGATGTAAATACTACATACACACGGTCAATGGATGTAAATACTACATACACATGGTCAATGGATGTAAATACTACATACACACAGTAAATGGATGTAAATACTACTCACTGTCAATGGATGTAAATACTACACACACTTGGTCAATGGATGTAAATACTACATACACACCGTAAATGGATGTAAATACTACTCACAGTCAATGGATGTAATTACTACATACACACGGTCAATGGATGTAAATACTACATACACACGGTCAATGGATGTAAAGACTACATACACACGGTCAATGGATGTAAAGACTACATACACACGGTAAATGGATGTAAATACTACATACACATGGTCAATGGATGTAAATACTACATACACACGGTCAATGGATGTAAATACTACATACACACGGTCAATGGATGTAAATACTACATACACACTGTAAATGGATGTAAAGACTACATACACACGGTCAATTGATGTAAATACTACATACACATGGTCAATGAATGTAAATACTACATACACACGGTAAAAGGATGTAAATATTACATGCACTCTGTAAATAGATGTAAATACTACATGCACACGGTAAATAGACGTAAATACTACATGCACACGGTAAATGGATGTAAATACTACACACACATGGTCAATGGATATAAATACTACATGCACACGGTAAATGGATGTAAATACTACATGCACACGGTAAATGGATGTAAATACTACATGTACATGGTAAATGGATGTAAATACCACATGCACATGGTAAATACCAAATACAGATGGTAAATGGATGTAAATACTACATACACATGGTAAATGGATGTAAATACTACATACACATGGTAAATGGATGTAAATATTACATATACATGGTAAATGGATGTAAGTACTGCATACACAGAGTAAATGGACGTAAATACTACAAACACACGGTAAATGGATGTAAATACTACATACACAGTCAATGGATGTCAATACTACATGCACAGTCAATGGATGTAAATATTACATACACACAGTCAATGGATGTAAATATTACATACACACAGTCAATGGATGTAAATATTACATACACACGGTAAATATATGTAAATACTACATACATATGGTAAATGGATGTAAACACTACATACACACAGTAAATGAATGTAAATACTACATACACACGGTCAATGTATGTAAATACTACATAAACACGGTAAATGGATGTAAATACTACATACACATGGTAAATGGATGTAAATACTACATACACATGGTAAATGGATGTAAATACTACATACACATGGTAAATGGATGTAAATACTATATACACACAGTCAATACTACATGCACACGGTAAATGGATGTAAATACTACATACACACGGTAAATGGATGTAAATACTACATACACATGGTAAATGGATATAAATACAACATATACATGGTAAATGGATATAAATATTACATACACACGGTAAATGGATGTAAATACTATATGCACACGGTAAATGGATGTAAATACTAAATACACATGGTAAATGGATGTAAATACTAGCGATTTCGTTGCTAACGGAGGACGCCTTTTTTCGGAAAGTTCAAGGTCATCGGATCCGAGGACCGTTTCCTGTGGCCCGTGAGTGCAGTATACGAAAATAAGCCTGTTGTGTTTCCTATTGGATAAATGCGAAACTATTTTTATGAAAATTGTGAACGACAACTTTAACGAGGGGTCAAAAAGTTATTCTTCATTCCTGCATGCTTGAACGCCGTTGCAAGTGAATTGTTTGAAGAATATTTCCCACTATTCGACAAAGGTAAGGAAGTTTATAGTTTGGCTTGTTTATTATCAAAGGTATGCTAATTTAACCTGCATTTTTGAACTGCGCATCCAATTTTACATATAAATGCTGACTTTCAACAATATTCGTTATGCGGACGAGTTAGAAAAAAAAATTTCTGTGAACTTGGCCAAGGTGTGTACTCTTTAAATTCATAATTTCGGAATCGCTGCATATTTAATTGGTGTTTGCTTTTTTTTAATAAACAAGAAGATTTACAATCATAAAGTTAAACAAAATATCAATATACGTTTAAATTCTATTACATATTTATTTTGTTGCTTTATATTTATTGTATTTATTGTTCATCTTGCTACATGACTTAAAATTTATGAAAGTCAAGTCATTTTTCAAACTTGTCCATCGTCCATTGCTGAAATTTAATTGACTGGTTCACAGTTTTATTTGTATTGATAAATGTCTTATCAAGAGAATTATACTTTATTGTGCATTTATGAATGCTGTGTCCATTTCTGCACACAACGATCGAGGATCTAGCAAGATTCGTTATGCAGAGGTGTGGAAAAAAAATTATTTTGTGAGACCACCTAGTTACATCTTTACAATCGGAAAAATTCACAATGGCGGCATCCCAGCATATAATACACTAGTGTCTGTTTTTATTGAAACACTGGAGATGTAGAATCATAAGATACAAAATATCAAATAATTTCTATAGATAATTGGAGTTGTTGCTTTAAAAATATTTAATCAAGTGATATAAAAAGTCATTTTTCAAACCCGTCCATGGATGACTTTGTATTCTCCGCTCTGGCGGAATATGTAATTGCAAATTTGTAAAAATATTGTAGATGTTAAATAATATTTAAATTTAAGATAAGTTATATGTTTTTGATGTCTCCAACCAGTTAAGCTTTTATTCTTGTCTTTCTGATTATATTTTTATACATATTTCTTTGGTAGTCTCTGTGGCGAAGTGTTCAAGCCGTTTGACTCATGCTCCGAAGGTTGTGGGTTTGATTCTGAGCCACATCCTTCAGTTTACGAGTTAAATGTTTCGGAGACTCCTGTGGGTCATCGCTAAAAGCTACGGAGTTCATAGGCAGAGTTCGTAGGGAGGCATTATTTGCAGCACGCTCGTATCTTTTTTTTTGCATATCCTTTACAGGACATTGCTGTCAACACCAGCATCTTTCAGCTGTATGCTGATTTCTTGGCAAGATTACGCTCAGTAGTTTGCCATTGCTTTCTGAGCGGCCGGCTCACATACCCCGTAAGTTACCGATGTGATTCGAACCACTGCTGATTCTCACCGTCATCACGTCACCCAAGAAAGTATATGAGATTATGGAGAAAAGTCGCTAACCTCTAAGCCACGAAGCCGGCATTGCGTATAATCACTTCGTTAAAAAATAAAATTCCTAAAGATCATAAGATGCATTTAATTTTTATTTACATTTTCTAAATCTCAATCTCCAACCATTTTCATTTTTATTTAATTGTTTGCTTTTATTTACTATTTCTCATTAGGTTTATCATGGCAAGAAAAAGGAATCTTGATCATCTGAGATCGCATCTATCAGTGTTTGAACCTGGATATCCCATTGAAAAAGGCTACATTGCCCAACTGTTGGTAGTGGATCATCGTTCTGTACCAGATGTACTTACACTTAAAGAAATACAACAAGAAACTGTAAGTACATTTTACTCTGTTGATACAGACCTGTATGCAATCACACACAAACACAGTCACACAGTCATATAGGCAGATACGTAGTCATAGATGCCAGATCAGCTGTCATCATAACAATGTCATATAAATAAGATACAAAAGACACAAAATCGTAAACACAGATCATGGCTGTACTTTTTATTGCCAACCATTAATTAAACGTAGACAGTCCAACAACGATTTAATCTTTTATCTTCCATGACATTCTTCTTGCTTGGAGAAAATCAAATATACATCTAGCAATTTATGAATTAGTAATTAATTAGCGGCCATTTATAATTGCTAATTAGGTCACCACACATCATACTGACACAGCAAAGAGACCATAAGTTCTGTACGCTGTACGTCCTCTGTACGCTGTTTTGGCCGCGTTGAGGTACGTTTACGGCTGCTACTGTCACCGCCATCACTCAGTTGCGCAGGTTCGACTCCTACCCCGGGCATACAAACGTTTGTCAGTTCTCAATTGTGGTAGTGGGTAAATGCGCCCGGGACCCATGGCTGAGTCAGTGGTGGTAGTAAAGACCGTATCGTATCTCGAGGGGTTCAGGGAGTGACAATGAAGGAAGTGTACAGAGGATGGAGAGAATATATAAAGTCATTTTTCAAACCCATCCGTGACCGACTTTGTATACTCCGCTCTGGCAGCATATTTTATTTTAATTTAGTTGTAAATGTTAAATAATGGTTTAGACTGAGATCAGTTATATTATTATATATGTTTTTTAAATCTCCAACCAGTTTAGCTTTTATTCTTGTCTTTCTGATTGTACACATTTCTTGGAAAATAAAATATACATCTTGCAATTTTTTAAAGCTAAAATTAAGAAAACTGAGGCCTATTCATGAATTAGTAATTAATTAGCGGGCATTTTAAATGCTAATTAGGCCACAACACACATTATTAAAACACCAAAGTTACCATTAGATGCGTAACATCATTCCGCATAAAACCATATACATCTCAAAATTTTTAAAGCTAAAATTAAGAAAACGGAGGCCTATTCATGAATTAGTAATTAATTAGCGGGCATTTTAAATTGCTAATTAGGCCACAACACACATTATTAAAACACCAAAGTGACCATTAGATGCGTAACATCATTCCGCATAAAACCATATACATCTCAAAATTTTTAAAGCTAAAATTAAGAAAACGGAGGCCTATTCATGAATTAGTAATTAATTAGCGGGCATTTTAAATTGCTAATTAAGCCACAACACACATTATTAAAACACCAAAGTGACCATTAGATGCGTAACATCATTCCGCATAAAACCATATACATCTCAAAATTTTTAAAGCTAAAATTAAGAAAACGGAGGCCTATTCATGAATTAGTAATTAATTAGCGGGCATTTTAAATTGCTAATTAGGCCACAACACACATTATTAAAACACCAAAGTGACCATTAGATGCGTAACATCATTCCGCATAAAACCATATACATCTCAAAATTTTTAAAGCTAAAATTAAGAAAATGGAGGCCTATTCATGAATTAGTAATTAATTAGCGGGCATTTTAAATTGCTAATTAGGCCACAACACACATTATTAAAACACCAAAGTGACCATTAGATGCGTAACATCATTCCGCATAAAACCATATACATCTCAAAATTTTTAAAGCTAAAATTAAGAAAACGGAGGCCTATTCATAAATTAGTAATTAATTAGCGGCCATTTTTAATTGCTAATTAGGCCACCACACACACCATAAACAAAAACAAAGTGACCATTAGGGCCGTAACATCATTCCGCATAACAACATGCATAACTTGTAATTTTTAAAGATAAAATTAATAAAATGCAGGCTAAATTCTGATTTAGTAATTAATTAGCGGCCATTTTTAATTGCTAATTAGGCTACCACACACACCATCAAAAAACCAAAGTGACCATTAGGTCCGTAACATCATTCCGCATAACAACATGCATAACTTGTAATTTTTAAAGATAAAATTAATAAAATGCAGGCTAAATTCTGATTTAGTAATTAATTAGCGGCCATTTTTAATTGCTAATTAGGCCACCACACACACCATCAAAATACCAAAGTGACCATTAGGTCCGTAACATCATTCCGCATAACAACATGCATAACTTGTAATTTTTTAAAGCTAAAATTAAGAAGACTCTGGCTAATTAATTAATTAGTAAATAATTAGCGGCCATTTTTACTTCCTAATTAGGTCACCAGACATCATATCAAAAAATAAATAACATGACCAGTTAGGCCTTGCAACCCCGATCGCAGTGATGTATGGTTGCTAAGATGTTCGTTTAAAAACAAAACAGATAGTCTCAAAAAACCAAAATTTTGATAATCTGGGCTATCATTTTGACCAGGACGCAAAAAATTCCTTTAGTGAGCACTCTTTTGTGAAAATTGTTGTCCAAAGGTCACGACACTCAAATTTACATAATTCAGCTTAGAATCGAGATACACAACTCATTGAGGTACCGTTAGATTTGGTTTTTCAAGGCCTATCTATCTGTGGTTCTCCCAATAGTAAATGATCAATTTGAAAATCATGATCAGAAACCCTATAAATACTACATACACACGGTAAATGGATGTAAATACTACATAAACATGGTAAATGGATGTAAATACTACATTATTGGCACCTTTCCGTCTTGACAGACGATAGTTTGGTACATTGTGCTTTAAAAAGGCTTAATAACTACGATCCATGGCGGTGGCGAGTGTGGCTGGTAAGGCCAATTCTTGCTGCAAATGTTTGCCCATAGTAGGTGCATGTGAAAACATGGTCACTTCCACCATTTTGCACCATCTTACGTCTCTCACGCTCTGTGTGTGCTTTATCTGCAATCATTTTCTCCTTTGTCTTTATTCCATTTCTGATAGTTGCCCTCCATGCAACACGTTCAGCGGCGACGTGCTCCCAATGTGCATTATCAATGCCTGTATCAATCATGTCCCGCTTACACACATCTTTGTATCGTAGTAGAGGCCGACCCTGAGATCTCCTACCCGTCTGTAATTCACCAAAAAAGATGTCCTTTGGTATTCTACCATCATCCATCCTCCTAACGTGTCCTATCCATCTAAGTCTACGAAGACTGAGCATGGAATACACCGTCACACAACCTGATCTTTCCAATACTTAAGTATTTGTGATTTTGTCTTGCCACTTAATACCAAGTATTCTTCGCAGACACCGCATATGAAAGCTGTTTAAACGTTTCTCTTGGCGTGAGTAAGTTGTCCAGGTTTCACTGCCATAAAGAAGAGTACTAAGGACACAGGCTTGGTAGACGAGGACTTTTGTTTTGGCAGTAAGCTTCCTGTTCTCCCAGACTCTTTTTGCTAACATGTTCATTGTTGTTGCTGCCTTGCCAATCCTGATGTTGATTTCCTGATCGAGGGATAATTTGCTATTTACCTCTGATCCTAGATATGTAAAATGGTCTACTATCTCCAGTTCGGCGTCGTCAATAAAGATTGATGGTACATCATGTGCACCTTGTGACATAATCTGTGTCTTCTTTTTGTTAATTGTTAAACCAAATTCAGAACAAGCATTGGAGAATGCAGATAGTAGATGTTGTAATTCTTCCTCAGAGTGGGTCGTAATCGCAGCATCATCCGCAAAAAGCAACTCTCTGATTAGTACCCTCCTAATTTTGGTCTTGGCCTTCAATCTCTGAGCATTATAGAGGCCACCATCTGAGCGTGAGTGAATGTATATACCATCATCCTGATCACGAAAGGCATATTTCAGTAGAAGTGAAAAGTATATTCCAAAGAGGGTGGGGGTTAGCACACAGCCTTGCTTAACTCTTGATTTCAAACTCTTCTGAAGTTGAGCCATCAAACTTGATTATACCCTTCATGCCTGTGTGGAACGATTCCACAATGGACAGAAGAGTTGGTGGGCCTCCAATCTTCTTTAGTGCTTTGAACAGACCCTCACGACTGACCAAATCGAATGCCTTTGTGAGGTCGATGAAGGCAATAAACAGTGGATGATTTTGTTCCCGGCATTTTTCTTGCATCTGTCGCAATGAGAATATCATATCAATGGTAGACCGGTTCTGACGGAAGCCACACTGTGATTCGGGGTAGACTTGATCTCCCAGGACTTGAAGTCTGTGCAGGACAATTCTGGCAAATACTTTCCCAACAATACACAGAAGTGAGATACCCCTATAGTTGTTACAGTCGCTCCGATCTCCCTTGTTCTTGTACAGCGTTATGATGTTTGAATCTTTGAAATCCTGTGGGACTTGTCCTTCTCGCCAGCATAGCTCTATTAGCTGGTGGATCTGTAGAGCGAGTGTGTCTTGCCCACTCCTGATCACCTCTATTGGAATCCCATCCTTACCTGGAGCCTTGCCAGATGCAAGCTCATTTATAGCACACTTAACTTCTGTTATGGTGGGAAGTGTGTCCAGGTGGTCAAGAGTTGGCAGGGCCTCTATGGCGTTGAGGGCATCATCCGCTAGCTTGATTTCACTTGAGTAAAGCTCTAAATAGTGCTCGACCCATCTATCCATCTGCTGTTTCTTATCAGTGATGATTTCTCCAGTCAAGGTTTTCAGCGGTGCACTTCTTTTGATCATTGGACCACAGGCTTTCTTTATCCCTTCATACATGCTTCTGATGTTTCCCTTATCACTTGCGATTTGAATGGACTCACATAACTTGATCCAATAGTCATTCGCACACTGCCTGGCAGCCTTTTGTACATCCTTCCTTGCTTGCTTCAGCTCACTCAGAGTGTTACGCGTTGGTCTTTCCTTGTTTCTTAAAAGAGCTATCTTCTTTTTATCAATCAAGGGCTGCAGTATCTGGCTGTTTGCCGCAAACCAGTCCTGCCTCTTATGATCCACAGTGCCGTAAACCCCTACCGCTGTTTTATAAATAGTTTCCTTAAGTTTACTCCATTTATCATTTACTATACAATTTTCTGATGTATCATTGAAAGCGTCTTCAAGTAATTACTACATACACACGGCAAATGGATGTAAATACTACATACACATGGTAAAATGGATGTAAATACTACATACACACGGTCAATGGATGTAAATACTACATACACACGGTCAATGGATGTAAAGACTACATACACACGGTAAATGGATGTAAATACTACATACACATGGTCAATGGATGTAAATACTACATACACACGGTCAATGGATGTAAATACTACATACACACGGTCAATGGATGTAAATACTACATACACACGGTCAATGGATGTAAATACTACATACACACTGTAAATGGATGTAAAGACTACATACACACGGTCAATTGATGTAAATACTACATACACATGGTCAATGGATGTAAATACTACATACACACGGTAAAAGGATGTAAATATTACATGCACTCTGTAAATAGATGTAAATACTATATGCACACGGTAAATAGATGTAAATACTACATGCACACGGTAAATGGATGTAAATACTACACACACATGGTCAATGGATATAAATACTACATACACACAGTAAATGGATGTAAAAACTACTCACAGTCAATGGATGTAAATACTACATGCACACGGTAAATGGATGTAAATACTACATACACACGGTAAATGGATGTAAATACTACATGTACATGGTAAATGGATGTAAATACCACATGCACATGGTAAATGGATGTAAATACCAAATACACATGGTAAATGGATGTAAATACTACATACACATGGTAAATGGATGTAAATACTACATACACATGGTAAATGGATGTAAATACTACATACACATGGTAAATGGATGTAAATACTACATACACATGGTAAATGGATGTAAATATTACATATACATGGTAAATAGATGTAAGTACTGCATACACAGAGTAAATGGACGTAAATACTACAAACACACGGTAAATGGATGTAAATACTACACACACACACTAAATGGATGTCAATACTACATACACACAGTCAATGGATGTAAATACTACATACACAGTCAATGGATGTCAATACTACATGCACAGTCAATGGATGTAAATATTACATACACAGAGTCAATGGATGTAAATATTACATACACACAGTCAATGGATGTAAATATTACATACACACTGTAAATGGATGTAAAGACTACATACACACGGTCAATTGATGTAAATACTACATACACATGGTCAATGGATGTAAATACTACATACACACAGTAAAAGGATGTAAATATTACATGCACTCTGTAAATAGATGTAAATACTACATGCACACGGTAAATAGATGTAAATACTACATGCACACGGTAAATGGATGTAAATACTACACACACATGGTCAATGGATATAAATACTACATACACACAGTAAATGGATGTAAAAACTACTCACAGTCAATGGATGTAAATACTACATGCACACGGTAAATGGATGTAAATACTACATACACACGGTAAATGGATGTAAATACTACATGTACATGGTAAATGGATGTAAATACCACATGCACATGGTAAATGGATGTAAATACTACATACACATGGTAAATGGATGTAAATATTACATCTTCTTCTTCTTCAGCGTTCCGAGCCATTGAGGTTCTTTGCTGCAAATACAATCCGTCTCCATTCGTCTCTCTGGTGGACCTTCTCTTGCCAGTCGTTGATTCCAAGTGCTTGTAGGTCTGTACATGTATTATCTCTCCACCGCCTTCTTGGTCTACCTCGGGGTCTACGGTCATTTATTTCCTGAGTGTAAGCGAGTTTTGTTTCCCTATTATCTTCCATTCTTTCTATATGCCCCAGCCATTGTAGTCTATTAGCCTTCATGATACCAGTGATTAGCGGGGACTTAAACAGATCATAAATGTCTTTGTTACTTCTTCTTTTCCACTCTCCACTTTGTGTATCCCTAATGGGTCCAAAGATGCGTCTTAAAATTTTGTTCTCAAAGGTTTGTAACAAGGCTTCGTCTCCTTTCGTTGTACTCCAGGTTTCAGAGCCATACAGCACAACTGGTCTGATCAGTGTTTTGTATATTGTGATTTTGGTGTTACGAGATAGCGCCTTGGATTTTAGTAGATATTACATATACATGGTAAATAGATGTAAGTACTGCATACACAGAGTAAATGGACGTAAATACTACAAACACACGGTAAATGGATGTAAATACTACATAAACACGGTAAATGGATGTAAATACTACATACACATGGTAAATGGATGTAAATACTACATACACATGGTAAATGGATGTAAATACTACATACACATGGTAAATGGATGTAAATACTATATACACACAGTCAATACTACATGCACGGTAAATGGATGTAAATACTACATACACATGGTAAATGGATGTAAATACTACATACACATGGTAAATGGATATAAATACAACATATACACAGTAAATGGATGTACATATTACATACACACGGTAAATGGATGTAAATACTACATGAACACGGTAAATGGATGTAAATACTAAATACACATGGTAAATGGATGTAAATACTACATACACACGGTAAATGGATGTAAATACTACATAAACATGGTAAATGGATGTAAATACTACAAACACACAGTAAATGGATGTGAATACTACATACACACGGTAAATGGATGTAAATACTACATACACACGGTAAATGGATGTAAATACTACATACACACGGTCAATGGATGTAAAATGTTGTTTAAACAAGTATTGTGCATGTCCTTTGCAGGAAATTGTGATCAACCCCAACCACAGGTTGATTTTCTAGGCAAATTCACATATTTGGTAGTTTGCCATTGCTGTCTGAATGGGAAGTCAACGCTGAAGGCCAACCGACTGGTGCATGGAATGCTCCTGCTACCCTGCCACCAGAGTAGCAGAAGTTCAAGCACATTAATCCCCACAGACTGCTAAATGCTGTATGTACAATCATATTGTCTCAAGTAGCTTTAAATTGTAGCTAAAATGAAGACACCAGCCTAATTTGTCTATTGGTAAGACATAAGAAAATGGTAGCCATGAAATGAAAGTGGCACTTTCAGTTTAAAGTAATTGCCTTTTCTGTTTCCATGTTTATCTCCAAACTGTATGACATATTTCAAGCACACACATTAAATGATGCTGAATATAATGATGGATACATAAAAAGAATCTTCTTCTTCTTCTTCTTCAGCATTCCGAGCCATTGAGGTTCTTTGCTGCAGATACAAGCCGTCTCCATTCGTCTCTCTGGTTGACCTTCTCTTGCCAGTCGCTGATTCCAAGTGCTTGTAGGTCTGTATATATATTATCTCTCCAGTGTCTTCTTGGCCTACCTCGGGGTCTACGGTCATTTATTTCTTGAGTGTAAGCGAGTTTTGTTTCCCTATTATCTTCCATTCTTTCTATATGCCCTAGCCATTGCAGTCTATTAGCCTTCATGATACCAGTGATTAGCGGGGACTTAAACAGATCATAAATGTCTTTGTTGCCTCTTCTTTTCCACTCTCTAAGATGCGTCTTAAGATTTTGTTCTCAAAGGTTTGTAACAAGGCTTCGTATCCTTTCGTTGTACTCCAGGTTTCAGAGCCATACAGCACAACTTGTCTAATCAGTGTTTTGTAAATTGTGATCTTGTTGTTACGAGATAGCGCATTCGATTTTAGCAGGTGTTGTAGTGCATAGTATATCTTATTTCCAGAGTTGATTCTAGCTTGTATTTCTTCCCTTATTATGTTAGAGCAGTTGAAGATTGTACCCAGGTATTTGTATGTTTCTGTTCTTTTAATGGTCATATTATCTATTTGTATGTGGCCAGAGTTTTTAGCCGTTTCTTCTCTTGAAATTACCATATATTCTGTCTTATCTTGGTTAATAACCAGCCCCATTTGTTGAGCTTTTTCCTTTAAGTGAGTCAATATTTCCACTGTCTTTTGTTCATTTTCCCCTATAATATCTATATCATCTGCGTAACCAAGCAGTCTGGATGTTCCTCCAATAGCACATTCCTCTTTTACCTTCCTTACAACTTTCTCTAGAGCCAGATTGAAAAGGAGTGGCGATAGTGCATCACCCTGTTTCAAGCCAGATGTTATTTGGAAAGGGTCTGATTTCCTGCCTTTATAGGTTTACTATATTATAAGTATCTTCCATGCATAGTCTGGTCATGTTGATTAACTTCCTTGGTATTCCAAATTCCTGCATAGCATTCCATAGACTATTCCTATGGACACTATCATAAGCCTTTTTAAAATCCACAAAAATGTTATGGAGATCTCTTTTAAATTCCCAATTTTTCTCAGCTATTTGTCGTAAGATAAGTATCTGATCTATTGTTGATCTGTTTTGTCTGAAACCTGCCTGGCAGTCACCTAATATGTCTTCTGAATATGGTTTTAGTCTATTTAGTAATACCGCAGATAGTATCTTATAGCTTGTGGACAGTAGTGATATTCCTCTATAATTTTCATATTGGAACTTGTTTCCTTTCTTAAAGATCTTAAAGATTGGTATCAATAATGACACTTTCCAGTCATGGGGTATTTCTTCTGTCCGCTAGATTTTTATAATTAGTTCGTATTATTATTAGTTCGTATAGCTTTAGATGTAATGCGTGGCTGCCTGCCTTTATAAATTCAGCAGCAATTCCACCAGCCCCAGTTGCTTTATTGTTTTTAACTCGTGTTATTACATATAGGATTTCTTCAAAAGTAGGTTCATCAATTTGTGGTTAACACGTTAGAACCGCTTCCTGTGGGAAAGTGTTATTTGGAGCTTCACAATTTAGTAATTCAACAAAGTATTCTTTCCATGTGTTACACATTTCCTCATTGGTATTTATCATATTTCCATTTTTGTCTTTTAAACCATATGTGTTGTGTTGGTGCCCTCGTTTCATTGACTTCAGTTCTTTAAAAAACTTTCTGGATTCGTTTTTCTGGTGATTAGTTTCCATATCTTTGATTATATTGCTCATATATTCTCGCTTCAGCTGTCGAACTATTTTTGTAGCCTCTTTACATTCAGTGCTATATTGCTCTTCATTTTGGATGTTGTTGATGTAATTTAACCACAACTGTCTGGCATTCTTTTTCCTAATGACTGCTTCTTCACATTTTTGATTGAACCATCTGTTCTTTCTATGCGTGGTTAACACACCGAGACATTCTTCTGCTGTAGTTTGAATTGTATTTTTGGTGTTCAACCAAGTTTGGTCAACGCTTTCCTCCAAATGGTTTTTGTAGAATTTCAAGTTTACATTTCATCTGCAGATTTCTCTTTGACTGTACTTTCTTGTAGTTTTTCTCTGTTATATGTTGGGTGTAACCTTTGTAGTTTAGCATAGAAAGCTCTCTTAAGTTTTATTTTAAATTTTGCTCCAACAAGGAAGTGGTCGCTGTGGCACTCAGCTCCTCTATAACTTCTAACTTGTTGTATGTCTGATGCATTTTTGTTGTTAATTAAAATGTGATCTATTTGATTATAGGTTCTCTTGTCACATGATTTCCAAGTTTGTTTGTGTATATCCTTTCTTTGCAGTCCGGTACTGCTGATCTGCAGTCCTTTGGTTTCTGCCAGGTTGATGACTCTCCATCCATTGTCATTGGAAGTTGTATGTAGGCTTTCCATACCGGCAACTTGTTTATGAGTTTGACATAAAAAGAATAAAGAACACAATTTAAGAAGATATACATACCTATGAAATAAACATTACCAGCCATTCTTATGACCAACTATACAAACATGTTTATAAGTTTTCTTTGTCATAAAATAACATCATACATCCACATTTTACTATATTGTGATAAAGTTCCATATTCACCATACAAAAAGAATCCAAGCTTGCTTGTATAGCAAACATCTTTGCCAGGTCATAATTGGCACCTGACAATACCCACTTCACTCCAATAACTAAATATCGCTATTGCCTTCACTTTGCTCTTACACCGAACCGGCTCATATTCTCTATGGGGTGCCTAAAACCACATGGCCTCAACATCCAGCGTAGTTCCATTTAATCGGAGGCATTTCCCCTCCCCCCTCTCTTGCTTCCACACCCTCCCTGTCTCTAACTATAGTTCTTTTCTCTACTAAAGTTATCTTCTACCCTGTCTCGCTCGGGAAGATTCTGAGTGACCAAACTAGTACAAAGTTACCTGTGGCATCTCGCAGTGCCACTCTTGGTACTCCTTTCGTTTGCAATATAGTGTGCACCCATAAGGATATCACCATTCCTCCCGGACCACAAAATCTCCTAACAGGAAAGCAACCATACTGGATACGCTGTTCTGTGTGTATGCGCAAATACATAAGTATATATGTCTGTACATATGAATCAGTAGGATGTGCATGTATGTACGCGCGCGTGTGTGTGTGTGTGTTTTTTTTTTTTTTTTCTTTTTTTTTTAAACATATGCAACACATTGCCACCATAATGCGTTCTACAAATGGTGTAATATGACAAGATTTGATGATGTTATTAAAATAATATACTCAATTGATGATGACGTAAACAGCATGTTCAAAGATCAAAACTGTGATTACATTTAAACTGCTGGGCGATTACTGCGTATACATTTTCTGGCACACTCTGTATGTGTGTGTGCACGTGTGCGCACAGTGTTTATAATATCATGACTTCTTTCTTGCTCACTGCACATAGTGAGAGATCATCAGCAATGAGAGAAGCTGAGGGCCCTATACCCTCAGCATATCCATCATCTGTGCTGTCTCTCATTCACACCTATCTGTCTTTTGTCTTTTACAATGAACAGCACAGAGAGAAGGTGTGGTAGACACAACCACAGTATATCCATTATCTGGGCTGCCTCTGATATACATCGTTCCATGATTTCAATTATGAGATATGGACTCACACACAGCAAGAGAAAACCTGTGGGTCAAGCACCAGTACCACACTGCAAAATAATCCTGCTTCTCTGTGACTACCCATATCATGTGTATTACCGGTGGTATGATCTTATACAACCCCAATAATACAATGCATTGGGCGATTTGATCCTATAATAAGTGGTAGAACAATCAACTTTACTGACCCTATTTCATAGGGAACAGTATGAATGAAACCACGTATTTGTAGACTTTCCTATTCCACATACCCCATGTGACACATCGCAATACTATACCTACCCCTCTCTCCTTTCTCATATACACCATACACTTGTATGTATACTATTGTATGAATGTTTGTTGATGTGTGTAGATGTATGTATGTGCGCCCACACAGATCAGTCTATCCAGCCTTCAGGACTCGCTTCGTACTCACATAGAGGAGCACATAAAATGAGTTTTGTTAGTATTACCATGATACTTAGGTGCACACATCATTGCTCTTTAATATTCATCCACTATGGCCGACCCATTCACTGACACCCACTCATCCACTGGCACTTCTTAGCTCTCACTCTTGGGTAACTATCACATCTCCATTGCTTCCAGTCTTCCGCCTCACCTCCCCGCCCCTCATTTTTCACGTGCTACTTCCACTCACTTACTTGGGACTGTCACTGAACCGTGACCACCCACTAACCTCGTTTTATCCCCTACCTCGGTCCCCATTACCCACAGACTCCCACGGCTATGTATAAAAAAGGATAAAGAATACATTCGTGGTAGCAGTACAGCCTCGGACTCTGAGATAAGTAGCAACATTTTATTATTTTCATTTTCTCTTCATTGCTCTCATTGTTTTCATCTTTTTATTCTTCTTATCCCATCATGCCTTAATGTAGTCACCGGAGGATCTTCTCCTGTACTATATGATGTGCTTCGTGCATGTATTTGTTTGCTGATGAAGGCTAGTTGCCGCAATGTTCTGTATGTGTCGTAATTCTGTTCCGTAAAGCTGCATTACTTTGTGTTATTCTATATTGTTTACACAGAACTAGCCATATAAGAATTATATCTACATAGAACAGCATAAAGTGCCTCCAGGCCATGGAATAATCAAAATATTGAGACTAGTTCCAGGTTTAAATGTGGGTTAAGTATGTAAAAGTGCAATGAGGCTTAGCAATGAAACAACCCAAATCTGATCATAGACTTTACAGCAAAATTAAATGGCCAATGAAGCTAACATAGATGTTGAGTATGGAACTGGTTAAATGAAAGAGAAATTTCTTTTGGTTCTTGCCCTAACAATTTTAGATTGCTAAATATAAACATATGGTCACCAGTAGGGAAAAGTAAACGGGGAAGACCAAGAGAGACCATCATCAGAGAAGGCTCATTCAACGGCCAAGTGAACATCCAAGATCCACAACAGGTAGCAGCGAACCGCCAGACATGGAGAGCCATGACTTCTGCCCTATGCGCCGACTTAGGCTCAAGAGGAAAGACTAACTAACTAACTATAAACACAAAATTAGCAGTAATTATAGTGGAGTTTGGATGGTAAAACAGTAAAACTAATGAATTAGCTGAAACGTTATAATGCAATCTGCACTTTAAAACAGTAGCATAGCAAGGTGATTCTGAAATTATCTGCAATCAGGTAAACTGACTGACTTAAACACTAAATGATCTATAAAAGGATGTTGATTTTGATGGCTGTATGACTTCAGTATCAGGTTTTAACTAGACTGAATTGCTTTTATTCAATGGCTTGCAAATTAAGTATGTGACTTTGCTCTTGGGAAAGAAGAGCATCCGCTGGTGACTTCATTTCAAGGTCATGACATCTGATCTTTGAAGCTGATGCTTTACACCATACTGTGGTATGTTCTGTGACATTTCCTGTAGCTATTTTAAACATGATGAAGAACACTGCTTAAGAACTGGAGTGGCTTAGAGGTTACAATGCCCATCTCTGACTCACGCAGCCTTGATTGTTTAGATTTTGTATAAAACAAGAAAAGGATGGTATACTCCCCTCTGATCCCGTGGTACTGAGTTGGACGTCAGGCGTTCTCAACCAAGGGTGAACAACTCAGAGGACTTGTGTGCACATCGCACACATGAAGAATTTCTCAGCAGTTGGACGAGCAGGAAAAAGAGTCCACTGCCCAGGCTAAATTTCATCATTAGAAAACGTACCACAAAAAGAATATTTATAACATGTCTGGCTCTGGTAAACACACACTTGGATCCTTGTGGTGCTACAGAGTTTGTGCACTGTGCTGAACTGCTCCCTATGTGATCTATGTGAGAAGACTGGAGCACTTATAGATATCATGTTCAATAAAAGTCATCTTTAACCAAAAGCAAGTAATGATGCTCGCAACATTCATGTTAGATCTCATAGTTCTTAAAACAGACCACCGAATAGAACATTAGGGAAAGATGTACCTTATCTCTGGTGCCTATGCGACCAAAAACATACTGTGAGTTGGGTGAAGTGGGAACAAATCTGCCATGTGCTTGTGTCACTTTCAGCTGTAGAATACATTTTGAAGGTGAAAGTTGTAATGCATTTGTTTTTATGAATGATTGAGATTACAGTTAGTTATATTACATCTTCAAATAAATTGAAACCCCAAGAGAGTGTAGCTTGTTCATATTTATTAGAAAAGACTACATAATTATGATTAATATCACAAATATTGTGTCAGGTCTTAGTCAGATATGACTGAGCTACCGTATAACAGTAGACGGTACTACCTGCTTTCTGTTAGCGCTGAACGTTGGGCGGCGCTTACCAAACCCGACACCCCATATTGTGCCAACGGCTTCGGGCGGAAGAGCGCAATTGGGAGGGTACAAGCCTTACCCTGGTGCGAGGAAATGCAACCTAAAGAAAGTGTCATGGCAGGGCAGACCAGACCCTAAGCCTTGGTTGGCAGCTGGTCTAGGATCGAAGCTCCGACAGGCGGACAATTACAGCATTGCTTTGCTGATCCGGCAGCTTCTGCAGCTTTTCTTGTTCCAGATGTAGAGGTGTTATCTTTCCTCTGGAGTGAACTAGGCAGGTCGAGAGAGGGATCATGCTGCATGGGCAACACATGATCTCTATATTTTAGCCCAGGCTTTGTGCTATGGAGAGGCAATAACTCCATCCCTTACAAACTATCGTCTGTCAAGACGGCAAGGTGCCAATGATCACAAATAATATCAAGTATCAAAAAATGAATAGTGCAAATATAAACAATGTATACTTCTTAGTTTCTAACAAAACATGCAAAAACGTATTATCAGTTCTTTTTGGATGTGCTGGTATCACATTTCCATTACCATAGGGCTAGCTGATATAACCTCTTTTTATTTCTTTCTGGCAAAGATATGATAGCATGGGCAGAATCACAGGAAGATTCACACGACTTGATAATAGGAAACACCTGTTTTCAAACACCATTTTCAAAATTTATGGATTTGGAAAAGCTCAGGTAATGTTTGCAATCACACTGACTGTTTATTGATTCCAAAGAGATTCAGAAGCAGTTTAGTAGAAGCACAATTGAAACCCACAGCTGATTGCCATAGTCATCATGTGCTTGTTATAGCAAAGATGAGATTAAAACAAGAATTTGAAGAAAAACATCAAGCTACACCGAACACGATTTAATACAGACTTCTTCTACTTCTCCAGTTGCCTGGTCTGAATCATGACCCTAAAATCCTTCGTCATTTTATATTCTGATGATGTTGGTGTTGCTTTCACCACTATTTGTTGTTCTGCTGTTTAACTTTCCACATACATGTTTTTCTGTCTTCCTCTACCTCTCTTGCCCAATATTTTCTCAAGATCAGAAAGAGGCAGCCAGCATTTTATATCCACGTCATGAGAAAAGAACAACTGGAATACATTGAAAGAACTGGAAAGATTTATTGAATGTGAGATAGAGGAAGACAGTAAGAGAAGATTCCTGACAGTCTTTTTGCATAATATGGAAAACCTTCAGTATATGGGTTGATACATCCTGTTTGAAATCAGGAGAAGCATAATCATTTGTGCCATTTGTAAAGACACTTGATGATAATGGTTTGTATGCGGGTGCTTGGGATGTGACCGTGGAGAAAAGAGGGAGGAAATCAGAAAGGTTTGGGAACTTCTGTTCAAAGAAATTACCTGCTTTCTGATTATGTGACAAGATGAAGTCAATGAATATTTCTATTAACAATTGAAATCATTAAATTGTGTGATGATTACCCTAATATAAATATAACAGAGTAATATATAATCTAGAATTGACTATAACTTTCAGCAGAACAATATTTCACGAGCTATGGCATCCCACACCCACTGCTAGCCTATGGTGCACCTTGGGCAACGTAGAGTACCCATTTAATCTGCAACCAGTGTAATATAAATCTATGGCAGCAGACGTGGATTGAGCTTGAGAGCAACTGAAATATAGTTTTTGGTTATGGTCTCAAGTTCATGAAGGTAGGCAGAGGATCACACTATCGTCACTGCCAAGAGGGAAAGTAATGGCAGACTACCTTATTTTAAGGATGCCTAGTAAACCATGATTAAACAACTCACAGAACTCTGGTGACTGTGTGAGATGACAAACCACAACACCCAGGCTTATTGGTGTATAATGCTAATGATGACTATCACAATAATACAACATAGCAATTGTATTCTAACCTGGCCTTCATCCATGACAATACTGCCACCAGTAATCACATATTCAGGAACTCCGTGACATGTTAAGCCTTCAAAGATGTTAAAATCAACAGCCTGGTGATGAGTTTTGGCACTTATAGTGCGAGTAGCTTCACCATTCCAGATGACAAGATCAGCATCAGAGCCAACAGCTATTCTTCCCTGAAAAAAAATTCATTCATTCAGTAGCATGTCCTATGCAGAACCTCACTCCCATAACAACCTTCCGGAAAACCTCTCGATTATAAGCAAAATGTCCCGCATCCGATACACCCATCTGGAGATCATCCGCAACATCCTGCACCCATCTTCTCTTTGGCCTTTCTCTTCCCCTCTTCCCAGGCATATACCCCTCCATTATTGTTCTCTCCAAACTTTCGTGACGTTTCAAGTGACCAAAATATTTCAATTTTCTTTGTTTTGTCGTCTTTACTAGCCAACCTTCTTCAATATTCAGCTCTTGAAGTATGGATGCAATTGTTCTTTTCTTTACCCAAGATATTCTTAGAACTCGTCTATAACATTTATATGCGCCGTTCATCTTGTTCAGTAAGTGTCCAGGTCTCACAGGCGTATGTTGCAATGTGAAAGATGCATGCTCTTAAAAATCTAATGTTTGTAGTTCTGTCTGTCCCATTCCATAATTTATTCAGTTGTTTTAGTCTCTGAAGAGCAATTGATAGTCATCATTTAATTTCTTTCATTGTGTCAACGTTGTTGGTAATCAATGACCCAAGATATTCAAAATATTCCACCACCTCCAATTTTTCCTCATTAACATATATTTCTTTCTCCATAGTAGTTTTATCTGTATGCATTATCTTTGTTTTTGCTATGTTAAGATATAAGTTGTGATTTTCACTATTCAATTGGGTTGAGGCTATTAGGTTTTCTATACCAGTCTGTGTTGTGGATAACAATATTGTATCATCAGCACACCGAATCTCTGGTATGTCATGGCCACCGATATTTAGGGTATCATATAGCTCCATTTATATCATCTTTTACATTTGACATTATATTTCGGCGTACAGGTTAAACAAATAGGGGGACAGCACACATCTCTGATGGACTCCTTGCTTGATGTCAATTCAAACCAATCAGACGTCTCGCCATCTATTCAACCGCTGCTTGCTGGTCTAGATAGAGCATTCTTATTAGTTGTATTACATGTGGTGGAAAGCCCATATTCCTCATGATTTCCCAAAGTTTCTGATGTTGTACACAGTCAAATGTCTTTGAATAATCCACAAAACATGAGAATATGTTTACATTAAATTCTCTGCACTTCTCCATTATTAACCCTTTACAGGGTGGAACGGCCATTTTCGTCCGATACCGTAAACGAGCGAAAGGTCCCAAAACGCCCTATACTATTATGCATTGTAAAAACGCTATCTCTCGGCTTTCCGACACTTCTGACGGCTACTGTCGCTTTTGCCGATAGCTTGACAACGTGGCCGCCATTTGTAAATGCGCTACTATGAATTTGAACTGACTTTTATGATAGTTTTCGGGGTTTTTACGCGGTTTTTGGCGTTTCTTCAAGTGATAGCCGAGATTTCGCTAGGTTCAATTTAAGTGACATTAAAGGGCATGAAGTTGACTATTAATCGGAGCTAGATATCAGTGCAAAGCGTTAATTTGCATTAGCAGTCGCCAGTCGGACTTTAAAGAAAGTTGATTATGTGGTTGTTTCGGGATTTGAAATTTAAATATTGAGCACAACCCATTACTGGCAACGCCGATCGCATTCTGGTATGAACCTAAGGCCCATCCACGTCAATATGGAAGCACTATACTCGAGTTTCGCCCTCGTTTGAGCTCGTCAGTAGTGCATATCCCTGACCGGATCCGGAAACAGTCCCGGATCACGCGTGTGAAGCGGGTGTGCAACACGCGGCACACACTGGACACACCAAATTATCACAACAGAATATCACAACGCTACCCATCGTAGGCTATGCTCAAGATTGCCCAATCGCCGCGACCGACGTCCGTCAATCGATGGGACCCGAACGATCAGGACTTCTCACTGGCAAGGAACACCAGGCCTCCTAAATCCAGTGAGCAATAATCAATTGATTATGTGGTTGTTTCAGGATTTGAAATTTAAATATTGAGCACAACCCACTACTGGCAACGCCGATCGCATTCTGGTATGAACCTAAGGCCCATCCACGTATATATGGAAGCACTATACTCGAGTTTCGCCCTCGTTTGAGCTCGTCAGTAGTGCATATCCCTGACCGGATCCGGAAACAGTCCCGGATCACGCGTGTGAAGCGGGTGTGTAACCACGCAGCACACACTGGACACACCAAATTATCACAACAGAATATCACAACGCTACCCATCGTAGGCTATGCTCAAGATTTCCCAATCGCCGCGACCGACGTCCGTCAATCGATGGGACCCGAACGATCAGGACTTCTCACTGGCAAGGAACACCAGGCCTCCTAAATCCAGTGAGCAATAATCAATTGATTATGTGGTTGTTTCGGGATTTGAAGAAAGTGATTATGATTCTGAAAATGTGTTTGTAAATTGCCGTATAGATGACGGAAAATCACAAACAACATGCTGTATTTCGTAAATATTTGTGTTCATATATGGATTACCGACAACAATCACGCGAGTAACATATTCTGCATGCTTTTCCCTTCATTGTGGTGTTTATTTAACTAAAATCGATTGACTAACACCTTATTTGTGACGTTTTTACTAACGCGACCTGAAATTTTACTGAACCTGAAAAAATCTTGCCCGTTCAGGGCTAAAAAACGGACAAACGTCTGCCCTGTAAAGGGTTAAAAGCATACTGAGAATGTGATCTCTTGTTCCTCTTCCTTGTCTAAATCCAGCTTGAACCACATTAATTTCTTCTTCCATTTTCTTATGAAGTCTTCCCATTATGATTTTTAGTAGAATTTTACTTGCATGACTGATCAGGGCAACAGTTATATAGTTGGTGCATAATTTCAGGTTGCCTTTTTTGGTACTGAAATGAAAATAGTTCTCTTCCAATCTTTTGGCCATATACCATATCTTTTTACATAATGGTATCTCATCACATCCAGGTGATTTACCATTCTTCAGGTTCTTTATTGCCCATGCAATTTCATCTAAATGAGGGTTCAGGTTCTGTCTCTGCTGTCATTGGCTCATGTATCTATTTAATATCCTCACTGTCACTCATTTCATACATTTCACTGCAGTACTCCTGCCATCTTTCTAGAATTTGTCTAGATTCTGTTAAGGTATTTCCCATCTTGTCACAGATAACATTCAATTGAGATTGACCATTTCTTGTCAATAACTTAATTTCTTTGAACATTTCATAATCTTTTCCAGTCTTATGATATTGCTCTATTCTGGTACAGCAATCTTGTATATACTGATTTTTGTCCTTTCTTATTTCTCGAGTTAAAGATTTATACTTCATCCTGCTGTTATCGGATCCACCTCCTTTCTGTTTCAGTTCCCTTCAATGTTTTATTAATTCTAACGTGTCTGATGTAATCCATGGCTTAAGTTGCAGTTATCAAGATATCTCTAGCTTGTACTGCCAGTTCATATCTCTAGCTTGTACTGCCAGTTCATCAGATGACATTTCCTCTTGTACAGACATTAAGACCCCAAAATGATTCCTAACTTCTACGGTGTATGCATCTGGTATTTTTGTGAGATCAAAACGAAATGGCCTTGGTCCTCGGGTAAGCTTTTTGAGTTTTAATTTCAGATCTGCTTCTAATAACTGATGATCTGTATCACAGACTTTAAATGTCAATAATTTCCTTCTTAAAAATAATAATGAAAGCATTATCACTTGACATGTTTCAATTGTAAAACACATCTCTGATTGTCTTTGTCATTAAACACAAGACATGTGAACCTCAAATGGTAACTTACCTTCTTTGGATAAATGTTGAAAACTTTGGCAGCTGTCGTGCTAGTGACGGCCACAAATCTGCAGGGGTCCATCTTGCCAGAGTACTAGAAATACAAACATACCCCACAATTACACAGAACAAAATCTTCTTCAATATGTGTTTTGGTCTTACAGAATAACTACAATGTTGGCTAGGTAATCATCTGAAGCATTTGCTACAAACATTGTCATGATATACCAAAGTGGATCATACTTTGCAGCAGTAAATTGTCTATGACATGTCACACTTTCAAACCAACATTTGAAATAATGTCCCCTCAAGACAATCAATTGAACAGTATTCCTTCCCATTCTTGGCTGGTGGTCTATGCAGTCTCTCCATTTCTGTCATCATCATCATCATGTGTATAAACCAACAAGCATGAGCAACCAATGGTTTGCCATTTCACATGATCACCAGTCTTGGATTAGGTCTGTGTTCTTGTCCCAATTGTGACAAGTGGCCAAGTCATCTCTTTGACTTCCTCTTGCTCTTTTTTCCATCAATATTGCTAGCTGTCACTAAATTCTCAAGTTTATTTCTCCTCATAACATACCCACTAAGTCTGGACTTTCTGCGCTTAATTTCTCTCATCAGTTTATGGTTTGCATTTGTATTTTGAAGGACCGTCTTGTTTTCAGTCCCTCCATGGCATTATTTTTGTCCACTGCCATTAGATGCTTCTTAGCTTTGCTTATTGTCCATGTTTCTCATACGTACATCAGTATAGGTTCTAAATAGCACCTTAACATGATTTCTCACAGCAATTGATGCAGCAAAATATACCAGGCAATAAAATGTGCAACTTATTGTTTGTCTTCACTATGGAAAAATCAAATATTTCCCTCTTGCAAATGGTCACCTTTGCCTTTGACATGGCGATTCTTGATCTAATCTCCAGAAGGCACCATTCATCATGTTATGACAGTATCAAGATAGTTGTACTAATTCACCTGTTTAAGAATGGTCCCTTTCACTTGGATGTTACATTGTGGTGGGTGTTGGTGTTAGGTTTTAGTCGATATGACAGAGCTATCGTATAACAGTAGATCGTACTACCTGCTTCTGTTAGCGGTAATGTTGGGTGGCGCTCACGAAACCCGACACCCCACATTGTGCTAATGGCCCTGGGAGGAGGAGTGCAATTGGGAAGGTACAAGCCTTATCCTGATGTGAGGAAATGCAAGCTAATGATTAAATGTCACGGCAGGGCAGACCAGGCCAAAAGCCTTAGTCGGCAACTGGTCTAGGATGGAAGCTCCAACAGACGGACAGTTAGAAGAATAATGCTTTGCTGATCCAGCAACTTCTGCAGCTTGTCTTGTTCCAGATGTATTGATGTTACCTTTCCAGAAGTTTTGGCGTTACCTTTCCTCTGGAGTAAACTAGGCAGACCGAGAAAGGGATCATGCTGCATGGGCACACAAGGCCTCTACAATTTAGCCTAGACTGTACTCATCGCTGGCCGCAACTCATCACAGTTTACCGTGTAAATTGGCCTTTCCAATCACAATCGCTACCACCATGAGTTGTAGTTATTATGCCCTTTTTATCACAATGTAACAAACTATCATCAGTCAAGAAGACCTGGAGCCAGAACAGAAATATACATTGTGGTATTTCTTTCTTCTTGGAGATGACAATTTAATTCTAACCCTAACTGCTCACCGTGTACAATAACTGCACGTACTAAATGCCACAGATCCTGTTCATTGTCTGCAATCAATAGTGTTTCATTTGCTAATCTTAAATTGTTGATGTTATGTCCTCTGATGGTAATTATTCGCACATCCTCTAAATTTCTCAAAATAATTTCACTACATAGGAAAAAAGGTCTGGAAACATTACACACCTTTTTCAATTGGTTCATATTGACCTAATTCATTATCAATTTCTATAGCAGTTTGCTATCTTCAATATATATTGTTGACAAGACTAAAGTCTTTTCCATCAATCTGGAGATCTGCAAACATCTTTATCAATGTAGTCAATGAAGCAAAGGTGGACGTCTTCATTTAAATCTACTGAATGCTCTATCAAGGTCCTCTGCAAATAAACTGTATTTGTTGTAGTACCCTTAGTTAAGTTAGTTTAGTTTAGTCGATGGATCAACATCACGGCACACGGGTGTAACCCATAAGTGCTCCGTTCTCCTCCTAACTCAAACCTGAGTCTGGAGAAACTCAGCTCAGTGCACGAACTCCGTAGTACCAGCGAGGATCCTGATAAGTACCCTTGCTTTCTACAAACAGACAGTTCATTTCCTGTAGTACCCTTATTTCTACAAACAGACAGTTCATTTACTATTTCTGGTTGTATTTTCTTCCTAACACTTTGCATCATTTTTAGCAAAATCTTTGTGATGGGACTCATTTTGTTAATTGTTCTATGTTGATCACATTCCAAAGTTCTTGATTTCTTTGACATTACAATAAACATAGATTTATATAAGTGTGTGTGTGTGTGCGCGCACGTGCGTGTATGTGTGTCTCTCTCTCTCTCTCTCTCTCTCTCTCTCTCTCTCTCTCGTATCATATAATGTGTTCAGCAATCTGGCCTATTCCATATTCGTATAAGACATGGATCATTTCAGTTATAATGTTGTCTGGTTATACTGTTCTTGGGTTTTCTCAATGCATGGGCTAGCCGGCACGAGCGTGTTCACCTCTTGGTACATTTATTTGTCTAGTTCTTTCATGAGCTCCACATTGATGATATTGTCATATCATGTTATTCCTTCTACTTTGCTCAGGCACCAATTAGTGAATGTAGTTTATCTGTAATTGTTTTCATTGTTCTCCATGTTTCTCAGTCATAAAGCAGTACTGAAGTTACAATTGAATATTCTTAGTTCTGTGCTGAGTTTAATTTAAATTGACTTGCACAAATTGTCTAATGTTATAAAAGCTCTTCTTGCCTTCTGTATTCTTATTCTGATATCTTTATCAGTTCCATCCGCTTTGCCTACATTGCTACCTAATTAGGTGTATAATTCTGTCTCTTGAAGTGAGGTTTCCCCAAGGAAGATTAGGTCATTATTTGCTTAATTTATTCTCATTATCTGTGAATTTTTAAACCTAGTTGTTGTGGCCTTCCATCTAATGTGTTTAGTTTCTCCTGCATCTGATTTCGTGTGTGAAACAGGAGGGCAATGTCATCAGAAAAGTCCAGATCATCGAGCTGCTTTGTCAGAGGAGTCCAGTGAATGTCATTTCTGGCAGTGCTTGTTGTTGTCTTCATAATCCAGTCTATAATCAGTCAGAATATTAGGGGAATATAAGAGGCATTCCCACCTCACTCATGTTCTTATCTCGAAACGCTCCATTAGTTGCCTCTTATAGAGGACTCTGCCCTTTGCGTGACTATATGTTGTTTTTACCAAGTTAATGATTTCTTGTTGTATTCCACAATGTCTCATCAATGCTATTAAAGACCTTTTCATAGTCCACAAATTCATTAAAACGTGGTGAATTCTGTGCCATGCTTTGTCCTATTATTATGCGCAGTGTAACTATTTGATCAGTGCAGGATCTATTTGGTTGGAAGCCAGCCTGTTCATTCCTTTGTTATTTGTCAATGGCATCTTGTAATCTCTCCAGAATGATCCTGTTTAATATCTGCCTAGGAACTGAAAGTAATATTATTCCTCTATAATTTTCACACACCTATTGGTCCCCTTTCTTTGGCAGTTTCACTGTCCGCGGTTGTTTGTAGTGTGAACTGCATGTTCGAAACGATGGCGGCTGGTTGTCGCTGAATTTACTGGTTTGCATTTTCGGTTCACGAGTGCATTTATCAGTATCAGTATTCAACTATCAGGGCAAACACAAAAAAATCAGTGGACTTCAATCTGATTCTGATACTGATTCTAATGTCGAACACTGAGATCTTTCACTCCATTCTGCTGATATTTCTTCAGTTCCCAAGATTCTGCTAAATAATCTAAGCAATAATTCAGTTGAGGCGTTTATGTCAGTTTTAATGGCATCTGCTTGGATGCCATCTGAACCAGCAGCTTTCCCATCTAAGTAGCACTGATGCTAGTGCTTTCAATGTAACACTAATTCTACTGTTTTCAATATAACACTAACTCTAGTGTTTTCAATGTAACACTAATTCTACTGTTTTCAATGTAACACTGATTCTAGTGTTTTCAATGCTGAACACTGATTCTAGTGTCCTGAATGAATGTTGGGCACTAATTCTAGTGTTTTCAATGTTGAACACTGATTCTAGTGTTTTCAATGTTGAATGCGGATTCTAGAGTTTTAAATGTTGAACATTAATTTTATTATCCTGAATGCTGAAGACTGATTCTAGTGCTTTAAATGCTGAACGATGATTTCTGTGTTTTCAATATTTGACACTGATTCTAATGTTTTCAATGGTAAATACTGATTCTAATGTCGAACACTGAGTCTAATGTTCTGACCTCTGAAAACTTTGTCTTACATTTTGAGTGTTGAATACTAATTCCATGTGTGGCATGACACTGTGAGCTGTGAATTTAATGTGGAATGTTTTTACATCTCTGTCCGCGGTTGTTTGTAGTGTGAACTGCATGTTCGAAACGATAGCGGCCGGTTGTCGCTGAATTTACTGGTTTGCATTTTCGGTTCACGAGTGCATTTATTTTTCATGAGACTCTGGGGAGTCGTCGTTGGAGCTACGGAGTTTGTGCTTTGTGGGGCGTTTTCGGCGGGTCGCCCTGCGGAAAGAAATCGACCGATATGGGATAAAACCCGAGTCAACGAAGTCTTTCTGGTGACTGCCGATTCCATCGACAATACACTGTATTTTTCATGGAGGACTTGTGCGTTGGCATTCTGGTGGCGGCATTATGCAGTTTACCTGTGCGGGCTGTTGGCTTGTCGAGATTCCTGTCTGTTTCATTTTTCACACTGGGCAGTGAGGAGCATTTTGTGTGATATTCACTGGCACAGGAACGGAGCATAATGGGGACGACCCATTGCCGTGAAGTTGGAACCGCGACTATACTGATTAATGAACTATACTGATGATATTGTGCTGACTGTTGAAAATGTGATTTTTTTGTGTTTGCCCTAATAGTTGAATACTGATACTAGTATCTCAACTGTTGAACACTATTTCTAGTGTATGGAATGTTAAACATTAAGTCTAGTGTTCTGAATGTTGAACACTGTGTCTATTGTCCAGACATCTGAATGTTCATTTTCTCCTATAATATCTATATCATCTGTATAACCAAGCAGTTTGGATGTTCCTTCAATAGTACATTCCTCCTTTACCTTCCTTACAACTTTCCCTAGAGCCAGATTGAAAATCTTTATCAGTTAAATAAAGAAAATCAGTATCATAAAAGACATTGGAAATACTGACTCACTTAAAGGAAAAAGCCCAACAGATGGAGCTGGTTATCAACCAAGATAAGACAGAATATATGGTAATTTCAAGAGAAGGAATGGCTAAAAACTCTGGCCATATACAAATAGATAATATGACCATTAAAAGAACGGAAAAAAAAAAAAAATACCTGGGTACAATCTTCAACTGCTCCAACATCATAAGGGAAGAAATACAAACTAGAATCAATTCTGGAAATAAGATATACTATGCACTACAACATCTACTAAAATCAAAGGCGCTATCTTGAAACACCAAGATCACAATATACAAAACACTGATCAGACCAGTTGTGCTGTATGACTCTGAAACCTGAAGTACAACGAAAGGAGATGAAGCCTTGCTACAAACCCTTGAGAACAAAGTTTTAAGACGCATCTTTGGACCCATTAGGGATACACAAAGTGGAGAGTAGAAAAGAAGAAGTAACAAAGACATTTATGATCTGTTTAAGTCCCCGCTAATCACTGGCATCATGAAGGCTAATAGACTACACTCCTGTCTATTCCATTGTTCACATAGGGCAGTGAGGAGCATTTTATGTGATATTCACTGGCACGGGAACTGAGCAATATGGGGACGACCCGTTGCCGTGAAGTTGGAACCGCGACTAACTAACTAACTAACTAAGACTACAATGGCTGGGGCATATAGAAAGAATGGAAGATAATAGGGAAACAAAACTCGCTTACACTCAGGAAATAAATGACCGTAGACCCTGAGGTTAACCAAGAAGATGGTGGAGAGATAATATATATACAGACCTACAAGCACTTGGAATCAACGACTGGCAAGAGAAGGTCAACCAGAGCGACGAATGGAGACGGATTGTATCTGCAGCAAAGAACCTCAATGGCTCGGAACGCTGAAGAAGAAGAAGAAGTATCATTGTTCAATTTATTTATCTGCTTTTAGAATATCTTTTTTAAGTCTTATACTTTTAACCTGTTTTTTCCCCTCTCTTCAATCATACTTTTATTTGTCCACACAGTAGGTTATGATCGTTACAGTCGGTGCCAGGCATTGTCTTCACATTTATTCATGCATTTTGACTTCTTTTATCGATAAGTTTGTAGCCAATTTGGATGAATGATTTGTTTGGGGCTTTTCAATGTGCACAGTTGTCTCTTATGTTGTTTAAACCAGGTGTTTTCAATCTCCTATAGCATTTATTTTTGCCTATAACCAAAATGCAAACTGTTATGTGTAACACACTGAGTTCTGTCCAGACAGGTAAATCAATAAAGCTAAAGTACATTCTGCCGGTCTCCCTGGCAGAAGGGTTAAGGACGTTGTTCATAACCCTGTATACTCTCGTACGAAACACAGCTGCTTGAGATTCGGCAGCGGATCATGTCGCGTTGGTTAATTACGGATGGTAATGTGAGCAGGTCGTTTAGAAAGCAATGGCAAACTACTGAACGCAAAACTTGCCAAGACATCAACAGCACCTGAAAAATGCTGGCGTTGACCTGCAACGTTCTCTAAAGGATGTGGGGGGGGGGGGGGGGGGGGGGGAGTACTTTCTGTCAAAAAGAGGATCTCATGTAAATATAATCAATCATTTAAAAGAGAATCCTTTCAGTTAATAACATGTTTGCGATGCTACATCCTGAAAAAGAATACTGTAAATGCCTAACCAACTCTGACAAACAGATCTTACCACTCCCTTCTCCCAAATGATGGACATTCTATCTTCCACACCGTTAACGCCATTTGGAATCATTGTGAAGTTATCCTTGCCAAGAGCTTTCTGATCAGCGTTATAAGTGCAGTTATCAGAGCCGGTAAGTTGGAGATCATTGCTAAAGTGAAGGAAATTAAAATAATATAAGAACAGTCTACACAATACAGATATTATATAACTCAAATTTCTCAAACTACTAATACCTTGAAAGAATTTTGATTGAACATCTAGTGAGAATTATAATGAAGAGATCAAAATGGAAAATAACTGTAAAATTAGTGAAGAAATGTGTGGATTTGTGGAAGGGAAATGAACATGCAATGCAAAATACACTAACAGAGAGATTGTAACAGTCTCAACTGCATTACTTCCAAGGGTCGTAATTCTTATAGTGTGGCATTTACAATGCCAATTCTATACTTCGCTTTGTTTCCATTTCAGAGTAATCAAATTTAAGAAGGACAAACGATCCAGCCATAGCCCTAAAAACTTTGCAACCAACAAATAAAATTCTCAAAATGTCAACAAATGAAAGTTTCCATGTGAATTTTTATTTGTAATTTTGGATGTGATAGCAACCGCATTTTCAACACATTAGCACATAGTTGCTGATGTTATAAAATATCAACATTACAAAACTTCATAGATCATCCGAGAATAAACCCATAATTTCTCCGTCAACATCCTACACGTCTAGTAACTTACTCAAGCAAAAATCCATGTTCTGAATTCCAAATAAATCAAGCGTTCCCTTCACTATATTTTTACTTCTTCCTTCTTGGCTCTAAATGCTCTTCTAGCCATTCAAGTATTAGTGCCCAACCATTCCAGATGACATCCAAACTCTCCTTGTCTCACGACCATCTGCTCTTGGTGGAATCCAAACTGTTTTTGTTGTCATCTACTTCATCCTTCCGTTGTCGAATGTTGTCATATCTAGTTACTACAACAGTCTTTTTACATAACAATCTTGCTTTTTGGTGCGTTCTCATGCACAGGGGAAAAGGATTTGTCTTCTGTCAATTTATAAGTCTGCTCATAATTTTGCATGATACATACTTGCCCTCACTAATTCATTGTCACCTTCAGGACAATATTACTTTGTAAATGTCCTCCAGCTCATACTGTTATAAGATTACTTGAGACACTAGACAATCAATCGTGTGCCATGCCAGAAAGCTTGGGCGGTCATGACTTGCCATTTCACTCAATCACCAGAGTCGTGGATCAGCTCAGTGTTCCTGTCTCGTCCATGCCATGTGGCCAAGTCATCCAGGTATTTTCCTCTCTGCCTTCCTAAATATAGTCAATGCAAACAATATGCCTCTAAGTCAAACACTTTAATTTTTGTTTTACTTAGCAGCAAGAATGAATCAAATTTAATCAGAAAAGGAAGGTCATTATTCATGTGGGGAGAAGATTGATAGACTGAGCTAATGTGTGCAATGCTCAGGTGAATAAATACTTGCATTTACAGCTGAATCTCTTGCCACATTCATCACATTTTATAAGATCAAAGATAACTCACTTGGCCAAAAGATCCATGAGTTTTCCAGGTGTAGAAGCATCATCACGAAGGGGTGGAGACATGACATGGCCTGCTGCGTGACGCCAGCATTTGTTGTAGTGGTGAGTCCCATCTGTGCCCAGACTTGAAGCTAATGTTTCTCCAAATACTATTTTACCTACAACAGAAATTAAATAATATTAATATATTGCTGCAGAGGCAGACAAAGCCCATTACCTTGCATGGAATCTGTCTAGAACAGGGGTCACCAAACTATGTCATTTCATCCGGCCTGCCGACAGAACTCGAACTTGCTTGATATAAAGTATGGATCACGAGACGTTGTGATACAATTTAAATGTAGATATTATTTTTAACATAATAGGAGATCTACACACGTGCGGAGACCTCCTGGCTTCTATGTGTTTTAAATTTACTATTTTCAATTATAAATTATTGTACACATTCTTGATTATTGTAATGTTTGCTTATTTCACGCCATCCCAAGTCCTTCCCCGACTTGTGGCAGCGCTGCCTAAGCTCTGACGTTACCATGGTTTCCATGGCAACAAATACACACCCGCATCTTTCCCTCCCCCAGATGCGTCCAGCTGTTAACACATGTCTGATGCTCCAGAAATATTTACTTCTTTTTGCCAGTCATCCATTTTATAGGTATGTAACAAGGACTTCTTTGTTTGACAATGATAGGTAAGTGAACTACAAGTGTGACTAGAGGCAATAAAGTGGCAGACATGGCATACAGATGCCATGGAAACCTCGTGTTATTACGAAAATATCCCCGGCTCAGAAGAATTCCCCGGTCAATGCGTTAATCGAGCAGGTCTCTAGCCCAGTGTTTTTCAAACTTTCTGCTGGAGCAGATCCTTACGCAAATGTTTACATTGCTCAAGGAACTCTGTGCGATGATCCAAGCGTCTGTCCTACTTTATGTAATAAACTAGATGAGTAGAAATGTTGCATTTGGGCAATTTCGGTCTGTTTCGGCGGAACCCCTGGCTGCCTCTCATGGAACCAGGGTTGAAAAACTCTCCTCTAGGCTGTTTATCTAGGCCAGCCCTATTTATATATTTTGTAAACCTTATTATGAGATATATTCTATTACCAAAGGCACCTATAAACTTTATATGTACCTTTGGTGAACTGTAGCTTCACCAGAGACCCTAGTCCTCTGCTTTTCTTGAGTTTCAATAGAATTTTAATTATGTTTCTAATTCAATGTCGTTTTTCATTTTCAAATCCCATGTACTTAACCCTTCATTATGGTTACTAAGAAAAGAAAAGTAGACGCCGTGTGTCTCATTTTCAATGCAGAATGGGGAGTAAAGTACTTCTTTGTGGAAACAAAGGACCAGAAAACCAGTTGCCTAATATGCAGCGAAAGTGTTGCCGTTTTGAAAGAGTACAATCTTTGGCATCACTACGAAACAAAACATCTATCAACATATTCAACATTTTCTTGAAAGTTACGCTCTGAGAAATATGAGTCCATGAAACGTGGTTTAGAAACACAAAGAAATTTCTTCACGAGAAAGTTTGCTGAAAATTAATCTGTCACTCGTACAAGTTACAAAATAGTGCATAAGACGGCAGAACGAGGAAAACCGTTTACTGATGGAAACTTCATCAAAGTGTATGATGGAAGTAGCAAATGACTTGTGATCTGAGAAAGCCGATTTGTTTAAAATTATAAGCCTTTCGACAAGTTTACTTGTGCGAAGAACAGAAGAACTTATAGAGAACATAGTGCTACTGATACGCGAGAAAACTAGGAACTTGTGGTATTCTCTGGCGCTGGATGAGTCTATTGATCTCTCGAGTACATCACAACTTCTCGTGTTCATTCGTAGTGTCAATTTGGACTTTCAGATAACGGAAGAATTGGCATCCGTTTGCAGCATACATGGAACAACAACTGGAAAAGACATTTTCATGGAAGTGCAAAATGTTTTACAAGACTATAACCTTCAGTGGAATCAGCTTCGAGGTGTTACAGTTGATGGAGTAAAAAACATGGCTGGAGTGAGGAAGGGTCTGATGGGGTAGATCAGGGCTCAGTTGGAAGATTTGCAAATTCCAGGCGCTCTGTTCATACACTGCATCATACATCAGCAAGCACTCTGTGGGAAAAACTTAGATATTTCTTGTGTACTGAAACTAGACATTTCTGCTTTGAACTTCATTCGGGGATATGCACTCGATCACCGCCAGTTTCAGGCATTTCTTGAAGAAATTGATTCTGAATTATGTAACTTGCCTTATCACACATCAGTGAGATGGCTCAGCTGCGTTAAAGTCCTGTTTAATTTTTTACAAGTTCCGAAACGAAATAGATGTTTTCCTCACTGAAAAAATAGAGCTGATCCACAGCTGTCAGATCCTACCTGGCTGTCAAAGTTGTCATTTTTGGTCGACATCACATCCCACAGGAATGAACTGAATTTGAAACTTCAGGGAAAGGATAACCTATGACCAGCATCATACCATAGCGTAAAAAACCAGCGCAACGCGGTCTGCTGCCAAATCGCAGGCAGCTGTGTTTCGAACGTGGGTATGCGGGATTACGAACTGCGTCTGTAAGACCTCGGGCAGATTCAAAAGCATTTCACACGAAACTCACAGCTCACAGTGTCGCGCCACGCACTCACTCAGTAGCAGGGCGACGGAACCATTTATATATTTATGGTGAGTGTGCTATAAATTTATTATCTCCTCTATCATTTGTGAACATGTTTCCAAGATAGCAAAACTTTTCTACCTAGCATAAGTTGCTTGTATATGACACTTCAACATTCATACGTGTTGTCTGTATTTGAGAAATCTTGGTATCTGATCTACTACCACAGGATCAGGTTCCTTATTTTGTAAAATCAACATGGTGATAAATATCAAGATTTTTAAAAAATGTAGACATTGAGTTTCTTTCTTATTACGTCTAGTGAACCCACACCCACAGTAGATCAACCAATCATGCTGTTTCTGTCACACATGTATTTATGTAATGTAAATAACAAGTCATTATTCTGCGCCTCAGAACAGGACACAATAGATTACGCAACTACATGTATACAAAATTCAAGATTGGTGAATCAGCCATGCGCACATGTGAATTGGTGTCGCAGATAGCAGAGCACATAATCCAAGACTGCCCAAAATACAACATATCTAGGCAAACCTTCTGGCCTACCCGGAAACTAACACAACACCGGGAGGCAACATTGCAGTTATAGACATATC
The DNA here is from genome assembly GCA_963921405.1 of Cepaea hortensis. Classification (NCBI taxonomy): domain Eukaryota; kingdom Metazoa; phylum Mollusca; class Gastropoda; order Stylommatophora; family Helicidae; genus Cepaea; species Cepaea hortensis. The sequence goes on along the minus strand of OY992892.1, from coordinate 27,299,887 downwards.
TCAAGCGAACGAAAGAAGAAGAATGTAATGTATATGACTCACAAAAGACAATGCAAAGATAAAACTACTATGGGGAAAGAAATATAAGTTAATGAGGAAAAATTGGAGGTGATGGAAAATCTTGAATATCTTGGGTCATTGTTTACCAACAATGGTGACACAATGAAAGAAGTTAAAAGGCGAATATCTATTGCTCTTCAAAGACTAAACCTACTGACTAAATTGTGGAAAGGGGCAAATAGAACTATAAAAATTAGATTTTTAAGAGCATGCATCTTTCCCATTGCATCATATGCCTATGAGCCAAGGACAGTTACCAAACAAGCTGAACAGTGCATAAATGCCTTCGAATATAAATGTTAACAGACGAGTTCAAAGAATATCTTAGATAAAGAAAAGAACAAATACATCCATACTTCTAGAACTGAATACTGAAGAAGGTTGGCTATTAAAGACGATAAAACAAAGAAAATTGAAATATTTTGGTCACTTGAAATGTCATGAAAGTTTGGAGAGGACAATAATGGAGGGTATATGCCTGAGGCAAAAGAAATATGGCTTGAGGAAAATTGCAAGGAAATTGAAAACTAACACAACACCCGGAATACCAAATTAATGCACAAAAGAATTAATGACATCACTAACAAAAAAACACACACATAAACGGGTTGCCTAAAAACCAAAGATGGCAAAATCATAATAGAAAAAGATTTTACATGCGTTGTCAGATTATGTGAAAGACCTTTATGATGATACAAAAGAAGAACAATATGATCATCGGAATAATAATGAAGGACCATCAATTTTGAAGATGGAAGTTCAGAATGCTCTTAACCATATGAAAACTCGCAAGACCCCGGGTACAGATAACACAATAGAAATTATCAATGCCTTAGAAGAATATGGAATAGACCAAGTCACCAGACTGCTGAACGCAATAAACGATACTGGAGTTATACCTCCTGAATTATGTAATTCTATATCTATTGCAATGCTGAAGAAATCAGGAGCCTCGGAATGCGATCAACATCGAACAATTAGTATAATAGCCACATCATGAAGATTTTACTGAGAATTATCATGCAAAGAGTTAGGAAAAAAATACAACCCGAAATAGGAGAAGAACAATGTTTGTAGAAGGCAAGGGAACAGTAAATGCTGTGTATATACTGAGAACAGTAATTGAACCTTCTAAAGAAGTAAACAAAGATCTATATCTTTGCTTTATTGACTACACAAAGGCTTTCCAATAAAGTGAGACATGTCGATATGATAAGGATGCTTGAAGATCTACAAATTGATGGAAAAGACCTTAGACTTGTAAAAAAACATATATTGGAAACATCAATATAGAAATATAGAAGATATGGAAAGAATCAACATTTGAGGGCGATACATCAATAACATTAGATATGCAGATATTACAGTCTTGATTGCAGACAATGAACAGGACCTGCAAAATTTAGTAGATGCGGTTGTTGCACACAGTGAACAACTAGGGTTAGAACTGAATATTAAGAAGACAGATTATGGTCGTCACTGGGAAGAAGGAAATACCACAATGTCATATTCGAGTAAATGGGCATATTCTTAAGCAAGTAAATCGATACAGTTATCTCGGAACAGTCATAACATCTGATGGGAGATGCCTTGAAGAGATTAGAACAAGAATTACCATTGCAAAGGTAGCCTTTTGCAAGATGAAAAACATACTGACCAATAAAAAGATATCAATTGAAATGAGAAAAAGAGTGTTGAAGTGCTACATAGAACCTGTACTTTTGTATGGATGTGAAGCGTGGATAATGAGCAGTCAAGCTGAAGAACATCTGATGGCTATAGAAATGTGGTTTCTGAAGAAAATGCAAAGAAAATCATGGACAGACAGAAAAACCAATGAACAAGTACTTCAAGAAACAAATGAAGATCGTAAACTGATTAGAGTCATTAGACGTAGACAGTCAAAATTCTTTGGGCATGTTGTGAGAAGAAATGACTTGGAGAACTCGGTGACGACTGGCAAGATCAAAGGGAAGAGACCAAGGGGAAGACAGAGAAGTAAATACCTGGATGGTTTGTCCACATGGCATGGTCGAGACAGAAACAGAGCTGATCCACGACTCTGGTGATTGAGTGATATGGCAGAACATGACCGCCCACGCTTATTGGCATGGCACATGATGGATGGATATTCCTGGGAAGAGAGGAAGAGTAGGCAAAAGATAAAATGGGTGCAGGATGTGGCAGATGATCTCTATAAGGGTGTATCGGACACAGACATCTTGCTTATGATCGAGAGGTTTTCCAGAAGGTTGTTATGCGAGCAAGGTTCAGCAAAGGACATGCTACTGAATTAATGAATGAATATAACTCACACAGGGCAAGAGAGAGGCAGTGTGGTATATCCCAGCATAACATGGTATAACAATCATCCTTGCTGTGCCAACTCATATTATGTGGAGTAAGGACTGTCAATCAATCAATCAATCATGTGCCATGCCGCAAAGTGTGGGCGGTCATGACTCGCCATTTCACTCGATCACCAGTGTCGTGGATCAGCTCAGTGTTCCTGTCTCGTCCATGCCATGTGGCCAAGCCATCCAGGTATTTTCCTCTCAGTCTTCCTCTTGGTCTGTTCCCCTCGATCTTGCCAGTTGTCACTAAGTTCTCTAATCCATTTCATCTCATAACATGTCCAAAAAATTTTGACTGTCTACGTCTAATTTCTCTAATCAGTTTACAATGTTCATTTGTCTCCTGTAGTACTTGGTCATTGGTTTTTCTGTCTGTCCATGGTATTCTTTGCATTTTCCTCAGAAACCACATTTCTGCAGCCATCAGATACTTTTCAGCTTGACTGCGCATTGTCCAAGTTTCACATCCATACAAAAGAACAGGCTCTATGTATTCCCTCAACACTCTTTTTCTCGTTTCAATTGACATCTTTTTATTGGTCAGAATGTTTTTCATCTTGCTAAAGGCTACTTTCGCCATGGCAATTCTTGTTCTAATCTCTTCAAGGCATCTCCCATCAGATGTTATAACTGTTCCAAGATAATTGTACCGATTCACTTGTTGAAGAATATTTCCATTTACTTGTATATTACATTGTGGCACTTCTTCCTTCCTACTGACGACCATAACCTGAGTCTTTTTACAATTTAATTCTAATCCCAGTTGCTCACTGTGTACAACAACCGCATCTACTAATTGTTGCAGGTCCTGCACATTGTCTGCAATTAATACTGTATCATCTGCATATCTAATGTTATTGATGTTTCGTCCTCCAATGCTGATTCCATTTATATCCTCTACATTTCTGAAAATATTTTCACTGTACAAAGAAAAGAGATCTGGAGACATCACACCTCCCTGCCTAACACCTCTCTTAATTGGCTGATACTGTCCCACTTCATTATCAATCCTTATTGCAGCTTGTTGTTTCCAATATATAATTTTTATAAGTCTAATGTCTTTCCCATCAGATTACTGTCAGATTACAAATAATCCCAAAAAAAAATAGTAAACCACCCATCAAGTGCACCACTGAAAACCTTGACTGGAGAAATCATAACTGATAAGAAACAGCAGATGGACAGATGGGTAGAGTACTATATGGAGCTTTACTCAAGTGAGACCAAACTAGCGGATGATGCCCTCAACGCCATAGAGGCTCTACCAACTCTTGACCACCTGGACACACTTCCCACCATAATAGAAGTTAAGTGTGCTATAAATGAACTTGCATCTGGCAAGGCTCCAGGTAAGGATGGGATACCAATAGAGGTTATCAGGAGTGGGCAAGACACACTCACTCTACAGATCCACCAGCTAATAAAGCTATGCTGGCGAGAAGGACAAGCCCCACAGGATTTCAAAGATTCAAACATCATAACACTGTACAAGAACAAGGGCGATCGGAGTGACTGCAACAACTATAGGGGTATCTAACTTCTATGTATTATTGGAAAAGTATTTGCCAGAATTGTTCTGCGCAGACTTCAAGTCCTAGGAGATCAAGTCTACCCAGAATCACAGTGTGGCTTTCAACAGAACCGGTCTACCATTGATATATTCTCATTGAGATAAATGCAAGAAAAATGCCGTGAACAGAATCAACCACTGTTTATTGAATTCATCGGCCTCACAAAGGCATTTGATTTGGTCAGTAGTGAGGGTCTGTTCAAGGCACTAAAGATTGGCTGCCCATCAACTCTTCTGTCCATTGTGGAATCGTTCCACACAGTCATGAAGGGTGCAATCAAGTTTGATGGTGCAACTTCAGAAGAGTTTGAAATCAAGAGTGGAGTTAACCAAGGTTGTGTACTAGCTCCCACCCTCGTTGGAATATACTTTTCACTTCTACTGAAATATGCCTTTCGTGATCAGGATGGTAGTATATACATTCACTCACGCTCAGATGGCGGCCTCTACAATGCTCAGAGATTGAAGGCCAAGACCAAAATTAGGAGGGTACTGATCAGAGAGTTGCTTTTTGCAGATGATGCTGCAGTTACGACCCACTCTGAGGAAGAATTACAATGTCTACTATCTGCATTCTCCAATGCTTGTTCTGAATTTAGTTTAACAATTAGCAAAAAGAAGACAGATTATATCACAAGGTGCACATGGCGTACCATCAATCTTTATTGACGACGCCGAACTAGAGATGGTAGACCATTTTACATATCTAGGATCAGTGGTAATTAGCAAATTATCCCTAGATCAGGAAATCAACATCCGGATTGGTAAGGCAGCAACAACAATGAACAGGTTAAGAAAAAGAGTGTGGGAGAACAGGAAGCTTACTGCCAAAACATAAGTCCTTGTCTATCAAGCCTGTGTCCTTAGTACACTTCTTTATGGCAGTGAAACCCGGACAACTTACTCACACCAAGAGAAACGTTTAAATAGCTTTCATATGCGGTGTCTGTGAAGAATTCTTGGTATTAAGTGGCAAGACAAAATCACAAATACTGAAGTATTGGAAAGATCAGGTTGTGTGACGGTTTATTCCATGCTCAGTCTTCGTAGACTTGGATGGATAGGACATCTTACGAGGATGGATGATGGTAGAATACCAAAGGACATCTTTTTTGGTGAATTACAGATGGGTAAGAGATCTCAGGGTCGGCCTCTACTATGATACAAAGATGTGTGTAAAGATGTGTGATAATGCACATTGGGAGCAAGTCGCCGCTGAACGTGTTGCATGGAGGGCAAACATCAGAAATGGAATAAAGACAAAGGAGAAAATTATTGCAGATATAGCGTTTCTCGTTCTAATCTCTTCAAAGGCACCTCCCATCAGATGTTATGACAGTTCCAAGATTGCTGTACCGCTTCACTTGTTTAAGAATATTACCATTTACCCGTATATTACATTGTGGTATTTCTTTCTTCCTAGTGACAACCATAATCTCTGTCTTCTTACAATTTAATTCTAACCCTACTTGTTCACGAGGTACAATAACCGTAGCTACTAAATATTGCAGATCCTGTTCACTGTCTGCAATTAATACTGTATCATCCGCACCTCTAATATTATTGATGTTACGTCCCCCAATGTTGACTCCTCTCATGTGTGTGTGCACACGTAGGCACACACACGTTTTTCTCATGATTAATTTAATTAATAAGCACAGTGCTGTTTTACACTCCTGGAGTGCTGGGCATATGGTGGGAGACCCATAATTGTAGACCATTTGGCACTTGGTGGGTGCTGACTGCCTTTACTTTCTAAGACGTTTGTTGATCCCCATTTTAGCCTGGGAAGACCTGAGAGCCCAGGTCTATTTTAAAAATCCACCCTGATGCAGATTCAAACCTATGACCACTGAGCAGAGAGGCGAGTGCCAAGCCACTATGCTACCACTGCTTGTGTATGCAAACAAATTAATTAATTCTGCTTATACATTTAGTACAGTGGCATACCTTCCCTCCTAGCCTTAGATATTACATCTGCTGCTGTTTTTCCCATGACATGGACAACATAAAGTGGAGCTCCAGCCTGATCAGCAATTGTAATTGCCCGTGTGGTTGCCTCCACTTCACACTAGACATGAAATATGATCATACATGAGATTACAGAATATCAAATTACACATGCACTTTATACATTATTGAAATGTTACTTGAGGTTTTCGAGGAGTGGCTGGCCAAGCGGCTAGAACACCGGACTCTCATTCGGGAGATCTGGGTTCGATCCCTCGGTAAGGTGTGGGATTTTTTTCTGTCGGGGGCAAAAATAAAATCCTAACCTGCACAGTTCGCGGCGACTACACTAGCCAGGCGGCCTTAATTCCTCAGGCTCAAAGACCCCTCTGCCATACACCGCAAAGTATTATATTGGCAGTAAATGACAGTTTATGACTTGAGGTTTTAGTAAACATCATAATTTGTGCCATGCCAGTCAGTTATGAATGTATTCTTGTTTAGTTCAACAGCTGATTGTCCTCCCTGCAACTGTCAACCCAGTCAGCATTTTCTCTCAGTCAACCTGTCTCTAACTCTTTCAATCTTCCTGGCTGTTGCAATATTCTCTAGATCTCTTCTCACAACATGACCAAAAGACTGATATAAATTTTCTGGACACGCCACTGCTCCATTTCAGATTTGTGACCTGATCATAAATTTATTCATAGGAAGATAATGTGGTGGTTTCCACTTACCTTCTACATCCACATGGGTTTGTGACCTCCACTTCTAACTGCCAAGACAAGCTCAGGTGCAAAGTTGCCAGCTTATTCTGGTAGATGCTCAGTTCACTGAAATGCATTTGCTACTCTTGTCTTGGCTGGGCTGTAATAATGGACACCATTGCACTCCGGGCAAACCTACAGATGCTGCGTCTCCCTCAGCAAATGCTACACCATAAAAGGTGTAGAAACTGATCGTCAATCGTTGCAAACATGTCAAGTTCATCCCATCATGCATCTCTTCTTGCTGAAACCATACTAGCTAAGAATCCTCAATTAGATTTCTCTCCATAATGCACAAAACCATGGGTGTATATTATGGCATTGTCTCTGCCAGAGTGTGCATCTATCAACTGTTGGAACTTGAATTCTGCCAGCCTATTACATCACTATGTACACTCTTTGCCAGAGTGTGCATCTATCAACTGTTGGAACTTGAATTCTGCCAGCCTATTACATCACTATGTACACTCTTTGCCAGAGTGTGCATCTATCAACTGTTGGAACTTGAATTCTGCCAGCCTATTACATCACTATGTACACTCTCTGCCAGAGTGTGCATCTATCAACTGTTGGAACTTGAATTATGCCAGCCTATTACATCACTATGTACACTCTTTGCCAGAGTGTGCATCTATCAACTGTTGGAACTTGAATTCTGCCAGCCTATTACATCACTATGTACACTCTCTGCCAGAGTGTGCATCTATCAACTGTTGGAACTTGAATTCTGCCAGCCTATTACATCACTATGTACACTCTTTGCCAGAGTGTGCATCTATCAACTGTTGGAACTTGAATTCTGCCAGCCTATTACATCACTATGTACACTCTCTGCCAGAGTGTGCATCTATCAACTGTTGGAACTTGAATTCTGCCAACCTATTACATCACTATGTACACTCTTTGCCAGAGTGTGCATCTATCAACTGTTGGAACTTGAATTCTGCCAGCCTATTACATCACTATGTACACTCTCTGCCAGAGTGTGCATCTATCAACTGTTGGAACTTGAATTCTGCCAGCCTATTACATCACTATGTACACTCTTTGCCAGAGTGTGCATCTATCAACTGTTGGAACTTGAATTCTGCCAGCCTATTACATCACTATGTACACTCTCTGCCAGAGTGTGCATCTATCAACTGTTGGAACTTGAATTCTGCCAGCCTATTACATCACTATGTACACTCTTTGCCAGAGTGTGCATCTATCAACTGTTGGAACTTGAATTCTGCCAGCCTATTACATCACTATGTACACTCTCTGCCAGAGTGTGCATCTATCAACTGTTGGAACTTGAATTCTGCCAGCCTATTACATCACTATGTACACTCTTTGCCAGAGTGTGCATCTATCAACTGTTGGAACTTGAATTCTGCCAGCCTATTACACCACTATGTACACTCTCTGCCCAATGTGACTATGACCTGAAGGAATGATGTTTTTACATCTATTGCTGTCAATCCATTTCTTCCCTTGTATGTTATCTACTTGACTCTGGTAACCTACCCAATGATATCTTCTTCTTGTGCCAGCCATGATCTTCCTTTCTTTAATCAGCTTTCCTTGATTAATTTAATTATGAAACGAACGTACAACCTTCAGAGCGCGAGACACACAGCTTGACCACTTCGCCACAGAGACTCTGTTTACCAAACTAGGGTTAATGCAGTCAGGATCTTTCTTATCCACTAATACCAAAGTCCATCACACACTGTGCAAGATGTTTAAACTGCAGGCAGCAATTAATGAATGTTTGTAAATTATTAGCAATTGGTTTAGACATTCTCTATGTCATGTTTTTGATCCAAACAGTTGTACTGATCGAAGAGAACAGACCAAGAGGAAAATACCTGGATGGCTTGGCCACATGGCATGGACGAGACAGGAACACTGAGCTGATCCACGACACTGGTGATCGAGTGAAATGGCGAGACATGACCGCCCACGCTTTCCGGCATGGCACATGATTGATTGATTGATTGAGTTGTACTGATTTAGAGTTAAAAATTATACATCTGTTGCTAAGCTTAATTTCCTTTGACATCCACAAATTCCCTATTGCTATGAAAGTTCCTCTTGATTTTGTATTGTTATAATATATCTTTCTGGCCCCCCCCCCCCCCAAATCTTTGTCTACATTGCTACCTAAATAGGCAAATGGTTCAACTTCTTGAAGTGAGGTTTCACCAATGGAGATTGAGTTATATTTAGATTGGTTTATTCACATTATCTTGACATCCGGTCCAATATGGCTGTTGAGCTGTTAAGGCCTCTGGAGCGTTTTTGCTTACACATTTACCTCATTTTGGACTAGTATATGGTTCTGTCGCCCAGCTACAGAGATAAGTGTGTGGAGCAACACTGTGAGCTGTGGATTTCATGTGGAATGCTTTTATATATGTCTGCTGTGGTTTGTATTGTGAACTGCGTGTAAATGCTAGTTTTGCCTTATGCAGCATTGTGTGCGCAACTGCTGGTTTTTAGTGACTGCCACTTCCATCAACGATAATTTGTAATTCTAGTGGCAGACTGTTGGGTTGGCATTCTGGCAGTGGCCTTATTCATGTATGCCTGTGCATACTGTTTGTTTGTCGGGACTGCTATCTGTTCCACTTTTCACATGAGATAGTGAGAAGCATTTTGTGTGATATCTGCTGGCACAGGAATGCAGCATTATGGGGTCACACTTTGCTGTGAAGTTGGAACCGTGACTAATGATTGTCTTTCCAAAATGAATTTATACACCCAGTTGTTGTAACCTCCGACGAAGTATGTTTAGTTTTACTTGCATCTGATTTTGTGTATGGGAATGGAAGGCAATGTCACCAAGCTACTCTGTCAGATTCCATTTCTGGTGATAGTTATTGTCATCTTCATAATCAAGTCTATATTCAGTAAGAATAATAAAGGTGACTTACGGCATCCCTGTCTCACCCCTGTACTTATTTCAAATTAATTTATTAGTTTTCCATCATTAAGAACTCTGCATTTCATGTTCGTATATGTTGTCCTTACTAAGTTCATGGTTTTCTGTGGGATCCCATAGTGTCTCAAAAATTCCCAAAGCAATAGACTATCATTACTGTGAAGACCTCTTCATAGTCCACAAATCCAATATAAAGTGGCAAGTTCTGTTTGATGTTTAGCTTTATTACTATGGTAATGTTACTATACTGTTTGTTGTTGCTACAGAAAAGAGAAAGACAAAGGGGTAAATATCTGGATAATCTGGCCACATAGCATCATCAGAACAAAAGCACAGGCCTGACCTCAGACTGGTGATTGTGTGAGATGGCAAACGATGACCGCCCATGCTCATCTACATAGCACATGATGAATTACTGAATGCCACAATGTCTATCAAGTCAATCGTAATTGTGATTTTGTAAAGTTGACACTATCCACTTCCCATTTATTCACACCCTTATCTGCCACGTGATAACCTTCACCTTGTAAAGTAAGTTTGTCTCCTATTCTATGACTTTACTTTTTCTAATGTTTCAAATATACAACATGTATGATTCCATATCAGTTTTTAACATCTTGCATGATGGACTGACTACCTCTTAGAATATGTTTCCTGTGAGGAAACATTAATGGTACAATATGATTTTGTGTTAAAATGTAATAGTAATATGAACTTACATTTTCAGGTCGACTCTGTAGGTGCCCCTCTGGACCTGTGACACCCAGCTGAATTAATTCTTTAGATTTCTGTCAAAGATATTTTTGATGGATTATTGATCATTTGTAAGCTGAATAATTTGGCTCACTTAGAAATATAGTTATTAGCTTGTGAGTGTGTTTGCATGGGCAGAAGGGAAATGATGAAAATAAATTATTGCGCCACTAGAGTGCATTTTATATAATACACTTTAAAATTAATTTATTTCCCTATTTGATCAAACCCAAATTTTGATTATGGAAAAATGATACATTTGTTCATGACTATCTTCTGCATAAATGTTTTGTAAACCCCCTAACAGGTCTAAATTGTTGACAGATATTAACATTGATGGTAAAGATCTTAGAATAATAAATAAAATGTTTTACTGGAAATAAGTAGCGGCAATTAAAAAGGGGAATAAAGAAGGTAATTATAAACAGATAAAAAATAGAATAAGACAAGAGTGTGTTTTGTCACAGGATGCCGTCTCTTTCTATAGCACAGTAATAATTAGAGAAATCTAAGAGGCCTGGGCCATCTGTTGGAAGTTATAATATAAATATCTATACCATGCAGATAATGCATTATAGACTGCTGAAAATGTTGATCTACAACAACTGTTGGACAATGTAGTAACAGAGAGAGAACCAACAACAACAATAAACCAGGGTGTTCCTTGAATATCAAGAAAATGGAAACAATTGTTATATCAAAGAGAAAGATAACATCAAAACGTGATATAACAATAGAAAGAAAACTACTTAACCAAGTTAATAAATTCAAATATCTGGGGGAAATCATAACATCATACGGAAGATGTGGGACGGAACTTAAGGACAAAATAGGCAAAGCAAAAGATGCATTTCAAAAAATTAAAAGTATCTTATGCAATAAGTCCCTATCATTGAATGTTAGAAAGAGAGTGCTGAAATAATATACAGAACCTGTTCTACAGTACGGCAGTGAATCATGGAACGTGAATAAACAAATTCAGAAGAGCTTTGAGACACCCGAGATGTGGTTTCTAAAAGAATATTGCGAACACTTGGACTGCCACAGTAACTAACAACAATTGTTTGAAAAAGCTAACCAAAGTAGAACTTTATATATAGCTATAAGAAGGTGACAAATAGCTTTCTTTGGTCACATAATGAGAAGAGAGTAATTGGAAAACATCTGAACGACTGGAAAGATCAGCAGATTTTGGCAAGCCAAGAGAAATTAGGCTGGATGGACTGGGATGATGGAATGGAGGAATATCATTGGTGGAACAGATCCAGAACACCAGGGAATGAGATCTGTGGAGATGCATGATTGTCTACATCAGTTGGCAGGGCATCCAATGATGTTATGTATGTGTAGTAAACAAACTAAATAAGTAAATAATACATGTTAGCATTTACAATCATAAGTCATTTATTCAGAGCAAGGATTTGTTATATTAATGTTCTTATTCGCAAGTTTATAAAATAAAATATATTTCATTAAAGGCCTTGAGTAAGTGGGAAATGTATTTCCAGATATCCAAATTATTTTGTTAGCATGTAAATATTTTTTTAAAGAAACATTAATTAAATATACAATTTAGTTCCAAAACTGAATAGATTTGCAATATGCACCCATTTCCCTTTCATTTTGTATTTTATGTGTCATACTTTATTAATCCTGAAGCTCAATATTACAGCAAATGTAAATGACATGGATGCCAAATGTTCAGGTTGTGTAAGTAAATTCGCCTACAGTATACAACAATCATGTACAGAATCAGCTGACATTAAACAATATGTTCAACCATTCTGGTTACTGAGATGTGTAAATAAATATTTATACTTAAAAGAAAATAACAACCGTGTCTAGAATTATTAAATTGCTGATACAAATGCTCGTAAATAGGTAAAAGAATTGTCACAAATATTTGTAAATAATAGTCAAAAAACTGTGCCACAAATGTTTGTAAAGAGTAAAATTATACAATCAAAAACAGTATCCTTACTATGTCAATAAGATGTCCATTTTCAGCATGAACCATTGGAAGGACTTTCAGCTCTTTGCAGCGTTTGAAACAGCTGTACATTTCAGGGTCTTCGAGCATCAGCATATCTTTATATGCCATATATATTTTAAAGGAATTCACTCCTGCAAGAAATATGTAGAAGTCAATTAAAAACCCAGTGACTATAAAACAATGAATATCATAAGAAATAAAACATTTAGAGAAACGCATGTCTAGGTTAGTTAAATACAAAATGCTACTGACTACATTACTTTGCTATTAATGCTAGACTATATTCTTTATGGGATCCACAGTAGCACAGTGGCTAGTATGCTTGCCTGTCGGTTGCCCCAGCCTAAAATTGGTACGTGGAAATGTTCTGGAATGTAAAGGCAGTTGGTACAATATTGACCACTAACTGTATATTCTATTTCATAAATGCATGTACTGTGTTCAAGATTAGAAACTGTGGACCATCAGGAAAGATGAGACATGGGGTTTCCACACATATCTCACTGAACCATTAAACAATAGGCAAGTTTCAGAGTAGCTGGCGAAACATCAAACTGGATGACGTGTATGGCACTGGAAGCTATTGGATTATCACATTGCAGAATACATTTGGCAAGGTAATGGAGAAGATTGTTGCTGTTAAAGGGAAAAGCTATGCCCAAGAGGGTTGATGTTTACCGGCCAAGGAAAAAACATGGTCAAACGCAGCAACATTTGCTTTACTTTTGATGTTTATGGGAGGTTCCAGAATAGACAAGAAACAATGGCAGCAGCACTCGATCTTGAGGGTGCATGTAACAGTCAGAAGTCAGATATGATCTCTAAGGGGGCTGCATGGTCTCGAGGTATGGTGTCCACCTCGAGTGCTGGAGGTCTCGGGTTCAAGCCCCGGTGAGGAACAGGACTTTTTTCACGTGGACTTCTAGTAATAAAATTTCCCCTGGTCTCTGGGTTGTGAGATCGGACGCCCGTGTGTATTGCTGTGCACGCAAAAAATTCCTTGGCAGTTGGAAATCGAAAAAGAGTAGCCTAATGGCGCTGCCGGCAAAATTTCGAGTTAAAAATCTACCCAAAGTATTTCAGGATCCTCGCCGGTACTACGGAGTTCATGCACTGAGCTGAGTTTCTCCAGACTCAGGTTTGAGTTAGGAGGAGAACGGAGCACTTATGGGTTACACCCGTGTGCCGTGATGTTGATCCATCGACTAAAACTAAACTAGATATGATCTCTTAATTCACACTCTAATGGAGATGTATGTTAGTCCCTGGATGGTGAACTGGATAGCAGCAACCCTTGACTGACACAGGGTTACTCCCCGATAAGCGTGGGCGGTCATGTTTTGCCATCGCACTCGATCACCAGCGTCGTGGATCAGCTCTGTGTTCCAGTCTCGACCATTATGGACCTCAGAGGTGTGCATTATTACCCCGGGGTTACCACAAGGATCTACAATATCGCCTGTGCTATTCAATGTGCACACATGCAAAATTGTAAGCAATGAAGCACAGAGGATTGAAGAGATATTAATATTTGCGCTTGCATACAGGCACAGAAGGGACAGTATGCAAATTGTGCAAGAGTTGCAGGAGGCAGTAAACAAAGTGATCGACTGGTGTACAGAGATGGTAGTGTATTAACCCAGATAAGGCGTTCTCTGGACAACAGGATTGTCAAGGCTGTTTGATGTCCCAGGCCTCACAATAAATGGCTGAGATATCTGGGAATCACCTTTGTCAGAAGCCTGTCATTCAGGGATCATGTGGAAGAAACTGTTATGAGATCAAAGTAGGGATTCAGTGTGCTGAATATGGCAGCAATGGACATGGAGCAAAGAATGTCGTTCATACTCTATCAACATCTGATCCTCTCAGTAAATGAGTATGGATTGGGAATGCTCACAGTGTTAAAGAGTCAGATGATGAAATTAGAGCGCATACAGAATGCAGATGACACAGTATTGGTGGCGGATAATTCAACAGACCTACAACAATTATTAGACGTTGTAGTAACAGAGAGTGCAAGGAAAGGACTCTCCTTGAATATCAAGAAAACAGTAACAATGGTAATATCAAAGAAAATGGTGACACCAAAATGTGACATAGAAATAGAAGGGAAAATCCTTAACCAAGTGGATAATTTTAGATACCTAGGGGCATTTATAACATCAGATGGAAGATGTACAAAGAGATTAGGAGCAGAATAGGGCAGGCAAAAGCCGCATTTCAGAAAATGAAGAGTAACTTATGCAATAAGTCGCTATCACTGAATGTAAGAAAGAGAGTGCTGAAATGCTATGTAGAACCAGTTTTGCTGTATGGCAGTGAATCTTGGAATGTAAATGAACAAATTAAGAAGAAATTAGAAGCAACAGAGATGTGGTTCCTGAGACGAATGTTGCGAATTCCTTGGACTGCCAGAGTAACTAACGACGACTGCCTGAAACAGGCTAATGAAACTAGAACATTATATATAACAATAAGACAGAGACAAACATCTTTCTTCGATCACGCGATGAGAAGAGAAGCATTGGAGAACATCGTAACAACTGGAAAGATCGAGGGGAAGAGAGGCAGAGGCAGACCAAGAGAAATGATGCTGGATGGATTGAGACGGTGGCATGGAGGAATATCAGCAGCAGAGTTGATCCAGAAAACCAAAGACCAAGATCTATGGAGAGCCATGAACGCCTACGCCATCCGGCACGGTACTTGATGATGATGACAGAATGCACAAGGGACATGCAAATAGGTGTATGCGATACACCCTAGCTTCCCCCATGATTGCAGATAGGCTCAAGGTGCTGCAGGCTAAATCATATCTCCGAGTGGCCGCAGACACAGAACACCCCCTACATGAAACCCTGGACACAGTTAATGGCCACAGGCAGATCTAAAGAAAATTATGGATGGCTCAGGCTCAATCAGAGAAGTGTGCATGCTAGAGAACATTGGGAGAGGAGAGGAGTAGGTCAGAATACCAGAGGAAAAGTCAGACTTGTTCAGGGTCATAATAACATTGGATTGGGAATGCTGTGATTGGCCAGCAGGCTGCACTGAATGGGAGGTGCAACAATTGATCCACAACAATCTGCAACCAGGTGATGTAATAACCAATACAAATGGCTCTGTGCTAAGTAGTGAAAGAGGTGCCTGAGGGTTTGTAGCGAAGATTGGTGGATAATGTATGGTGCAAAAGAGTCTGGCATTTGATACCACAACATCTAGTTTGAAATTGGAGGTTGAGACAGTCACAGAGATGTTCCACTGGCTGGAGGACAAACAGCACAAGCATGTTATGATTGTAATGGACTCACAAAGTATGCTGAGAAAGGAGAAGATGCATACTTCGAGCGGAGTGACAGACTAATTCAACAATCAAAAATAGAGAGCGTCTGTTGAATTTTCCCCCCAAGACATGCTGGTGTGGTGGAAAGTGAGCAGGCGGACAGATTGGATGGGTCTGCACCACTGGGTGGAGTATTGGTGCATGATACAGCAGATTTGATCAGGTCCCTTTGGGATCATGTGTACAGTGCAGGAGAACAGATAAATCATCATGACCCGGATAGAATGGTGCTGTGAATGTAACAGAGCACCATCTCTGTTGGGGATTTAGTGAGTTAATGGATGCTGTGCAAAATGGGGAAATAGGTTTGTGAACGCGTGAGCACGATTAGTTTTAGGTATCTAGGGTTGCTCACGCGTTGACGTAAAGTCTTCCATATTAGCCGTTTATAAGAACAAGACGTATGATTTTCATCTGGACGGTATTTTTATAAACTGATGTCAAATAAACTTGAATACATCGTCAAGTTGGACTTTGTTATCTATCGACACGTGCCATCAATTGTATACAGCAGCCTTGTTCACCTATAACACTGTTATAGAGTCTATTTTGGTGCCGTGACCAGGGTTTCAACATATGGGTCGCTGCGGGAATCATCGTGCACAAGCGGAGACTTCTTTTGACCGCGTCTGGAAAATGGATGCATACTATTTTTGTTGATTATATTTGAGAGACGCAGCAACTGAAAGCCCGCCCAGGGGTAGTTGTTGTGATTTCTCGGGCTACTGAATTATCAAAAAGTCCTCTGTGAAGGTAAAGAAGCTACTCAGTATTGCTTAACTAAGGTACCGATGTTCTGTGGCCATGCCTGAGTCATTGTTACACAGTGGCCTGATACTTGACGTACAGTGATTTTTGCTGAACTCGAAGCCAATTGGAGTAACTCACTGCTGCTTCACGTCGTCACTCTTGGATGATGCCGCTGGTGAATACATCATCCACCTTATAAACCTGGGGCGTTACTGTGAGAATTGTCTAGCTGCAGCCGGATAATCAGGTCTAATCGGACAGCAAAGACACGATAACGCTAAACTTTACACAAGTACAAACGTTGCCTCAGCCCAGTTAATTTTTTTGAGGTCACTCAAGGTCGGCTGTTACCCCAGGTCAGTAAAATTTTTGAGACTGCTCAAGTAATCTCAAGTCAGTAAAATTAAAATTTTCCAGAATGGTGATTAATTTGAACTGGTCGTTTTATCGAGTCTCATCCAAAGTCGAAGCAATTTTTGAAGCCACTGCAACTAAATTGTTTTAGTGAAGAGAGTTTCCATCGAAGGCCATCCAAGGCGGCAGTCAAGAACCCGGCTAGGGGCGAATTGTCAGTGAAGAAAAGCTTTCCATCAAAGATCTACCGAGAACCGGCAATCAAATAGTTCATTACTCTGTCGATTGGGCCATATCTCTTGGACGCTGTACTGTACTGCGTGAGCCTTAACGTCATTTTCACCTAGTGTTGAAGGAACGTAGAACAGGCATCTGGTCAGTTTGTTAAGCTAAGAAACGATCGAGCAAACAACAGAACAGTGTGTGTAAATGAGGAATTGAAGCAAGTATAATAATTAACTTATGAAATTGGTTAGTTTAGAATAACGATATTAACAACATTACCAATTGAACAAAGTACAAACTTAATAGTTTAAATTGCTGAAAAGTTATAGAACTTGCTTAGTTTAGGATAATATTGTATTAATATATATTGGCATATTATATTGTGTTGTACTGGTGTATTTTGTATTTCAGATTTTAATATGGAAGCCCAGGACCTTTCTTTAGGACAGGTGCTTGGTGGTGTAGTTAGTTAGTTAGTTAGTCGACAGATCATCCTCATTGCACATCGAACCATTCAGTCCATAAGTGCTCGGATCCCCTCCTCAGCAAATCCCGCAACGTGTAGCGGCTAACGACGCCAGTTCTGTGTTGGTTTATCAATCTTCTTTGGCTTCCTGCGTAGTGTTCTTGTTTGGCCACCCCTCTTTTAATTTGCTGCTCTCGCAGTCTGGCCATGGTTGTAGATTCACAGTCATCACTTGGTTCTCGCAAAAGTCTTACTTCTCGTAGAGCATTCAGGATGTCGGCCTGGTCCATGGCGCGTCCGCCCTCCACAGTAGCCTCACCTGCGAGCTTGTCAGCCCGCTCATTTCCTTGTACTCCCGCATGCCCTGGCACGAAGATGAAACTAATCTTTGCCAGTCGAGACCGCTCCAGAGGCAGCAACCATTCTCTTCGGATCGATCCCTCCTCTATCCTCTTGATCATGTTCATTGAGTCGCTGAGGAAACAAGCCCTAGTGAATGTCTGTGTCTCGAGCCATGTTATTGCTTTACTTACTGCCATGACTTCCATGGTCAGGCTACTTGTGGTTTCAGTGAAAGCACCAGAGTCCTCCTTCACAATTCTCCCTCCGGCCCGAGCTGTAAAGGCCCATGAGCTTCTCACATGTCGGACGACCGACCCATCTGTGTAGATGACCGCGTCACCGTCTAGCGAAATCAACGCTTGTACTTCAGCCTCAACAGCAGCCGGATTTTCTTGTCTGCATTTTCTATCTAGTTGGATGCAAATTGAAAAGGATGTGCAGAAGTCTGTTGGCACTTGCACCCACTCCTCGCCAGGTTCTAAGTCCTCAAGTGAACACACCTGTTGAAGAATGTCTTCGGCTTGACCCATCCACGACCTTCCTCTTTTTAACCTGCTGCCCTTCACCTTCCTAATTTCACTATGCAGTGGATGTTGTGTGTTTGCGTTAATTCTGAGGTAGGCGCGTGCCCTGCAACCTTGTATTCTCTCTTCAATGGTTGGAAAATCAAGAAGGTAGCGCATCACCCTGCATGCTGTATCTCTTGTACATCCAAGAATAATGCGCATAGCTTCATTCTGTATCCTTTCCATCCTTTCTATCTGCTTATGGCTGAGAGTCAGGATTGCCATTGCATACTCCAAAACAGACATGACCAGCCCCTCGTACAGAAGACATAGATGGCGCTGCTCACAGTTTGCTGCCGCCATCACCCGCATCGCTGCCAAACCTCGCTTGGCCTTTGTTATCACCTGGTCTATGTGCACATTATAAGCAAGGCTTCGATCAAACCGTATCCCCAGGTAATTCATTGCCTGCGTTCTTTCCACCGTCTCTGAACACACCATTACAGTTGGTGTTGGAGTGTTGACAATATGATTATTCAACGAGAACCAAGTCACTGTTGCCTTTGTTGGGTTGACCATTGCCCCAGCTTCATCACACCAAGTACTTATGCGATTGAGTTTGGTTTGTAGTTCCACAGCAACCTCCTCTCTATCCTTACCCTGACGATACACTAAAACATTTTTGGTGGTGTAGGTAGGGCCATATCAAAATTAGACACAATATTGAAACAGCAAAGCGTAGCTGTTGACATCGAGAAGTTTAGTGGGCAAGCGAAATATTTTAAGAAATGGGTTGTATCCATTGAAAAACATGCTTATCTAGTGGACGCTACAGATGATAAGAAAAATTTAGCTTATAGGACTAGTGCATCGCCTGTCTCTGATCATATTCGAAGAAAATTAGAAGCAGGAACTGATGAGACGTGGGAGCAATTTAAGGATGATCTAGCCCACAAGTATGCGGAGATCACAGATCCACAACATGCTTTCTCAGTATTAAGAGAATCTAAGCAACATGATGGAGAAAGTGTTCAGTTGTTTAGTGACAGGCTGATTAATTTAGCCGAAGAAGCATTTATAGGGCAGAATGTTCAAGGCGAGGAAGTAGAGAGAATGCTGGTTGGAATTTTTGTTGATGGGATAAAGTCAGATGGACTTAAATTTAAAATTATGAAGGAAAATCCTGCGAAATTATCACAGGCTGTGGATATAGCTGTACAGGAAGAGAATTTGAGAAGAAGATTTAGACTAAGGGTAGGACAAGAGATAGGAACTAATAGAGAAGAGAGGATTGAAGAACCTATGGAGATAGGACAAGCGAGGTACGGATGGAGAAGACGGGGAAAAATACAGACACTGCAGGGAAATAATAATCAAAATACTCATGATAGAGAAAGACAAACGAGAAACCCTATAAGAGAGACGGCAAATAGCACAAATATGGTTTGTTGGAGCTGTGGTCAGAGGGGACACGTTTTTAGATTTTGTGGTAACAGACGTGCTCAGGTTGGTGCACAGAATAGAGGTGTAAACAGTAGAACAAGTAGAAATTATGAAGACAGACAGAGGAATTTTACAAGGCCAAGGACAGGGAACCAGAGAAATATTAAACAAAGAGTAGAACAACCAACGAACATTAGTTACGCTGGAAATAGCTGGAGACGAATTAGTATAAATAATATAGAAACATGGACACATAGTAGAGGGCAACATAGTAGTCGGGGTTTCCAGTATGATACTATTACGCTAAGGCCATGTCAAAGTTCAAACTGCTTTAGAAGACAACCACTTTATAACAACAACAGAAACTACCGCAGACGGGAGGTAAACGACGTGACGAGAACACGAAGGTATGAAGAGAGACAACATAGCAGACCAGAATTTAATGGTTGGCAGAGACAGAATTTTTATAAGAAGAAATGGAACTGGGACTGGCCATCCAATAATAAAGATGCGAGAACGTTGCGAGATCAATGGTTTGAAATCAGAAGGTTGAGGAATGCACTCGCAAAGTCAAACAAAAGAGAAAATCAACATCAGACTAATAGAACCTTAGCTGATGATCGACAGGTATTTTCAGTTGTTAGAAGTAGACAAGAAAGAGAGACACAGACGCGAATGATGGAAATGGTAGATAATAATAAGCAGACTCAAGTAGACACGGTACAACCCATTAAAAAGATAGGAAGGGAAACACAAACTATGGTAGAACTTACAAAGCCAGCACAAGTTGAAAAGGTTGCGTCAGTCAAAATTAAAGAGAATGTAGTTAAGCAGTTAAAACCAAGAAACACCAGACAGAAAGTTAGAAAAAGTGTCAAAGCCAGATCTGAAAGTTTGCTGGTAAACGTGGGTTCGACTGGCGTAGTAACAGATGCCTCAGACGGAGACATGGAGTTTCTCCCTGACTGCGACAAGAAAGGTAGCGGTATAAATAAAAAGAATATTGGTGGTAGGAGTTCAGACTACAGAGATGTTGCTTCCTCTTCTGCAACATATGCTGGAACGATATACAGTGATTATTCTGAAGATGAGGGAGGAAGATATAAAATATATCGGACACATACTGAAAACAATGAGCAGACAGACGCGGTAAAAACAAGAATAGCAAATAAAGGAAACAGAAAGAAAGCACTTAAGAAGAAGAATAGTAATAAACAGATAGCAGAAATCTACTCGACTACGGAAGATGACATAAGAAAATCAGAGAATATATGACCTTAAGACCTGAGTACTTTAATGACAGTCTAGCAGTTGTGGATACTGAAGATGAGGTAGTTGAAGAGATACACACAGCAGTAGGAGACAATGAAATACTTGGGTTGAATACGCTCTATAGCTTTTAGAATTCCAAGGGTGAGAAATAGCGTATGGCATTGTTTTGCGGTTTGAGCATATACATATGTTCTGTCTAAAATAGGCAGATGAAATTTTTTTGGTGTAGCATCACAATATATGGTGTAGGCAATAGTGTTATTTTGGATAGAGAGTCACAGCAAGTAATAGTGGTGGAATATTCTACGTGGATACGCTATAAAGAATATCTTGTGTTTAGTTGTGGTACGGGGAGAATAGACAATGTGGAAATTGAAACGTCCCTTATCCAGAATGGCCGGATGGAGTGGGTTGATCAAGTTGAGTGATGTATAACTGGTGTGATTGAGGTAGGCTAGACTCAGCACAGAATTTGCAAGGAAACATTTAAACTAATTATGAATGCTTGTACTAGACTTGACGTATTGTTTGAGGGGGCTTGACTCAGAGCTTTTAGAAGAGTAACAGGAGTATAAATATGATATGATGTGATGTCTGAGATAGAATTTAAGTTTCGTTGGTTGGTTTGAGAAGCAAATATAGTAGCATTGACGGAGGTGAGAGAATCTGACGTGTTAATAGTGTAGGATAAAGAGGTTGAGGAGAAGTGAGTAAGCAGTTGAGTGTCAGAGTGATTTGGTTGGTTATGCGTTGTCTTTGCGTGTGTAAATGTATAGACAAACTTGTGTTCGTCGTGCTGATTAGAGAATGAAGTGAAGTTTCTAAACGTCATCTAGTTGGAATGCATGGATAGAACGATGTCGGTTATTGATTAGTAGTAGTAGCGCATGCATGTACGAGGCATTTGGTATATCTTGTGTCACTGTTTGAGCAAGCATAAAATACGACTACCGTGAGAATATGCGAAGAATGGCTGAGTAGTGACACTGATAAAGCATACTGGTGATTTCGTGGAGGACAGAGTAAGTGAGTATGCGAAAGCTGGGAGGTAGAGAGAAGATGATTGTAAATTTGTGATATCTTTTGTTTAGAATGTGTGGTGTTGGACAGAATTAATGAATATTCTATGACAGAGATAATGAAGATAAGGAAGTAACGTTCCGTTTGTGTTTTAGGAATCAGATTCCATGTCGTTGGCAGATGTGAGTGTGCGGAGAAAGTGATTGTCAGCGAGTAAAAGGTATAGATAGCAGAATTAAGGTATTGAATGATGGGGGTTGGTGAGGAATTGGTTGTCTGAGTTAAGTTGTGAAGAGAAGACATTGAAAATTGATCGTTGAATAAGCGAGTGAAGATGGTAAAGGAAATTGAGGAGTAATGGCGAGAGAGACAGAAGTGAGTAATTCTGAGAAAATATTATGTAAGATGCATGTGAATCGTTAGAAGCATGTAGAATGTAAAGCTGACAAGGAGAGATATAGGCTGCTTGTGAATGTTGATTTCTAGAGCTAATGTGTTGTTTGAGCAGAGGAAGAAAAGAACGTGACTAACCAGCTGAACGGCAGAGTATTATAATTGTGAGTGACGTGACTCCCGTCGCAGTGTGAGTGAATGAACTTAGGAGGGAGTGTAACCTTGACTTGTTGGGGTGAGATGATGGAGAGTAGTGATGATGCGGGAGAATAAAACGTTAGTTGCGTCGTGTGGACGAGAAACTTAAAAGTAGAATTAGTTCTTGGTACAAATCAAATTCAGGGGGAACAACTAGATTAGGAAATAACTGTGCTGAGTTGCAGTTTCCCTTGATGAGTAGATGAGTTGTGGTGTGATGAAATAACCACACTAGTTAGTAAATGGAGATATGATAAATAAATTGATAGGATAGTCTGCAGATTGCAGGAGAATTTTTTTAGGAGGATTTAAAATGCGTTACCTGTGTTGGAAGACAAAACAGTCTTCTTATATATAGTAGCTGTAGATTACAGATGTGTTAAGTTAGGTTTTCGTAGAGTATAATGCATTGCATCATTTATAATGTAGTGTATTATTTTTGATTGAATTGGTTCTGTGAAATGGTTATTATTTGATTTTAGAAGAAGACTTGTTGTGTTTTCTTTATTTTAGGGTAATTTAGCGGTCCGTAAAAGAGACCGTTATTGTTTATATTGATTTAAATTGATGATAATTTGACTATGTACATTATGTTGGGGATAAAACCATATATGTGACAATATTTGGGGGGAAAGAGTTCTGTTTGGATTACGCTTGGTTTAATAACTTTTGTAACTTGTGCTTTCAGTTATTTTGACTTAACTGAGTTCACCATATTAATTTGATGATTGTTAAGACTTGGTTAAAAAGAAAATTGTTATTAGTTTGTTCTGAGTATAGAATAGAATTAGTAAGAGTAATAAGACAGGGCCTTATTTAAAACCCTTCGTTCAGAAAATAGTTAACAAACGACTGAGGACTAGAAGAGAGACACATTCTCCTTGTGAGTAATAAGTTGTAGTAAACATGAGTACCATAAACTTTGGCCTTAAGCTAGTAAGAAGGCTGCTGCGCCAGTCAGCGTTAATGTTTTGGAATAGGGGGGGTTAATTACATGGTGGCTATGAAGTTTGGAAACACATGCCATGCTTGGATGACGGGGTTTTATAATGGATCCTACACAAATAAAAGTTAGTAGAAATATATGGTTCTGGGGAGTTGAAATAGGAGCTGCATTAAGTCAGCATTAATTGAAAATATATGGATTAGATGCCATGTTATATTAAGGAAGAAGAAGTTAACGTGACTAACGTCTATAGGTGGTATAAAAAGAGGCTGCGTTAGTCAGCATCAATGGAAATATAAGGAGTTAGTTAATTGAGAGTGGACATTAATGGGGGTGTAGATAGCAGCACATATGGTTTACTACAAAATTAGATACGCCCATGAACAAGGATGGGTATAATGGGATGTGAGGGGGTAAATATAGGAGCTGTGATAAGCAGCGTTAATTGGTTTAAAATATGTTCATAAGATATGAACATTGTCAATATTATTTTTATGGTTTTATGATTGAACATGAGCCATGAGAAATATAGTCATTAATGGTTGTGGGTGGCAGCACAAATATTAATATTGAGTATATAAGGAAGAAATTTTGGATCGACTTGATTTATAACAAACAGAAGTATATATTCATGGATTATAAGATGCGTTTTTAAAACTTTATTTATAAAGTTTTTGTGATTGCAAGGGAGGTAAGTGTGATTGCTTTCTGACTACTTCTTTATATCTTTATAACTGGGTGCGCACCCCATCTTTTCTGTCTATCCTGTGTTGTTTTGTTGATGTTGAGAGGGATATGAGAGGTTGCATAACGCACGACAAATTTCCAATTGTGTTTATATACCAACGGTTTTGATGAACATATGTATATATGAAATGAAATATCTAGATAGATTCCTTATAAATTGTTTTAGAAAAATGAAATTTTGTATACATAAACGAAGAAGAAGTATGACTTCACAAAGGTCTGTGAAGAAACATAGCGGTTTGCTATAAGATATAAGTAGACAAGTAGACTCTTAGGAATAGAAAGAGTAATAACTAAAGCTCACTGGGTAATAAAGGGTTAGTTTAGGATGAGTAAGCGGGTTGAGAGAAATACATTAGGTGAGTAGGTTAGGGATTAAGACTTTTTAAGAAAAAGTCTTGTTGAGGATAGGGAGGAATGTAACAGAGCACCATCTCTGTTGGGGATTTAGATAGTTAATGGATGCTGTGCAAAATGGGGAAATAGGTTTGTGAACGCGTGAGCACGATTAGTTTTAGGTATCTAGGGTTGCTCACGCGTTGACGTAAACAGTCTTCCCTATTAGCCGTCTATAAGAACAAGACGTATGATTTTCATCTGGACGGTATTTTTATAAACTGATGTCAAATAAACTTGAATACATCGTCAAGTTGGACTTTGTTATCTATCGACACGTGCCATCAATTGTATACAGCAGCCTTGTACTCCTATAACACTGTTATAGAATCCAGACGATCTAGCCAACAACTGGAATTCAGAGGAAAGACCAAACAGACACATAATCAGACTGCTGCTGGTATTATTAGTAAAGGGACTTTTTGCTGGCTGTTGAAGATGAGAACGGAGCACTATGGGAATATCCTGAGTGCTATGATGTCGGTGTTTCACTTAATTGAGCTCAAAATCAAATTGGATTGAAGTGCAAAAGGGTATAAGACTGCATCCTCCCCCCATACCTGTTCATCTATGCAGAAAATGTAATGAGAAACATCAAAAATGATGAAATCTGTGACAATTTTGATTCATTCTTCTTCTTTCGTTTGCTTGAAATATGTCTATAACTACAATGTTGTCTCTTGTATGAATTTAACTGTCTTTTTTGTGTTCAATCAGCGATCCATATAGTTTATCTTCCACTGTTGTCTCTCTAGACCAGAAGGGTTCCCTAGATATGTTGTATTTTGGGCAGTCTTGGAGTATGTGCTCTGTTGTCTAAGACGCCAATACACATGTGCACAGATTCATTCTTAATTGGTAGAAATCCAATTCCAGATCTCAGACGATAGTCTTCCTCTCAAACCAAGGGTTTGAAATAGTTAATTTTGTCTGTCAAAGTACACAGTGAAGATTGAAATCTTTATCTGAACAGACAAAAACACCCACAAATAACGTCCATAGACAAAACTACGTGTCAACCAAAAATTATCAACAATAAAGAAATTGAAAATATCACAAACTTTGAATACCTTGGCTCCATAATAAGCAATGAGGACTGTAAAAAGAAAAAACAAGACTGTAATGCTGACGATAGAGATCAAGGTAAAATAGTCCCCTATCAGAAACTATCATTGAGGTGTGAAATGTTAGGCTTTCACATATTGTAAGACACAACATGTGTGGTGGGTGGCCATTTCTCTTTTTCGTAACCTTTCCTTCCCAGACAATCCCAGAAAATGCATAAAATTGTCATGTTGAGGTTAAACAACATTAAGTGTCTGTGGCACAATGCTAGCAAATACAAAAAAGAAATTACTCTGGAAACATGCATCTTTCCAAAAGACTGACTGAGGACAGTATGACATTGGGAAGATGCTTGACAGCACTATGTCTTAGTATGGAAGAGTGCCAACACACACACACACACAAAACATGTGAAAGCACTGATCATGATTCTCAAAGTGCCTTATAACATGAGATCTTGCACCTTTAAACACTTCAAAGGTGGTAAGGATTTACCTTTTTCAGAACTCAGGATTTCCATTTCCTTTGCCACCTGATCTCCCCACCAAGTCACTGCGACATGGAGACCATAATCACAGCACACTTTTGCATCTGCCCAGCCTCTCCATTTTTCATAAGCATCCAGCAGAGACTCTCCTTTCTCAGGTACCACAAAATCAACTATGGAAGGAAACATGAAAGTTATGTTTATGGGACACAAAACAGATACAAGCACAGCTCTGTAGTTTGTCATGGGGTTTAGTTAAATTATACATGACAACAAAATGTACCACTGAGGTTTTGGACATCACATATGTGCAACTTTAAAAAAATATCAGTATCAAAGATTTAGTCACAAAGCAAATAAATATAATTCATTATATGCCTGAATTACAAATTATGGTTCCGCCACTCTGCTACTGAGTGAGTGTGTGGGCGACACCATGAGCTGTGAAATTTGCGTGGAATGCTTTTACATCTGTCCTGTACAGTGAACTGCATGTTCGGAACAATGGCTACCGGTGGTTGCTGAATTGACTGTTTTGCCCTTTCGGTTCACGAGTGCATTTTTTGGGAGACTCCTGGGAGTCAGCACTGAAGCTGTGGAGTTCGTGCTTTGTGCGACACGTTTGGTGGGTCGCCCTGCGGTAAGAGACCGAGCCATGTGAGAAAACCCGGGTCAATGAGGTCTTTCTGGTGACTGCCGAGTCCATCAATGATGAACTGTGGTATTCTTGGATGAATTTTGTGTTGACATTCTGATGGCGGCATTATGCAGTGTACCTGTGCGGGCTGTTGGATTGCCGAGACTCCCATCTATTCCACTTTTCACATTGGACAGTGGGGAGCATTTTGTGTGATATTCTCTGGCACGGGAATGGAGCATAATGGGGATGACCAGTTGCCGTGAAGTTGGAACCTCGACTAACTAACTATTACAAATTGTGACCTGTTCCCTTTTTCTTGAACCATGACATTTGCCAGTGCAGTGACTTAAATTACCTATTTTATACAATTTCCAACTGCAATAGGACTTTTAATCTGTGCAACATGCAGAAAGGAACCTTCTATTTTAGTCCTTGCCATAGAAGGTAAGGCATTTATTCTGTTATATAAAACAACCAAGAAATAAAGATCTGGGTTGGGTATTCTTCCTACTTCTTCTTCTTTCTTTCACTTGAAATATCTGCAATGTTGTCAATTGTATAAACTTCACTTTCTTTTTTAGTTCAATCTTTTTTAGTTCAGTCAGTGGTCCACAGAGTTTATCTTCCACAGTTGTTTCTCTAGGCCAGAAGGTTTGCCTAAATATGTCATATTTTGGGCAGTCTTGGAGTATGAGATCTGCTGCCAGAGGAGTCAATCCACATGTGCACATGGCTGGTTCGCCAATCTTGAATTTTGTATACATGTGGTTGCGTAATCTATTGTGTCCTATTCTGAGGCACAGGATACTGATTTGTTTTGGTCTGTCTATAAAGTGGTATCCGCAATTTCCCAGAGTGGAGAGCTTCAGATACTGATTTTTGCATCTGTCAACAGTACATGTGTACCATGGTTGGAATACAGTAATTTCTCTGCTGCTATCTTGACTGTCTGGATTCCTGCATCATAGTTTTGGCAGTACTTTCCTGTTGGCACTCTGGCCATGTCCCTAATTTCTCTGCTGCTATCTTGACTGTCTGGATTCCTGCATCATAGTTTTGACAGTACTTTCCTGTTGGTACTCTGGCCATGTCCCTAGTATTATATGGGTACATTTTGTACACTCCCACTCCTCCATTATCATTATCAGATCAGCATTTTGATTGATCTGTGTAGGCTTGGATCAAGAGGTACTGTAGGTATTCTTCATCAAGGAAACTATCATTGGCTGTTCTGCATTGTACACTGTTCTGTTCTTCTGTATCAAATATTCCTTTCACTTTTGTCTAGATTTGAAGTGACAGTCTATTTTCCTCTTTCTCCATGGAGTACGTTCTAGGGAAGTTTTTGGGGATACCAACAGGGTTGCAATTCTAGATGTTTTACATCCAGATCTAGATGTTATTGCCAGCATCTGGATGTCATTTTCTGACATCTTTATGTAATTCTAGATGTTTTTCATTTGGAATTAGATAGACACTATTTCTGACAGCAAAGTTCTAAATGATGTAAAAATGCTTCACAGCATGTGTAAAAATATTATAAGAAGTACTTTGTTTTCTCACATTGAAGAAAATTTGATCAGTGATATTTCTATAAATAAATATAGTTATTATTAGACGAATCGAATGACATTTCTGTTCTGAAAGTGATTGGTGTATGTGTTATATATTATAGCAACAGCAAATACAAAGTAGTTTCTACATTTCTTGGACTAGTTCACTTGGAAAAGTGTGATGCAGAAAGTATAGTTCAGGCAATGAATAAACTTTTGGCAGTAAACATTTAAACTGGAAGAATTTGGCTGCAAAAGGTACCGATAATGCTCAGTAATGGTTGGTGAGTTGTTTGTCCATCAAGAATGATGATGACCATTCATTTCATCCGGTGGGGTTGAAGGTGTGGAGCCGTGGGTTCTAAGATGGCTGATAAGGCCTATTTTGGCTCGAAATGTTCTTTGACAATGTGGGCAAAGAATGCTTGACGTCTCTGGAGGAGGATTTCCTGCAGTGGTTTTTCTGTCCTGCCTTTTCTTCACAGCTCTTGCAGTCCTGGTTGCCTCACATATGACTGCACCTTTGCGCAATGATGCACGCCACGAATTTCGGTCTCTGGCTGCAGCCTCCCAGGTGTCATGATGAATTCCAAAAGCATTCAGTGAAATTTTCAGAGTGTCTTTAAAACGTTTCCTCTGGCCACCTTGGGAGCGTTTACCATAACGCAGTTCGCTGTAAAAAATTCGTTTAGGGAGCCTGTGATCTGGCATGCGAGTCAAGTGACCAGCCCAGCGAATCTGATTCTTCATCAGTAAAGTGTGGATACTGGGCATGGATGCCCTTTCTAGGACTTCAGTGTCTGGAATCTTGTCTTGCCATTTAATCTTCAGTAGCTTCCTTAGGCAGACTGTGTGGAAGTGGTTTAATTTCCTAGCGTGTCGCTGATAAACAGTCCAGGTTTCACAAGCATATAGCAGTGTGGATAATACAACTGCTTTGTAGACTTTTAGCTTTGTTTGCAGGCTTATTCCAGTTCTGTCCCATACATTCTTGTACAGTCTGCCAAAGGCCGCGCTGGCTTTGGAGATTCTTGCATTCACTTCGTCATCGATTGTGGCAGCTTGTGACACGGTGCTGCCAAGATAGGTGAATTTGTCCACAACACTTAGTCTATGATCATTCACTTTGATATTCGGCACAGTGTGATTATTCCCTGGAGCTGGCTGGTACATAACTACAGTCTTCTCCAAGTTGATATTGAGCCCAAAGTTGGCACAGGCATGTGAGAAAGCTGAAACATTATGTTGCATGTCCACCTCTGAGTTGGCGTATAGAGCGCAATCATCAGCAAACAGGAGCTCTCTGACGGTGCCGCTGTTAATTTTGGTTTTAGCTTTCAGCCTTCTGAGATTGAATAACTTTCCATCCATACGGTAGTTGATGTCTATACCAATGTCGTCGTTCTCGAAGGCATTCATCAACATGGCTGAAAACATGAGGCTGAACAGTGTTGGTGCCAGGACACATCCTTGCTTCACTCCATTGGTGACAGGAAAGGGTTCAGACAGTTCACCATTTTCCTGTACTCTTGCCTGCATGCCGTCATGAAATAGCCGCACTATTTGGACAAACTTTCGTGGACAGCCATATTTTGCCATAATCTTCCACAGTCCTTCTCTGCTGACTGTATCAAAAGCCTTGGTAAGGTCAATGAAAGTGGAGAACATTTCGCAGTTCTGTTCCTGGCATTTCTCTTGCAGCTGCCTTGCAGCGAAAATCATGTCAACAGTTCCACGTTCTTTTCTGAAGCCACATTGACTCTCAGGAAGAAGACCTTGATCGAGATGGGCTGTGAGGCGATTGAGAAGAATTCTGGCAAGTATCTTCCCTGCAATTGAAAGCAAGGAGATGCCTCGGTGGTTGTCACAGGATTGGCGATTTCCTTTTCGTTTGTAAAGGTGGACTATTGACGCGTCCTTAAAATCTTGTGGCATGGTCTCGTTCATCCATATGTTTGTGAAGACTTGGTGAAGCTGCTCTGTTAGGACCGGCCCACCTGCCTTGTATATCTCTGCTGGGATGGAGTCAGGACCAGGTGCCTTGCCGCTGGAGAGTTGCTGGATGGCTTTGTTTACTTCCACTATGGTTGGCAGGTCATCAAGTGTCTCATTGGTGGGAACTTGAGGAAGGCAGTTGATGGTTTCATCATCGAAGAAGGAAGTTGCATTTAAGATTTTGCTGAAATGCTCTGTCCAGCGTTGAAGGATTTCTTTCTTATCGGTGACCAATGTTCCCCCATCTGCACTGAGGAGGGGAACTATGCCTGGTGATGAAGGACCATAGACCGCTTTCAGTGAGTCGTAGAAGTTTTTCATATCATGTCTGTCAGCAAAGCCCTGAATTTCATAAGCTTTGCTGCTCAGCCAGGAGTCCCGCATGTGCCGAAGTTTCTGCTGCACTACTCTCTGAATGTTCTTGAAAGCATCTTTTTTTTATGTTGACTTTGGGTCATTCAGATGTGCCTTGAGGAGATGTTTCTCGGCCAGCAATTGGTTGATGTCTTCGGAATTTTCATCAAA
The DNA here is from genome assembly GCA_963921405.1 of Cepaea hortensis. Taxonomy (NCBI): domain Eukaryota; kingdom Metazoa; phylum Mollusca; class Gastropoda; order Stylommatophora; family Helicidae; genus Cepaea; species Cepaea hortensis. Next base: position 27,268,842 of record OY992892.1, on the reverse strand, counting down.
CCAGTCTTTATGCTTTCCGGGGGCTGGACCCAGGATTTCCATAGCAGTGTTGTAAATTATGTCCTTTAGGGCTCTCCATTCTGTTTCTGTATCCTGTTTAGCTTCAGCATTGGGCTTGAGGCGGTCTTCCAGCATATTTTCAAACGACTGCTGCATTTTCTTGCTGTTTAGGCGGGTGACATTTAGCTTTGTTTGCATTTTCGCCCCTTGAGGACGCCGTGGTGGCCTGATGTGGATGTTCATTTTCGAGACAATGAGACGATGGTCTGTCCAACATTCGGCACCACACATGGATTTTGTCACTCGAACGTCTTGTCTGTCACTCCTCCTGACGATGACATAGTCAATGAGGTGCCAGTGTTTCGAGCGAGGGTGCATCCACAATGTCCTATTTCTCATGGGGAGACGGAAAATTGTGTTCGTAATCAGGAGATCATGTTCGGCACATGTCTGAAGGAGGCGGAGTCCATTGCTGTTACAATTTCCGACTCCATGCTTTCCAATAATGCCACTCCAAGAGGTGGTGTCTGTGCCTACTCTGGCATTGAAATCCCCAAGGAGTATAAGTTTGTCTCCTTTGGGAACAGATGTTAATACATTGTGAAGGTCCTCATAGAACTTGTTCTTGACATCATCTTCGTTGGTCATAGTTGGTGCGTAGACACTCACAATGGTTGCGTGCTTCCTTCCATTCAGCAGAGGCAACTTCATGGTCATGAGCCTGTCGTTTATAGCCTTTGGAAATCCAGCTAATTTGCCGACCAGGGCCGACTTAATGGCAAATCCCACACCGGATTGGCGTCTTTCCTCGCTTTTCCTTCCACTCCAGAAAAATGTGTAGCCGGCATCTATTTCACAGATTTGGCCTTCTTCTGCAAGTCGTGTCTCGCTCAAGGCTGCAATATCGATGTTGTACCTGCCCAGCTCTCTCCCAATCAGTGCTGTTCGTCTCTCTGGACCCGACGCGCCGTCTCTGTCAAGTAGGGTGTGTACATTCCAAGTTCCAATTGTTAAGGGAATATGGTTTACTCTTTTAGCTTTGCTTGTTTTATATTTCTTTGTATGTCGACCGCAGTTAGGGTACCCACCAACCGCGGCTAGCTGATTAGGTAGTGACGAAGCAGACAATGTTTAGGGCACCTTTTCTAGCCCCTTCCTCATGCTATGGAGGTGAGCAGTGTGTTCCTATAGAGGGCTGCTCAGTCGCTCAGGGGGCTGCCGAATCCCACTGCTGCTCCGGTCAGTAGAAGACGACCATATGGCCTGAGCCGCCTGTGTGCAGGTCTGCGACTACGGCTGCCAGCGTACCCACGCCTGCCGCTTTGCCGCTCGCCCATCGCCACAGGGCTTGAAGGTGATATGTGACGTTGGATGAAGAATGACTTGCGCGATGACTTGGATTAAAGTGAGGAAGAGTTGCGCAATTCGTCGACCTCACTCTCTCGCCTGAGTCCATCTGTGTCCAGTGGCAAGACAAGTCGAGACGACTGGAGACGAATACAGGTGCAGTGGATGACCAGGGCGCTCTACGTGCCTTGCCGTGCTCATTACGTTCCACAACGCTTTGCAGGTAAACGCCGTCTTGCTCGTTGAATCAGGAATGATTTCTTCCGCGCATCTGCCGAATCCTGTCTTCACATGCTGGGTAGGCATACCCTAGTTTACCTCTTGGTTTGACACCAAATCGGATACCCATGCCTGGTTTAGCCAGCCTCTCACAGCTGTTGCCCGGGGGGTGGCCGCTGTCGCATGCTGACAGCTACTAGGAGCCACAGGCACGAGCTGGGTGTCAGGCTTAGACCAGTGGGGGATGGGTCCTGAAAGGACATGAGAGTCATCCTTTACCATGGCGTTTATGCCAAATTGAAGGAAGATATCCCACCTTTAATCCTCATAAAATGTGTGTCATTACTTGCAGCTAGCATTATCACATGCCTCATCAGAATGTTTACCTAGGAATTTGGAATTCCTTATTGCTGAAACACATAACTGGTTCTCCAAATCTGTCAGACAACAGTTATACAATAATTTATATAAAGCATTAAATGATAGTTCCTCACCACTGAAAATTCTGTCATATTGCAAAACTAGATAGTTTATCAATTCAACCAGCTGTTGAAATAATTGTGAACCAATGGTTGGAGTTGAAGACACACTTCGAAATAACAAGACAAAGTGAAAAGTGCTACACAGCTGTAATACTATTTGGAATGTAGTGATGAAAAATATTTTACATTCCTTCTCTTTTTACAATCCATTCTAAGTGAAGTGCAAAAAGTTAATACGCTGTTTGAATCTAAAAATGTTGATAAAAGTTAAATTACTTGACGATCTCACTTTGCTATTTCACTCAATTGGTAAAAGACTTATATTGCCAACTTCTAAAGCTGATGTGTTCACTTGCACTATGGAGAGCTATTTGGCTCCTAAGCCATATATGGGATACCAAAACGAATAAAAAATGTGATGGTTTAAAAACAAAAGGACTGTTAACAGAAAATGAAGAGAACAACTTAAAAAGGCGCTGTCAAGATTTTCTCGTCTCATTATTCAAGCAATTGAAGCAGAGGCTTCCTGAAAATTTAGATGTATTGAAAAATATTTCACTCTTTTCTGTTAACAACATACTTCAGCCAGTAAAGGACATACTTAAATATTGTCAAGTTATGAAATTTTTAGTGGCTACTGATAATAGTGTGGTGGAAGCAGAATATCAGTTAACCAAAATAAATGTGGTTGACTGGACAAACAAAACAGAAACTGAAGCTTTTTGGAGTGAAGTAAGACAATTTAAAGATGCCTCATGTAACAGTCCTTTCTGTAAGCTCTTTGAATGTGCGATGTCTGCCATGATACTACCCCATTCAAATGCTGATGTGGAAAGAGTTTTCAGTACTATGAATTATATAAAAACTATGCTAAGAAATAGGACTCTTTTCTTTCTTATTTGTTCGCTCACTTAAACTCAAGCGTAGTCCTTACACACTGTTTAAAGTAGTAAAGGACTGAGTTTTGCGTGTGGGTTTGCTTTCCCTTTTACCGGTGTCCCTCACCTTCAGACGAATCCACTCCGACTTCAGAGGTTAAGAAATAGGATGAAACTTCACCTCTTAAATGCTATCTTGACAATAAGATTTGGCCTGTTGAGAGTAGGAAAATGCTGTTCAACTTATCAGCTCCCTGATCGTATATTAAAAGAAATTGGACCAGCTAAAGCATTCCAGTCATTTTGAATCTGAAGCTTCAACTTCATCATCCAATCTAAGTTTATCCTGTGGATCTTGTGAGACAGACATCAGTGAAGATGAGGACATGATTCTATAGGGTAAGTCACATCGATATCTACGTAATTTCTTACTTTCTCAATCTAGATGTTTCTTCTAGATGTTTACCAACACAATCTAGATATTTCTAGATGTTTGTTCAATTTCTAGATGTTTTCTGTCAAAGAAAATGGCAACCCTGGATACCAACTGTGGGGATCGGTGGTTTTTCTGCAGTCATTTGGCCTCGTGGATAAAACTGCTTCTTTTCAACCACTCCATTAGTAGGTTTTCAAATTTGTTCTTCATTGCCTGGCATGCTGAGGAACTTTTCTGCTTGTATTACCGTTTTAGTATCTATGTGCTCTCTCAGTGTTTGTGTCCTCACCATTTTCTCCATCTCCACTATAGGGGTTGATCTCATCCCTCATGTGGTGACTCTAAGTGCTTGATTCTGCACCTTGCCTAGCTCTTGTAGTGTGGTTTTTTATGCTAAACACCACACAGTTGACCTGTATTCCAGATGTGGTCGTTTGCTCTGTTGATAAACTTTGCTAAGTATTGTCCAGTTGACTCCCCATGTGGTTCCACTTAGTTTTCTCAGGATGGCAATCTTCCTTCTAGCTTTAGCTGTTGCTTTGTTGATGTGCTTTCCCCCCGTACTCCCAGGTATGTTGGTTATGTATCTTCTTTTAGGTGTATTCCATTTATCTGGATGATGCACACTTTTTTTTCCCAGAGAGAGGGTAAATAGAGGTGTTGCAAATGTCAATGTTTATGCTGACACATCCTCTATTTGCCCATGCAACTAATGCATCTACAGCTCTTTGTAGCGATCTGGTTGTCACTGATGCATGTTCATTTGTGCTCCATAGGACCAGGTCATCATAGAACTTTCTTGCTCTTGAGTCCTATGGCAAACGTAGTGGAGTTTACTGTTAGGAGTGTACACTGTGTCAGTGTTCAGTACTTCTCACTTTTTCACAGGAGTTACACATACCCGATTTTTCCTTCTTTCCAGACTTTGTCAAAAGCTTTATTTAGTCCTTGCCATAGAAGGTAAGGCATTTATTCTGTTATACAAAACAACCAAGAAATAAAGATCCATGGTGTAAGCACATTTCTCACCTTGGAATGCATCTTCAATTTCTTGAGAGTTAGGTTGTCTGATCTTCTGCAGAGTAACACTGCCTAAAGCCTGCCCGCTGTGGCATAATAATGTTTTCACTTTCAACGTACCATTGCAGTCAGTAAATGATGATGCACACCACTGTTTTTCACAGATAGCTGGTAAGGCTGGTAATTGGTCTATAGCTGGAGGCACTGAAAACTGTCTTTCCCTGATTTTAGGAGAGGTATCAGAATTGCTTCTCTCCAGGTTTGTGGAATGCTGCCTAAGGTCCAGCAATTGTTGAAGATCTGCAGCAGCTTTGTTTTGGCCATTGTTCTTAGGTTCTTGATCATTTCATTGGTTATACTGTTAGTTCTTGGTACTTTCTCATTTTCAGTTTTGATATTGCTAGTTCAAGTTCGCGAGAATCGGTGGCGGTTCTAACGTGTCGGTAACTTACGGGGTATGTGAGCCGGTCGCTCAGAAAGCAATTGCAAACTACTGAGCGTAATTTTGCCAAGAAATCAACAATCAGCTGAAAGGTGCTGATGTTGACAGAGATGTCCTGTAAAAGGATATGTGAACCAAATAAAGAAGCTCAAGTTCACTGATTGTGATAGGTTCCTCCAGTGTCTCATGTAATATTTCATTCTGTCCTGTATATTGCAATTTCTCTCAAATCTTGTTTCTCTGGAAAATTTTGATGATGTTATCTTGTTCAAATGAGTCCGCAAATAGTCAGCTGCTTGCTTACCTGTTAGGATGTTTCCGTCTCTATATAGTTCAATCTTTGAGTTTCTCCCTGTGCTTTTATCGTTAAGTTATTTTACTAGCTCCCACAACATCCTTGTATCTCTTTCAAAGTTCAGTGACTCTGTTCTCTCCTGCCAGTTTTTCTCTTCTAGCCTGCAGCTAGGCCCTTTGAAATTTGGTTTCTGCATGCTGGTTTTATTGCGGTGCTCTTGGCTGCGTTTGGTCTCTGCTTGCTTTCTACATACTTCCACATCATAATGCAATTGCTCTAGCTCACTGCTCCAGTATGGTTTATATTGTTTATGAGCATCCCTTGTTACTGTTTCTTGTGCTGCCTGTAGCATGCACTTGACAAACTTGTCAACTATTTTATTTTATTTTTATCTGTGTTCAGATTTCTAACCAGTACGATGGTGTGATGTTTGTACAATGTCCGCTCTGCTTTCTTTTAGTTCCACCTCGAGAGGGTGCTACTTTCACTTACAATCTCATTTTCTACAGCTAGAAAGCCTGAATGATGGGCTTTCCAAGGGCTTTCCGATGACCACCAAGCTGTTTCCCAAAAATGTGTGTGATGCTCCACTCCAGGTCTTGTAAATGAAAAGCCAGGTCAGATGTAGTTGTGGTGTGCCATGATCTTGAGTTGAAGGTGTGTCCATCAGTTGGCTTGTTAATTTAAAAAAAAATCTATTCTAATCCTGCCAGTCTTTCGGTCTCTCTCTACTCTGGTTCATGTGATCATAGCCCCAGCTCTGTGAGTGGTTGCTAAAATCGCCACACACAATCATTTTATTCTTTTCATCGTAATGTGTCTAGTACCTGTGGGTGGTCACTGGACAGTAGTAATTGATCAGATGTAGACCTGTATTGTCTGTCTTAAGTTTAAGAGTCTGATACTCTGCCCCTTCCATGTAAACTTCAATGTGGGAAGCAGTGATGTTATTCTTTACAATAGTCAGTATCCCACTTTCTCCTGTCTTTTTGGTCAGATCAGTAGCTCTGGTAGCCTCTGATTTTGAAGGCTATGTTTTAACAAGGTGGGTTGCTTGTAAGCATCATACATTTACTTGTTCTTCATTCAAGATGTTGTCTAGCTCTATTTTTGTTGTTGCTGACTCCGTCCACATTCCAGTGCATTATTTTCAGTCTATGTTTGGTATGACACATCATATTCTCACGTCCCAGGGTTCCACAAGACATCTTAAAAGGACCTCCAGTCATTGTGGTTGGACCCTTTAGATGCATGGGGCTCAGTACTGCACCTGCCTGGGATCTATTGCAGGGCAAGCACCATAACATTTTGCACGAATAGACATTTTTCATTGCATGTTTGCGTGGCATCCAGATTGCTGTGGTGTCTCCTGGTCGGTTGCCTCCATCTTCAGCACCTTTCTTTTGCTCGGGTAGACTGGTCTTACTCAAGTTTAGATATGCATGTATGTATATTCACTGTGAGGTTGTTTTTTTTTCTTTTATATGAGAAAGGTGGGTGTATGACTAGGGGTTTCCCGGATGGGTTTCAATATTAATCATCCCTCCTTAGGAAGCCTATGAATGGCTCCGAACCCCCAACGTTAAAGACATCTTCTAATGTATTCAAGTCCTACACAATATTTGTAAAGAAAGGGCCTCCTTTGGAAGGCGAAATGATCAGGGAAATTTACCAAAGACACTAGAGGAAAAATACTCTCACTCCATAACAATATGTGCCCTTGTGTATGGATCCCTCCTCACTTAGATCAAACCTTAATGTAACATAGTATTACATAACAAATGTGAACACCACTTTTGAATAGAACTTCTACAAGTTATAAACACAAACTCCATGTTTCAACCCAAATATTTAACGAGAACACTTGGTGGGTTTTGGGGAAATTCTCTGTCTGACCTGGGGATATTAAATCCCCTCCATCAATTACAAACACATGAATGACAAAATCAGTGTATACCATCTGATGTTGTCCCTAAAATTTCCAGCCAACAATTGCATAAATTACCAAATCAATAATTCTTCGAATCTATTTGCATATTGATGATAACAGTCTCTCATATATATTAATTCACCAAAAGAGTCTTATCTAAATGATATGTCCTCTCAACCTGCATTGGGAATCTTTTTCTTCTGTGACATATTCCATTCCATCAATGATTTGGTTTAGGGAAAGTCAACAGTACTGTCTAGGCTCAACCCTGTTATTTGCTTCATAGTTAGATCCCAAAATGACATAACCATGACCTGAGATCTAAGTAGACTGTTGACTGTTTGGCCAAGTGAAGCTGAGGCCTGGGGTCAGTCAAATAATTCAGGTGGTCCTCTTCAGACTGGGCAGAAAGTAATTCCCTACATCATCGAATACAATAAAAAAAAGATGACCATCCAGGAGCTCTGGTTAATAATACCAGAATCTCAACTTTAGTCAACAAGACATTACAGTACGACCAGTCGCATGTCCATAAGGCCATTCCACACTCGGTGATTTCAGTGCAGTTTTCTTTACATAATTAGCTGTTAATTATGAACAGGGCTGGTACCACTCTCTGAGTAACTGTTGGACATAAATCCTACAGTAAAGTATATAAATCCCTCTTGAGTGCAAACACATCCTTCAGTAATGCAGACAAATCCTTCAGAAAACACTGAAAATGCATTCTCCTCTCTCTCCATTACATAATCAATGAACAAGATGTTGTAATCCCCTTGGGGTTTTAACCATCTACTGTTCATCCTCTGGGTTTTGACTGATATAAACTTAGGGGCTACCTATTCTGGTATACCATCTAAGGGTGTTGTGGTAGGGCAATTCATCTTTATAACAGGGAACTCTACTACTGTTCATCTTCTGGGATTTGGCTGATTGAAAAACTGGCAGTTCGGCACTTAGGGGCTACCTATCCTGGTATACCACCTAAGGGTGTTGAGGTAAGGCAATTAATCTTTATAAAAGGTAACTGCTCTTGAAGACATTACATGGTGAGTTTCCTACTCATATACCATGATGTTGATTGTCCCTAGTGTTCAGGGTAATATCTGAGCATCACAACCGCTTCCTTCACCCATTGGTATGATTCCTCATGACGGTGATCCAACCGCACACTGTACGACAGATAAGATGTTGGGCTGCCAGGCATTTGCTGGGTGACCATGAGGTGGGGGATCCTTTCTTTAAAATCATCATTCCTCTTGTGTCCTGAGAGAAATGGAGACCCTCCTACCAGTCAGGTTTCAGGCTCCCAACTCTTCATTAGCCCACTGTTGACAAGACAATAAGGCTAGGTATCATGAGATTCAGGCAACTCCACCATCCATCCCCCGATGGTGCAGAGGGCGAGATTAGGCACTAGGATACCTCCCCAGGTTTGGAAAGGGACTTAATTCTCTGAAAGTTTTCTCACAAGTGACAACTACTTTCAGGCGGGTTTCAAGCTGGCCAGGCTGGGACTTCACCATCCAATCATTATGCTCATTTCAACTTTACTCCCATTCCTTATAAGGAGTGTCTGCCTAGACCCATTTTTCTCCATTTCCAGGAAAAGTGGTGATGGTTGATGACATATACTACATGCACACATGTCTATGCATGTTTATGCATACATACATATCTACAGCAGTCTGGTTTTACAGAGCCAGAGACTTGCCATCGCCCCTTCTCCCATTAGTTAAAACAGTTCTGCAACATGAAGGCCATGAACTGGAACTTCTGCTGCCAGAAGTGATGAATGCACAAGCCATGGGGGTATTTTGCAAGGTTGGGCACTCATGCTCAACTCTGTGCCCCCGGCTATAATAGCAATTTGGAACAAGTATTCTTCCTCTTTCATCCTATGTCCCCCCATGGGGTAGGCCCCCCCTCCCCACCCCAACCATCTCACTCTAAGCTGTCGTATCTGTTGATATCTCGTGTGCTTCGTCCATGTGCTCCCCATATTATTCGTGTTTGTTTCCTATTTTCTTCTCAGTGTGTTTTTAAGCCCTCCTCTCTGTGGATTCAAGACAAAGGACTTACTAGTTATACTATTCTAGGGTATTCTCAATGTTTGTCCTATCCAGCCAGCGTCTTTTCTTCACCTCTTGATTCACTGACATTAGTTTAGTTATTTCCATGAGCTCCACATTGGGGTGGAGTATGACCCTCGCAAAAATATTGTCCTCAGTTGGATTTGAACGTGAACTTTTTTAGCTGAGACAGATGGGAAACCACTCCAATCTCCACTTATTCGAAGCAATACTTACCAGTCATTTCATTACTTCTTGTCAAATTAAATTTCATCATCATGTAACAGATCCTTTGCACTACACCACTCTCATCACAGGTTCCAGAAAGACTCTTCTCGTGCATTTTCCTGCCAAGCTGTCTACAATGTCTTGTGTTCACATTCATGTTGGTCGAGACACATGATGTTTCTTCCAGGAACCATGCCTTCCATTATTGTTCATTACAAAAGCATTTAATATGGCCAAAGTATTTCAGTCTTTTTATGAGTTAGTGTTCATCAATGTCCAGATCTTGCAGAATGTCAGTATTTTTTTTATTACTCTTGATCCCTGGTATTCTTAAAGATGTTTCTGTTCTTCTTCTTCTTTCGTGGAGCCAGTGCATCAAAATTCTAAGTCCGAACAGCATCAATGTATGAAAGAGAGTGATAGAAGGGCAGAATGTTAAGACGGGCCTGCGTGCCCAATTCTTAACCCTTTGAAAATAAAGTTTGTTCATTCATACGTTCGTTCGCCTGAAATATGTTTAAAACTGCAATGTTGTCTCTTGTATGAATCTAACAGTCTTTTTTAGTTCACTCAGCGGTCCACAGAGTTTATCTTCCACTGTTGTCTCTCTAGGCCAGAAGGTTCGCCTTGATATGTTGTAGTTTGGGCAATCCTGGAGTATGTGCTCTGCTGTCTGCGACGCCAAACCACATGTGCACATGGCTGAGTCACCAATCTTGAATTTTGTATACATGTGGTTGCATAATCTATTGTGTCCTGTTCTGAGGTGCAGAAGAATGACCTGTTCTGGTCTGTCCATAACGTGGTAGTCGTCTTGAGTAAGGTTTGGTGGGCTTCTGACTGATTTGATCATTCTTTTCTTTTGGTGGTATGTAATGGGCACATCAGGTTGTTCTTCTTCTGCTCCTTCCTTAGCCAATCGATGAGCTCTGTCGTTTCCGGGGACTCCACAGTGGGATGGTATCCACTGTATGGTGACCTTACGCTGACTGCTAAGTTCAGAAAGTAGTGTCCTTAGAACTGGCAATTTCCCAGACAAGAGCGCATTGAGTACGGATTTTGCATGTCAATATCACCACAGGTTGTGTACCATAACTGGTATTTTGTAATTTCTCTGTGGCTATCTTGATTGCCTCAATTTCAGCATCATAGTTATGGCAGTACTTTCCTGTTGGAACTCTGGCCGTGTCCCTAGTATTATTTGGGTATTCTATGTACACTCCCGTTCCTCCATTTCGAACAGCATTTTGTGCTGACCCATCTGTATAGACTCGGATCCAGAGATCCTGTGGGTATTCATCATCAAGGAAGCTGAGAGTGGCTGTTCAGCGCTGTACACTGTTCTGTTCTTCCTTGTCAAATATTCCTCTCACTTTTGTCTGGATTTGTAGCGATAGTCTATGTTCATCTTTCCACGGGGTTCGCTCTGGGATAGTAGTCAGGGGGATACCAACTGTGGGAAGATCGATGGTTTCTCTGCAGAGTCGTTTGGCCTGGTGGATGAAACTACTTCTTTTCAACCGCCCCTTAGCTAAGTTTTCAAATCGGTTCTTCATAGGGTGGCCTGGCAAGCTAAGGAACTTTTCTGCTTGTATTAGTGTTTTTGTATCTCTGCGTTCTCTTAGAGCTTGTGTCCTCCCCATTTTCTTCATGGTTACTATAGGGGTTGATCTCATCCCTCCTGTGATGACTCTAAGAGCTTGATTTTGCACCTTGTCCAGCTCCTGTAATGTAGTTATTGATGCTGAACACCACGCAGTTGACCCGTATTCCAAGAGTGGTCGTATGCTCTGTTGATAAACTTTGCTAAGCATTTTCCCAATGGCTCCCCAAGTGGTTCCACTTAGCTTTCTCAGGATGGCTATTTTCCTTCTGGCTTTTGCTACTGCTTTCTTGATGTGTTTTCTCCATGTCAGCCTGTCGTCAAATGTTACACCAAGGTATGTTGGTTCTGTATCTTCTCTTAGGAGTGTTACAGTTATCTGGATGATCCCTGCCTTTTGTTTTGGAGAGAGGGTAAATTAAAATAGAGTGGTGCTGCACTTGTCAGTGTTTATGCTGACACACCATCTCTCCGCCCATGCAACAAATGTATCTACAGCTCTCTGTAGCAATATGGTGGCCACTGATGCATGGTCATTTACGCTTCACAAAACCAGGTCATCAGCGCATATTGCCGCTTTAATTCCATACGGTAGATTAGCAACAAGATCATCGATGAAGATTAGAAAAAGTGTTGGGGACATGACTCCGTCCTGGGGTACACCGTGACGCAATAATACTTTCTTGCTCTTGAGACCGTTTATCTGTACTCGGGCTCTTCTGTTGTGCATCAACAATGTTCTATTTCACCAATTTGTACATTCTTCCATTGACTTTACAGTTTCTCAGTTTCTTCATCAGACCTTCTTTCCAGACTTTGTCAAAGGCTTTCTTCAGATCTTTCCAAGCCCCAACACCAGCTTCTTCTCTTGGAATGCATCCTCAACTTCTTGAGAGAGGTAGGTTGTCTGATCTTCCATAGAGTAGAGCTGCCTAAAGCCAGCCTGCTGTGGCACAAGGATGTTTTCACTTTCAATGTACCACTGTAGTCTGTGACTGATGACGCTTTCCATTGTTTTGCAGAGACAGCTGGTGAGGCTAATGGGTCTCTAGCTGGAGGCAATGGAACTGCCTTTCTCAGATTTTAGGAGGGGTATCATGATTGCTTCTCTCCAGACTTGTGGAACACTGTCTAAGGTCCATGTGTTATTAAAGATCTGTAGCAGCTTTGCTTTGGCCTTTGTTCCTAATCATTTCATTGGAGATACCATCAGCTCCTGGTGACTTTTTCATTTTAAGTTTTGATATGGCTAGCTCCAGTTCACTGATTGTGATAGGTGCCTCCATAACCTCATGTACAATTTCCTTCTGTCCTGTATGTTGCTATTTCTCTCGAATCTTTTGTTGTTTCTCTGGACTAATTTTGATATTGTTATCTTGTGCGAATGAGTCCGCAAAATGGTCAGCTGCTTGCTTTCTTGTTAAGATGTTTCCATCTTTATGTAGTTCAATTTTTGAGTTTCTCCCTGTGCCCTCATCGTTAAGTTGTTTTATAAGCTTCCACAATTTCCTTGTGTCTCTTCAAAGTTCAGACTCTGTTTTCTCCTGCCAGCTTTTCCGTCTAGCCTGCAGTTGGGCCCTTTGAAATTAGGCTTTTGAGTGCTGATATTTATTGTGGTGCTCTTGGCTGGGATTGGCCTCAGTTTCTGCTTTCTTGTTAAGATGTTTCCATCTTTATGTAGTTCAATTTTTGAGTTTCTCCCTGTGCCCTCATCGTTAAGTTGTTTTATAAGCTTCCACAATTTCCTTGTGTCTCTTCAAAGTTCAGACTCTGTTTTCTCCTGCCAGCTTTTCCGTCTAGCCTGCAGTTGGGCCCTTTGAAATTAGGCTTTTGAGTGCTGATATTTATTGTGGTGCTCTTGGCTGGGATTGGCCTCTGCTTGCTTTCTATATACATCCACATCATTATGCAACTGTTCCAGTTCACTACTCCAGTAGGGTTTATAATGTTTACGGGCTCCTCTTGGTATTGTTTCTCGTGCTGCCTGTAGTATGCATTTCCCAAACTCTTCAACTACTTTATTTATGTCCTTCTCAGTGTTCAGGTTTCTAGCCAGTATGCTGGTGCGATGCTTGTACATTGCCCAGTCTGCTTTCTTGTAGTTCCACCTCGAGAAGGTGCTGCTTTCACTTACAAGCTCATTTTCTATAGTTAGAAAGACTGGCCGATGGTCACTGCCACCAAGTTGTTTCCCAACAATTCGTGTAATGTTCCACTCCAGGTCTGGTGAATGAAACGCCAGGTCAGGTGTAGTTGTAGTGTGCCATGATCTCGAGTAGAAGGTATGTGGGTCAGACGGCTTGTTAATCAGGATGCATCTATTTTCATCCTGCCAGTCTTCCAGTCTCTCTCCTCTCTGGTCCATGTGATCATAGCCCCAGCTCTGCGAGTGGTTGTTGAAGTCGCCACACACAATCATTTTTCCTTTTAAATGGTAGTGTCCAGTGCCTGTGGGCGGTCATTTGGACAGTAGTAATTGATAAGGTGAAGGTCTGTATTGTCTGTCTTAAGTTTAAGTGCCTGATACTCAGCCCCTTCCATGTAAACTTCAATTTGGGAAGCAGGAATGTTGTTTTTGACAAGAGTCAGTATCCCACCCTTTCGCCTGTCCTTTCGGTCAGATCGGTAACACTGGTAGCCTCTGATTTTGAAGGGTATATTTTCGTTCAGGTGAGTTTCTTGCAAGCAACATACACTTACATTTTCTTTGGCCAAGATGTTTTCTAGTTCTATTCTTTTTTTGTTGATACACTCTGCATTCCAGTGCATTATTTTAAGTCTTTGTTTGGTACGGCCAGACGTTCTATTGTCAGGCCCTCTGGCTCCGCAGGACATCTGAGAAGGACCTCCATTAGTTGTAGTTAGACCCTTACAAGGCATAAGGCCCGGCACTGCACCTGCCTGGGGGTCCAGAGGAGGGCGAGCACCACAACATGTAGCAGTTGTCGACATAATTCACGGCGTTATTTCGTGGCAGCCTGATTTCTGTGATGTGCCTCCTGGCTGGCTGCCTCCGTCTTCAGCACCTATCTTTTGCAAGAGTAGACTATGGTCATACTCGACACACGAACACATATGATGGCCTGCCTCAAATCCTGAATTCACACTACACTGTTCACCAATGGTACAAATTCGTACGTGATGATTGTTTGATTGTTAGTTCTGTGTACCAGTGTCCACTAAATTGCCGTGTACTGAAGAATATCCTTGCTCTAGACATTTAGATTTGGCATCTTTCCTTCTGGCTGGTAACAGAAATACGTTGATCTCTTGAATCCGTTAAGGCATTCCACTGCCGGAACACAACAAACTCTTGCCAAACTACACTTATCTTTAGGATATTCAACAAATGTTTAGTATAGAAACAATAAAGAACACAACATTCTTACTGAGTATTTAATTCTATTTTTTAAAGCTCTAAATCATTTAGGATAATCAGTGGCATCTCTATAACACGCTCTTCCTACCAACTCTATGCTACCAATGCCAAACCCTGACATGGTTGCGGCCTTGTGGGAGCACGTGCACACCTCGGAGGAGCAAATGGATTACCATGGTCTGGCAAGAATGAGACGAGGAGTGATGGAGGGATCTGGCCGACGCTCAACGCTCAGAGGAAAGGCGAGATGGACTTATAATCAGATTGCTACTGGTACTATTGGTGTTGGAACTCTTCGCTGGCTGCTGAGGATGGGGACGGAGCACTTATGGGAATGCCCCGAATGCTGTGATGTCGATTCCTAAATCAATCAATCAATCAATCAACCCTGACAATGACGGAAAAGAGACCAGAAAAATTACAACAGAAATGAAATTTCTGAGAAAAATACTCAACATATCAAGAATAGAGAAAATCAGAAAAGAATAAATCAGGACTAGAGTGGGAGTAATAGCAGCACTAGATTTCATTAGAAAACAACAAAGGTGAAATGGTTCAGTTACATAACTAGGCTACCAACTGACAGTACACCACAACAAGCTATGATGTACAGACAAAATGGAACCAGAAGAAGAGGCTGACCATGTAAACGATGGGCAGAGGGAATAAAAGAGTCCATAGGAATCTCACTATATGAAGCCCATAAATGGGCACTCTCCTGCTGTTTATGCTTCATCTCGACACTACAAAGTAAAACAGGAATGAGATGAGAGTTGAGTGACATCTCTTGACACAAGCGTTGCATTACAAAATTACCTTCTTTAAACTTTTGACATAACATAACAAGAATTAGTGATGGTATAAATGTCTAACATTATTTTAGAAAAACACTTACTTATCATGGTGGTGCCACCTGCAAGTGCTGCCTTTGTGCCACTGTAAAAGTCATCAGCTGTCACTGTACCCATGATTGGCAACTGGAAGTGTGTATGTGTATCAATGCCACCTGGAGGAAACAGGCGTACATAGTGTAAATTAATGCAATACGTAAGTATAATGTAACAACAAATGATAGATAGTGGAAGAGAGTGCATGGTGCAATACATGATGACAAAAATATCAGTGAGCAATAATAGATTAAAAAACAGAAATCTGACTTATCGTTGCTATTAACCCTTTACCGGGTGAAACGTCCGATTCCGTCCGTACCTGTAAACGAGCGAACCGTCTGAACGCGTCCGTCACTATTATGCACTGTAAAAACACGATCTCTCACTTTCCGAGACTTCCGATAGTCTACTTTCACTTTCAATGATAGCTTGGCAACTTGGCCGCCATTTGCAAACTTGTACTATGAATTTGAACGGATTTTTGTTATAGTTTTCGGGGTTTTTACGCTTAGTTTTTCAAAATGGATTTCGGAGATTCTTCAAGTGATAGCCGATAATTCCCTGGATTCAATTTAAGTGACATTGAAGGGTACGAAGTTGACTATTAATCGGAGCTAGATATCAGCGATCAGCGTTACTTTGCGTTAGCAGTTGTGAGTCGGACTTTAAAGAAAGTGATTATGATTCTGAAAATGTGTTTGTAAATTGCTGTATTTGTGACTGACAATCACAAACAATATGCTGTATTTCGTAAATATTTATGTTTATGTATGGATTACCGGCAACAAGCATGTGAGTAACATATTCTGTATGCTTTTCCCTTCATTGTGTTGTTTATTTAACTAAAATCGGTTGACTAACACCTTTATTTGTGATGTTTTTACTAACGTAACTCGAAATTTTACCGAACCTGAAAAAAATCTTGCCCATTCAAGGCTAAAAAACGGACAAGCATCTGCCCGGTAAAGGGTTAAGGAACAAACAATCAGATTTTGTTAATATATGATGACACCGCAATCACTACAACATAAAGATAATGGTAATCTTGTGTTATGAACTGTCAATGGGTGTGAATTGTTGGGCTTTTACATATACTAGGTTATTGCATAAATGATGGGTTAACCAGCTCTCTTTCTTGCCCCCTTTTCCTTCCAAGAAAATTATCTAGTACCCATTTAATGAGACAGGGAGGATCCCAGAACCAAACTTTAGTTGAGAAAAATATCCTGTACCCATTTAATGAGTCTGGGTGGATCTCAGAGCCACACTCTAGTTGAGAAAATTATTCTGTACCCATTTAATGAGGCTAGGAGGATCTCAGAGCCACACTTTAGTTCAGAAGATTATCCTGTACCCATTTAATGAGGTTAGGAGGATCTCAGAGCCACACTTTAGTTGAGAAGATTATCCTGTACCCATTTAATGAGGTTAGGAGGATCTCAGAGCCACACTTTAGTTGAGAAAATTATCTTGTACCATTTAATGAGACTGGATGGATTCCAAAGTCAGATTTGAGAAAATGCAATTCTGCCATTAATGGGGATTGAACCTCAAACTACTGTATTGGCAAGCAATTATCATAATACAATGCCTTGCTGGCTGACGTGGTCGATCATGCCTCTCCACAAATAGCGATCTCCGACAGGCATGGATCAATCTGTGTTTTGACTCCCTTCCATTCCATGACACAAGACTGTCAAGAATCTTCTCATACTGTCCTCCTCTATCTCTCTTTCAGCAAATCTTTCCGGTTGTCACATGTTCCAGCTTTTGTCTTCTCATAATATGGCCAAAAAACGACGACTGCCTCTTTCTGATGTTTGTGATAAGTTGTCTTTGCAACATAGCTTCCCTGAAGATGTCCACATTGCTCATTTTGGATGTCCAATTTATTTTCATCATTCTTCTATAAAACCACATCTTCAAGACTTATTGCACAAAACATTCTTCATTTGAAAGAATGCAGTTTTTGCTTGTCCTGTTCTGAGGCATCTTCCATCTGATGTTATCCACGTGCCTATATATCTGCGATTATCCCAAAATAAGATCATTTACCTTAAATGAACATTTAGGCACAATCTATTTCTTTGATATCACCATGACTTCTGTTTTTCTATTATTCAAACTAAGACCCATTTTTTCACAACCACTGTATCTATCATTTCCTGTAGATCCATATGACTTGTTGCTATCAAGACGGTGTCATTTGCACAACGTAAGTTATTTATATTATGCCCACCAACCAGGATTCCAGGCATATTTTCTGTAGATTTAATTATACGTTCACTGTACTATGAGAAAAAAGACAATACACAACCTTGTGAGTCTTTTCCATAGCTTGTCCCAATTTCCATGCACTGTTGATTCAGTCATAGTTCTTTAGCCACTTTGCATTTGTTTACTTTACAGTCTGCTGTTGGTGCATATACTTGTATTATTTTAATATTCAGAGGTTTGCCATGGAGTTTCACTAATAAAACTCTATCTGAGATTGTCCAAAATCCTTTTAACTGTCCTAGCACTTATTTGATACAAAATTATGCCAACTCCCCCTTTGTAGTCCTTCCCTCCTGAGTTAATAATTCTATACTTATCTGAATATTTTCTTTCCCCCACATCTGGCCGTCGCATTTAACTAATCTCTAATATATTTATCTTCATTCTTTCCATTTTTTTCTTGATATTATCCAATTTTTCATTCTGGTTTTCCCAGTATTCTGATGTTCCATGTATCAACATTTAGTGTATTTTTAACATTTAATTTGCATACAGTTGCTTGATGAGAATCAAGTATCACCTGTAGCACATGATGCTCCCTACTGGACGAGGAAACTCCCCTGGAATCCCCATAAATGTCGTCATCTTTATCGATTTTGTTTACATGCATGATTTTCTTCGGAAAATACAGTGGTGGTTTCTCCTTGCCTTCCACCGGTTTTTGTGTGGCTGACTCCACTAGCCTTTGTCTAAAAGACAGACTCTACAAGGCAACAGGGGGAAGAGGTTATATATGGCACCTCTTACCCGCCGATGGCCAGGTCATAGAGTTTTGAGGCATTTTATAGAGATAGTTGACCCACCAACTAACTGGCCTACTCGCAGTGTTGGTCCACAGCTGCTTATTCAACATATTCACAGCTAACCCCTAGACAAAATATCTAAAGGCCACGCTACTATCTGCCACTTGGTGGATGCGCCCAGTAGTAGAACAGGTTTCTACTCCAAGTAGGACAGGCTCCTACCCCAGGCTTACCTCTCTAAGCAATTACAGAAGTCATTAAGTCATCATGATGTCTATAGCATAAAGGGTCAATTCAACAGTAAGTCTCAGACAGTTTCTTTAGATCAGAGACAGTAAGGAAATGTATGTATGATGCTGACATCAACATTCAAGCATTGTAATGTGGAAAAGGTTGAGAAAAATGGTGGTGCCCATGAACTGAAAAAAAATCTGAAATTTGTTCATTGTCTGCATGGTGATGAGAAGTGTTAAAAAATCTGGAAATTACTTTAGCTAATAATGTGAAAATATGTAAAAGCAAGCAGAGACCAAACCCAGTCAAGAGCACCACATTAAATACCAGCATGCAAAAGCCAAATTTCAAAGAGCTAAGTTGCTGGACGGAAAAGCTGGCAGGAGAAAACAAGAGTCACTGAACACTGAAAGAGACACAAGAAAGTTGTGGAAACTAATAAAACAACGATAGCTAGTAAACAATGATAAGGGCACAGGGAGAAACTCAAAGATTGCAACACATAAAGATGGAAAACATTCTAAAAGGTAAGCAAGCAGCTTGTGGACTCATTTACACAAGGTAACATACAAATTAGACCACAGAAACAAGAGATTGGAGAAAAATGGCAACATACAGAACAGAATGAAATAGTACATGAGGCACTGGAGGAACCTATCACAATCAGTGAACTTGAGCTAGCAATATCAAAACTGAAAATGAGAAAGTCACCAAGAGTCGGCGTTATAACCAATGAAATTATCAAGAACCTAGGAATAAAACAAAGTTGCTGCAGATTTTCAATAACTGCTGGACCTTAGGCAGAGCTTCACAAACCTGAAGAGAAGCAACTATGATACCTCTCCTAAAATCAGGGAAAGACAGTTCCAGTGCCTCCAACTGCAGACTAGCTATCTCTGCAAAACAATGGAGTGCCTCAGCGACTACAGACTGCAGTGGTACATTGACAGTGAAAACATTCTTATGGCACAGCAGACTGGCTTTAGGGAGTGTTATTCTACGGAAGATCAGATGCCCTACCTCTCTACAAAAATTGAGGATGCATTCCAAGATAAGAAATTGTTGCTTGCGGCACGGATAGATCTATAGAAAGCTTTTGACAAAGTCTGGAAAGATAGTCTGATGAAGAAACTGAGAAACTATAAAGTGAATGGAAGAATGTACAAATGGGTATTTGCACACTTACACAACAGAAAAGCTTGAGTACAGATTGACTCAAGAGCAAGACAGTTCTACTGCGTCATGAGTTCCCCGACACTTTTTCTAATCTACATCAATTTTTTGGGGGTCAAACAATCACATGGAATTAAAGTGGCAATGTACGATCATGACCTGGTCTTATGGAGCACAAATGAACATGCATCAGTGGCTACCAGATTGCTACAAAGAGCTGTAGATGCATTAGCTGCATGGGCAAATAGATGGAGTGTCAGCACTAACAAATGCCTCTGCACTATTCACTCTCACTCCAAAACAAACGCAGATAAATGAAATACTCCTAAGAGAAGATAAAGAACCAACATACATTGGAGTAACATTTAATGACAGGATAACATGAAGAAAGCACATCAACATCTACTCTATATGCTGGTAAAAGCACATCAACAAAGCAGCAGCAAATGCCAGAAGGAAGATTGCCATCCTGAGAAAACTCAGTGGAACCACATGGGGAGCAAGCAGGAAAATACTTAGCAAAGTTTATCAACAGAGCATATGACAACACCTGGAATATGGAACTGCATGGTATTCAGCATTAAAAAAACATACCATAAGAGCTGGACAAGGCAAAATCAAGCACTTGTAGTCACTACTGGAGGGGTGGGATCAAGCCCTATAGTGGAGATGGAGAAGATGGGGAGGACACAAGCACTGAGAGAATACTGAGTTACAAAAACGTTAATGCAAGCAGAAAAGTTCCTCAGCATACCAGAAGAATAGATAGATTAAAAAATCTAGCTATGGGGCGGTTAAAAAGAAGCAGTTTTATCCACCAGGTCAAACTACTTTGCAGACAAACCACAGACCTGCCTGCAGTTGGTATCCCCATGAAAACTACCATAGAATAAACTCCATGGAGAGAGGAACATAGACTGTTAATACATGGAACATTCGACAAGGAAGAACAGAATAGTGTACATCACTCTGTTTACCACAAGATCTCTAGATCCGAGTCCACATAGATGGCTCAGCTAGATGGTATTTGAGATGGAGATTCGGGACTGTACATAGAATACCCAAATAATACTAGGGACACAGCCAAAGTACCAACAGGAAAATACTGTCATAATTATGATGTAAACACCCAAGCAATCAAGATAGCATCAGAGAGGGACGCAGAGGTGTTTCCAAGGCACCAGGGCCGGGTTATATACTGGCCAAGACCTATTGACGCGTCCTCGTCGAGCGTCCTGGGCAACAGGTCCCTTCGGGGTCCTGGCTAAAGTCAGTAGGATCGCCGATTCCTCCGAAGTCGGAGAGTGTCTGCCTGTACGGCGAGGAACCACCAGTCTGCACACCAATAAGCCAGACATGGGACAATGGATACTCACGCAAAACTCAGGTCCTGTATGACATCACACTGATGTTGGACAACAGGATGCCTTCATCCGACATACAGGACTTCGCGTTGGAGCTCAAGCCAACGAACACAAGCAAGCAAGCAAGCAAGCATCAGAGAAATTACTGAATGCAAGAGGAATGGGGTTTTACGAATTGAGTTTAAAGGGTTAGCTTATACTGCTTAAACATTTCCATGCAAATTGAAGAACAATGATATGGTTGATTGACTTGGTTATTTGTAATCCTATGGATAACTAAGATGAACTCATAAGTCCAGCTCACTGCCATTCAAGTCATCTAAGTGCTGACAAGGGCTTGCATCTATTTGAGTGAAACTGGTGTACAATTTCCCCGAGACCTGTACCATTCAAGTCCTCTAAGCGCTGACAAGGGCTTGCATCTATTTGAGTGAAACTGGTGTACAATTTCCCCAAGACCAGTATTTGAGTGAAACCGGTGTACAATTTGAGTGAAACTGGTGTACAATTTGAGTGAAACTGGTGTACAATTTAAGTGAAACTGGTGTAGAATATGAGTGAAACTGGTGTACAATTTAAGTGAAACTCGTGTACAATTTGAGTGAAACTGGTGTACAATTTGAGTGAAATTGGTGTACAATTTGAGTGAAACCGGTGTACAATTTGAGTGAAACATGCAGAATTTCCGATAGACCAGTATTTGAGTGAAACTGGTGTACAATTTTCCAGAGACCAGTATTTGAATGAAACTGATGTACAATTCCCCCAAGACCAGTATTTGAGTGAAACTGGTGTACAATTTCCTCGAGACCAGTATTTGAGTGAAACTGGTGTACAATTTCCTGGAGACCAGTATTTGAGTGAAACTGGCGTACAATTTCCTGGAGACCAGTACCAAATTACCAGCTCCATTGGGGGGGGGGGGGGGGGCTGTGTCTTTAAGCTATAAAACAAAAGAGCAGTGTGTGAAAGACCAGTACTGGAACATCAAATCTGCAGACAGACATGGCAATCCTTGGAATGCTAGCCAGACAGAGGACCCAGTCTGGATTGGCCATAATACGTTGCCAATGTTATTGGCTCACAGGTTTTTACCAGTTGAGACCTTATCCTATTCTTACAAACTAGCGGGCAAGAAACAAAAAATACTATGCTGAGCCACACAGAACAATCCTAATAGACATGAGTTCATGAACTAATGTGTGTTCGTGCTTGCGAGTGCGCCTGTACATGTGTGCAGGATTTGGGGAGGCACAAAACACTAAATAATCTTAAATGCTCAAAAGTTGCACCGTAATACACTAAATATGAAAAAAAATAACTGACTGACATTACCTGGCATGACAAACTTGCCACGAGCATCAATAGTCCTTGCTCCTCCAGGAATAACTAGGTTAGTTCCCACTTGCCTGAAACAGACAATTTTAACTGAATTGAAACAAAATTGTCGCCTTTAAGATGGGAGGGGGGAGGGGGGAGAGAAGGAGACAGAGAGAGAGTGAAGAGAGAGAGAGAGAGAGAGAGAGAGAGAGAGAGAGAGAGAGAGAGAGAGAGAGAGAGAGAGAGAGAGAGAGAGAGAGAGAGAGAGAGCAATAAGTAACACTCATGTCATATGTAAGTGTCATGTCAGTGTGCTGAATGGTTCTGTTTCCAGCTATAATCACACACACTTGAGTTTTGCAGTATTCTTCTTCCAGGGCTTTGTATGAGGTACACAGTACCTAACTTGACTTTCTAACCCTCTTTGTCATTTGACATTTTTGATGAAGTTGATGGTTATGTTGAGGAACGGCTGGCTGAGTTGTTAGCATGCCGGGTTCTCCTTTGGGAGACCCAGGTTTGAACCCTTGGTAAGGTGTTGGATATTTTTGTCTGGGGAAAAAAGGAAAACCCTAACCTGCACAGTTCTCGGCGGCTGGACTAGCTAGGCAGCCTTAATTCCTCAGGCTCAAGACCTCCCTGTCCTACACAGCATAGATAGTAGATTTTTAAAAAATGTTTAAATGACAGATGTTTCTGTTATTATTTGTTGATCAGGCGTTTAATCCTTTGCTGACCAACTTCGACGATCGTCGAATTTCCGGTGATATGCCTTGGTGACCAACTTCGACGATCGTCGAATTAGCGACATGTGGATTTCAAACAAATGGCCTTACCGATTGCCACCGAAGCAGGCTTTATCCAGTTGTTTCCCTTATTTAAAAATGGCTGTGCCATGCGTGATATCGATTTGAGCGAATTTTGTGGTGGAATTTAATTAAATTTGGTCAGAATTGAAACACCAGCATTTTCATCATGTCCGATGCTGAAGACCAGGATCGAAATATAGATGATTCTGACTCTGCCAGCGAATTTGGTGCTGAAAGTGATGATTCCTGGCTGAGCAGAGACGCTGAAGTGAATGACAGTGTGACTGAAAGTACTAGTAGTAGCTACAACGATGTAGAAGTTGATGATGGGGGTGATGAAGGTACTTCTGAAGAAAGAAGTAGGCGTGGCACAAGAGACCAGAACATTTCTTCAGCTGAAAATTATGTTTGGAAATGGAGAAAGGCTCTTCAAAATGAACGTATTGAGCTCAAAAATATTCCTCAATACGAAGAAGAACAAGGTGTCACGTCAGACAAAACTGGGTTTATGCCCATTGATTTTTTCAAACTTTTTTTCCCTGACACTGCCATAGATGTGATCACGTGTGAAGTCAACAGGTATGGTGAAAATCACCTAGCTCAGTACACAGGAAATGCCAAGTACAAAAAGCTTACTTGGGATCATACTGATGCAGTTGAAATTTCTGCATTCATAGGCCTTCAGATTGCTATGGGAATGTGCTGTAAACCAGCAGTTTCAGACTACTGGTCTAAGAATTTTTGGCTGAATGAAACAGCATATTCGAAGGTCATGAGTTGGAACAGATACCAACAGCTTCACAGAAATCTTCATTTCAACAATGATGATTATAGAATTGAAAGAGGACAGCCTGGGTATGACCCCTTGTTCAAGCTCAGACCCCTACTAGACATCCTATTGCCTACATACAGGAAACATTACACACCGGGACGGGAGTTATCAATAGACGAATCCATGGTGAGGTTCAAAGGCAGGATATATTTCAAGCAATACCTGCCAGCAAAGCCGACAAAGTGGGGATTCAAATTATTTGTACTTACTGATGCCAAAACCCAGAACTGCCTGAAACTAGAGGTTTACACTGGAAAGGCAAATAATGAAGGTTGTGTTGGGACAACTTCCAAAGTTGTGAAACATCTTCTTGATGGATATGGCTCCAAGGGACATATTCTCTATTGTGACAGCTTTTATTCAAGCCCAGCTTTATTTCAAGAACTGAAAGAAATGCAGATTGGTGCATGTGGAACAGTATGTGAAAATAGAAATCATTTTCCTGATATGTTGAAGAAACAACAATTGAAACTGAAAAAGGCAGATCATCCTGTGTTTTGTGTTAAAGAAGATAATTGCATGTTGGCCATTACCTGGCATGACACTAAGAGAGTTACCCTGATATCTACAGTTCACTCCAATGATGTTATGGAAAAGACAGTCAGGAAAAGGGGAATTCCAGAGGGCAGAATAATAAACAAGCCAGTGCTTGCAGAAAAATACAATAAAAGTATGGGCGGTGTCAATCACTTAGGCCAACTGAGTGCAAGCTACCCCTTTCCACATAGATCCTATAAATGGTACCTGCCATTATACCATTGTCTAGTTGAAACTGCTCTGGTCAATGGGCATATAATCTACAACACTGCCAACTCTACAAATAAGATCACTGCAAAGAAGTTTAGGCAGGATGTCAGTCTTGCTTTTATTGGACCTGCTGTTCTTCGGCGCAATGCAACACCTTCAAGACCACAAGTCACGACATCACGACTTACTGAGCGCCATTTTATTCAAAAGTATGAAAGACCAAGGTACAAACCAGACTGTAAAGTGTGTAAGGATGCAGGTAAAAGAAGCCAGACTTGCATGTACTGCCCAGATTGCAATACACCTCTATGCCTGACACCATGTTTCAAGTTATACCACACGGTTGAGGATTATCAACATTCCAGACAAAGAGTCTTGCAGAGGTCTACAGCTATAACTTCAACCCCAATTAATGAAGGAGACAGCTCAGACTTCAACTAGAGGTAAGAATTTACAAATATTTCTTCTTCTTCTGCGTTCATCCGGAGTTTCTTTTTTCGGACGTGATTGTGTTGTGCCTCTTTACAGCAGAGCTGCGTTCTTGCGCCGTTAGGCCGACACATCCGACTTCTGCGGGCATTTGTTGACCGGGTTAACCTTCCCGGGGGAATTTACAAATACTAATTACTAATAACACAGAACCAACACACCAAACAAAATCCACAACACAGTGTAGAAATGAACAATTTTTATTTTTCACTTTCGAAGATGGCCACCATGATCATGTGACAAATTTGCATAAAACATATTATATTTTTATGCGTAACAACCATTCATAACAGTGCTCTGAAAATTTCAACACCCTACGTTCAGTTTTAAATATTTAGTGAATTTAATTTAAAAACCAGTCAATTTTTTTTTTAAATCCGCAAACACCCTTGGTAATGGGAGACAATAATGCTCCGGATTGCTGGTCAACAAAGTGTTCCGTTAAATTAGTGCTCATATAGAGCTTATTTTATTCATTGCCAACCATGTCCCTAACATTTTATAGCTTTTACTTTGAAAACATTCACTAAAAAATATGAAAAGATGATGGTTTTAAAACATCATCTAATTTTTCTATAAATAGCCATACAAATTCAAGATGGCCGCCATGATCATGTGACAAATTTGCATAAAACATATTTTTATATGCGTAACAACCATTCATAACAGTGCTCTGAAAATTTCAACACCCTACGTTCGGTTTTTAATTTTTAGTGAATTTAATTTAAATACCAGTCATATTTTTAAAAATCCGCAAACACCTTTGGTAATGGGAGACAGTAATGCTCAGGATTGCTGGTCAGCAAAATGTTAAGCCTTCCACATGCATCTTTGTTTCTTCTGCCTCTCTTGCCTCACATATTCTACCTAATCTATTGATATGCCCCATTAATTCTTTTCTCCTGAAGGTTTCTGAGTGATACAGTAACACTATGGCTCGCCATAGGGGATGGACTCCCTGTGGTCAGATTTTTGTCCTAAACCTGCGACTGGCCTAGCAAGCCGGCAGAGGATCTTCATACTGCTCATAGAAAAACTAAGAAGTATAAACGGACTGACCCAAATGGATACAGACTCAGCAATGATAATGGACTACGAAATAGATCAGCGATTAAAAAAATAGGCACAATGAACGAGTACGCTTTTAATAGTAAAAAAGAACTTACAGAAACAATAAAAGAGAGGAAAATTGGACTGATGGGAATAGCAGACACTAGAATAAAGGGGAAAGGATGCAAGCAGATCCACCACAGTTACATGTTTGTCTACTCTGGAGTGGAACAGCAAGAAGGGGCAAGACACGGTGTGGGAATAGTCATTAAACCACGGCTAGCAAGAGGAATACTAGAAATATAATATATATCATAAACAATCATAACAGTGAGAATAAAAGAACAAACAATTACAACTTATGTACAAATATACGCACCATGTAATACAAACAATAATGAGCAAGAATGCAAGGAATTCTACGAAGATATCCATGACATGCTAAATAAAATAGATAAGCAGGACAACATCATAGTTATGGGAGACTTCAATGCAAGACTGGGACATAACAGAGCGGGCATAGAAAAACATCTTGGAGCATTTGGAGACCAACATAATGAAAGAAATGATAACAGAAGTAGACTGATAGAGCTATGCAGCCAACATGACCTCTATATAACAAACACATTCTATAAACATAACAGACATTGGTCAAGTCAGTGAAAACTCCTGGACACATGGTTCTCACCTTCCAGGTTGCAAGCCGTAGCTTGAGGTTTCTATTTTTCTTTTTATTAGTACCTGGTGCATTGGTTTTACAGCCTGCGATTCAGATTATGTCCTAGCCCCAAGCACCCATTGAAGCAGGCAGGCTGTGGCAGATCAGCACCCAATTGGCCGGGGGCTGCCCAGCTTGAGGTGGGAGGAAACTGATCAGTGACACCTGTAGGTGTCTCCCACCATCAGAGGCAACGCGTGGTGCCCCATGTCTACACCAATTGACAGGGACTTATAACCTGTAACAGTTGCCTCTGCTTTGATTCCGAGACTGGTTAAGACCAGGGATGGAGTTATTGCCTCTCCATAGCACAAAGCCTGGGCTAAAATATAGAGATCATGTGTTGCCCATGCAGCATGATCCCTCTCTCGGCCTGCCTAGTTCACTCCAGAGGAAAGGTAACATCTCTACATCTGGAACAAGAGGTGTTACCTTTCCTCTGGAGTGCAGAAGCTGCCAGATCAGCAAAGCAATGCTCTAACTGTCCGCCTGTAGGAGCTTTGATCCTAGACCAGCCGCCAACCAAGGCTTAGGGCCTGGTCTGCCCTGCCATGATATTTTGTCTTTAGGTTGCATTTCCTCGCACCAGGATAAGGCTTGTACCCTCCCAATTGCGCTCTTCCGCCCGAAGCCATTGGCACAATGTGGGGTGTCGGGTTTGGTAAGCGCCGCCCAACGTTCGGCGCTAACAGAAAGCAGGTAGTACCGTCTACTGTTATACGGTAGCTCAGTCATATCTGACTATGACCTGACACAATAACAATATTAATAATGATAATAGAAATACACACCATGTAGTAAGCTCACAACAGATAATACCAACAATGAAATTATCAATAACTGAGCTTTTCTATATTTTAGCATCATTTGACAACCACTCAAGCAATGGAAACTGAATTGCAATTATATCTATCATTTCTGGTTAACTCTGTTTCATTTTCAGGAACCAAAACTATGTCATCAGCATAAAACACATTTTTTACATTACCCAGCCAATGATGTGCCTGGCATGTCTTGTATGGGTCTCATTATTAATTTGTTGTACAAATTGATTAGATCCAGTGATAGCACACAACCCTGTCTAAGACCTTGTTTAGTTCCAAATTTTTTGTCAATTCTTATGGCAACTATTTGTTGCTAATATATGTTCATTATTATTCTCAGATCTTTAACATCAATGATTACAATTTCCAATATCCTAATAATTTCTTCCTGTTTCACCTATCAAACGACTTAGTGTAGTGTTGTTGTTTTTTTTTGCACTCGCTCTCTGTGAACTCAAGCATGGTCCATGCACACTATTTATAGTAGTGATTGACTGAATTTTGCGTGTGGATTAGCTTTCCCTATTAACAGTGTTCCTCACCATCAGGCGAACCCACTCCGACTTCAGAGGTATTTGTAATTTACGTTCCCAAGTTAAGGATGACAGGTCAATATTTTAGTCCAGCTGTCCGGTGTAAGGGTTGACCTCGGCATCAGCACACCGGATGTTTAAGAACATGCATTCTTACCCAATCGGCCATGCGGACCTACTTAGTGTAGTCAATAAAGGACAAATATGTTGTTTGTCTATCAAGAATGATGATGACCATTCATTTCATCCAGTAAGGTTGAAAGTATGGAGCCATGAGTTCTAAGATGGCTGATAAGGCCTATTTTGGCTCGAAATGTTCTTTGACAATGTGGGTAAGTAATGCTTGACGCTCCAGTAGTAGAATCTCCTGCAGTGGCTTTTCTGTCCAGCCTTTTCTTCACAGCTCTTGCAGTAGTGTTGCTTCACAAATGACTGCACCCTTGCGTAATGATGTACACCACAAATGTTGGTCTTTGGCAGCAGTCTCCCAAATGTCATGATGAATTTCAAAAGCTTTTAGTGAGATCTTCAGGGTGTCTTTAAAGCATTTCCTCTGGCCGCCTTGGGAGCATTTACCACAATGCTGCTCGCTGTAAAATATTTGTTTAGGGAGCCTATGATCTGGCATGCAAGTCAATTGACCAGCCCAGCAAATCTGATTCTTCATTTGTAGAGTGTGGATGCTGGGCATGGACGCTCTTTCTAGGACTTCAGTGTCTGGGATCTTGTCTTGCCATTTAATCTTCAATAGCTTCCTAATTCAGACTGTGTGGAAGTGGTTAAATTTCCTACCGTGTTGCTGATAAACAGTCCAGGTTTCACAAGCATATAGCAGTGCAGATAATACGACTGCTTTGTAGACTTTCAGCTTTGTTTGCAGGCTTATTCCATTTCTGTCCCACACATTCTTTTACAGTCTGCTAAAGGCTGCGCTGGCCTTGGGGATTCTTGCATTAACTTCATCATCAATTGTAGCAGCTTGAGGCACAGTGCTTCAAAGATAGGTGAATTTGTCCACAACACTTAGTCTATGACCATTCACTCTGATATTCGGCACGTTGTGATTAATCCCTGGAGCTGGCTGGTACATAACTAGTCTTCTCCAAGTTGATATTGAGCCTAAAGTTGGCACAGGCACATAAGAAAGCTGAAACATTGTGTTGCATGTCTGCCTCTGAGTTGGAATATGGAACGCAATCATCAGCAAACAGGAGATCTCTGACGGTGTGGTGTTAGTTTTGGTTTTAGCTTTCAGCCTTCTGAGATTGAACAACCTTCCATCCATGCGGTAGTTGATGTCTATTCCAATGTTGTTGTTCTCGAAGGCATTTGTCAGCAGAGATGAAAACATGCGGCTGAACAGTGTAGGTGCCAGGACATAGCCTTGCTTCACTCCATTGGTGACAGGAAAGGGCTGCATATCATCATGAAACAGCCGCACTATTTGGACAAACTTTCGTGGACAGCCATATTTTGCTATAATCTTCCGCTGTCCTTCTCTGCTGACTGTATCAAAAGCGTTGGTAAGATCAATGAAAGTGGAGAACATTTCAGAGTTCTGTTCCTGACATTTCTCTTGCAGCTGCCTTGCAGCGAAAATCATGTCAACAGTTCCTCATTCTTTCCTGAAGCCACACTGACTCTCAGGAAGAAGACCTTGGTCGAGATGGGCTGTGAGGCGATTGAGAAGAATTCTGGCGAGTATCTTCCCTGCAATTGAGAGCAAGGAGATGCCTCAGTGGTTGTCGCAGAATTGGTGGTTTCCTTTACATTTGTAAAGATGGACTATTGATGCGTCCTTGAAATCTTGTGGCATGGTCTCGTTCACCCATATATTTGTAAAGACTTGGTGAAGCTTCTCTATTAGAGCCGGCCCACCTGCCTTGTATATCTCTGCTGGGATGATGAAAGTCAGGACCACGCACCTTACTGCTGGAAAGTTGCTGGATGGCTTTGTTTACTTCCACTCTGGTTGGCATGTCATCAAGAGTATCATTAGTGGGGACTTGAGGAAGGCATTTGATGGTTTTATCATCGAAGGAGGAGGTTGCATTTAAGATGTTGCTGAAATGCTCTGCCCAGCGTTGAAGGATGTCTTTCTTATCGGTGACCAATGTTCCACCATCTGCACTGAGGGGAACTATGCCTGGTGATGTAGGACCATAGACCACTCTCAGTGTCATAGAAGTTGTTCATATCATCCATCCATCATGTGCCATGCTAATAAGCGTGGGCGGTCATGTTCTGCCAACTCACTCGATCACCAGAGTTGTGGATCAGCTCCGTGTTCCCGTCTCGACCATACCATGTGGCCAAGCCATCCAGGTATTTACTTCTCTGCCTTCCCCTTGGTCTCTTCCCTTTGATCTTGCCAGTCATCACCAAGTTCTCCAAGTCATTTCTTCTCATAACATGCCCAAAAAATATTGACTGTCTATGTCTAATGACTCTAATCAGTTTACGATCTTCATTTGTTTCTTGAAGGACTTGTTCATTGGTTTTTCTGTCTGTCCATGGTACTCTTTGCATTTTCCTCAGAAACCACATTTCCACATTTAGCTGTGTTCGTATCATGTCTATCAGCAAAGCCTTGAATCTCATCAGCTTTGTTGCTCAGCCAAGAGTCCCGCATTTGATGAAGTTTCTGCTGCACTACTCTCCAGATGTTATTGAAGGCATATTTTTTTTATGTTGACTTGTTGACTTCGGGTCATTCAAATATGCCTTGTGGAGAAGATGTTTCTTGGCCAGCAATTGGTTGATGTCTTCAGAATTTTCATCAAACCAGTCTTTATGCTTTTGGGGGCTGGACCCAGGATTTAAAGAACAAATATAGATCTCTATTCAATGCAATAACTTTTTTTGTTAATGTTTTCAAGATGTATTTGGCATTGTTTGTGCCTTTATCTTCCACAGATCCACACAGCTCATCTCAAACTTCTGGTTTTATTTTATTTATTATTCTTCCAATTATAATTCTCATTAGTATTTTAGTCACATGACTCATTAAACTAACTGTGCAATTTTCTCCACAATCCATTGCACCATATTTCTTTGGTTTTGTTAGAGCTATGACAACAGATTTCAAGAGATCATTAAATTTATGTCCACTGTTATAGATATTCAAAAATTTGGGATTTACCTTTCCTTAAGCGATGTCTAGCATCTGCAACTATTGCTTTCAGTTTTGGTGGTCCTTCACACTGATTGTAACTATTTGTTTCTGATGTACCATCATTATCATATAACTCTTTTGTACATTCTGCCCATCTTTCAATTATCTTTTCTTTGTTCATTAATATGTTACCTTCTTTTATTTTCAAACAATTACTTGCTGTATGCTTTCTGGTGCCGGATAATTTCTGTACATCGATTTTGTGTCTTCTTCTTGTTTTCAATATCCTTGCACTGACTATTTAGCCAGACTTATTTCACTGCCTTACATGTTTGAATTATTTCTCTATGTGTTATTTCATATTCATCTTGATTTTGTTTATGCTTCCTTCTAATGCCTATCAGTTGTAGAATTTCCCGTCATCTAATTCTTCTTCACCATTTTCTTTATTTCTGGTATTATTTCCTTTCATGTCTGTTGTATTGACTCCTTTAGTATTTGCCAATGTTCTTCTATACTGCCTATTTTCTCTATAGAGTTATACCTATTCTGTACAGTAATGGTGAACTTATCACCTTTTTAAATTTCTTTAGTCTTATTCTCAGTTTTCAATTAATGATGCATGGTCACTTTTACAATCTGCCCCTGGTCTTGTTTTTATTGACAGCAAGCTGTTTCGAAATCGATTGTTTATTAGTATGTAATCAATTTTGATTATGAAAATTATTTCCTGGACTTTTCCATATCTAAAGACGTCTAAAATGTTGCTGAAAAATGGTGTTTCCGATTACTAAATTATGTGCCCTTGATCTCTAATTTAAAAAGCCTTATGATAGTGTCCATAGGAATAGTCTATGGAATGCTATGCAGGAATTTGGAATACCAAGGAAGTTAATCAACATGACTAGACTATGCATGGAAGATCCTTATAATATAGTAACATATAAAGGCAGGAAATCAGACCCTTTCCAAATAACATCTGGCTTGAAACAAGGTGATGCACTATCGCCGCTACTCTTCAAGCTCTAGAGAAAGTTGTAAGGAAGGTAAAGGAGGAATGTGATATTGGAGGGACATCCAAGCTGCTTGGTTATGCAGATGATATAGATATTATAGGGGAAAATAAACAAAAGTCATCATAAATATTGACTCACTTGAAGGAAAAACCCAACAGATGGTGCTGGTTATCAACCAAGATAAGACAGAATATATGGTAATTTCAAGAGAAGGAACAGCTAAAAACTCTGTGGCCACATGCAAATAGATAATTTTTTTTTTAATTTTTTTTTTTTTAGCATATCCTTTTATTACAGGACTTAGCTGTCAACATCAGCATCTTTCAGCTGTATGTTGATCTCTTGGCAAGATTACGCTCAGTAGTTTGCCATTGCTTTCTGAGCGGCCGGCTCACATACCCCGTAAGTTACCGATGCGATTCGAACCACTACTGATTTGAACCGTCATCACGTTACCTGACGAGAGTATACGAGATTATGGAGAAAAGTCATAACCTCTAAGCCACGACATACAAATACCTGGGTACAATCTTCAACTGCTCCAACATCATAAGGGAAGAAATACAAACTAGAATCAATTCTGGAAATAAGATATACTATGCACTACAACATCTACTAAAATCAAATGCGCTATCTCGTAACATCAAAATCACAATATACAAAATACTGATCAGACGAGGTGTATGGCTCTGAAACCTGGAGTACAACGAAAGGAGACGATGCCTTGTTACAAACCTTTGAGAACAAAGTTTTAAGACGCATCTTTGGACCTATTAGGGATACACAAAGTGGAGAGTGGAAAAGAAGAAGTAACAAAGACATTTATGATCTGTTTTAGTCCCCGCTAATCACTGGTATCATGAAGGCTAATAGACTGCAATGGCTGGGGCATATAGAAAGAATGGAAGATAATAGGAAACAAAACTCACTTACACTCAGGACATAAATTACCGTAGACCCCGAGGTAGACCAAGAAGACGGTGGAGAGATAATATACATACAGACCTACAAGCACTTGGAATCAGCGACTGGCAAGAGAAGGTCAACCAGAGAGACAAATGGAGACGGCTTGTATCTGCAGCAAAGAACCTCAGTGGCTCGAAATGCCGAAGAAGAAGAATCATCTTTAGTTATCTTTCTACAGCCATTTGTGACTTACTTATTAACTTACCCTCGTATTATATTACACTATGAAAAACAAATTATGATAATGATCAATTTTACATCAAGTAAAAACATTACAAATAATCTCACTTAATAAATCCATCCTCAATATAGACATCAGCATAAAATGACTGGTCATCATTGATAATCAAACCATTCTTGATAAAGATTCTGGTCTGAGCACTCTGAAAAAAAATAATGCATCAGTTGACATATTATGTCATATAATTTCAAGCATGAAATGCTATTAAAATGTGCATGATATAACTTCAAACATATTATGCTACAAAATGGGTGTGATATAACTTCTAACATAATCAGTTCAGTTATCAGTTACCAGTTGGGGTATCTTCATTGCACTCCGGACAGGTCCATAGGTGCTCAGATCCTCCCCCCAGCATAAGCATCAGCGTTCGGTGGCTAATAGTGCCAGTTCCGTGTTGGTTAACGAGGCACCTCGTTTTCCCTATGTACCTCTCGTGTCTGGCCGTGCCAATTTTTACTCCCAAGTCTTTCATCCTGGATAGCGATGTGGATTCACTGCATCAAAGTCTTCTGTTCTCGACATGCCTTTAAGGACGTTAATAACATCGGCACGATCCATGGGCTGGCCATCTGCAGGTTGTGCAGAGCCAGCCAGTTTATCAGCTCATTCATTTCCCTCGACTCCCGCATGTCCCGGGACAAAGATTAAGGTGACTGTACGAACAACAGACTTCCTCAGCGACTCAGTCCACTGTCTACGTACAGATCCAGCTTCGACCTTCCGAATCATGCTCATTGAATCACTTAGTACACATACGTTGGTATAATGCTGTGCTTCTTGCCATATGAAAGCCTGCGTTACTGCCATCCCTTCCATCATCATGCTGCCCGTGCACATAGTGTGGGCACCACAGGATTCTTGAACGGTTTGGCCCGCTGAACGGGCTGTAAATGCCCATGCACTTCTCTGCTTCTTTACAACAGATCCATCTGTATAGATGAGCACTTAGGGGTTGTCTGCGTGTTCATTGATGAGCGCATTGACCTCTGCATTTTGACAGTGACAGGATTCTGTTCTCTGCACCATCTGTCAAGTGTGATAATGCAGGAGAAGGTGCACTTAAAAGCTGGAGGCACAGGCACCCATTCCTTGCCAGGGTTGATACTGGTAGGACTGCAGATCTGTCTGATATCCTCCACCCGACCCATCCATTATTTGCCCCTCTTTAGCCTATTGCCCTTTTCTCTGAATATATCTTCATGCAGAAGGTGCTGCTCATCCGCACTTATTTTCAAGTATGCTCGAGCTCTCCAGATCTTGATCCTGTGGTTCATTGTCGGGAAGTCAAGGAAGTATCTCATCGCTACGCAGCTGGTGTCTCTCATGCAGCCCAAAAAGATGCACATAGCCTCGTTTTATACCTTTTCAAGTCTTCCAATCTGTGTAGGGCTGACAGTAAGGATAGCCAGGGCATACTCGATGGGTGAAAGCACCAGTCCTTGGAACAGAAGTATTAGCATTCTTTGCTCGATATTGGTAGTCGGCATGACTCTCATTGCTGACAAACCTTTTCGAGCTTTCGTAATGACATAATCGACATGATCTGTGAAAGACAGGCTACGATCAAGCCTCATGCCAAGATATGTCATCGACTGGGTTCTATTCAAAATGCTCCCATCCATTCTCACTGCCGGCAGGTCTGTGTTCACAATATGGTTGTTTAGGGAAAACCATGTAACCGATGCCTTTGCAGGGTTGGCAATGGCACTGGCATCCGCACACCATGAGGAATTCGATCTAGTTCGCCTGCATATCATTGGCAACCTGTATAACATAATATACCAATAAATGGGGGTGATATAACTAGCAACTCTGTGTCAATGGAACATTAAACTTGTCTAACCTGCTGGTTTTATGGAAGCACATTCAATACTTCTGCCATACTTCCTCGTAATGCGCCATGGTTTTACAGCCCTTTGCAGGACTGAACAAACTGGCAGAGGATCTCAAAGGAATGTGAAGCCCCAAAAATGACATGTGCTGACCCACCGGCAGCATGGGTCTCTGACACACACCAATCCATTCACAATCATAGCTTAAATGACCTCAAGCTTAAGGTGAACCAAGGTGTAGAGAGACTAAATAGCTGCTGAGAAACCAGTGATAAATGTTTTGCCTTTCCTGATGGGTGAGTGGTATGCCACCTGGCATAAGGACTACTGGAACACTCCCTGCCTTTTACCTGGCACAGTAACTCTAACAAGTGAACCATTGTTATCCACTGGTTATTCTAACATACTTGGCTCATAAACACTATCATGCTTTGGAAACTGAAAATACTTTGCCTATATTAAAAGTCACAGCAGATTGGAAAAAACATTCCTGGAAAAAGAGGCGGCGACGTCCAGCACAAAAATGGACCCAGGGCATTGCAGACACCTTAGGCCTGAGGGTGCATGAGGCGGAAGAGATGGCCAGAGACAGAACTTTTTGGTGTGCCATGATGACAGTTACATAATACAAAGGACCTGCTACAGGCTGATATTTACAACTAAGCATGAACTCAAATTTCATGAAGAATCTTTGCAGGAACTTCAGTGGTTGCTCTCTGATATCCACATTCTCAACAAATGTAAACAGGAGTAGCAAAAGTGAAGGTAAGAAGAAGAAGGAAAGAAATAGACTTGGCAAGCAGAAAGCAAGAAGAAATACAGACAGAGTAGTATTTGCCACATAACGGCACACGCGCCACCAAATATAAAGAAGAGACCTTACTGGATTTTCCCAGACAGTCACAAAACTGGACGACAAATATGAGAAACCAAGGAAAGGAAAACAACGTCATTGGGCGGCAACGAGGGACGCTGTGAATTCGTGAATTCGAAAGGATGTGTTTATAAAAGGCTCCGTGTGAAGGTGACACCTGGAGGTGATAATTTCGTGATGAAGCAGCTGGGAGTCTGGAGAGGAATTTGTTGAAGACAACACAACGGTAGAAAGACCGGGTGTGGATACCTAGACTTTTATTCAAGCGTTTGAACTGGGGATTTGGATGATTAGGCCTCAAGGGCAGCGAGCTGGACTCGGAGCTCGTAGGTAGATGTTATTTAAGTGAGCGCCGATCCTGCATATAGGGATCAGCTCACGTTTCTACAAGAGTATATCCTTTGTCCTGCGGCGGAATAAACGTACGTCTGAAAATCATTTGCTCGACTTGAGTCTGCCATGTGTTCATGATCCTGTTCACGTAAGATAGAACATGTTTTGTTGTTCTGATCTGTTCTTGACAAGTTCGATTTGAAATGCTTTGAGTGTCCGGTCCCGTTGGATTTAGAGGACAGGCACTTTGAGACAGTATTAAAGTTCATTCATGTTAGCTATTGGAACGGCCAAAGCTCATATGTACTGCAGAAAATGGGATGTGATTTTGAAATTGTCATGATTCACAATGTAATGCATGAGCTCCATCATTGATGCATGATGACAAGAATGTACAATAGTGGTGGTAATGGTGTTGAGTTACAGGGCATCGACCAACTATTCACAGGCACAGTGCACAAAAATACTTTGGGAGGGCTGCTGCATTGGAGGACTGAGTACTCATGAGGATGCCCAGTGTGTGGTGACATCATTCGACATAATGTAACATATGTATGCATTAATCACCACATTATCCATGACAAATTAATTAAATGCTGGATGTAATAGGTATTGATGGCAAGGACAGAAGATTAATAACAAACTTATTTTGAGAATGCAAAGCAAGAGTATGATCAGAAAAGTGTGTACCACTCTCATAGATATAAACAGAGGTGTGAAACAAAGGTGTGTATTATCAACATGCCTATAGAATATTTATAGAGAGAACATATTCAAACAGACAGAGAGAAAACTACAGTACCAAGTGAATTAAAACAATTACAATGAATAGAAAGACACTTGAACAAGTTGTTGTTTCAACTTACCTAGGACAATTGATAACAGATAATGGCAGGTGTGAGTCAGAAATAAGAAGAATATGAATGGCCAGATTGTGGATCAGCATGGCCGAATGGATAAGAACGTGGTCTTAAACATCCAGTGAGCTGATGCTGACGTAAGCGGTTCAATCCCTACACCGGACAGTTGGACTAAAATGTTGACCTATCATCCTTGACTTAAGGGCGATAATTATAAGTACCTCTGAAGTCGGAGTGGGTTCGCCTGATGACGAGGGACACTGTTAATAGGTAAAGCTAATCCACAAGCAAAATTCAATTCAGCACTACTAGAAGTAGTGCGTATGAACTATGCTTGAGTTCAAAAGCGAGCGAGCGCAAAAAAGAATAGCCAAAGCAATGCTCAACAATGGACAATGAATAAACAACATGAAGGCAATATTGAAGCTTTCAAAGTGTGGTTATAAAGACAAATAAGAATAATATCATGGCAAGAGGAAAAAAACAAAGAAAGAAGAATTACAAAAACTGGATGAGATCAATGTCAGACAATCAAGGTACTTTGACCATATAAAAAGACCATCCATCATGTGCCATGTTAAGCGTGGGCGGTCATGTTCTGCCATCTCACTCGATCACCAGAGTCGTGGATCAGCTCCGTGTTCCTGTCTCGACCATGCCATGTGGCCAAGCCATCCAGGTATATACTTCTCGGTCTTCCCCTTGGTCTCTTCCCCTTGATCTTGCCAGTTGTCACCAAGTTCTCCAAATCATTTCTTCTCATAACATGTCCAAAAAATTTTGACTGTCTACATCTAATGACTCTAATCAGTTTATGATCTTCATTTGTTTCTTGACAGACTTGTTCACTGGTTTCTCTGTCTGTCCATGGTATTCTTTGCATTTTCCTCAAAAACCACATTTCC
The DNA here is from genome assembly GCA_963921405.1 of Cepaea hortensis. Taxonomy (NCBI): domain Eukaryota; kingdom Metazoa; phylum Mollusca; class Gastropoda; order Stylommatophora; family Helicidae; genus Cepaea; species Cepaea hortensis. The sequence continues at coordinate 27,230,363 of OY992892.1, read as the reverse complement.
ACAGCCATCAGATGTTTTTCACCTTGGCTGCTCATTGTCCACGCTTCGCATCCATACAAAAGTATAGGTTCTATGTAGCACTTCAACACTCTTTTTCTCGTTTCAATTGATATCTTTTTATTGGTCAGTATGTTTTCCATCTTGCAAAAGGCTACCTTCGCAATGATAATTCTTGTTCTAATCTCTTCGAGGCATCTCCCATCAGATAGTTATGACTGTTCCGAGATAACTGTATTGATTCACTTGCTTAAGAATACGCCCATTTACTCATATATCACATTGCGGTATTTCCTTCTTCCCAGTGATGAACATAATCTGTGTCTTCTTACTATTCAGTTCTAACCCTAGTTGTTCACTCTGTGAACATCTACTAAATGTTGCAGGTCCTGTTCATTGTCTGCAATCAAGACTGTATCATCTGCATATCTAATGTTATTGATGTATCGTCCTCCAATGTTAACTCCTTCCATATCTTCTATATTTTTGAAAATATTCTCACTGAACAGGGAAAAAAGATCTGGAGACATTACACATCCCTGTCTCACCCCTCTTTTAATAGGCTGATATTGGCCTACATCTCAATTCTGATGGCAGCTTGTTGTTTCCAATATATGTTTTTTACAAGTCTAAGGTCTTTTCCATCAATTTGTAGATCTTCAAGCATCCTTATCATGTCGACTTGTCTCACTTTATCGAAAGCCTTTGTGTAGTCAATAAAGCAAAGATATAGATCTTTGTTTACTTCTATAGAACGTTCAATTATTGTTCTCAGTATATACACATCATTTACTATACCTTGCCTTCTACAAACCCACATTGCTCTTCTCCTATTTCGGGTTGTATTTTCGTCCTAACTCTTTGCATGATAATTCTCAGCAAAATCTTCGTGATGTGGCTCATTATACTAATTGTTCGATGTTGATCACACTCCAAGGTTCCTGATTTCTTCGGGATTGCAATAAATACAGAATTACATAATTCAGGAGGTATATCTCCAGTATCGTATATTGCATTCAGCAGTCTGGTGACTTGATCTATTCCATATTCTTCTAAGGCATTGATCATTTCTATTGTGATGTTATCTCTACCCAGGGTCTTGCCAGTTTCATATGGTTAAGGGCATTCTGAACTTCCATCTTGAAAATTGATGGTCCTTCATTATTATTCTGAAATTCATATTGTTCTTCTCTTGTATCATCATAAAGGTCTTTCACATAATCTGACCACGGATGTAAAATCTGATATTTTTCTATGATTTTGCCATCTTTGGTTTTTAGGCAACCCGTTGATGTGTGTGTTCTTTTGTTAGTGATGTCATTAAGTCATTAATTCTTTTGAACATTAATTTGGTATTCCGGGTGTTGTGTTGGTTTTCAATTTCCTTGCAATTTTCCTCAAACCATGTTTCTTTTGCCTCTTTGCATAGCTTTCTAATTTTCCTGTGAATCTCTTCATATTTTTTCCTTGTTATTTTTGTTATTTCTTCTTCTTCTTCGTTCATCCAAAGTTTTTTTTCCAGACGTGATTGCGTTGTGCCTGTCTACAGCAGAGCTGCGCTCTTGCGCTGTTAGGCCGACACTTCTGACTTCTGCGGGCATTTGTTGACCGGGTTAACCTTCTCGGGGTTATTTCTTCTTATTTCCATGAGTTTTAAGATGTCTTCCGTCATCCATTTCTTGCGTCCTCTTTTTATTTTTGGGATGGTTGTTTCTGTAGCTTGGTTGACTGATTTCTTTAATATTTCCCATTGGTCATCGACGTCTTGAAATAATATTTCCATATCGGACAATGCATTGAATCTGTTCTTAACCTCTATGTTGAATTTATCTTTTATCTCCTCACTCTTCAGTGCCTGCAGATCAAATTGTGTGCTTCTTGGTGAATATTTGACTTTCTTTAATTTCATATGTAAATTGCTTAAGATTAATCTATGGTCGCTGTAGCAGTCTGTGCTTGGTATAGTTTTTGTGACTTTTAAGGCATTTCTAAATCTTCTGCTGATGAGAATATAATCAATCTGATTTCTGATCTTATGATCAGAACTTCTCCATGTCCATAATCTCCTTGGGTGCTGTTTATACCAGGTGATTCCAATAATCAAATCCTGCTCTTTTGCCCACTGTACAAGTCTGCAACCTCTTTCATTCTGTTCCCTAGTCCATACTTGCCTACTATGCTTCCATCCTGTTGATTTCCAACTTTGGCATTCAAGTCACCCATTATAATAGTTACTTCAGAATTCTTGCATTTCTTGAAGGCTTTCTCTAAATCATTATAAAATTCATCAATGCTGTCATCACTACTGTCTGCTGTTGGTGCATAAACTCGTATGACGTTGACATTAAAAGGTCTTCCACTCAACTTTACCAGTAACACCCTGTCTGATATAGTCCAATATCCTTTGATCTCTCTGAATCCATCATAATTGCTACTCCTCGCTGTTATTTCTCCCCACCAGAACAGATTATTCTATATTCCTCAAATGTTATAATGCACATTCCTGTCCATCTGGTCTCACATATACCTAACAGGTTAATATTTAATCTTCTCATTTCATTCTTAATGTTATCAAATTTTCCATCCCCTTTCATAGTTCTTACATTCCAAGTTCCTACTTTCAATGTTGATACTCTTTTGCACTCAGTCGCCTGCTGACGGTCTGGAGTCACCTGGGGCACATGACTACCCCTGCCGGGCGAGGCTGCTCCTGTGAAGCACCCATTTACGCCGTTTCTCTGATTATCGATAAGACTGCAGTACATGATATTCTTGGCATTTGTAAAGATGGTAGTTTGCCATTGCTTTCCTTCCTAGCAGTGACCATACTGGTCGATGAACGATAGCCATTGTCTCCCAAAATAGAGATCCTCTGCCTACCGTCATGAAGCTGGAAACCATAACCTACAACTATCTGTTGGCTGCTCTTCAACTTCATCCACCACCTGCATGCATGGCTTCACGTAACCCTGATAGGGGGGGGGGGCTAAACGGGTACTCCACCTTGCCCAAGGATGTCCCGTAGGCTAGCGGAGGGAAGGAGGCACCTTACCTCTCCTTTGATAAGGTATACCCCTACCCCGCCACCCAATAAAAAGACAGTTCCTTGATAAAAGATGTGCTGGAGAGGAAGTGTGCAAAAGGTTAAAAATGTTACAAGTGGGTGGACAGTATCAAGAGATTTACGAGAAGAACTTGCACAATGAAGAGAAGGATATTACTCATAGACTCATTACAGTCAACTTAACTTTCAATGTGGTGATGGGACTGATTGATATATCACAAATGGTAAACTGCAATGTGTAAACACATCTGGACCATCTTTCTTATGAGAGCAAGCAGAAATTCCTAGCTTATGGAGTCATATATTTGTACTGATGCACTCTCAAGCTGGGTTGTTCTGGGAATACACATGAGCGCTCAACTTCCATGTATGTGTGGTGGTGCTCATCATCCCATGGGAGGGCTAATTGTCAGACAAGTTAAACTCAAAACATCTTCTTCTAAAATGCAGATGACAGTACAGACCTTTATACTTTATGGGCTTTCATATGCCTTAGCCAGTACATGATTAACATTCTCTGTGAAGTCTATACTCTATTACTATTATCTATACTATTTAATTTAGTTAGTACTATTACTATGTAGCACGGTTATGTGACCAGTTTCCTTTCTAGTTAGATCTAATGAGATGAGATACATTTAAATTACTATCTATAGACTATATTATTACTATATATAATTAATACTTGACTTACTTACCTGCTTATGATCTGTCATTATGATATATTATGGTCTGATCCCGACTCCCGTTGAACAATTTCTGGACTATTATTCTGGACTATTTCTGGAATATTAATATATTAATAATATTATAATTATTATTATTATTATAAATTGGTTTAACTACTGTGCGTTTATCTGTTTACAATAAGTTTACATGCAAGGCGCGCAAGATTCTCCAAAATGCTGTAATGAAATGATAATGTGCCAAGTGTCCGCTGGAACTGGATTTCTGTTCTAAGACTAAGACTGCAAGAACAAAAAGAAGTGTTAAAAAATAAAAACCATCGAAGTATCTCGTGACAAGAAGTCTCGCCTAAATACATCGACGTTAAAACTGAAGGTTATGAGTGGTGAGATGTGCGTGGTTAATATTAATTATTAAAGTTATTATAGGAATATAAGTTAAAATACACAAATGACTCAATGAGTCAAGTAATTCAGCAGCCAAAACGGCGAAAAGCCAACATAATTCGAAACCAGCGACAAAAAGCTAATATTGTAATAATATATAATACTAACGAGTAATAGTAATATAATAATAATATAATAGTTGAGTTTGCAAGTGATCATTTGTCGCATTTACATTAAATTACGTTGAAAGAAATAGGCAACGAAGTGACTGGATTAACTTTAAAATAAACAAAACAGTAAACAATTATAATAATTATATTGAATATTGACGGTACAGCACTAGGAAAACTTTCTCCTATACTTTTCTTTTCTTCTTTTTTTTTTCTCGCTGGATTTTTAAAATCGCGACTTTGGATTCATGACTGAATTTTGAACAAGAACCAATAGTATGACTACGGTATATAACTAAGTGGACCTTTCTGTATTCGTGTTGTCTGTGAAGTTTAACTAAACCAAACTTAACTGAAACACACGCGCGGATTCTCTAACTGAAACACGATAACGATTACCCGCCTTCCAAATATTACTACGCTTATCACACTCTGCGCCCTGCCTGTGACATTAACATTCCCTGAAATGATAATCGTTCAAAGGCCCCAAATGTCCCTCCAGTCTTCAGATTATGTCAACGGTTACAAACACAATCTTCCACATACTATGTGTGTGAGGAGTGCAACTACTCTTATTATTGAACAACTCTTCAGTGTGTAACCGTGACTCATTAACAATGACTCACTACACTAGTAGTAGTTCTCTCCGACGTACTCTTTCATGGAATTTAACGCCAACATCCACAGTGATTCTCAAATCTGGTGTACTAAGAAGTGAGCAAAATATATTTTTATTGGAATAGAGCTTTAAATTTAACAATCAGAAAGTCTCTGGACAATTTACTAAAGATTCGTTGATTCATTAATTCGTGCATTCATTCATTCATTCATTTAGTAGCATGTCCTTTGCAGAACCTCGCTCCCATAAGAACTTTCCAGAAAACTTCTCGGTCATAAGCAAGATGTCCCGCGTCCAATACACCCATCTGGAGATCATCTGCCACATCCTGTACCCATCTTCTCTTTGGCCTTCCTCTTCCTCTCTTTCCGGGTATATACCCCTCCATGGTTGTTCTCTCCAAACTTTCATGACTTCAAGAGTCCAAAATATTTTAATTTTCTTTGTTTTATCGACTTTAGTAGCCAACCTTATTCAATATTCAGATCTTGTCGTATGGATGCATTTGTTCTTTTCTGTATCCAAAATATTCTTAGAACCCGTCTATAACACTCAAAGGCATTTATGCTCTGTTCAGTTTGTTTAGTAAGTGTCCAAGTCTCACAAGCATATGATACAATGGGAAAGATGCATGCACTTAAAAATCTAATTTAGTAGGTCTATCAGTTCACGCCACAATTTATTTAGTTGTTTTCGTGTTTGAAGAGCAATAGATATTCGTCTTTTAATTTCTTTCATAGTGAGACCATTGTTGGTAATTAATGACCCACGATATTCGAAATTGTCCATTACCTCCAATCTTTCCTCATAAACATATATTTTTTTATATTTATTTCTCCATATTAGTTTTATCCGCATTCATTATCTTTGTTTTTGCTTTGTTAAGATGTAAGTGCCGGTCTCCCTGGTCGAGGAATTACACGACTTTCTCCATAATCCCGAATATTCTCGTGTGTAACGTGACGTGCGCGAGAATCGGTAGCGGTTCTCTTCGCGTCAGTAACTTACGGGGTATGTGAGCTAGTCAGTCGCTCAGAAAGCACAGGCAAACCACTGAGCGTGGTCTTGCCAAGATATCAACAATCAGCTGAAAGATGCTGATGTTGACAGCCATGTCTGTAACAATACAGCGAGGTAATGAAGTCGATGGCATCAGAGATAACACAACTCCAGCAGTCTCGGTCGATAGCGTTTATTGGAGTGAATTCATTATTACAGGTTCGGGATAACAATCCACTCTGAATACATTGTAGATAAACAACAGCGGTCTAGTCCAATTAACATTCTAGATGACGACTTTCACACGACCTCTCCCCAGGATTGTTGGATGGTAACTAATCTATTCGCTGCCTCTACGTCAGCGCGTGAGCGTCCCTAGTTACATTTCAGCGGGGTGCTCACGTGTGCATTGAATGCTAAACCCTTTCCCCTTGCACGCCCATTTAAACCCCTTAACAGAGACACTCTGTTATATGTCCTGTAGATTATATTGTAGATGCAGTGGTCTAAAGATATGAATTCTTTTACTAGTTTTACTATTGAATCAGCAAAAGAGTTAATGCTCAGTGAAGTATTTCAGTGGCATGCCATGTTAAGGTGAGTTAAGATGTATTCTGATTATGTATCCGTCTAGTCTTTCCTCGGAGTACTGAATGTCGGCAAAATCCTCTGGTCACTCCCTGTCGCACCGTTATTTCTAAACCAATGATGATTTCTGCCAATGACAATGACAGAAAAAAATAGAAAACAAAAACTACAACAGAGATTAGATTCCTGAAAAGAATACTCAATGTACCAAGAAGAGAGAAGAAAAATGAAGTTGGGTTGAGCTAAGAACCGACATCGCTGCACTCGGGATATTCCCATACTGTCCCCTCTTTCAACAGCCAGCGAAGAGTCATACTACACATCGTTCCCACCACTATCTGATTGAAAGTTCTCCTGATCTTCCCTCTCACTTTCGAGAATCTTCCAGAACCCCTGCCGATCCCCCGCAATCTCAGTATTTCCACCTACGGGTTCTCAATCTGTTCCCCCGCCTTCTCCATCTGGTCCCACAGACGCACGATCCCCTCTCTCTTGTAAATAGGTAATCTACCACAAAAAGATGCATTCCCTACCAGCCTATCGGCCTGTTCATTCCCGCCGCACTCCCACATGGCCAGGACAAAATATCCATACAATTCTCACAATCTGTGAACTCTGAAGCGAGGATAGCCATTCCACACGAAACATTCCTTCTTCCACCTTACTAAGCATACTCCTTGAATCCGTAATGAATACAATGTGTGTTGCAGTGGTGTCCTCTAACCAACGGAATGCCACTTTTACTGCTTCCACCTCCATTCTTGTAGTCTCATATGCCAGACTCTCCTTTTTCAAGACTCCTCCATTAGCCTTCGCAATGAAACCCCAACCACCCGTCTGTTTCTCACCACTAACCCACCGGTATAGATCACCATGTCACCTTGATGATGTGTTTTACTCTGGATCAGTTGTTGCACCCCACACTCTATGGCAGAGCTGCCCATTGTCTGCACTCACGACCCAGTGTTAAAATTACATTGTGCCAGTCCATCATGTCTCCGGGTACTTTAACCGACTCTTTTTAACGTTTAATTGTCTCTAGATCACAAACCTAACGTATATATATATTTCTGCCTATGCCATCCAGGACCTGCCTCTTCTCAGTCTATGACCCTTGACCACATTCAAGGTTTCATGCAGGGGTTGATCCCTATCTGCAGCAACTCTCAGGTACCATTTGGCTTGAAGAATCCAATGCCTGTCCGGCATTGTTGACAGCGCCAGGATATACCTCATGCATACAACTGGTGTGTCGTATGTGCAACAACAGGATCACCCGCATGGCCGCATTCTGTATTCGCTCCAGCCTTTCAAGCTGGCTCTTCGATACTGTCAGCAGCCACATACCACGCCCAATGACAGAAATTATTACTTGCTGAAAGAGCTTCTAAAGCACCTTCTGCTCAACCCCGGTTTCTGCCATCATCCTTAACGCATTAAGTCCCTTACCAGGCTTCACCACCAACGCCTCCACATGATCCTTAAAAGACATAGACCTGTCAAAGGTGATTCCCAAGTACTTCAATTTACCCCCCCCCTCTCTCTCTCTCTCTCTCTCTCTCTCTCTCTCGCTCTCTCTCTCTCTCTCTCTCTCTCTCTCTCTCTCTCTCTCTCTCTCTCTCTCTGTACCAAGAAGACATCAATTCAGTATAATACATGGGACATCTGCTTTCACGATCCGTTTTTTTTTTTTTTTGCGTTCGCTCGCTTTGAACTCAAACGTAGTCCATGCACACTATTTATAGTAGTGATGGACTGAATTTTGCCTGTGAATTAGCTTTCCCTATTAACAGTATCCCTCGCCAACAGGCGAACCCACTCCGAATTCAGAGGTACTTGTAATTTACATCCCAAAGTCAAGGATGACAGGTCAACATTTTAGTCCAGCTGTCCGGTGTAGGGGTTGAACTCCTAACCTCGGCATCAGCACACCGGATGTTTAAGAACACGCGTTCTTACCCATTCGACCATGCTGACCTGCACGATCCGGTTATCTGGGGAGTACTACATAACTGACGCCTTGTCTAGGTTTATAGCGGCCCTGCACCACTCTGGCACCATGTTTACTATCATCTGTAAGGTTGTGGTAAGTTAAAAAGAAATGAGGATGGGATCCCCAAATTCTAATAGCCAACTGTTAGAGAAACTTGAAAATGGCTCGTTAAGAATCCCTAGGGGAAGATTTTGATTAATAGTTGAAGTTTCTTCACAGAGGGCCAGTGGAGCCCCGGAAGTTCACAGTACTCCGATAAGGGAAATTTTCCCCTGGAAAATCTGAGATACTTGTATTCTTCCGGCCACACTTGGCTCCACTCTATTGTAGTAACTAATATATTCTAATTAATATTACACAACGCCAAGTAAAACACCAAACACCAAGTGAATCATAAAAACACTATAATGAGATAATATAGTGGTGTGCTCCTGCGTTGTGTGTGTTAGCGTGGTATATGATGTCAGATACACACATTAGAACAATACCATCAATGAGGTAGTAAACAAATCATCAGCACAGTTAAGGAATTAAAGTTCCAACTCTAACTAATGTTGATTCATTAATGGCACTAAACCAAATGTATTTCACAGTTCACTACATAGCATCTATATATATTTTGTTCAGAATGTCCCCTTAAGGCTACGCTAAATGTTCCTGAGGCATCTTGAACTATACCAAGGTGATGTTCTTGAAATCTTGCGTTTAAAGAAGTAAGTACTCTCGGGTAGGTCCTACGTGGGATGATGTTACAGGGGTGTATCTCGGTTCTAAAAATCCCGGACAACATAGACTGTACTGACAGGTACTTAGCTGTTCATTCCTGGGCTGCAGGGTTGTGGCATAGGAGAAGCAGCAGAGGTAAAATGATGCTGTTCCTCCAGAATGACCATCATCAGCATACAGGTCTCTGCCCAGTTTTTGTCTTCAACATAACCACCACCCTTTGAGAAATAGGACCAAAAACCATATAGCTATCTCACCTAAGAGCTGGGTTAGGGGAAATATATAAGCAAAGGGAGAAGGAATCTTTTCCTTAGCTCAGGGTAGTCCAGCCTGACTATTCTGTGTGCATGATGTTTCTCCGTTGGAGGTGGCCATCTCACGGGCACTACATGTCCTCTTCTTTCAGGCGTTCTGCAGGCTAGTCCTTCTCTTGTCCGTAGAACGATATGAGCCCACTGCCTTGTCCATGCTTTCCTTCTTCCGGGAAAATACCCGCCTAACCCTTCATCATTTTCCCATATTCCCATAATCATCAATACACATCAAAATCTTACAGGGTAGGTTTTAGAAAAGTATCATTCACAAATAAAACATATGAATTATTGTAACACAAAATCATATAGAGTCAGAATATGCAATACACTTTAGAACATAATTTTCCAGACATAGAATATAATGACTATCTCTGAAAAAGGATCATGGTAGTTTTGTTATAAAGTATAGATCGTCCCTAGAGACTCTAAGAATTAGTGAAGGAGAAAGTGTATCACTCATCAAATACATGACTAACGCATCAAAAGATTCATTAAGAATTCTCCATGCCGAAGGATGACTTATCTACTCATCAGAATAGTTTCTCTAAGTCAAGAAAATCTTCTCTATCTTCTGAACCTGTCTCTAGATATATATATATATATATATATATATATATATATATATATATATATATATATATATATATATATATATATATATATATATTCCTTATCACAAAGAACAAGTGCTCTCTATAGAAGACATCTATCTGTTAACTTTATCCATTTACAGAAGTGAGGCATATTAATTATTAATTACCTTACTCCCCAGGAGAAGTATTATATCCACACACACACAATCAGAAAAACTTCTGCTCTCTAGATCACATTGTAAAAGACTGGCATGTTAAGTTTCCGCTGTACTTTATATATCTCCTTCCACACCACAATCCTTGTCTCCAACAATCCTCTCCATAAAACTTTCCCTCGACGTGACAATGACTAATTCTCCCAACATCCATCCAATTACCGTCCAAAGTAACATCAACAATTCCTGTTTATCTTTCTAGTTTCTTTGTTGCGGGCACAGAGTTTTTACCTGTAATGAACATCAACCGTGCTCTCCGACCTATGAAATTCTCTGCTAATGAAATCACAACACCGCAGTTTGTACTATCTTTTCCGATGTAGGTCTCAGTTGACAGGTGACAGGTACTAGATTATGTTTTGGGGGAAAGGCGAAAGTCTTTTTTTCACGCTGAATCACACTGCATTCCTTCATGGTTTGTCTTAAGTTTGTAAACTTTAAGAAACTGCTTACCGTCTGTCTTTCCAGTTAGAACACTATGGTCTATCTTTATTTGCCCTTGTATATGGTGCGTTCGCTATTCCTGTAAATGAAGACGGGCATGAGACATTCGCATGTCACAAAGCTCCCCTCCAAGATAGTTGTCCTCCAAGAAACTGTAATTTCAGGCCCGGCTTCATTCTGAATCTCCAATGCTAATCCATTTCTTCCCCGTTGGTTCCTTTCACCTCTGTTTCCGTTTCCTGATCAGGAACAGGATGTCGGCTAAGGAAGTCTGCCCCAACATTCAATTTTTCAGGTACATATTCGATCTGGAATAAATATGGTTGTAAAAGCAGAGACCATCTCATCAGTCTCGTGTTCAGGTTCCTTGAGGCTGCCAGAAACATTAGGGGTTGATGGTCACACTGCACCGTAAAATGCTTCCCATACAAATATGCTTGAAATTTCTCCACGGCCCAAACCAATGCCAAACATTCCTTTTCGATGGTAGAATAATTCTTCTCTGCTGAGTTCAATTTTCTACTTGCATAGGCAACCGAAAACAGGACTGAGTGCTCATCTTCCTTCCTCTGAAGAAGTGTAGCGCCAATTCCAATGTTGTTTGCATCGGTCCGCAGAATGAATGGTTGGGTGAGATCTTGGAGATGAAGTACTGGTTTGGCAGTTAATGTTGTCTTGAGAGCTGAATAAGCTTGCTCACATTCGGCCGACCATTTGACATTCTCCGGCTCCCCTTTCCTTGTAAGGTTAGTTAAAGGAGCTGTTAATGAATTGAAGTCTTTGATGTCATGGAGAAGGGGGTCAATCCCTGGTTGGTGAACTGGATAGCAGCCGTCCTGCACTCTCGTCGGGTTGCTCCCCGTCTGGGCGCATGGACCTCAGAGCCACATATGTTAACCCCGGGACTGCCACAGGGATCTGCAGTCTCACCGGTGCTATTTAATGTGTATGCGAGCAAGATTGCAAACCTAGAAGCACCAGGGGTTGGAAGGATACTAAAATTTGCAGATGATATTCTTGCATATAGGCAGGGGAGAGATAGGGAGCAAACAGCCCAGGAATTACAGGCGACAGTAGATAAAGTGATTGACTGGTGCACAGAAATGAGTGCTGTCATCCACCCGGAAAAGGCGGCTGTTTTGTGGTGCTCTTTGGACAACAGGATTGTAAGAGCTGATTTCCCAAGCCTCGCGGTAGATGGTAGAAATGTCAGCAGAGAGAACAAACTGAAGTATCTGGGGATCACATTTGACAGGAGCCTATCCTTCAAGGACCATGTGGAGACAGTCGTGACAAGATCTCAAAAGGGACTCAATGCACTTAAAACTATGGCTGCAATGGACATAGAGCAGAGAATGCTTTTCACACTATACCAGCACTTGATCCTCTCAGTAATTGATTATGGATTAGGTCTGCTCACTGTCTCAGAGAGTCAGCTGGTGAAGTTAGAGCGCATACAGAACGAAGCTATGCGGGTCATTCTGGGATGCACTAGAGACACCCCAGTAGTGTGTATGCGTTACATCCTTGGCCTGCCGACTGTTGCTGGTAGGCTCAAGGTGATGCAGGCGAAGGCATACCTCAGAGTAGCTGCAGACACAGACCACCCACTGCATGAGGCGCTGGACGCAGTTAAGGGTCAGCGACTGATAAGAGGGAAATCATGGATGGCTCAGGCGGAGGATACGATCAGACAGGTGTGCCCCTTGGAGAACATTAGGCGTGGAGAGGAGTGGGTCAGAGTGCCAGCGGAGCAGTCAGACTTGTGCAGAGTTATAATCACATTAAGCCGGGAGTGCAGGGAGTGGCCAGCAGGGGCCACGGAAGTTGAAATCCAGCAACTAATTCAGGACAAATCGAGTGATGTGATTATCTACACAGATGGTTCGGTGTCAAGAGGTGAGAGAAGTGGCTGGGGGTTCATAGCCAAAGCTAATGGTCGATGTTTGGGGCAGGAGAGCCTGGCATATGATACCACAACATCCTGCTTAAGAATGGAAGTGGAGGGAGTCACTGCGGCTCTCCACTGGATGGAGAATACGACACACACACATCGTGATTGTAACTGACTCAGAAAGCATGCTGACGAGGGTGAGGACGGGCAGACTTCGTGCGGAGTGGCTTGCTTCGCTTCGGAGGTCACGGGTGACAAGCTTCGCCTGGATCTTTTCTCCGGGGCATGCCGGTGTGCTGGGAAATGAACAGGCGGACAGATTGGCTGGCTCTGCAGAACTTGGTGGAGTATTGATACATGACAAGGCAGACGTGGTTGCGGCCTTGTGGGAGCACGTGCACACCTCGGAGGAGCAAATGGATTTCCATGGTCTGGCAAGAATGAGACAACGAGGAGTGACGAAGGGATCTGGCCGACGCTCAACGCTCAGAGGAAAGGCGAGGCGGACTTATAATCAGATTGCTACTGGTACTATTGGTGTTGGAACTCTTCGCTGGCTGCTGAGGATGGGGACGGAGCACTTATGGGAATGCCCCGAATGCTGTGATGTCGATTCCTAAATCAATCAATCAATCAATCAATCAATCAGTCTTTTATGTATCTTTGATAGAACCCACACAATGAAACAAAAGATCTAATATCTTTCTTTGTTTTAGGACGAGGTGCATGTTGCAGCTTGTCCACATTTCCTTCATGAGGAGTCATGTATCCTTGAGATACTGTATGTCCCAAAAAATCCAATTGTTGGAATCCTATTTGACACTTCTTTGGTCGTGCTGTCAAACCAGTTTCCTTCAGACGTTGGAAAAGAAGGTGCAATGTTCCTCAAACGTCTCAGTTGCAATCAGGATATCATCCATAAAGTTGCTGATTGATGGATGTTTAAGTGGTTTGAGTAGTTTCCTCATCATTCTGGTGAAGACACTGGGAGCATTACTCAGACCAAAGGGAAGAATGTTAAACTCATAGTGACCATCAGGGGTACTGAAGGCCAACCATTGACGAACTTTTGGTTTTACAGGAATTTGATAATATCCCTTACTGAGATCTATCTTAGTGAAGTACTTGGCCCGGCTGAGACTTGTGAAGAGTTGGTTTTGATCAGGCCGAGGTTCAGCCTAAACCTCTGTTATAACATTGTGTCAGAATCTCGAATGTCTCCAACCGAGATGCAGGAACATCGTTACGCCCGCCAGGCGAATAGTCCCCAACCGGGATGCCGTAACATCGTTACGCCCGCCAGGCGAGTATTAGTTACTTGCCCGTAGGTTGCTGGCTGACGCGATAGCCAGCGGTCAGGCAAGGACAAAGCAAGACGCACGCAGGCCTCGTGAAGCCAATCCACAGAGGGCAAGCGCTTTGCGAGAAACAGACAGACAGCTTGGGTACTCGGACCAGACAGGACGTGTAGAGAGAGAAAGGCTTTGTGTAGTTCTGTGCCCGAAAGTCGAGTGCTTGTACATCTTGTGAGAAAGACTGTAAGCTGTGGGTTGTCTGTAAGTGTATTGATGTATAATATATGTATTGTAATGATCATCACATGTCAAACTAGATCGTATTGCATGTGATCGGTAAATAAATCCATTGAACTTCGTGTCGTTGTGTCTCAAGTCCAATCATGTTGTACTTGTACTTGTCTCACATGTGTTAGGGATCACGAGCCAGGTTTAAGACCTTGACATGTGTGAACGTGGGGGCTAGTCCTCATTGAACGTGGTTATTTAAGATTTGAACCTAGATTTGTGAACGTGACTTTTGTCCAGCTATAATGTACATTTAAATGTGAACGTGAAGGCTCATCCTCATATAGTATTATATTAGATTGTTTGAATATGGAGGCTAGATGTGAACGTAAAGTACATACATTTGTTTGATCTTGTAAACGTGTAAAACATCAGTGATTGTGTAACTTGTCGCCATTTTGACCTTGTCGACATTGTGAAATCGTCGCCATTGTAACATTGTCGCCATCTTGTAAACTTCATGTCTATGTCCTTACTGAATGTCATCTTGATGTAAGTGATGTGTCATCAGTGTTGTAGAGTGTTGAGATATATTTAGATTGTCTTTGTGAAGTTGGTTGTGGAAAGCAAAAAGTTTCGGAAAGAAAGTGACTTGTGGGTTTGAAAAAAAAAATTGTTGATTGACGACATTACGACCTACAATTACACTCAACGCCATACAAACCTAATCAAAACTTAGTGACAAGCATACACACCACATCAGATAGACGCTAATTTATTTCCTCCAAAAACAAAGCAGGTTTTCTGTGCCATCTGAAACCCTTGCCCGTAGAGGTCATTTGTGTTTTGAACTAGCGACCCTACAGTTCCTAGCCCTAGTGTGAACCGTTCTCCACCGCATCCAGTACACTTGAGTATATTTTTCTTTCTATATACTTTCGGATGCAAATTTGGGCACAAATTGTAAGTTGAACAAAATTGTAAATTTTTCACATTACTAACACCTTGTAACTAATTGTGTGTCTGACAACTCATTTGCATTTAAATTTTCCATCATGACTTCATTAAACGACTTCATCGAGATGGGTTTAAAGCTGAAGTTAACTGGTGATGAGTTAACAAAGTGGAGTGAAAGGAAATACTCTGAATACCTCCTAGTACAGGAAAAAGCGCACGAACGCGAAGAGAGAGCAGCTGAAAGGGCTGAGCATTAAAACAAGCAGAGACTGAAAAAGCTGCCAAGCAGATAGAGGCAGAAACAACCTTAAAGCAGTCAGAGGCAGCAACAGCATTAAAGCAGGCAGAGCTAGAATTATCTGCAAAAACAAAGCAGGCAGAGCTAGAATTGAGGAAGGCAGAAATCTCAGCTCAGATTAAAAGAGAAGCGCTTGAGTTACAACTAAAAATTAAACAACTTGAAACTGATACTGCCATAGACAAAGAGTCTAAGAAAGCTCAAAGACTGGAGAAAGAAAACCAGTATAAAAAGTATCAAGGTATTGTAAGAAATTATACCTCAGGTGACTGCATTGCAGCCTTCACCCAAAATTTTGAAACCTTAATGGACCATTACCAGATTCCACTTTCTGAATGGAATATTATTTATATGAGGAGTTTGTCAGGGGAACCTCTGAAAGTCATAGAGACTATCCCCAAGGACCTCAGAAAAGATTACCATTATCTAAAATCAAAGATTATGGCACATTTTATGTTAGATGAGGCAGGTTACAGAGAACAATTCAGCAAGTTGAGTCCAAAACCGACTCAAACGTTCTCTGACTACCTCTGCTTAGGCCGAGACATATTTACCAAATGGACTTCAGCAGCTAAAATAGATAAAGATTATCAGAAATTAGAAGATCTAATCATCAGGGATAAAGCCATCTCATCCCTTCCATCAGCATTTTCAAAATTTTTGCAAGAGAATGAATGTACGAGTGTAGATCAGATTGAGAGACGTGGTTCGGCTTATTATACAGCCAATAAACATTGTTTTGCTAGTGAAGCTATTGATACAAACTTTGTAGCATCGGCTAACTATGAAAAACCTCGATCAGAACCCTATAATAGGCAAAATCCATGTAAGCCTACTTCTGAGAAATACAATCATTGTAGATATTGTAAATTTTCACACCACCAAGGTGAGATGTGTGACAAAAACCCTGCATATCTTACATATCTACAGAACATCATAAATAGCCAAGATAAGGAACGTAAAGCCTTCAAAAATGCACGTAAATGTTTCCTCTGTAAGGCGTACGGGCATTGGCGTCATGATTGGAAAGGAAGGCAAATGACCAAGAAAGCAAATGCCGCCTTATTTGATAGTTCATCATCAGATGAAGAACAATCAGAGAAACACCCTGTGAACTCAGCACAGGCTTTTGACATGTTTAACGCAAATAAATGTACTGTTTGTAATACCTTTTATGAAGATGGCGTTTTGACATGCGGCCACTCCATTCCTATTGCCAATGAAGAAGCTAATTTGGTAATAGATTCCAAAGGCAGAATAAACATCCATCAGGGATATGTGAATGGCAAGCCTGCTACAGTCCTTCGGGACACCGGCAGTTCACTTATTGGACTAAAGAGAACGTTCATAATGCCTACAGACTAACAGGCAGGCACGTAACATGTAGAACATTCTCTGGAAATATTGAAAAATACCCATTAGCATGGGCATATATTCAAACACCTTTCCTCACTGGGAAAGTAAAATGCGCAGCATTAACTAACCCTGTGTGTGATATTATCATTGGAAATTTACCAGAGGTGAATGATATGCCTCATGATATAACATCTGTTTGCATTGATGAAAACATAACATCATCATCATCATACGTCATCATTGATAATGTTGTAGCACCAAATGAATGTATGGTAGCTAATGTAGCACTAAGATCTCATGACATCATTGATCAAACTGTTTCATCACCATCTGATATCATTGAATGTGTGAACGCAGTAACTAGATCTACTGCTAGAGTGCAAGATGAAATTAATCAAACTGAGGCTATAGAAATGCTTAGCCCAGTGGTACTACCTCCTAAAACTATGAAGGAGACTTTTGTAACAGCCCAAAAGGCTGACCCTTCATTGTCTAAATATTTTAATCTGATCGGCCAAAAGCCAAAGGTAACCAAAAATGCAAGATGGCATTTTGCTTTGAAAAATTGCATCCTCACCAGGTACTATACCAGAGGTGACAGCACAACAGAGCAAACTGTTTTGCCAGTTGAATACCGTAAGCAAGCCTTACATCTTGCCCATGATATACCTCTTGCAGGGCATATGGCATACACTAAAACCAGATCAAGATTACTAACACAGTTTTATTGGCCCAAATTCTGCAATGACATTAAGCAATATTGCAGAAGTTGTGACATCTGCCAGAAACTAGTAAAGAAAGGTAAACACCCACAGGCAAAATTACAAATCACTGACTTAGCCAGTCGACCTTTTGAGAAAATATCTGTCGACATAGTGGGCCCACTTAATCAGATAACAACCAGAGGGAATAAATATATTATTACCTTCATTGATCTATGTAGTCGCTGGCCTGAAGCGGTTCCGTTAAAGAACATAACTGCCAATGATATAATGGAAGTTGTCTTCCATATATTTTCACGGATAGGATTTCCAGACACTATCCTATCAGATAGGGGAAGTCAGTTCATTGCCGCATCTACTCAATCTTTCACCAAAATGTTAGGGGTGAAGCAATGTTTCAATTCTCCATATCACCCTCACTCAACGGGTATCATAGAGAAGTTTAACGGTGATTTAAAGCATATGCTTGCTAAAGTCACGCAAGAACATCCCAACAACTGGGACTTATATTTGCCTGCTATACTTTTTACTTATCGTGAAGTGCCACATTCTAGTACTGGATTCTCTCATTTTGAACTTATCTATGGTGCCAAACCACGTGGCCCATTGAGTATCTATCATCAAATGTTAACTGAAACCACTCCTTTACTTAAACCCATATCATCATACGTATACGTTACATCATTGCGTGAAAGAATCATCAAATCTTGTATAATTGCAAAAGAAGCACTAAAATTATCTGGTGCTACATATAGACAATATGCAGACCAAGGTAACAGGACAATAACGTTGACACCTGGACAGGACGTACTTCTTCTCTTACCTAGTGACAGACACTTATTGACTGAGTCTTGGCAAGGACCATTTAAAGTAATAAGACAGATTTCAGCTGTAGACTATGAGATTCAAATAAAAGACAAACACAAAATATTCCACATCAATATGCTAAGACCATATTACAACAGAGATAACGAACAAGACGATACAATAGCTTGTACAGTGATAATAGACCATGAAGATGACGAAGATAGTGACGAAATTCCCACACCTGCATTAGACACGACAAGCTGCTTGAAAGAAATCAAAATAAATCCAAACTTAACTCAAGCAGAAACAGACAGCTGCAAACAGCTCATACAACAGTACAACACCATCTTCTCCAACAACCCAGGACAAACAGAATTAGTACAGCATCACATCACACTCACTTCAAACACACCCATAAAATGCAGACCTTACACCATTCCAGTGCATTACAAAGAAAACTTACACCAGGAAATCATTAGCTTAGAGAAAAACAACATCATTAGACGATCCCAATCACATTTCTCATCTCCAATGGTCATGGTACGCAAAAAGGACAACACGATAAGACTCTGTATCGACTATAGAAAATTAAATAAAATAACACTTCTAGATCTAGAACCAATGTCCAACTCTGAAGATCTACTGACAGAACTGACAGACTCTAAATTCTTTACGAAGTTAGATATGACGAAAGGTTACTGGCAGATAACGGTAGACGAACAGAGCAGACACCTGACAGCATTTGCCACACCTTGGGGACTGTACGAATGGTGCAAACTTCCATTTGGGCTTGTCAATGCCTCAGCGACATTCGTCCGTATGACACGACTTTTACTAGTGGACATACCAAACATTATCTGTTACATGGACGACATTTGTGTTCACACAAAGACAATGACAGACCATATAAAGACATTACAGCAGACATTTGAACGGATCAGACAGCACGGACTGACGGTAAAGCCTACAAAAGTAGACATAGCCTATCAGGAAATATCCTTCTTGGGGTACAAAATATCTAATGGTTTTGACACGACAGACGATAACATCGTGTCCAAAATACTGAAACTCTCACTTCCGACTACAAAAAAGCAAGCCAGAAGTGTGTTAGGACTACTAAATTATTATAGGCAGTTCATACCCGATTTTGCTGAACTGACTGAAAAATTTACTAACCTACTAACGAAAGACCAACCTGAAAATATTGTAAACAATGAATGCCTAAAATTTGCATTCCAGAAAGTGTTATCTTATTTCTCTGAGAATAGTTTAAAGAATCCCATTCTCAAATTGCCAAATTTCCTTATTTCTTTCAGATTACGCACAGACGCGAACTCCGTGGCGATTTGGGCAGTTCTGTTACAGGAACATGATAACATTCTACATCCTGTATACTACTTCTCTAGAAAATTAAAACCTAGAGAACGCGCTTGGTCGACACCGCAGTTGGAAGCCCTTGCTCTAGTGGAGGGTATAACTAAATTTTCCAGATTCCTTCTGGGACGTCATTTCATTGTGGAGTCCGACAATAGCCCTTTAAAATTTATTACTTCAGGAGTACCTACCAACCAAATGATAGCGCGCTGGTCTCTTAAGCTCCAAGATTACAGCTTTGAAGTTCGACATAGCGCAGGCAGAACCAACACGATTGCCGATCTTTTGTCCCGTTGTCCGACCGACCCAGTAAGCACTAATGTCTGAGTGCAGTGTGTTAAATACACTCAGACCAACACAGCCATCAGTGAGTTTTTTTTCCACGAAAGCTGTGTATGTCTACTATGTGATGTGATAGGGTTCATTCCCACTATATATAGTTTTCTTATTTTATTATTACTGTATTAAGCGTCTTGAATAATTGTGTAGCGTGTGGTAGAAAGCGAACAATATTAATTGTATATATATATATATATTACGAAACAAGAACAGTGCCACATTCGCTTTGAACTTACCTCAAGCGAACTATCCAATTTATCAGTGGTATCTGCGAGTGGAACATTTCCAGTGATATTTTAATCCGTGTATGAAAGAGTGAACTGAACTTTGACATTTACACCACTGCAGTCAATCGAAATCCAGAAGTTTCCAGCGAAACACATGCACTATTAGAACAGTTACATTCCGAATTGCTACATCAGACCGGAACAAGTGTGTTATAGAATTTTTCAACATCAGCTGTTCGTGTGTACTTCCGGATAATTTATAAATTTAGTCCAAAATTAGCAGACGACAAACAAAACCTTAAAAAGGTATGACGCTTCTAAAATATTTAGGAATCATTAATTTCGAATACACGAATTGTGTATTAATATTTTTTCAACTAGTGTAATCTTAGAATCATATCTTGATTAACTTATTCATACTATCGAAATTTTTTCGCTAGTATGGGAAAGCATCAAGCGATGACGCTGAGAAATAGAAGAATAATTGTAAATTATTAAACTTAAGATTGTTTAAAATTATGTCCCTTTCATTTAATTGTTATTACATTATTACACCAAGGGCGATAAATTGAAATGTATTCGAATATGTGTTGTATATAAATAGCCATGGTGTTGCCAGATTGTTAACACGGCCAAGAAGTCATCAACTTCGCATGGTATAGGGTTACCAACGTTGTAGACCGACGGAAGAGCTCATGACCAAATGGGGTCGGAACATTGAATACGGCTTATAAAAAGTCGTATTACGGTCTTACCAGATGTTTTTTGTTACAAAGAGCATATTATTACTTTTTTTAGAGGTTGCGAGGTAGTTGCTTTGGAAAGCTGGTGCTACCGATCTGACTGGGTCAATATTGCAACTCAGGTAATCATCCATCGAGAGGATGAAACTTGGCAAGTGGTAAAAATTGAACACCACATGTCTTAAAATACAACTTGCATTTCTTATGTATTTCTATGCCAATATATGGAATATTATGTATTTCTATACCAATGTATATAACAACACAAAGCTCGATTCTGACATGGTTAAAATATTAACCCGGTATGTATATAGAGTATACATGAAAGATGACATCTTTCATTAAGAAGCCCCGGGGGAGCGTGTCAGAATCTCGAATGTCTCCAACCGAGATGCAGGAACATCGTTACGCCCGCCAGGCGAATAGTCCCCAACCGGGATGCAGTAACATCGTTACGCCCGCCAGGCGAGTATTAGTTACCTGCCCGTAGGTTGCTGGCTGACGCGATAGCCAGCGGTCAGGCAAGGACAAAGCAAGATGCACGCAGGCCTCGTGAAGCCAATCCACAGAGGGCAAGCGCTTTGCGAGAAACAGACAGACAGCTTGGGTACTCGGACCAGACAGGACGTGTAGAGAGAGAAAGGCTTTGTGTAGTTCTGTGCCCGAAAGTCGAGTGCTTGTACATCTTGTGAGAAAGACTGTAAGCTGTGGGTTGTCTGTAAGTGTATTGATGTATAATATATGTATTGTAATGATCATCACATGTCAAACTAGATCGTATTGCATGTCATCGGTAAATAAATCCATTGAACTTCGTGTCGTTGTGTCTCAAGTCCAATCATGTTGTACTTGTACTTGTCTCACATGTGTTAGGGATCACGAGCCAGGTTTAAGAACTTGACAATTTAGCTGTCGATAATCGATGCACAACCTATGTTCTCCACTGGGTTCCGCAGCAAAACCACACTTGCACTGTAAGGTGATTCAGATGGAGAGATGATTCCTGTTGAAAGCATTTGCTGGATCTCTTCTTTTAAAGCTGTCGCTTTTGCATGAGGAACTGGGTAAGTTTTGACTCGCATAGGGGTATGGTCGATAAGCTTCATGTCGAACTCGGCCAAATCTGTAAGTCCTGGCTTGTCAGTAAGTACACCTGCATAAGTAGCTAAGAGTTCTTGAATCTGCTGCTGCAATAAATTTCTTTTGCTTGCAGAGGGTACTCCACTCCCATCGTGGTTCCATGGTCTACTTCCGTAGCCACTGCTAACGCCATCAGATGTGCTGTCTCGGTGGTAGGCCTTTCATTATATTTCCTCAGGAGGTTTATATGAAAAATTTTCTGTTTCCCTCTGATGGAAATCCTATAGTTAGTGCGAGGAATCTTCTCAGTCACTTCATAAGGTCCTTTCCAGCCGATCTGCAACATATTCTGACTAGTTGGGAGATGTAACAGCACTTTTTCTCCCCCTCCAATTCTCGATCCTTCGCTTTCTTGTTGTAGTAGCTGGCAATTCTACGTCGAGCTTGCCGTAGATTGTCTGTCGCTAACTTCCAACCATGTTGTAGACGTTGTTTTAACTCAGCCACATAGGTGGATGCAGTCACAACTGTCTCATCAACTTGATCATCAGTCCCTTGATTGGTCGTCCAAACAACAATGTTTCTGATGCAATCCCCGTTGAGTGATACGTATCCCATGTCTCCGGTTTCTCATGAGCTAATTTTCTTAAGATAGAAATAAAGGTACCGTTAAATCATTCCACTGTCCCATTCGACGCAGGGTGATATGGAGACGTGTGAATTTGTCGAGAATGGAAGAGACTGAACACTTCTTCCATTAGCTTTCCTCTGAACTGTGATCCCTTATCAGTTAGAATCCTAAGTGGAATTCCTAACCGAGTAAATATGTCAAGCAAAGCTTCAGCTACATGCTTTGAATCGCTTGATGGCATAGGCACTGCTTCGTCCCACATCGAGCAAGTGTCCACAAGTGTAAGTATATAGCAGTTCCTTCTCTTCGTACGGTTGTGAGGTCCGACTATATCCACAGCCAATCTTTCAAATGGTGTGCCAGTAATGGACATTTCCCCTAATGTCGCTGGTGCTGTTCAGTGCTTTGGGGCCACTCTCTGACACTGGGGACATGACTTGACATATCCCACTATGTCTGCATTGATTACCGGCCAGTAGTAGGGGGTAGAAATCCTTTGCGTCGTAGCATTGATTCCCATGTGTCCACTAAATGGTAGACTATGACCCATATCCAGAGCTTGAGTTCTGTAAGAAGAAGGTACAAGTTGTGCGTGCTCCTGTCCTTCTTTTCCTGCCCTTCGATGGAGAATTCCATTGTTCATGTACATTTCACCTTTATGTGGGGGTGAATGTGCTTTAGGCAGTTATGAAAACATGCCGCTAAGGCGCTGTCTGCTGCCTGGGCTTATTTCAATTCCTCTGGTTGAGGCCTTGTCTGAGTTGTCGACGCCGGAGTTTCCTTAGCTTGCTTTCTAGTCTTCATGGCGCCGACAGTCAGAGGCTTACCAGGATCTCCGAAAAAGACGTAGCGACATCCTAACATCACAGGGTAGATGGGGTAATCTAAGACCGCTGCTCTTATTTCACCAGTCACATAACGAGAAATTATGTTTACCTTTGCCACGGGTAATGACATCGAGGCGGTGCTTTTTAAAGGCCCCTGTAGTTCAATTGTCTCCTCAGTGATTTGTTCAGGGTTCACTAATGAGGTAGCAACAATTGCATCAAATTGTAGACCAATATCGTATAGACACGTGGTAGATAATCCGTTAAGTGTAACTGATTCTATCACAGGAATTCTGGTCCTGGTGTCTTTAGGCTCATTCTGATAAAGATGATCCTCAGTGCTCACCTTCTTTCTTTCCTGTTTTGCCAGACATGCGACCGTATAAGGAGGGGCTTTTCGCCAGCAGTCTTTTGTGTGGTGTCCTGCCCTATTGCATTTCGTACAATAGGGTTTCCCTTCTCTCAAAGCATGCTGGTTTCTATTTTGGATGGTGGTTTTGGGTTTTTCTTTAGGTTTACTATATCTACTGTTGCCATTATCAACTGTTATCAACTATATTATCAACTATATCAACTGTTGCCATTATTTTCCTTTGGCTTCTGAGAAGGATCCTGCGAGGGAGTGGGTGTATTCCGCCGATTACCTCCAACTTGTCTTTGTGACTTTTCAAATATCTCTGCCATGGTAATAATCACATCCAGTTTCTCAGCTCCATGCTGTGTAAGCAATGCCTTCATGTCAGCTGACATTTTATCTTTCAGCTGGTCTATGATGATCATTTCCTGTAAACCTTCATATGACTCCTCAAATCTACCTAATGTGCTCCACTTATGTAAATATGTTTTTAATCTATCTATAAACTGTGCATAGTTTTCTCCAGATTCCTTCCTAGCACTTTTGAATTTTTTTCTTACAGCTTTCCGCGACCACTTCAAATCTCGCTAGCAATGCCTGTTTGAGAATCTCATAGTTGTCAAGTTCCTCGGGACACAGTCTGGAAAACACCTCATAAGAAATACCACGCAGTCCCTGTGACAACTTAACACTTCGTTTACTTTCCTCCAAACCACGCATATCGCACATTCTCTCGAATCGATGAAGATAACTCTCTATCGTGTCACTGTGCTCTGAAAATGGTTCCAGAGGGAACGCCATAGGACCTGGATGAAGAGAGGATACCTTTGCATTTGCTTCGGCTATAGGGCTGGCATTAAGTGCGGGGTTTGGGGGATTATTTTCCAACTCCATTCTCCTAAGCTCTATCTCCTTCTCCATTCTCTTTATTTCAAGGGCATGCTGGCGATCTTTCTCTTTATTCCCTAGGTCAGCCTGTAGCTTTTTCTCCTCTATTTCTCTCTCCATTTTCAACTTTTCCTCTGAAAGTTCCTTTTCCATCCTCAGCTTTTCATCTGAAGCTTCTTTTCCCATCCTCAGTTTTTCATGTTTTTCAAACTCTCCTGACACATAATTTGCAAGTTCTAGGCCTTGGAGACTGCACTGCTTCCCGGTTTCCATAAACTGATTTCTCAACTTAGCTGCCTCTGCCATTCTAGAATTATGTCTACTCTACTGATTGTAACTAAAATCTGCCGAGAGTTCTATTCAAAACTAGATACTTTAAATATAATATTTATTCCGAACCAGAATAGATGTTCCACAGCAGAGTAGATATTTTTAGAAGTCAGATAATTACTCTAAGTTGAACAGGTAGGAAGGTCAGCAGGTTAATCAATCAAACACTAATTTACATAAGCATTTACATCAGCACACGTAGATTAATCAATATCTCTTAAAATGTTGCTACAAAATTCTTGAGTTATTCTAAGGGCAGGGAACCTATTACTAGTAATACATGTGTCCGTTATCTAACACCTACAAAATCACGTAGTGGCAAGACATCAATTAGTATTGGGGTCTTTATAAAAAAAATTTCGACCACAGCCACCTATTGGTGGTGAACAGGAACGGACAGGCAACCCAATTTGTGGTGAACAGGACCTGACGGGCAACCTAATTTGTGGTGAACAATCCAGGACGAGCCCCCACTTTTTGGTAAGTTAAAAAGAAATGAGGATGAGATCCCCAATTTCTAATAGCCAACTGTTAGAGAAACTTGAAAATGGCTCGTTAAGAATCCCTAGGGGAAGATTTTGATTAATAGTTGAAGTTTCTTCACAGAGGGCCAGTGGAGCGCCGGAAGTTCACAGTACTCCGATAAGGGAAATTTTCCCCTGGAAAATCTGAGATACTTGTATTCTTCCGGCCATACTTGGCTCCACTCTATTGTAGTAACTAATATATTCTAATTAATATTACACAACGCCAAGTAAAACACCAAACACCAAGTGAATCATAAAAACACTATAATGAGATAATATAGTGGTGTGCTCCTGCGTTGTGTGTGTTAGCGTGGTATATGATGTCAGATACACACATCAGAGCAATACCATCAATGAGGTAGTAAACAAATCATCAGCACAGTTAAGGAATTAAAGTTCCAACTCTAACTAATGTTGATTAATTAATGGTACTAAACCAAATGTATGTCACAGTTCACTGCATATCATCTATATATATTTTGTTCAGAATGTCACCTTAAGGTTACTCTAAATGTTCCTGAGGCATCTTGAACTATACCAAGGTGATGTTCTTGAAATTTTGCGTTTAAAGAAGTAAGTACTCTCGGGTAGGTCCTACGTGGGATGATATTACAGGGGGTATCTCGGTTCTAAAAATCCCGGAAAACACAGACTGTACTGACAGGTACTTAGCTGTTCATTCCTGGGCTGCAGGGTTGTGGCATAGGAGAAGCAGCTGAGATAAAATGATGCTGTTCCTCCAGAATGACCATCATCAGCATACAGATTTCTGCCCAGTTTTTGTCTTCAACATAACCACCACCCTTTGAGAAATAGGACCAATAACCATATAGCTATCTCACCTAAGAGCTGGGTTAGGGGGAAAATATAAGCAAAGGGAGAAGGGATCCTTTCCTTAGCTCAGGGTAGTCCAGCCTGACTATTCTGTGTGCCTGATGTTTTTTCTGTTTCTCAGTTGGAGGTGGCCACCTCACCTACGGGCACTACATGTCCTCTTCTTTCAGGCGTTCTGCAGGTTATTTCTTCTCTTGTCCGTAGAACGATATGAGCTCACTGCCTTGTCCATGCTTTCCTTCAGGGAAAATACCCTTCATCATTTTCCCATATTCCCTTAATCATCAATACACATCAAAATCTTACAGGGTAGGTTTTAGAAAAGTATCATTCACAAACAAAACATATGAATTATTGTAACACAAAATCATATCGAGTCAGAACATGCAATACACTTTAGAACATAATTTTCCAGACATAGAATATAATGACTATCTCTGAAAAAGGATCATGGTAGTTTTGTTATAAAGTATAGATCGTCCCTAGAGACTCTAAGAATTAGTGAAGGAGAAAGTGTATCACTCATCAAATACATGACTAACGCATCAACAGATTCATTAAGAATTCTCCATGCCGAAGGATGACTTATCTACTCATCAGAATATTTTCTCTAAGTCAAGAAAATCTTCTCTGTCTTCTGAACCTGTCTCTCTCTCTCTCTCTCTCTCTCTCTCTCTCTCTCTCTCTCTCTCTCTATATATATATATATATATATATATATATATATATATATATATATATATATATATATATATATATTCCTTATCACAAAGAACAAGTGCTCTCTATAGAAGACATCTATCTGTTAACTTTATCCATTTACAGAAGTGAGGCTTATTAATTATTAATTACCTTACTCCCCAGGAGAAGTAGTATATCCACACACAATCAGAAAAACTTCTGCTCTCTAGATCACATTGTAAAAGACTGGCATGTTAAGTTTCCGCTGTACTTTATATATCTCCTTCCACACTACAATCTTTGTCTCCACCAATCCTCTCTATAAAAATTTCCCTCGACGTGACAATGACTAATTCTCCCAACATCCATCCAATTACCGTCCAAAGTACCATCAACAATTCCCGTTTATCTTTCTAGTTTCTTTGTTGCGGGCACTGAGTTTTTACCTGTAATGAACATCAACCGTGCTCTCCGACCTATGCAATTCTCTGCTAATGAAATCACAACACCGCAGTTTGTACTATCTTTTCCGATGTAGGTCTCAGTTGACAGGTGACAGGTACTAGATTATGTTTTGGGGGAACGGCGAAAGTCTTTTGTTCACGCTGAATCACACTGCATTCCTTCGTGGTTTGTCTTAAATTTGTAAAATTTAAGAAATTTGCTTGCCGTCTGTCTTTCCAGTTAGAACACTATGGTTATCTTTATTTGCCATTGTATATGGAGCGTTCGCTATTCCTTAAATGAAGACGGGCAAGAGACATTCGCATGTCACAAAGGCTTCAGCCAAACTTTCCCCGTCTCTTCCCTATCTGTACACCAGCACATCATCTGCAAATGTCAAGCTTCTACCAATACCTTGTGTCTCAATAGCTGCGTCTTTGCTGGTGTATACATTACATAGCACTTGGGACATGGCAGATCCCTGAGGCCGCCCAAGTGTAATAGTACAGGGGTCAGAAGTCCATGAACCCATGTGTAATTCAAGTTGACGCTTATAAAGGACTACCGCAATCCAATTGACAATCCAAGGGCAGACCAACAGAGTGTATCCAAATGGATCATACTTGACTCTGTTATACGCATCCACCACTTCAAGAGCTACCGCCACTGTCTTTTGTTTATCCTGAAAGCCCTCATAGGCATCAAATGCAAAAGTTGCCGCGTTGGCACAGGTGTCCTTCCCAGGCCAGTAACTCCCCAGCCCTTTGGGAAGCAAATTACGACTTTCCAAATGTCACTAGAACCGGCATGCTACTATCTTTTCGAGGATTTTGCCAAAGGAATTTTGCAGGGTTATGATTTTGTAGCCATTACGTCTTGATTGATCCTTATCAGCTTTGGGAGAGGGACCAAATAGCTGTGCAACCATTCCTGGGGTATTTCAGCCGTTTCCATGCATAGGTTGAAACAAACGACCATCTCCAAGTCCCCATCATTCATGTTCTTCATATAAGTGTACACAACCCAATCTGGACCTGGTGCTGTGTCTTTAGCTCTCTCTCTCTCTCTCTCTCTCTCTCTCTCTCTCTCTCTCTCTCTCTCTCTCTCTCTCTCTAGCACTCGTCAGTATGTAAGTCAGAAATGAAGTAAACAGGACTAAGTGTGTGTGTGTGTGTGTGTGTGTGTGTAAGTGTGTCTCCAGGGGTGGGGGGGGGGGGGGAGTTATAGCAGCGCTAGATTTCATCAAAAAACAGCAAGTTAAATGGTTTTGCCATATAACTAGGTTATTATCTAACAGTACACTGTACCACAATTCTTCTTCTGTATATTTGCTTCTATATGACGTCACGAGGCAATATCGCGTGCAGGAGCATCAATTTGTATAATTTCTAGACTAAGGGAGATAACTATATCTGCCCCCCCCCTCACCCCCCCCCCTCGTTATGGTGATGTTATTACTTCCGGAAGGATTTAACAAATCAATCAAGTATTAGAACTGCCGAACACCTGAACTTATGTTGATGAAACCATGAACTTCAAAAAATCTAATACTGAAGAAATGAACTTAACAAAACATAAATTGTCGAAGACATGAACTTGCAAAAAAAAAAAAATATATATATATATATATATATATATATTGCCGATGACGACAAGAAGTTACAAACATCTTATGCTGAAGAAATGAACTTACCAAAATATGAACTGCCTACCACTTGGACTCACACAAAAACAAAAAAAACAAAAAAAAATTGGGGAAGAAGACTTGAACTTAAAAACATCTGATGCTGAAGAATCAAGCTTACCAAAACATGAACTGCCGAAGACTATCATTCCCCTCCCCCCCCCCCCCACACACACACACAAATTAATTCTGAATATGACAATAACGTACTCAAATCTGATGCTGAAGAGATGAACTTACCAAAACATGAACTGCCGAAGACATAAACTTCACACACACACACACACACACACACACACACACACACACACACACACACACGCACGCACGCACGCACGCACGCAAGCACGCGCACACGCACGCACGCAATTCTGAGGACGACATGAACTTTAAAAAATATGATGCTGAAGAAATGAACTTACCAAAACATGAAATGCCGAAGACATGAACTTACATCCCCAAAAATTCTGATGACTTCAATAACTTACAAAAATCGAATGGTGAAGAAATGAACTTACCAAAACATTAATTGCCGAAGACATGTATTTACATCCAAAAAATGTCTGATTACGACATGAACTTACAAAAAAATCTGCTATTGAAACAATGAAATTACCAAAACATAAACTGCCAAGACATGAACACACACACACACACACACACACACACACACACACACACACACACACACACACACACGCACGCACGCACGCACACACACACACAAATTCTGCTGACGACATGAATTTACAAAAAAATATGATGTTGAAGAAATGAACTTACCAAAACATGAATTGTGGAACACCTAGACTTATGGTGACATATCAAAAAGGGATGCATTTGTAAGACACGAGGGTCACTTCTTTATGATGTGAGGCGCATTTCTATGCCTCATGAGGTTATACTTCTGTGTGAGGTGAGAAAGTCATGTAATCACAAGTATATACTTTTGTAAGAGCAAGTGTGGAAGATGTTAGGGTAAGTGTGAAAGTTAATAGGGTAATTCGATAAGTTGCGATAGCAAGAGGTTAAGGTGTGTGCGTAAGTGGACATGTTGTCAGGGTCAGTGGGCAAATTTGAGAGCCAGTGGGTAGGTTCTTAGGGTAGATGGGCAAGCTGTCAGGGTCAGTGGGCAAGATGTGAGAGAAAGTGCGTAAGTTGTTAAGGTGAGTGGGCAAGTTGTCAAGTGTTTGTGTCAGTTTTCAGTGTTTATGTTAGCAGTGTTCTTTGGTTGTGTCAGTTTTCATTGGTTGTGACATTTTGTCGTGTGTGTGATTTTTCAGTAGATGTGTCATTTTCTGTTTTTGTCTGTTACACTTTTACTTTAACATTTAATATTTGAATATTTTGGTTTCTTTTCTTTTTGTGTGAGCCGTTTTCATTGGTTGTGTCATGTTGTATTGTTTGTGTCAGCAGTTTTCATTGTTTGTGTCAGCAATGAAGACACTATCAATAAGGTGCGGACAATGATAGAGCCGGTGCTGTAGCTTATGACGTCATCACCTTTTAAAGCTACAAAAGACAGATATTTCAACAACACATTACACAACCTACAAAACAAACTAGCTTATTACTACATAGCACACAAGATACCGCAACTAAGAACAATACTGTCGCGAGATAAATAAACACACGACAAATACATAACACACATTATACTGGAATATTACCGAATTTATACACTACCTGCATGCAAGAGCAAATGCCACTACAACTATTACGTCTACTACTATAAGTACTACAGAGGAGCACCATATGATGGTATATTACCGAATTTCTACAACGCTTATTTCATTGTTGTGGGTAGCGGGGTAGGGGTACCCCATATCAAAGGAGAAGTAAGGTGCGTCCTTCCCCCCGCTAGCCTACGGGACACCCTTGGGCAAGGTGGAGTTCCCGTTTAGCCCCCCCCCCCTCCCAACAGGGTAACGTGAAGTCATGAGAGCAGGTGGTGAATTGGACTCGGGAGCAGCCGACAGATAGTTGTTGGTTATGGTTTCAAGTCAGTGACGGTGGGCAGAGGATCTCTCAATAGAGACAATGGCTACGGTCATGCGATCAGTATGGTCACTGCCAGGAAGGAAGAATTATTGATTCCCTGGCAGAGGAGGCTCGTCAGCCTTGGTTGGCATCTCTTCTAAGAGAGGGAACTCTAAATCTCAAACCGCTGCCTTGCGGGTATACCCATATGGGAAAGGCTTCGGGAGTAAACCCTGAGGACAAATCCGGAGATGGAGTCCCTAAGGCAGTTCCATGTTGGCTACGGTGCAGGAGTTGTTTACAACATGGTTCTGGCAACTCCTGCGACGGCACCGATGCCAAGTTGCATTGGCTACTGCCTTTCCCTGGGTCAACATCGGCGACGTGGAGAGGGGGAACTTGCTACTGGGCAACAGCTGGTTCTCCGATTTACATTGCCTAGGCTTGTGCTCTGAAGAGGTCACTTCAGCACCACGTAAAGCAGTGACACAACACGGAAAGCAGCATTTACCGGTTATAAGTCTTAATGCTCGATTGGCGTAGAGCAAGGCGCCAGGGGCTACTTCCGACGGTGGGAGAGATCATCGTATCTCACTAGACAGCTACCACCCGCCTAAGCTGGGCATCCCCCAGTTAATAAGGTGCCTCGCCACGGTTTATCTGCTCCTGAGGGTGTGTGGAGCTTAGGGGGAAAATCATGACACATGAACCACAATCTATACACCTAGCAACAAGAAAACAACAAAACAACCGCCCTAAGGCTGGGAACATTAAACGTAAGAACCATGACCCCTGGCATCTCAGATGATCTAAACAAGATTGGGGATGCCCGCAAAACTGCAGTGATAAACAATGAACTACTCATACTGGGGATAGACATTGTCGCCCTGCAAGAGACCAGACTCCAAGAATCTGGAAACATCAAGGAGAGGGACTTCACTTTCTACTGGCATGGCAAGCCGCACGGAGAGACCAGGGAGCATGGAGTTGGCTTCGCTATCAGAAACAAGCTGCTTAATTCCATCATACCACCAAGTGATGGCACTGAAAGAATACTGAAGCTCCAACTCCAGACAGAGGCAGGCACAGTCAGTATTATAAGCGTTTACGCCCCAACACTAACTGCAGCATCATAATCTAAAGACACGTTTTATGACGACCTTAGCAAAGAAGTCAGTGAAACACAAGAGAAACAACATCTTTTTATCCTGGGGGATTTCAATGCCAGGGTTGGCTCCGACCACACATCTTGGCCTTCATATCTAGGACAATTTGGCTTTGGGAAGATCAATGACAATGGACAGCTTCTCTTGGAATTCTGCAGCCACCATAATCTGTGCGTGACCAACACCTTTTTTGACACGAAACCTCAACACAAGGTGTCATGGAGGCATCCCACATCAAAGAACTGGCACCAACTCGACCTGGTGATCACTAAACGCAGCAATCTCCCAGGGTATGAAATAGCTCGACTAAGCTTACAAAAACTAGGAAAAAATTTCGACCAAAGTAAGAAAATTGCTTAGCCAAAGATGAAAAAATAGTGGCCCAGTAAAGAAATATCGAATCCAAATTTTATAAAATACATGAAAATGTGTCAGCCAACGGTGAAAACTATTGACCAAGTAAAGACATTTCTTGTCCTAACTCATAAAAAAAGTAGGCAAATTTGCTAGTCAAAGGCGAAAAGATCAAACTTATAAATATCTCCACCAAACTTATAAAAATCTAGGAAAAAATAGCCAAATTGACAAAACTGTTGACCAAAGTTATAAATATCACATCCAAACTTATGAAAAGTAGGAGTTAATCAAATGTGAAAAAATATTGACCAAGTACAGACATATGTCAATCAAACTTATAAACTTGTCGTCCAAAGTGATAAAAACTACGAAAATCTGTCAGCCAAACTAAGAAATAGGTATGGAAAAGTATGTCGACAAAACTAAGAAAAAAATGTGTTACCAATATTACGAAAAAAATGTAACTTGTGTAGTCAAACGTGTCTTGAACTTTTATCTGAAAAGACATTTCACAATACATAATCATCAACGTCACCACTTTCCCGATTTTACATTACCGAAGACCTTCACCGTATCTGCTACAGAAACCATAATATCCCAAATGTGGGATCTATTAAAGAATACGTATAGAATGAGATACATCAAGACAACAAGAACATATCATACAAAACAACTCACAAACCAGACTTAGAATTAAGACTCACTACCATATCAGATGAACCTCCCACCCAACATCTACTACTAGAACCAAACAACACATGACACGCAGAGCTTACATCACCAGACAAAACACCTGGACTCAAGCAAATTTTGCTTCTTGCACTGTAGAATTCTACCAACACTTCTTTCCTATCACCAAACCTAAACCTCTACCAAGAACACAACCACTGGGCATTTGTCCAACATAATACTCATACCCTCGCCAACGACATTAAGGAAACGCATACATACACATTGTCAGACATTGGATTTAAATCCCCTACTACTAACATATCACCGGTGTCGAATTCCCCTGTTTCACAAATCAAAAACACCCTCTTGTCAGTTGTTACTGGACTGAAAACCATTACACCAGTCCAGAATTGTGACTTGTGGAAGCTACACTCACACTATCGTATCTGCGGTATGGGTATGCGTTCAGAGATTCTTCTATAGTATCACATTGTAATCCTAACGTTGAAACTTGGTTTAAAAACGTTTTAACCTACTTGTTTAAAACTTTTTCACCTTCTACTCATCAGGTACAATGTCAGCTTTATTTGATAGACGGACATCGTGGTCAGAAGATGAGAATTGTTGTGAAAATGACAGTGTTTTGAAGGAGGCTGATTCTGGCTTCTTCACCACAGCTTTATCATTAGACATTTTGTTCTGCCAGAAACCTACTCGTGGCACCCAGCCAGCTTTAGATGGCCAGAGACAACATTTGATTGGTGTGATGATTCCTTTTCAGATGAAGATATTGACCTTTTGGGTAGTAGTCATGCCCCAGAGTCTCTCAAGAAAATTAATGTTTTGTGGAACGAAAACTATCCTACTGTTGGTGTCCGAAGGTGTTCCTCATCAACGAATAAGGTGTGTATGGTTAGTAATGATCATAGTTCACGTGTGTATTTTTGTAAACATGTCTAATACAGAAGACCTAGGTGGTATACATATTTTCTATGTACATCTCTCTAAACTACAAACCACCAGTGACTATACCTTTACTCTTTCTCAAGGCGTGACCAAAAAAATGTCGACAGTCTGTCTTTTGATGCCTTTTACCACGTCTCATTGTGAATTTTTTACTGTTTTTCTTTACTGAAGTACTAGGTGTTGGAGTCTTGTAGGTTTCAATGTGTTTTATTTACCTCCACAGGTTAATTTTGCACCACAACCTCACTTCTTGACAGTCCATATTGTTGGCACAGAAGAACGCAATGGTAACTGGCACCATGTAATCAGATAACGTGAGAATTTTGAAACGCGTATACTAGACTTGGGAAAAATTTTCCATACCTATTTCTTAGTTTGGATGACAGATTTTCGTAGTTTTTATCACTTTGGACGACAAGTTTATAAGTTTGATTGACATATGTCTGTACTTGGTCAATATTTTTCACATTTTTCACATCCTACTTTTCATAAGTTTGGATGTGATATTTATAACTTTGGTCAACAGTTTTGTCAATTTGGCTATTTTTTCCTATATTTCCATACCTTGGCCAATATTTTTACTATTTTGTTTTTATTAATTTGATCGAAATTTGTATAAGATTGGTTGATATATTTCTTTACTTTGTCAATATTTTTCCCCAGTTGGTTATTTTTATAATGGTTATACGATTGGACTAGGTATTTTGTAAATTTTGATGCGATATTTCTTTACTTGGCTAATATTTTTTTTCATTCGGCTAACTCCTTTTTTATATGTTTGGACGAGACATTTCGTATTTTGGTCAACATTTTCCCTTTTTGGTTATTTTTTCCTACATTTTATAAATTTGGACGAGCTATATCTGTATTTGGCCGACATCTTTCTCATTTAGGTACCAAAGTTTCCGACTTTTCATAAACTTGAATGGTGTATTTCGTTAGTTTGACAATACTTTTTCCTATTTGGTTAACAAATTTTCCTTTTTGACCAAGATTTTTTTCCATTTGGGTAACTCCTAGTTTTTTTATACATTTGACTGAAATATTTCTGTATTTGCCATAAAGTTTCCCCTTACTTTGTTCATGTCTGTATCAAATGTCTCTGTTCATCCCTCTCCGTCAAGAAAAAAGACGTCATAAAAACAAACCACTAAAGACAATCAACAAACGAATAAATCTTGGTTTCAATATTTTATCACCAAATTATGTGTGTTCACAACATATTCATCAAAACAGTTTAGTGATATATCATAAGAAAAAATCAATGACATACATGGTTAGTGAACTTTTTGATTCAACACAATTTGCTCCTGGTTTAGAGATCTTCATTCTTGGGTATACAGTTGTCTGATATAGCTTGGTTGATTTTCAAAAACAACACTGTTGTTGTCGAAGTCATCACACCTGAGATATCATACAAGATATCTGAATACTTCATTTTATGAATGTATCATACCAAAACCACTCGGTAGCAGTGGTCGACACTTTTTTCTAATACTACCACTTGATTGGGTAGCATAAGCGACAGGTCCTTGCAGTACGTCTTAGGGGCTGCCAAGCTGTCTCTATCATTTGGTTGGATATCCTCTGCAACTATGACTGGACGTGTTGTCAGGTACGGGTTGTCTAAGGGTGTCGTCCTTTCTCGTGATGCCCGGTGATGTGTTCGTAAGTACCGTTGTAGGTTCGAATGATATAGATTGTCACGTAACTGACAGGGTTATATTTCATCATTGTGAATGTTCCCATTGTGGCGGGTAAGGTTATCATTGAAGGCACAGTGGTGGCAGTCTGGTACTTGAGACGAGATCGTAGTATGAGGATGCCGTAAATATACATGTGGTGCTGTCCTCTATGGTGTTGAAGTAATTGGTTCTGGTGTATTCATAGGTGGTTGATGCTGTGTTCGTATGTGTCGTTGTAGATTGCCTTTTCTGTTGAAAAGTTGTCCACAGATATGACATAAGTGTGGTTGATCTTTCGTACCGTGAATGTGGTGATTAAGGTTATACTTATCACAATAGGCTTTGTCGCACACTGAACACCTGAAACCAGGTTTGGTGGTCATATTGATAAACTTGATGGTATATGAATAATTTACACTTTCAGTTTTTTACAACAGCAAAAAGTTCTGGTGTATACACAACAATATATGTTTCACTGTTTTATCAACAAGCAGCTGCCGACGACACGAATAAGGCTAAGCGACTCACACCAGCAGCCACCATAATCTGTTTCACAAAAATACCCCTGTAGCTACCCAAATCAGCACGTGAACAATATATGGTCACGACAAGAACAATGCTCACACCAGCCTGATTCAAAAATACCGCTGTAGCTAGCCAAGTCAGCACGTGAACTGGTGTAGAGCAAGTGAGGAGACGCCGTCTATTTTATACACTGGTTCTGCACACGACACTATATAGCTGACGTGGCAGTTTTGTAGACAGGGATTTTCTCAGGCCACCGCCCGACTTCATGTGACCGATGACTCACGGTACCACTTAATGGATATGGCGCTGATGACGTAGGGGTTGTCTCGGACATCCGCGTTCGTTACCACACAGGGTATGGGGTTTATGTATTTTTGTGATATTCTTGTGTGGCCAGGAAGAGGATATGGGTGTGTGTCACTGTCTTTGTGTAAGTGTGTCTGTCTGTCTGTCTTTGCATGTATGTATGGTTGGTTCTTTGTATGTCTGTATGTACACGTGTTTGCTACTTTGTGTTCATGTGTCTGTATGTAATTGTTGTGGTTGCTTCTTTGTATGTCTGTATGTACAAGTGTGCATGGGTGAGTGTGTCTGTCTGTATGTACTTGGGTGTGTACTTGTCTGTATGTACAAGTGTGCACGTGTGTGGATCTTTGTGTTCATGTGTCTGTATGTACAAGTGTGCACGTGTGTATGGGTGAGTGTGTCTGTCTGTGTGTTCTTGAGTGTGTTTGGTTTTGTGTATATCTGCACTCGTGATGTCTGTATGTACAAGTGTGTAGTTGTCTTTGTATTTGTGTGTACTCGTGTATAGTTGATGTTGTGTTGACAGTAGTAATGATAGGAGATGGGTGTGTGTCTTTGTGTTTGTGTGTGTGTACTTGTGTCTTTGTTTATGGGTGAGTGTGTCTGTACGTGTGTATAGTTGATGGTGTGGTGACAGTAGTAATGGTATGAGATGTCTGCACTCGTGATGTCTGTATGTGTGTACGTGTCTGTACTTGTCTGTCTTTAGATGTCTGTATGTACAAGTGTGTACGTGTGTGTGTTTGCTTCTTTGTGTGTCTGTATGTACAAGTGTGCACGTGTGTGTGGTTGCTTCTTTGTATGTCTGTATGTACAAATGTGCATGGGTGAGTGTGTCTTTTTGTTTACGTGTGTGTACGTGTCTGTGCTTGTCTGTCTTTGGGCGTCTGTATGTTTTTGGGTGTGTACTTGTCTGTATGTACAAGTGTGCACGTGTGTATGTTTGCTTCTTTGTATGTCTGTATGTACAAGTGTGCATGGGTGAGTGTGTCTGTCTGTGTGTACTTGGGTGTGGTTGCTTTTTTGTATGTCTGTATGTACACGTGTATCAAGTGTGTATGGGTGAGTGTGTCTGTATGTACTTGGGTGTGTTTGCTTCTTTGTGTAAGTGTGTGTACCTGTGTCTTTGTTTATGGGTGAGTGTGTCTGTATGTATGTATAGTTGATGGTGTGGTGACAGTAGAAATGGTATGAGATGTCTGTCCTTGTGTGTCTGTGTGTGTGTGTTTGTTTCTTGTCCCTATGTATGTGTGTTTGTGTGACCCTCTTTGTGTTTGTATGATTTTTACACACCCCAATAAAGAGACTTGTGTCTCTACCAAGGCACCAACTACTATTGTTGTCGCTAAAACTAATATTGCTAGTACTATTATCACTACTACTGATTCCTCCTCACTTTACCCACCACCGTAGCACTACAAGTACTTTCCCCTACAATTTAAGGGGTCACTCGACCACTTGACCACTGGTTGACCACTACTCGACCACTGCATTACCACCCTTTTATCACCATATCATTACAACTTCTTTCCGCTAAAATTTCCTCCCTTGACCACTTGACCACTGCTTGACCACTACTTGACCACTAATTTACCACCTATTTATCACCACCATATCATTACAACTTCTTCCCACTAAAATTTCCTCCCTTTACCACTACTTGACCATTGCTTGACCACTAATTGACCACTAATTTACCACCCTTTTATCACCACCATATCATTACAACTTCTTTCCGCTAAAATTTCCTCCCTTGACCACTACTTGACCATTGCTTGACCACTACTTGACCACTGTGTTAGCACCCTTTAATCATCACCATATCATTACAACTACTTTCCCCTAAAATTGTCCTCATTTGACCACTTGATCTCTACTTGACCACTGCTTGACCACTAATACCTGGTACCCACCCCTTACCACCGAATGACACTACACCGTATCCGTTACAGTCAACGATCTTTAGCTTTTAAGGTTTCATTTGTAACACGTGTGATGATAGTGAATAAGCTACTATGAACATCTACATACCACCCCTTATCAAGTAATGATAATAACCCATTAAGACCCTCTTTAGTTTTTGTTCACTTGATAGTGAAGGCGACCCTCTACATAACTCCTCTTATCATCACACGACCACGTTTCAGATTTATGACCACCGCATATACTATTTTCCACTATAGTCCTATAAACACATGGCGATCACACAGACAACATATAGTAACCGGGGTTAAAACCTACCACCTAGATATGGCGACAGGACTACTTCGACCCATCACCACTAGTTGTTTTCCTCCCGCTGGTTCAAATCCCACACCCAACTATGATCCTCTACATACCACCCCTTATCAACTAATTTCACTATGCCACTACTATCCCCACCGCACATATTCCTTCTTATTCTACACCGCTAACACTTCAAAATAACCGTTACTTAATGACTTTTTTCCCCCTCAGACACCCCGTTCATGAACCGAACACATATTCATATTTTCCCACACTTCGTCGACGTATCCCGGTACTACCTTTTTCCCACACAAACCCCCGCCACTTTTTTTCACCCCATCAAAAATGTCAGCCTTCCTTTTTTTTACCCGCCTTCCCCCTCGAACCACGATTTCCAGCCCTCCTACTCTTATGTGGCTCCACTTTCCAGCCCTCCTATCGCCTCCTACGCCTATAATTATGTGGCTCCGCCTTCCAGCCCTCCTATTTCCAGCACTCCTACGCCTATAATCATGTGGCTCCTTCACGAACTTTACTACTGGTAGCACAGTATAATTTATTATTATCACTTCATATTACAATTAAGTTTATTCCAGATCCGCCAAATCCCAAGCAGAACTACTTTCGAGCCAAAAAAGCACCAAATTGCAATACTATTTTTTGGGAAATCACTAAAACAAGCACTGGCGGTATTCATTCAAAATGTTATAAAGTAGCACATTATAATTTATTATTATCACTGAATATTAGAATGAATTTTATTCCAGAACTGCCAAATCCCAGTCAAACAAGTCCTCTCCAGTTTCTGTAGCTATTTCCGGCTGTGTTTGCTCCTGCGATGATGAGGATGAGGAGGATGTTTGAAAGAAACATGTATATGCCTCCTGTGATCCAATTTTTCGCAGAATATCCTTGGGTAGTTCATAATCATGACAGCATTTGCCACATCTTTTCATTCTATATCTAATAGTCAAAACAGCTGTCAAACTCTTGATGCTCAGTCTATTCCGCAATTTTGATTTTATAACTCCCATCTGACTGAAAATACGCTCCACGTCCGCATTAGAATGAGGCAAAATGAGCACAGTTAAAGCTAAATCTGTAAGATCTTGGAAAGGATTTTCACCGGTGGCATCCCTGTATGAGGCTATTTCTGCCCACAGTCCAAGTGTGTCAGAGGTCTGTGTCCACTGCATATGATGAAGTTTTCTCCACTGGAAATCGATGCGGGTGAGAGTAGCTGCATCTTCTACAAACATTTTAGCAAGATCCAATATACAGGGCTTCATTGGATGTAGACATTAACTTCCACTAAGACATGACATGGACTGCAACACTCGAACGTTATCGGGTGTAAGTAAACGCAGCTGTGTCAATAGCTCTATTAAAAACTGGATGCACCTTCTACGAATTTTTTCTCATCGGGAAACTTGTAGTCTGCTATTTCTTTCTCAAACTCATAACCTAGATTGGGATTAGGATCTAAATAATCTTGAATAGCATCAATTGAACAATCTTCAGCGGATGTTGTCCGTCATTTATTGAAGCAAAAAGCTCCCTGTACTTTGCTTGACGAAGACTTGAGTGAGAAAACCAGTTATATGTTTCTCTAATCATGAACTCTATGTTCCTGGGCAGACAAGCAGCTGCAGCCTGTGGCACTGTCAGCTGAAGGGAATGACATACACACCTAATTAGTACCAGATGAGGAACTGTAAAGTCAATGGAAGAATGTACAAATGGGTAAAAGCATACTTG
The DNA here is from genome assembly GCA_963921405.1 of Cepaea hortensis. Taxonomy (NCBI): domain Eukaryota; kingdom Metazoa; phylum Mollusca; class Gastropoda; order Stylommatophora; family Helicidae; genus Cepaea; species Cepaea hortensis. Next base: position 27,189,403 of record OY992892.1, on the reverse strand, counting down.
CACAACAGAAGAGCCCGAGTACAGATAGACGGACTCAAGAGCAAGAAAGTACTACTGCGTCACGGTGTTCCTCAGGGCGGAGTCCTGTCCCCAACACTTTTTCTAATCTTCATCAATGATCTTGTTGCTAATCTACCCGATGGAATTAAAGCGGCAATGTACGCCGATGACCTGGTTTTGTGGAGCGCAAATGAACATGCATCAGTGGCCACCATATTGCTACAGAGAGCTGTAGATACATTTGTTGCATGGGCGGATAGATGGTGTATCAGCATAAACACTGACAAGTGCAGCACCACTCTATTTACCCTTTCTCCAAAACAAAAGGCAGGGAGCATTCAGATAAATGGAACACCCCTAAGAGAAGACAAGGAACCAACATACCTTGGTGTAACATTCGACGACAGGCTGACATGGAGAAAACACATCAAAAAAGCAGTAGCAAAAGCCAGAAGGAAAATTGCCATCCTGAGAAAGCTAACTGGAACCACTTGGGAAGTCAGTGGGAAAATACTTAGCAAAGTTTATCAACAGACCATACGACCACACTTGGAATACGGGTCAACTGCGTGGTGTTCAGCATCAAAAACTACATTGCAGGAGCTGGACATGGTGCAAAATCAAGCTCTTAGAGTCATCACAGGAGGGATGAGATCAACCCCTATAGTAGCAATGGAGAAAATGGGGAGGACACAAGCTTTAAGAGAACGCAGAGATACAAAAACACTCATACAAGCAGAAAAGTTTCTCAGCTTGCCAGGCCACCCTATGAAAAACCGATTTGAAAACTTAGCTATGGGGCGGTTGAAAAGAAGTAGTTTCATCCACCAGGCCAAACAACTCTGCAGAGAAACCATCGATCTTCCAACAGTTGGTATCCCCCTGACAACCATTTCAGAGCAAACCCCGTGGAAAGATGAACATAGAATATCGCTACAAATCCAGTCAAAAGTGAGAGGGATATTTGACAAGGAAGAACAGAACAGTGTACAGCGCAGAACAGCCACTCTCAGCTTCCTTGATGGCGAATACCCACAGGACCTATGGATCCGAGTTTACACAGATGGGTCAGCACAAAATGCTGTTCGAAATGGAGGAGCGGGAGTGTACATAGAATACCCAAATAATACTAGAGACACGGCCAGAATTCCAACAGGAAAGTACTGCCATAACTATGATGCTGAAATTGAGGCAATCAAGATAGCCACAGAGAAATTACAAAATACCAGCCATGGTACACAACCTGTGGTGATATTGACAGATGCAAAATCCGTAATAGAGGCGCTCCTGTCTGGGAAATTGCCAGTTCTGAGGACACTACTTTCTAAACTTAGCAATCAGCGTAAGATCACCATACAGTGGATACCATCCCACTGTGGAGTCCCCGGAAACGACAGAGCTGATCGATTGGCTAAGGAAGGAGCAAAAGAAGAACAACCTGATGTGCCTATTACATACCACCAAAAGAAAAGAATGATCAAATCAGTCAGAAGGCCACCAAACCTTACTCAAGACGACTGCCACGTTATGGACAGACCAGAACAGGTCATTCTTCTGCGCCTCAGAACAGGACACAATAGATTACGCAACCACATGTATACAAAATTCAAGATTGGTGACTCATCCATGTGCACGTGTGGTTTGGCGTCGCAGACAGCAGAGCACATACTCCAGGATTGCCCAAACTACAGCATATCCAGGCGAACCTTCTGGCCTAGAGAGACAACAGTGGAGGATAAACTCAATGGACCGTTGAATGAACTAAAAAAGACTGTTGGATTCATACAAGAGACAACATTGCAGTTATAAGCATATTTCAGGCGAACGTAAGAAGAAGAAGAAGGAACTTTTTAATTGTGTATATACTCCATTGTTTACACCTGTCATGACAGTCGCATTGTCAGTGCCGAGTACATCTAGTCTTTGCAACTCAAGTCCATTCTTGTTTAAACAATCTTTTAACGCATTGCATATTGCCTTTGCGTTGCAGTCACTCAGTTCAACTAAATCTAGGTAAGTAACCACAAACTGCTTTCTTGTCTCTGAATAGTGCCTAATAGCTACTCCAAGTAGCTTAGTTTCAGAAATGTCATTGCTCTCATCAATCAATTAGCTGTATTTACTTTTGCCAATATCAGCTGTCAAGTCTGTTGTGAAATATGGTGCAAGTACATTTGAAATAACTGCTCCGCACTTAGTTCTCCTAAGCTTAAAGTTCTTGCAACCTTTGCTGTCACCAAAGTGTACCTTGCAGAGTTCACTTAAATGGTCAACAACGCGAAGCAAACAATGGCCAGCTATGAACAAAGAATGCATCCTTCTGTTTCTTTGACATCATCTTTCAGTTTGTCAAATGCAATTGTTGTTTGCCTTTGCGTATGAATGGTTGTTCGGCTTTCTGATGTTTCGTTGTGTTCTTGTGCCTCTCAATATCATTTAACCTGGCTGCAACTGAACATTTGCAATATTTGCAAAAACACTTAGTATTATCCCCTTCTACTTTTAACAACCATTTTTGAAATCTCGTGTCACTAAGCCACTGTTCTCTGAAATGTTGATAATATTTCTTGCTCATGGTGAAACACAAATAAGCTTAAATGAAAGGATAATGTAGACACCACAAAATTATGAACTCGATTACAAGCTAATGTATTGACGTTTGGACTTGTCTGCAAGATGGCGTTCGCTTTCAGCTAAATCGTATTAAAGGGAGTTAAATTAGTTGAAAATTGCGCGGTAACATACTAAGACTGTTTTACTCCCTCGCTTCAGTTCAAATTCGGCTTTTTAGTGTTCCCAAAATGAATTTTAAAGTAATTTTTACCCTCCCCAAAAAAGCACCACAAAAAAATTTGGTGAAGCACTAAATTTACGCGGCCGCGCTAAAAGCAAAATTTTCGCACTAAATAACTTAAAAAAGCACAAAATTTAGTGCGAAAAGCACTAAAATGGCAACACTGATGGCGGCTACTATACTACTAGCAGGTCCTTCCCGGAACGTCGCTCCCATCACGGCGCGTCGTAAAGCCTTTCGATTCCTGGCCATTTCTCCTGCCTCATGACTATCCAGGTGTCTGCAATGTCCTGTGCCCTCTTCGTGCTGGTGGACCCCTGCTTCTTCTGCCAGGAACCACGCCTTCCATCACTGCTCTTTCCAAGCCACTGGGATATTTATCGTGGCCAAAGTATTTCACCGGTTAGCGGGATAGGGTATTCCCTATCAAAGGAAATGTAAGATGATGCCTCCGTTAGTCTACGGGATACCCTTGGGCAAGGTGGAGTACCCGTTTAGCACCCCCCCCCCCCCCAATCAGGGTTACATGAAGCCATGGAAGTAGGTAGTGGATGGAGTGTGAGAGTAACCAACAGATTGATGTTGGTTATGGTCTGCTTTCTGTGGCGATAGGCAGATGATCTCATCAGTAGAGACAATGGCTATGGCCACCGACTAGTACAGTCACTGCCCTGAAGGAAAGCAACGACAAATTTACTTCTGCTAAACTTGCCAAGACACCTTAACAACTATGAAATGAATATTGAAGAAGGTTGGCTATTAAAGACGATAAAGCAAAGAAAATTGAAATATATTGGTCACCTGAAACGTCACGAAAGTTTGGAGAGAACAATTATGGAGGGGTATATGCCTGGGAAGAGAGGAAGAAGAAGGCCAAAGAGAAGATGGGTGCAGGATGTGGTGGATGATCTCCAGATGGGTGTATCGGACGCGGGACATCTTGCTAATAATCGAGAGGTTTTCAGGAAGGTTGTTATGGGAGCGAAGTTCTATAAATGACATGCTACTGAATGAATGAATGAATGAATGAATGAATGAATGAATGAATGAATGAATGAATGAATGAATGAATGAATGAATGAATGAATGAATGAATGAATGAATGAAATTATTTCAGTTTCCGAACCATGCTAATGTTTATGAGTCAGTGTCTTCGATGCTCAGATAGCTTCACAGGACCAACTCTTCTTTAGTGAGCACTATTTGAGAGGAGAACTGTGTCATCTGCGTATCTAAGTTATGGGGTTTAATTTCCATCAATTTCAAATGGATATAAATTACCTCTGGTCTCATTTTGACATTTTTCATTACATCTTCTGCATATATATGTTAAATAGGTATGGAGAGAGAATGCAACCTGTTTGCGTCTCAAACCCGTTTGATATTTCACAGGATACTCCGACAGCTGCCTGTTGATCACATTTTTCTTTTGCACTAGCTCACTTTGAACTCAAGCGTAATCCATACACATATAGTAGCATGGACTGAATTTTGCGTGTGGATTAGCTTTCGCTATTACCAATGTCCCTCGCTATCAGGCGAGAAATCCGATTTCAGAGTTACTTGTAATTTACGTTCCCAAGTCAAGGACGAGAAGTCAACATTTTAGTCTAACTGTCCGGTGTAGGGGTTGAACCCCTTATATCGGCAACAGCACACTGATTGTTTAAGAACACGTGCTCTTATCCAATTAGTGAAGCTGACCTCCAAGATATATTATATCGTAATTATATCAAGGCCGGTCTCTCTGGCTGTGGGGTTACAACACTTTCTCTCTGTAATCCCGTTTATCACGCAGAGTCTCGCAGCGGAGCGAGAACTGAGGTGGTTCGACCCCCGCTCGTGACTTGCGGATACTGAGCCGGCCGCTCAGAAAGCAATGGCAAACTACTGAGCGTAATCTTGCCAAGAGATCAACAGACAGCTGAAAGATGCTGCTGTTGACAGCTAAGTCCTGTAAAAGGATACGCAAATTAAAAAAAAAAAAAATTATATCAAGCACCTTGCCGTCTTGACACACGCTAGTTTGTGCTTCAAAAAGGCATAATAACCATTACCCAAGGCGGTAGCGAATGTGACTCATAAGGCCAATTCGCGCTGTAAATGTTCGTTCAGTGGGTGCATGTGAACACGTGGTCATTTACACCATCATGCACCATCTTACGTCTCACACGTTCGGTGTGTGACTTATCTGCAATAATTTTCTCCTTTGTCTTTATTCCATTTCTGATGCTAGCCCTCCATGCAACACGTTCAGCGGCGTTTGCTCCCAATTTGCATTATCAATGCCTGTATCAATCATGTCCCGCTTACACACATCTTTGTATCGTGGTAGAGGCCGACCCTGAGATCTCTTACCCATCTGTAATTCATCAAAAAAGATGTCCTTTGGTATTCTACCACCATCCATCCTCCTAAGATGTCCTGTTCATCTAAGTCTACGAAGACTGAGCGTGGAATAAACCGTCACACAACCTGATCTTTCCAATACTTCAGTATTTGTGATTTTGTCTTGCCACTTAATACCAAGAATTCTTCGCAGACACCTTATATGAAAGCTGTTTAAACGTTTCTCTTGGTGTGAGTAAGTTGACCAGGCTTCACTGGCATAAAGAAGAGTACTAAGGACACAGGCTTGATAGACAATGACTTTTGTTTTGGCAGTAAGCTTCCTGTTCTCTCAGACTCTTTTTCTTAACCTGTTCATTGTTGTTGCTGCCTTACCAATCCGGATGTTGATTTCCTGATCTAGGGTTAATTTGCTATTTACCACTGATCCTAGATATGTAAAATGGTCTACCATCTCTAAGTCGGCGTAGTCACTAAAGATTGATGGTACGCCATGTGCACCTTGTGATATAATCTGTGTCTTCTTTTTGCTAATTGTTAAACCAAATTCAGAACAAGCATTGGAGAATGCAGATAGTAGACATTGTAATTCTTCCTTAGAGTGGGTCGTAACTGCAGCATCATCTGCAAAAAGCAACTCTCTGATCAGTACCCTCCTAATTTTGGTCTTGGCTTTCAATCTCTGAGCATTGTAGAGGCCGCCATCTGAGCATGAGTGAATGTATATACTACCATCCTGATCACGAAAGGCATATTTCAGTAGAAGTGAAAAGTATATTCCAAAGAGGGTGGGAGTTAGTGCACAATCTTGCTTAACTCCGCTCTTGATTTCAAACTCTTCAGAAGTTGCACCATCAAACTTGATTATACTCTTCATGCCTGTGTGGAACGATTCCACAATGGACAGACGAGTTGGTGGGCAGGCAATCTTCTTTAGTGCCTTGAACAGACCCTCACGACTGACCAAATCAAATGCCTTTGTGAGGTCGATGAAGGTAATAAACAGTGGTTGATTCTGTTCACGGCATTTTTCTTGCATTTGTCGCACTGAGAATATCATATCAATGGTAGACCGGTTCTGTCGAAAGCCACACTGTGATTCGGGGTAGACTTGATCTCTTAGGACTTGAACTTGCGCAGAACAATTCTGGCAAATACTTTTCCAACAATACACAGATGTGAGATACCCCTATAGTTGTTGCAGTCGCTCCGATCGCCCTTGTTCTTGTACAGTGTTATGATGCTTGAATCTTTGAAATCCTGTAGGACTTGTCCTTCTCGCCAGCATAGCTCTATTAGCTGGTGGATCTGTAGAGTGAGTGTGTCTTGCCCACTCCTGATAACCTCTATTGGAATCCCATCCTTACCTGGAGCCTTGCCAGATGCAAGTTCATGTATAGCTCACTTAACTTCTGTTATGGCGGGAAGTGTGTCCAGGTGGTCAAGAGTTGGTAGAGCCTCTATGGCGTTGAGGGCATCATCTGCTAGTTTGATCTCACTTGAGTAAAGCTCCAAATAGCGCTCTACCCATCTGTCAATCTGCTCTTTCTTATTAGTTATGATTTCTCGAGTCAAGGTTTTCAATGGTGCACTTCTTTTGATCATTGGACCACAGGCTCTCTTTATTCCTCCATACATGTTTCTGATGTTTCCCTTATCACTTGCGATTTGAATGGACTGACAAAACTTGATCCAATAGTCATTTACACACTGCCTGACAGCATTTTGCACATCCTTCCTATCTTGCTTTAGCTCACTCAGAGTGTTACGCGTTGGTCTTTCCTTGTTTCTTAAGAAAGCTATCTTCTTCTTATCAATCAAGGGCTGCAGAGGCTGGCTGTTTGCCGCAAACCAGTCCTGCCTCTTATGGTCCACAGTGCCGCAAACCCCTACGGCAGTTTTATAAAGAGTTTCCTTAAGTTTATCCCACCTTTCACTTACTGTACAATTTTCTGGTGTACCAGTGAACGCGTCTTCAAGTTGCCGTTGAAACTGAAAGCACTTTTCAGGATCGTGAGTGTTAATAATATTGATACTGGGGCTAGATTTGTGTTTAGCTGTGTAGATTCTCTTTGGTCTCAGTCTAACCCTTGCAACAACCAAAGAATGATCCGTATCACAGTCAGCACTGTGGTAGCTTCGAGTCAATGATGTATGGTTCAGATGTTGTCTCCATGTGATAATGAAGTCCAGCTGATGCCAATGGCCGGATCTTGGATGTTTCCATGTGACCTTAGGCAGCTCTTTTGTTTAAAAAAAAAAGGAGTTTGTAATACATAGGTCATTTCTGGTGCAATGCTCCAGCAGCCTTTGCCCATTCATTCATGCGACCGATGTATTTTCCAAGGCACACTGGCCATGAACTCGAGTCTTTGCCCACACGAGCATTGAAATCACCGAGCATATAAATGTTGTCAGATTTTGGAACTGCCTTGATCACGGAGTCTAACTCCTCATAGAATGAATCCTTCACATCACCAGAGGAATCCAATGTCGGTGCATATGCAATAATAATGGGGGAAAAAACCACAAGAGGTTGCCAAGCGCAGGTATATTAGTCTTTCATTACCTCCTGCTGGAATTTCAATCATTCCCAGTAGCGAATTCTTCACTGCAAAGCCCACACCGTGTTGCGTTTTTTCTGCCTGCCCTCTACCCTTCCAAAAAAATGTGTAATTGTTTTCCCTGAGTGACCCTTCCTCAGCGAGGCGAGTCTCCTACAGGTCAGCAATATCAATGTTAAGACGATTGAGTTCGGCATCAATCACAGCCGTTTTTCTCACATCGTCAATATTGGTCAAGTTAGTGGAAAATCCTGGACACATGGTTCTCACGTTCCAGGTTGCAAGCTTGAGGTTTCTATTTTTTTCTTTTTATTAGTACCCGGTGCATTGGTTTTACAGCCTGCGATTCAGATTTTGTCCTAGCCCCAAGCACCCATTGAAGCAGAAAGGCTGTGGCGTATCAGCACTCAATTGGCCAGGGGCTGCCCAGCTTGAGGCGGGCGTAAGCTGATCAGTGACACCTGTAGGTTTTAAATATTGAGCTGAAAGCGATCAGCGTTGCCAGTGGTGGGTTGTGCTCAATATTTAAAATTCAGATCCCGAAACAACCAAATAATCAATTTGATTATTGCTCACTGGATTTTAGGTGGCCTTGTGTACCTTGCCAGTGAGAAGTCCTGATCGTTCGGGTCCACATAGATTGACGGACGTCAGTCGCGGTGATAGGGCAATCTTGAGCTATAGCCTACGATAGGTGACGTTGTAATGTTCTGTTATGATAATTTGGCCGTGTCCAGCGTGTGCCGCGTGGTTATACACCCGCTTCACACGCCAGTGATCTGGGGCTTGTTTCCGGATCCGGTCAAGGATATGCACTACTGACGAGCTCAAATGAGGGTGAAACTCGAGTATGGTGCTTCCATATTGACGCGGACAGGCCTTAGGTTCATACCAGAAAGCGATCAGCGTTGCCAGTGGTGGGTTGTGCTCAATATTTAAAATTCAAATCCCGAAACAACCAAATAATCAATTTGATTATTGCTCACTGGATTTTAGGTGGCCTGGTGTACCTTGCCAGTTAGAAGTCCTGATCGTTCGGGTCCACATCGATTGACGGATGTCAATCGCGGCGATCGGGCAATCTTGAGCTATAGCCTACGATGGATGACGTTGTAATGTTCTGTTATGATAATTTGGCCGTGTCCAGCGTGTGCCGCGTGGTTATACACCCGCTTCACACGCCAGTGATCCGGGGCTTGTTTCCGGATCCGGTCAAGGATATGCACTACTGACGAGTTCAAACGAGGGCGAAACTCGAGTATAGTGCTTCCATATTGACGCGGATAGGCCTTAGGTTCATACCAGAAAGCGATCAACGTTGCCAGTGGTGGGTTGTGCTCAATATTTAAAATTCAAATCCCCAAACAACCACACCTGTAGGTGTTTCCAACCGTCAGAGGCAACGCGTTGCGCCCCATGTCTACGCCAACTGACAGGGACTTATAACCCGTAACAGTTGCCTCTCGCTTTGATTCCGAGACCGGTTAAGATCAGAGATGGAGTTATTGCCTCTCCATAGCATAAAACCTTGGCTAAAATATAGAGATCATGTGTTGCCCATGCAGTATGATCCCTCTCTCAGCCTGCCCAGTTTACTCCAGAGGAAAGGTAACACCCCTAAATCTGGAACAAGACAAGCTGCAGAAGCTGCCGGATCAGCAAAGCAATGCTCTAACTGTCCGCCTGTCGGAGCTTCGATCCTAGACCAGCTGCCAACCAAGGCTTAGGGCCTGGTATGCCCTGCCATGACATTTTGTCTTTAGGTTGCATTTCCTCGCACCAGGGTAGCGAAAAACAGAAAGCAGGTAGTATCGTCTACTGTCATACGGTAGCTCAGTCATATCTGACTAAGACGTGACGGGTATATCAGATCATAATATAATTAATGAGTTACAACGTGATCAGATATCCAAGAAACCCCAATATCACTCATGATGTTCCACAATTTCTGATGATGAACACTGTCAAATGCCTTACTGAAGTCTATGAAACAAGTATAAAGTACTACATTGTACTCTTTGCATTTTTCAAAGACGATTCTCATGTTGAAGATGTGGTCCCTAGTTCCTCTGTCCAGTTTGAAACTGCATGTACTTCATGTAATTCGTAATCTAATTTACTTCCAATCCTCTTCATGATGATTCGCAAGAGGATTTTGTGGGCATGACTTATCAGTGCGATGTTTCGATAACTTTTGCAGCTTTAAATGTTCATTCTTTGATAGGTGGGTGTAAATTGTTCTCTTTCATGCTTTGGGTCAAATGGCGCTATTCCAGATCTTCCCATACCATGAACTGTAGATATTGACGCTGGCTTCTCCCGTGTGTATTAGTTCCGCTGGTACGTCATCACAACCTGTTGACTCTCCTGTATGTATTAGTTCCGCTGGTACATCATCACAACCTGTTGACTCTCCTGTGTGTATTAGTTCCGCTGGTACATCATCACAACCTGTTGACTCTCCTGTGTGTATTAGTTCCGCTGGTACATCATCACAACCTGTTGACTCTCCTGTGTGTATTAGTTCCGCTGGTACATCATCACAACCTGTTGACTCTCCTGTGTGTATTAGTTCCGCTGGTACATCATCACAACCTGTTGACTCTCCTGTGTGTATTAGTTCCGCTGGTACATCATCACAACCTGTTGACTCTCCTGTGTGTATTAGTTCCGCTGGTACATCATCACAACCTGTTGACTCTCCTGTGTGTATTAGTTCCGCTGGTACATTATCACAACCTGTTGACTCTCCTGTGTGTATTAGTTCCGCTGGTACATCATCACAACCTGTTGACTCTCCTGTGTGTATTAGTTCCGCTGGTACATCATCACAACTTGTTGACTCTCCTGTGTGTATTAGTTCCGCTGGTACATCATCACAACTTGTTGACTCTCCTGTGTGTATTAGTTCTGCTGGTACATCATCACAACCTGTTGACTCTCCTATATGTATTAGTTCCGCTGGTACATCATTACAACTTGTTGACTCTCCTGTGTGTATTATTTCCGCTGGTACATCATCACAACTTGTTGACTCTCCTGTGTGTATTAGTTCCGCTGGTACATCATCACAACTTGTTGACTCTCCTGTGTGTATTAGTTCCGCTGGTACATCATCACAACCTGTTGACTCTCCTGTGTGTATTAGTTCCGCTGGTACATCATCACAACTTGTTGACTCTCCTGTGTGTATTAGTTCCGCTGGTACATCATCACAACCTGTTGACTCTCCTGTGTGTATTAGTTCCGCTGGTACGTCATCACAACCTGTTGACTCTCCTGTGTGTATTAGTTCCGCTGGTACATCATCACAACCTGTTGACTCTCCTGTGTGTATTAGTTCCGCTGGTACATCATCACAACCTGTTGACTCTCCCGTGTGTATTAGTTCCGCTGGTACATCATCACAACCTGTTGACTCTCCTGTGTGTATTAGTTCCGCTGGTACATCATCACAACCTGTTGACTCTCCTGTGTGTATTAGTTCCGCTGGTACGTCATCACAACCTGTTGACTCTCCTGTGTGTATTAGTTCCGCTAGTACATCATCACAACCTGTTGACTCTCCTGTGTGTATTAGTTCCGCTAGTACATCATCACAACCTGTTGACTCTCCTGTGTGTATTAGTTCCGCTGGTACGTCATCACAACCTGTTGACTCTCCTGTCTTCAGAACTTGTGTTGCTGATCACACTGCCTCTAATAAAGGTTCTGGTTCTTTCTGTACACATTTGCATATACTACCTGGGCTATTTGTTGTGTCTTCGTACATTTCTTCACAAATTATTACCTCAAAATCATAATTATCGCGACAAAATGTTACCAAAGGCGAAGGAGATTTCTCAACAACTTTGAGGCCATGTACAAGTATGTGTGTGTGTATTGTTATGAAAGGAAATGGCGTTTTTAAAAGTACACATTTTCGACCCAATTGTCAACATTTTCTATGTTAGAGGCAAGGTGGTTCTGTATGTAGACCATCTTGTCAGACGTCCTGTTTTTTATATATATATTTTTTTTAAATAAATTAAATACATGTAAGGTACTATATTGACAGTAAATGACAGTTTTTGATAGAAATACATGTAATTCATTGTCCCGAAATATGGTTTCCGTTTGTCTCTCCCCCCCCCCTCCCCCCACCCCGGACAAATGAAAGATTTAATTAAATCTTGATTTTCAGTTGGTAGAACTGTTTAATTTGAAAACTTCAAATGCAATAGTTTCCCCGGGAAGGTTAACCCGGTCAACAAATGCCCGCAGAAGTCGGATGTGTCGGCCTAACGGCGCAAGAACGCAGCTCTGCTGTAAACAGGTACAACGCAGTCACATCCGGAAAAAAAATCCGGATGAACGCAGAAGAAGAAGAAGAAATGCAATAGTTTCGTTTACATTATCGCTGTCGTTAGCACTGATTGTCATTTTTCTGTCTATTGTGACTAGTGCAAAAGTATTTGTAAGAAACCATTCCGTTGCGTATTGCCAAGGAACAAGTGCGACACAATGACGTAAATTAGACAAGAGTAAAGAATCCCAGAACAGAAACGCTAGGAAATGACGTGACAACACAGAATCGTCACACGGCAATGTCAATAGAAACACAGACTAACTTGGGAGTCTTCAACAAGGCGGCAGTTCATGTTAATTCTGCAACCATAGGTCGGCTAAATATTTGGCTTAATGGCACTTCAGTGGCTGAAGGACAAGCCATTGAAGCAACGCTTGGTACTTTTGCTTTAATTCACCCCAAACAAACTTCGTGAGTTATATTTAGCGTCACGAGCTATATTTAGCGCCGACGGTGATCTCCCTGTGTTCTGCTGGAGTGCGTGTCAGTGCGTTTCAATTGCCCCACACCACAGTGTTGTTTCTTTGGGGCTGTGGCAACCCGTTTCTGTGTGAGTGTCTGTCTCCCTTCGATCCTCATTTGCATCGGTCCTGCAAATCTCTTTCCGGTTAGGGTTAGGGTTAGGGTTAGGATTAGGGTTAGGGTTGTGTGTACCCTACCCCTATCCCTAACCCTAACCCTACCCCTAACCCTAACCGGAAAGTGAAAGAATAGCGCACACCGCCGCATAGAATTGCGCACCGAGCTACGGCGCAACACACGGAAACCCCCTGAATGTTCGGCGCAACACAGGGAAGCCCTGGATGTGACGTCATACCCTGGGATTCCCTTTTGTTTGGGGTGAATAAAAGCAAAAGTATGAATAAGCAGGCAGACGCAGTAAACTAGATTTCTGCGAAGCAGCACGAGGCACATTGGGCGGAGTGACAGAAGGTTTCCTCGAGGACGAACAAGGACATTGTTGATCTTCAAACAGGTGTGGCTTTGTAACAATCAGGGATCTGAAATATGTTATTCTTACGGTCCAACCTAGACAGAATAATACGTAAGTTACATTTAATTATTATTTAGTATTGTGGCAAGCTTGTGCGCTACACAATAAACGGCGTCACAACTGTAAGAAGGTAATTGTGTGGATTTCGTCAATTTTGTTGGTTCGGCTTCTCATCTGCCGTTGCGTTCGAGCCGAGTTCATTTATTTACACAGTTCTTTTGGAATTTACTCTACACCCCGAGATACAGCATGGCACGTATCCACTGTGAAGTGGTATAGGGAATTGCGTATTCCAATGACTTCCTGTTCATCACTTGGTTGTTTCTCAATGGTATCTCTTAGTCTCTCTAGAACAGTGGTTCTCAACCTTTTTTGGCCCGTGCCCCCCTTCATAAATTTTTCAGGACGTCATTCCCCCCTTTCGTATTTCCTCCCTACAAATTCCCTCCCCCCGCCCCTGCACAGTATACGTAATAATTGAAGCTAAATTTAGTAACACATACTAAAAGAAGTTTAGACGTCTACATAAAACATGATTTGCTAGTCTACTTACGTTATAAAATGAATTTCAGAAGGGTGAGACGTACAGAACCGTAAAGTATGAAGGGAAAAACAATACCAAGTAGGTCGGTTCTTGTATTAATGCGATCTTGAAATAATCTTCATTCCCCCCATGGAAACCCTAAAAATTCCCCCCTGGTGGGGAATTCCCCACCGGTTGAGAACCACTGCTCTAGAATGATCCTGCTGAATATTTTTCCCAGGAACTGACAGCAATATTAAACTTCTATAATTTTCACGCTAATGTGGGCCTTCTTTATTTGCTAGCTTCTCAGACTGCTGGCATTTCTCAGTTTCCCAGATTCTGCCAAATAATTTATGCAGTAATTACGTTGAGGTATTTATATTAGTTTTAATAGCCTCTGTTGAGATACCACCTAGACCACCAGCTGTCCCATCTTTAGAAGTTTCATATCTTTGCCAATTTCTTCGTTAGATAGTTAAAAGTTTTACTACTTTCTCCGTCTGGGTGCATGGACTTCAGAGCCACATATTTTAACCCCGGGACTGCCACAGGGATCTGCAGTCTCACCGGTGCTCTTTAACGTGTATACGAGCAAGATTGCAAACCTAGAAGCACCAGGGGTTGGAAGGATACTAACATTTGCAGATGATATTCTTGCATATAGGCAGGGGAGAGATAGGGAGCAAACAACCCAGGAGCTACAGGCGACAGTAGACAAAGTGATTGACAGTTGCACTGAAATGAGTGCTGTCATCCACCCGGAAAAGGCAGGATTGTAAGAACTGATGTCCCAAGCCTCACGATTGATGGTAGAAGCGTCAACAGAGAGAACAAACTGAAGTATCTGGGAATCACATTTGACAGGAACCTGTCTTTCAAGGACCACGTGGAGTCGGTTGTGACAAGATCTCAAAAGGGACTCAATGCACTTAAAACTATGGCTGCAATGGACACAGAGCAGATAATACTTTTTACACTATACCAGCACTTGATCCTCTCGGTGATTGATTATGGACTAGGACTGCTCACTGTCTCAAAGTGTCAATTGGTGAAATTAGAGCGCATACAGAACGAAGCTATGCGGGCCATTCTGGGATGCACCAGAGACACCCCAGTAGTGTGTATGCGTTACATCCTTGGTTTGCCGACTGTTGCTGGTAGGCTCAAGGTGATGCAGGCGAAGGCATACCTCAATGTAGTTGCAGACACAGATCACCCGTTGTATGAGGCGCTGGACGTAGTTAAGGGTCAGCGACTGATAAGAGGGAAATCATGGATGGCTCAGGCGGAGGATACGATCAGACAGGTGTGCATCTTGAATAACATTAGGCGAGGAGAGGAGTGGGTCAGAGTGCCAGCGGAGCAAAGTCCAAAGTTATAATCACATTGAGCCGGGAGTGCAGGGAGTGGCCAGCAGGGGCCACGGAAGTGGAAATCCAGCAACTAATTCAGGATAATGCTCGCCCGGGCGATGTGATTATATACACAGATGGTTCGGTGTTGAGAGGCAGGAGAAGTGCCTGGGGGTTCTTAGCAAAAGCTAATGGTCGCCGTTTGGTGCAGGAGAGCCTAGCATATGATACCACAACATCTAGCTTAAGAATGGAGGTGGAGGAGGTCAGTGCAACTTTCCGCTGGATAGAGAATACTATACACACACACATCGTGATTGTAACTGACTCAGAAAGCATGCTGAGTAGGGTGAGGACAGGCAAGCTTCGTGCAGAGTGGCTTGCTTTGCTTCGGAAGTCACGCGTGACAAGCATCGTCTGGATCTTTTCTCCGGGCATGCTGGTGTGCTGGGGAATGAACAGTCGGACAGATTGGCTGGGTCTGCAAAACTTGGTGGAGTATTGATGCATGATATGGCAGACGTGGTTGCGGCCTTGTGGGAGCACGTGTACACCTCGGAGGAGCAAATGGATCACCATGGTCTGGCAAGACTGCGACAGCGAGGGGTGACACGACGCTCAGAGGAAAGGCGAGACGGACATATAATCAGATTGCGACTGGTACCATTAGTGTTGGAACTCTCCGCTGGCTGCTGAGGATGGGGACGGAGCGCTTGTGGGAATGCCCCGAATGCTGTGATGTCGGTTCCTAAATCAATCAATCAATCAATCAAGTTTTACTACTCTCTTTTTAGTTAGTTTTTCGCAGTTGATGTCCAGTCCGAATTCTGCAGACTGGATTGCACAATTTATTGCCAGGCTTATCTGGCCTCATCTCGTCAGGTGCATACGGCACAAATCAGAATGACAGATAATGCCAAGGATTGCATTTGGTAATCTATTATTTGTGTCTACGTGATTCAAAAATAAAGACAGACAGAGTGTTAAACGATTTGCTTATTATACAAGCCTCGCGTAATCTACTTACAGCCTACGCCTGTACTATGAAGTATGACGCGCAATCATGATTATACTGTACATTTAAACACCTACAGGCAATCATAACTTCAGATGGAAGATATTGTACAGCGATTAAGAGCAGATTAGGTCAAGCAAAAGCTGTATTTCAGAAAATGAAAATTATTTTGTGCAATAAGCCACTATCATTTTATGTCAGAAAGTGAGTATTGAAATGTTATATAAAACCCGTTTCGCTGTATGACAGTACATCATGGAACGTGAAGGGGTGCATTAGGAAAACATTACTGGTGTGGTTTCCGAAAAGAACGCTACGATTACGTTGTACTGCCAGAGTAGCTAACAATAATTGCACGGAAAAAGCTAATGAAAGTAAAACATTTTGTACAACTATAAGAAAGAGACAAATATAATTATTTGATCATACTCGTATAAACAGAAGAGAGACATGGGAAAACACCATAATGAGTAGCGAGATAAATGGGAGAAGATGCAGACACAGATCGAGTGACAGGGTACTAAATGGGCTGAGACGGTGGCATGGTGGAATATCATCAACGGTGTTTATCCAGAATACCAAGAGCTGAGATCTTTGGGGAGATAAGAACGCCAAGACCAATTGGCAGGCTCCTGGTGATAATCAATACAGAAAAATAGGGTGACCAGGTGTAACAAAACGGCCAGTGGCCCATGTCCTCATGCCTTCTTTGGGTTCGGGAACAGAGGGAAACCACTTTCGGGAGCCCTCAGTTCCCCTATCCGCTCAACTCCCTTAGAAGATAGTTCTATGGGTTACTTTTACACCTAGGTCCATTAAAGAGTACTATTAAAAGTCATACTTTCTTCGGGAAAACCCGATAGTGTGCCTTGCACAGGATACGCACTTGTGCACTTTGGGCAGAGAAAAATGAACGTCTCAACTAAGCACCACAGTTTGATCTGTATGATATCTAGGAAAATTGAAGATTTCGACAAATTTGATGTAGGATTCTTGTGTAAACTTTCACGGGATGGAAGGTAAGAGTGGGTTTTATTTATTCATACCCGACCTTTGCCTACGAATCTCTGGGGTCTCGACTGGTGAGACGAATTGGCGAAAAGCCAGTCGTGCCATGTCGGGAGTGGGTCGACAACTGGCCAACGTGGCTAGGCATCTTATCATTTGCCTAGCATTGGAACGAATCCGAGCAATAGATTTCACCCGATGGTTTTGCTTGTTCTTGGCATCCGATGGACTGTTATTATATTGCGTCCTACGTCCCCAATTCGGTATCGTGTCAGCTTTACATGGAATAAGCACGGCATATCTACTATCCGCCGGAATGAAGGGAAGGCTCCGTGGGGACGGTCCCCGCCCATCTCTGTTCTATTTACTAAGGTCCGCACTGTGATATATCTTTCAGCTTTTAGCAAATATAGTAGCAAGGTGGACCAAATAGGAATTGGTCGTTAAAATGATTCCAGTGACAGAAATATACCACTTCATATCACTGGGAAGAACAATAAATCATCGAAAGAAACTAGTTTATGCGAGGCACAGTTTGTGCATTGCGGCGACGGCTCAGATGAGAGCAGCGGCCGAAAAGTGTAGTGTCTTCTTTCATATTCTTAATAGGGACATGGAAACACTATTAGTTCCACACAGAACCACCAATCTGATAATCTTTAAGCGGGAAAGGGGGTTAACTAAAATAACCACGGAGTGCCCAAAACCTAGGGAGGTAAGGGCGGGCACCACTGAACCTTATCAGTCAAAAGAGGCTATTAAGTAGGGCACCGAAGAGTGGTCCCGATGCAGAGATGGATAAACCATTAGGCAAACAAGGCACGTGCCTAGGGCACCAAGCATTTGGGGGGCACCACAAGTCCTCAAGAAAAATGTGTATCGGTAGCGTAATTGCATGGCATAAGCAAATCGCAAATGTAATATTGAATTGCACATTATTTAACCTTGGTCCCACAACCCGGGGGTAAAATATCCCCCACCCAGTTTTTTTTGCTATTTTAAAAAATTTTTCTTCAAGGTTTTTGTGTGCTATTTTTTGACTTTTCTGGGATATGTTTGTGCTACGTAACGCACTAATGCGTAGCGATAAATTCACTTCCGTTTTGGTCTGCTAGTGAAAACAATTGTGAATAGTGCTAATTTGTCGACGTGTCATTGAATGACTGTACATTTGCATAACGGCATAACTTTGCATTTTCGAACATTTGTATAAACTACTTACTGATGTAGATATTACTAATTTAGCTTACACAGCAAACTTGATTTGACGAAGGTAAGGTTAATAGTTACACTTTTTACTTTCGTTTTCGTTTTCATCTAAGGGTTTTTAATTAATATATATTATATAATATATTAATACATGTACAGACCTACAAGCACTTGGAATCAACGACTGGCAAGAGAAGGTCCACCAGAGAGACGAATGGAGACGGATTGTATTTGCAGCAAAGAACCTCAATGGCTCGGAACGCTGAAGAAGAAGAAGAAGAAGAAGATATATATATATATATATATATATATATATATATATATATATATATATATATATATATATATATATATATATACAGACGTCTATTGGTAGTTAGTGTTGAAGGAGTTCATTACTGCGCTTTAAATGTGCTTTTATCGATTTTGATAAGCAATTATTGATAGGGGCCTAAGTATATTATTCCTTAGCCTTATTTTGCATAATGTTCTAATATTTATGTAAATACATTTTCGTTTAAAAAATGTAATTATGAATAATCGGAAAATGATACCTTAGCATACCCACTTATATTGATTATATTATTTATTCATTTTTCATTTACAGCTTTTCACATACTTTTTTTCAGATTCAGGCCCCAAGATGAAACGTGTTCAGTTAAGTGGTGCAAAAAAGAGAAAACTAGCTAAACAAAAAGAGCACACTGTTTCAGTTGTAAAAGCTAAGAGCAGAAAATTAACGAATTATTTAGTTTCGGTTAAGCAACAGGTGGAACAGGATTTTACTGACACTATCAACCCTCTTGATAAGTCTACTATAGGCTGTTTTGCAAATCCAGACACTGCATTAGTGCTTGAAAATGAAATTTGTGGTGACCCACTTCAGTCTGCCGAAGATGATGATAAAGATGAAGATGATAAAATAAATCAAGCAGTAGATCCAGGACTGTGGATTGACTTCTCGGCTGATGATGTGGCTTACTGGGTTGACTGTGGGCCCACTAACTGTCAGCATCATTATGGTCCCTTTGATAAATCTTGCCGTATTTATGCTGAAGGAAAAATAACAAGATATTGTTCTCATAAACTCATATATGGCACAAAAGCAAATGGTGAGCAGTACAGGAGAGAATGGTTATTGTATTCACCATCCACAGGATATGTGTACTGCTTTGTTTGTAAACTTTTTGCGTCTAAAGGTTCCACAAGTTTGGCTGATAAAAATGGGTTCAGTGACTGGAAAAATAACATTCAAGTTGATAATCATGAACAAAGCGCTACTCATAAAGACTGCATGTTAACATACTTAGCTCGTAGACAAGGCTCGGGTCTACTACAAAAGCTAGAAGAGCAAATAAATGAAGAGTACATTTACTGGGAACATGTTTTGAGGCGAGCAGTAGCGGTTATTTGTACTATAGCTGAGCGTGGTCTGGCTTTTAGAGGGACACATGAAAAATTTGGATCTTTACAAAATGGAAATTATCTAGGGTTGCTGGAGTTGGTCAGTCAGTTTGATCCATTTTTAGCATCACACATTGCGAAATATGGAAATTCTGGAAAAGGAAATCCTTCTTATTTATCCAAAGCTATATGTGAAGACCAATGAACAAGTCCTTCAAGAAACAAATGAAGATCGTAAACTGATCAGAGACATTAGACGTAGACAGTCACAATTTTTTGGGCATGTTATGAGAAGAAATGATTTGGAGAACTTGGTGACAACTGGTAAGATCGAGGGGAACAGACCAAGGGGAAGACCTAGAAACAAGTATCTGGATGGCTTGGCCTTGTGGCATGGTCGAGACAAAAACACGGAACTGATCCACGACTCTGTTGATCGAGTGAGATGGCAGAACATGACCGCCCACGCTTACCGGCATGGCACATGATGGATGGATATGTGAAGAACTGATTGAAATTATGTCCCAAAAAGTCCATGTAGTAATTGTAGATGAAGTAAAGGCTTCCGGTTATTTCAGCTTGTCAGTAGACTCAACACCTGATATTTCACATATAGATCAGTTAAGCGTTGTTCTTCAATATGTGCTAGATGGAGAGCCCATTGAGCGCTTTTTGACTTTCTTGGAGCTGCAAAGTCACGCCGGTGAAGGTATGGCTAAGCAAGTGTTGCAGTACTTACGTGAAGCTTGCAATATTGATTTTTCGAAATGCAGAGGTCAGTCCTACGACAACGCAGCTAATATGTCTGGGTGCTACAAGGGCATGCAGAAAAAAATTCTAGAAGAAAATGAGTTTGCTATATACATACCCTGTGCTGCCCATTCACTAAATCTGGTAGGCAGAAGTGCCGTTGACTCTTGTTTAGAGGCAGTAAACTTCTTCCGTACAGTGCAACTGATCTATACTTTTTTCTCAGCTTCAACCAAAAGATGGAAGATTCTGAAAGGATGCCTTGTGAATGAAAAGCTGGTAAAGTCCCTTTCCGATACTAGATGGGAAGCACATGCTGTTGCAACTGAAGCCATTCTAACGTCTCATCCTCAGATATAGAAGCGTTAGAATGTTTACAAGAAGACGAGTCACAGAAGGGGGACACCAGAAGAGAAGCAGAAAACATTGCAAAGAAGATGCAAGAATTAGAATTTGCTTTCATGCTTGTCTTTTGGGAAGAAGTGTTACAACATTTTCACAGGGTCAGTCAAGCTCTACAAAATGAGCACGTGAACTTGAAAACGTGTGCTGATTTATATTCTTCACTAGCAGATCACTTGCATGAATCTAGGAATGAATTTGAAAGATTTGAAGAAGCTGCAAAAGAAATAACACCAGGTGTGGATTATAAGTCAACTTTGACCCGTAATCGTAAACGAAAGACAGTGGTAATTGATGGTGATGCCCCTGAGGTATCTCAGAATGCCAGAGACAAATTTCGTATATCTGCTTTCTACACCATTGTTGACAAACTTGAGACAGAGATGCGTAGACGAGGACAGGTATATAATGATCTAGCAATTCGATTTTCTTGTTTGGTCGATGTACCACAAACATCTCAGTGTTGTGAAGGACTAATAAATGCTTATCCTGAAGATCTGAACAATAATTTATATTCTGAACTACAACAGTTCCACTCATATATTCGCCACAAGTTTCGTGCATCAAAATCTGACAACATCACGTTCAGTCATGCAAAACTCTACAAAGTAATAGTTAGAGACAACATCGAGTGTGCTTTTCCAAATGTAGAAATCGCCTTGCGCATATTTTTAACATTAATGGTTACGAACTGTTCAACTGAGCGCTCTTTTTCTCAGTTGAAACCGTACAAAAAATCCAAGTAGATCGACAATGAAACAAGAAAGGCTTGATTCCTTATCTTTGCTGATGATTGAGGCAGACTTGTTGCGCAAAATTAACTTTGATGATGTACTCAAAAACTTTGCCAGACGTAAATCTAGAAAAAAGAACTTTAAAATGTAAATGTGTGCTCTCTCTGACTTTCTTATCTATCAAAAAAGTTACAGTATTTTTGTCTACTATTATTACAAAATTAATTAACTATTAATTTTAATATAGAAATACCTTATTGTAGGTTTTATATGAGTGATAGTAGTACAAACATATGTGTTTACATTTCACAACTGTTTTTCTTTGTTAGTTTTTTGCATAATATTGAACATACCAGCAGTCAGTGGAAGATCGGGGGCCCGGGGCAGTAGGGGGCACCCATGTGGGTTTGTGCCCAGGGCACCAAGATGGCTTAATCCGGCCCTGTCCCGATGACACTGCTTATGAACAATTTACACGTTCTCCTACACATCTTAAAGGAGAGGGGGGAACACACATACATACCCACACACCGACAAAAGCGTTGGCGTGAGAAAGGAAGAGTTTGTAAGTGAGAGGGAAGCCAGGAGACGAATGTACCCAGTACTCAGTACCAATATACAGGCATGGCATGAGAGAAGAGAGTGAATCTTGTATGAAGAGAGTATGTAAAGTTCATAGGGTCAAAAGACACAACCTACACAAGCTGGAGGCCTAGTCTAGAAAGGACGCCGTCAATCTTAGGCCCTCCTAACATGTCAGGCCAATTCACTCAGGTCTCCTCTATAGTTCTATTATAGATTTATACACAGTACCTACTGCCAACTGCTATACTGAGGCCATTAGGGGTCTCCATGTTTTCTGTACCTGAAGTTTAAGCGAGAAGCTCTCACCAATGTTTGTCATCTCCAGGGTCCTTCTCCTGGTGGAGACTTTGGCCAACGGTATCTTCACATCCAAGAAGCACCCATTGTAACACCGGCAGATATAAATATATGTAAAACAATGGAAGCTGGTCCTAACCGCAGTACAGGACAGATTGTTCACACAAGCTTGGGGAAGATCCACTCAACCTTCAAAGTACAGTGTTCCTTACTGTATACCGCACGCCAGTGAAGACGTTGAGTGCGGGCAACGGACCACATATTCCTAGTGGGAGACACCCACATATTCCTAATATCTATCTATCTAACATAATGAACTGTATTTCGTGGACTGTGTGGGTGAACATCTAGGAAACATCCAGATGGGAAAATGGCTGCAGATTCCATCAGAAATGAACTGGGTGTTTTGTGGGGGACTATTGTGTTGACATTCTGGCGGCGGCATTATGCACAGTGTATCTGTGCGGGCTGTTGTTTGTCGAGACTCCTGTCTTTTCCACTTTTCACATTGGGCAGTGGGGAGCGTTTTGTATGATATTCACTGGCACAGGAATGGAGCATAATGGGGATGACCCGTTGCTGTGAAGTTGGAACTGCTACTAACTACTAACTAACTAACCCACATTAGTATGTCCACCTTGTTTGCCTTCATTCACGATCAATTATTTTGAAAACTGTCTGTTGCATCGTTATGAAATTTTTCCAGCCGTCTTATATTTACCCCCACCCAAGGAATATGTCTTTGATAGGTCCAAAAACAACTTAAATCATTGAAAGCGGCAACATTCCTTTGATGTTTTGCTTAACAACTAGTGATTTCTTGCTAACAAAGTTATTTTTACGGTAATGGGAGACCTGCAAATTCTGATGACACACAAAGGCGTATCCGGATTCGTATGGGAGTGGGTGCAAGGAAAGAACTAGCTTAAAATCGACAGGGTCGGCTGCATTGCACAGGGTTGTTATCCCATATGGCTCAGTTTCTTTCCGCAGCGCGGAAAGCGTCGCACAAAGCACGAACTCCGTAGCTCCAGCGACGACTCTCGGGAGTCTCCGAAAAAATGCACTCGTGAAATGAAGGACGCGGCCCGGAATCGAACATACAACCTTCGGAGCCCGAGTCAGACGGCTTGACCACTTCACCACGGAGAATCCCGAGAGGGGTGCAATGTGTAATATTAGTAAAGACAGAGAATTTACAGAGGCACGGGGTACATAATTTGTAAATTAACAGGAAAGTAGAAGTAATATATTTCTTACCATATTTTTCATTTCCTTCTTGTTTCTTCAGCTGATGCTGATGCTGTAATGTTTAGGGCCTGTAATTCGTCTGAATAGTTGAAGCAAAATATCTCAGTAAGTGTGTACGTAGATTAAGGTCTGCGATCTGCGATCTGGACGATTCCAGTAGGTTGATGATTGCTCTCGGTTGCATAAAATTCAATCCATCCTTTCTCCAATAGTCCTCTTCCTCTTTCAACACATGGTCCTGACGTTTTTTCCAGTAACTTTTATCAATATTTAATAGCGCGGACAGACAGACAGACAGACAGACAGACAGACTGACAGATATAAAGAAAGGTAGGTAGGTAGGTAGGCAGAAAGGTAGGTGGGTGGGTGGGTGGGTGGCTGGCTGGCTGGCTGGCTGGCTGGCTGACTGGGTGGGTTGGTCGGTCGGTGGGTCGGTCGGTGGGTCGGTCGGTGGGTCGGTCGGTGGGTCGGCCGGCCGGGCGGCAGGCAGGCAGGCAGATAGATAGATAGATATATAGATAGATAGATAGATAGATAGATAGATAGATAGATAGATAGATAGATATCGGTAGGTCGGTCGGACGGTCGGTCGGCCGGCCGGCAGGCAGGCAGGCAGGCAGGTAGGTAGGTAGGTAGGTAGATTAGATAGATAGATAGATAGATAGATAGATAGATAGATAGATAGATAGATAGATGGATGGATGGATGGATGGATGGATGAATAGATAGATAGACAGACAGACAGACAGACAGACAGACAGACAGATAGATAGATAGATAGATAGATAGATAGATAGATAGATAGATAGATAGATAGATAGATAGATAGATAGATAGATCCCCGCCAGGAGCCGGGCCGAGCCAGCTAGTTTATTTATATAATCACGTTTCATGAAAGAACCCACAGTTTGACGACACCTCTGAACTATAACACTCAGTCTGTGCAAAAACGAAAAACCGCCAGACATTTTTAAAAATAGCGCGAATGTGTCTTGCTGGCGCTGTAATACTCTTAAAATGATGGCATTAATGGCGGGGCAGAAAAATATATACAGCATATAAACAAACATTGAAATCTGCTGTACAATCTCCAGAACAAAATTTTTTTTGTTGGGTGGACATAATGATAAGGTTATGTACTAAATCTCATCATTTTTCCTCAGTTGGTTACTGAGATATTGAATTTTATATTGAGGCAACAACAACAACAAAAAAAACACTTTAGCCCATTCCCTCAATTGACTTCAAAGGCTGGAGGCATTGGCCATGTCTTTTGACACGACATTCACCCGTGTGCCAACTCTCAGTAGCAAGGAAATTCATCAAAAGGAACCAGTGCGATTCCCAGGTCAACGAGACATCGGTTCAGCTGGGTGGCCACTCCTAAACTCCTGAGATTTCTTGTGTTCGACCAGTTGTTTACCTTACCGGCCATCAAGGAAGGAACGCTTGACACGCTGGGTGAGATATTCGTGAAGACGGACTGGTCAGGATCTGACTCCATGGTCTGTGATGAATAGAATCTGAAGGCTCTGTGCCTGGACCGATAAAATCATCGCCTCTGTTTATCTGTAAATAACTACCTGTTTTAACTGCCTAAATCTCCAACCGTGTTGTCCCATAATAAGTTATTAAATTGAGGAAGTTCAATGTTACTATGACTATGGTGATGTTATCTGTTGTCAGCCAGAAAGACACCTCAGGGGTAGGTCCTGGGGTCAAAAGAGAGAGTGACAGTGAGACCGGGGAACGGAGGAGGGTTGGCAGACATAGACCTACCCCAGCCAGGGCTAAAGAATAACACTGAAGTATTGTGACAGGGGTATTTGGAACCCTCCACATAAAACCAGGGAAAATATGTGTTAATGGTTACGATACAAATATATGACCTGCCAAAGTCTACAGCATCGCAACGAGAGCATGAGCAATAACGGTTTCCTATTGCAAGATTCAGTGACAAGCGGGAACATGATCAAACTCGCCTACTGATAGACATGCAAGCAGACAGACAGACAGACAGACAGACAGACAGACAGATGCATGGATAGATGAATACTCAGACAGACAGACAGACAGACAGACAGAATTAAATTGAACTTTAGTTTAAAAGGGTTACAAATTGGGCACGTCTTACATTCGGCCCTTCCAATTACTCATCTTTCGTTCATCAACAGTGCATTATACATTCACATAGGAAAAAAAAACATTGTCAAATGAATGGTGTAAGCATAAACGATGCATATTATCATGTTCTGTGACACACCATCCTCCCACACACACATCCCGCACCAAACCACGCACACATCCCTCACCCACTCACACATCCCCCAATCACCTCCCCACCCATACACATCTCACCACCATCACTCACACATACGCCAACCCACACAAACTCACCCACACACATGCTCCACCCATCTACCCACCCACCCAGACACCCCAAACCACACACATACATCCCGTACCAACCTACACACATCCCTCATCCACTCACACATCACCCACTCTTTCCCACACATCTTTTCATCCACACACACATCCCCACACACACATTTCTCCACCTACCCACACATACCACCATCAAACACATCCCCCACCGACACACACATCCCCCACGCATACACACATTCCCACACCCCCTACACACGTCTCAACACACCCATCAACACACACACACATCAGCCACCTACCAACACTCACACAACCCCCACCCGCCAACACCCACAAAAACACACCAACCCAAACACATCCCCCTGCCACACATCCCTCACTCACCCACATATTCCCCACCCACACATGCCCCATCCATGTACACATCCCTCCACCCACCCACTCATCTCCGCACCCACCCAAACAACCCTAACCAACCCACACTCACCCACACCTCCCCACCCACACACACTTCCCCATCCACATACACATCAGCCACACCCATCTCCCAACCCACCCACATACCCCCACCCATACATCCACACACCCCCACCCTCCAATAACTACCCACTAATACACACATCCCTCACCCACACATCCCCCACCGACGCACACACACCCCACCCTGACACATCCCTCATCGATAGATAGGCAGACAGACAGACAGCTAGAAAGACAATCAGACAGACTGACTGACTGACTGATAGATAGACAGATAGGTAGGTAGGTAGGTAGATGGATGGATGGATGGATAGATGGATGGATAGATAGATAGACAGACAGACAGACAGACAGACAGACAGACAGACAGACAGACTGACAGACAGACAGACAGACCGACCGACAGACAGACAGACAAATAGATAGATAGATAGATAGATAGATAGATAGATAGATAGATAGATAGATAGATAGATAGATAGATAGATAGATAGATAGATAGATAGATAGATCATGAATGATGCATGGATGGATAGATGAATAGACAGACAAACGGACGGACGGAAGGACAGACAGACAGGCAGACAGACAGACAGAACGAACGAACTTTATTTTAAAAGGGTAACACATTGGGCACGCAGGCCCGTCTTACAATTGGCCCTTCTAATCACTCATCTTTCATTCATCAAATGTGTATGTTACATTTACATAGGGAAAAAACATTGTCAAATGGATTTTGTAAACATAAATACATATTACGCATGATACATTCACATGGGAAAAAAACATTGTCAAATGAAAGTTGTAAACATAAACAATGCATATTGCAGTGTTATGAGACACACACCCCAGCCACCCACACATCCCCCAGCCACCCACACATCCCCCACCAACCCATACATTCTCCACCATCCACACCTCCCCCCACCCATCCACACATACCTCCACGCACTCATACAGACCCAGGCAAACAAACATGCTGCCACCCACCCACCGATCCCTCACCCACATAATCTCCCCATCCACACACACTACACCCACCCATCCCTTAACCGACATGCACTCACCCACCCACATATTCTCCACCACCCACCCACACACCACCAACCACCCAGCAGAACACACATCACACAACCACACACACATACTCCCTCCAACCCACACATTCCGCACCTACCCACACACACATCCCGCACCCACCCACACATCCCACTCTCACCCACACACACACACATCACCCAACCTACACCGATTCACCCACCCAACATCCTCCACCTCTTAACTACACGACACCCACCTATACACACCCCCCCCCCCACCCACAAACATATCTCACAACCCACTCACACATATCCCCCACTCCTAAACACACCCCCCACCACACAACCACCCCCAACCTCCACACCCCACAAACACCACACAGACAGACAGACAGACAATCAGATAAACAGACAGACAGATAGATAGATGGATGCATGGAAGGATATATGAATAAACAAACAGACTGACCGACAGACAGACCGACAGACAGAGATAGACAGACAGATCATGGATGGATAGATGAATAGACATAACAAATTGGGCACGCAGGCCCGTCTTACATTCGGCCCTTCCAACCACTCATCTTTCATTCATCAAATGTGCATGTTACATTTACATAGGGAAAAAACATTGTCAAAATGGATTTTGTAAACATAAACAATGCATTTTTCAGTGTTATGAGACACATCCCCCATCCACCAACACATCCCCCAGCCACCCACACATCTCCCACCCACACACACCTCCCCCACCACCACACCTCCCCCACCCACACATACCTCCACGCACTCACGTAGACAAACATACATGCTGCCTCTCACCCACCGATCTCCCACCCACACACATCTCCCCACCCACACACATCTCCCCACCCACACACACTACACCCACCCATCCCATAACCGACACGCACTCACCCACCCACATATTCTCCACCACCCACCCACACACCCCCAACCACCCAGCAGAACACACATCACACAACCACACACACATACCCCCTTTAACCCGCACATCCCACACCTACCCATACACACATCCCCACCCACACATCTTCCCACTCACACTCATTTAGACAGACAGACAGACAGACAATCAGAACGACGGACGGACGGATGGATGCATGGATGGATGGATGCATGGATGGATGGATCGATAGATGGGTAGATGGATAGACAGACAAACAGACAGACAGACAGACAGACAGAACGAACTTTATTTTAAAAGGGTAACAAATTGGGCACGCAGGCCCGTCTTACATTCGACCCTTTCAGTCACTCATCTTTCATTCATCAAATGTGCATTGTCAAATGGATTTTGTAAGCATAAACAATGCATATTATGCATGATACATTCACATGAGAAAAAAAAAACATCAAATGAAAGTTGTAAACATAAACAGTGCATATTGCAATGGTGTGAGACACATCCCCCATCCACCCTCATTTCCCGCAGCCACCAACACATCCCCCACCCACCAAACCTCCCCCACCCACCCACACATACCTCCACGCACTCACACAGAACCTGCCAAACACACATGCCGCCACCCACTCACTGATCCCCCACCCACACATATTTCCCCACCCACACTGACATCCTCACACACCAAGAAGAAGAAGAAGAAGAAGAAGAAGAAGAAGAAGAAGAAGAAGAAGAAGAAGAAGATGATGATGATGATGATGATGATGATGATGATGATGATGATGATGATGATGATGATGATGATGATGATGATGAAGAAGACGAAGAAGGAGGAGGAGGAGAAGAAGAAGAAGAAGAAGAAGAAGAAGAAGAAGAAGAAGAAGAAGAAGAAGAAGAAGAAGAAGAAGAAGAAGAAGAAGAAGAAGAAGAAGAAGAAGAAGAAGAAGAAGAAGGAGGAGGAGAAGAAGAAGAAGAAGAAGAAGATGATGAAGAAGAAGAAGCCACACACACATACCACCGCCAACCCACACATCCCGCACCTATCCAAACACATATCCCGCACTCTCACAATTTTCCCCACCCACCCACACACACATCAGCCAACCTACACCCACTCACCCACCCAATATTCGCCAACTCTCAACTACATATCCCCACCTATACACACATCCCCACCCATAAACACATATCCCCACCTGCCCACACATATCCCCCACCCATAACCCAAAAACACACACCTCCCACCCACACACACCCCGCCACCCACATATACCCCACCCACACACATCCGCCGCTCACACACATCTTCTCACAACTACACACCTCCCCCACCCATATACTCATCTCTCACACACATCCACCCACTCACGTACTCATCCATCAACCACTCACACCCACACATCACCCACGCGCCCATCAACACATGCATCTCTCATCTACAATCCCATCCACACACACCCCAACCTCCCAGCCAAACACACTTCCCCCATCCTCGCATACATCCTTCAATCACCTGCACATCCCACACCTCCCCCACCTCTCACACATCTCCCCTCCCACACAAAACCCCACCCATAAACACATTCCCCCCACACACACACACATCCCCACATACATTCCCCATACACATACCCGCCCACACATCTCCCCACCCACTCACACATGTTCCATGCCAGCCTATTATTAGTCTGTTCATTCCACCGCACTCCCGCATGGCCAGAGCAAAATATCCGTACAATTCTCACAATCTGTGACCTCTGAAGCGATGCGAGCTATTCCATACGAAACGTTCCTTTCTTCACCTTACTAAGCATATGTTTTATGCAATAAGTCACTGTCCTTGAAAGTTAGAAAAAAAGAGTTCGTGCACGTTACATAGAAACAGATTTAACATACGGCTGCGAATCCTGGACAATTAGTAAACAGGCGAAAAAATCCCTGGAAGCCTTGGAGATGTGGTTTTATAGCAGAATGTTGAAAATTAATTGGACAGCCAAAATGAGCAATCAGAACGTTTTAATGAAGCTGAGTCGCAAAGACAACTTATCACAAATATCAGAAATAGGCAGTCATCGTTTTTTGGCCAAATTATGAAAGCTGGAACATGTTGTGACAAAAGAGTTAGAGGAAGACATCATGAGAAGATTCTTGACAGTATGGTGTCGTGGCACGGAAGGGAGTCAACACTTGAATTGATCCATGACGTCGGAGATCGTAATTAGTGGAGAGGCATGATCGCCCACGTTAGACGACAAAACACTGGATGATGAAGATGTAAGTTTTGATTTCCACTATTCTTTTGGGTTGAGGTTATTAGTTTTTCATTCCATTCATGACCACCGATATTTAGGGCATCATATTGCTCTTTGGTTATATCCCGGGACATGCGGGAGTCGAGGGAAATGAACTTGCTCATAAACTGGCTGGCTCTGCACCCCCTGCATATGGCCAGCCCATGGATCATGCCGATGTTATTAACGTCCTTAAAGACATGTCGAGAACAGAAGACTTTGACGTCAGTGAATCCACATCGCTGTCCAGGATGTAAGAATTGGCACGGCCAGACACGAGAGGTACATCAGGAAAACGAGGTGCCTCGTTAACCAACACAGAACTGGCACTATTAGCCACCGAACGCTGATGCATATGCTGGGGAGGGGGGGGGGGGATCTGAGCACCTATGGACCTGTCTGGAGTGCAATGAAGATGCCCCAACTAATAACTGATAACTGATCATCTCTGTCATTTCTCACTATATTTTCGGCGTACAGGTTAAACAAATAGAGCGATAGCACACGGTCAGGATGGACTCCTTGCTTGATGTCAAAACAGTCAGATGCCTCGCCATCTATTCTAACCGCTGCTTGTTGGTCTAGATAGAGCAGAGTTTCTCAACCGGTGGGGAATTCCTCCCAGGGGGGGAATTTTAGGGTTTCCAGGGGGGGGGGGGGATTAAGATTATTTCAAGATCGCGTTAATACAAGAACAGATTACTTGATATTGTTTTCCCCTTCATACTTTATGGTTCTGTACATCTCACCTGTCTGAAATTCATTTTATAACGTAAGTAGACCCAAAAATCACGTTTTATGTAGACGTCTAGACTTTTTTTAGTATGTGCTATTAAATTTAGCTTCCATTATTACGTATACTGTGTAGGGGCGTGTAACAAGATACGTGGAGGGTCCCAATTACCCGTCACAATGCTTCAATATTATTATCTAGCTCTGGCTGGGATAGGTCTTTGCTTGCCAACCCTCCTCCGTTCCCTGGACTCACTGTCACTCTCTCTTTCGACCTCGGGGCCTATTCCCTGCAGTGACTTTCTGGCTGATCCATAGACAACATGGCGATAGTCAGAGTAAACTATAAAGTAATTTTAATACCTAATAAAGGACAGCACAGGATAACATCCATGCAGTTAAAACAGATAGTTCACTACAGACAAAACAGGGACACAGAGTTCATTTCCGGCACAGAGCCTCGTGTCTTTCCATCCTAGACCGAAGAGTACTACAAAGTCCCGTCAGTCGACATCTGCCTCACCAATTCTGGTCTTCGTTAGTTTCCTCCTTCCCGATCGGTTGTACGAACAACAGGCTGCTGTAGAACCAAAGCCACTGGTTTGCGAGGACTTCTCTTCATAGTCAATTCACAGGTCATTTGGCACAAGGTTGGGAATGCTTTCAAATAATGGGAATAGTTCATGAATGTGGAATGGATATGGGTCTTTCAATATCACTGACACGGATGGGTAGGACCGAGAATGAGGTGTAGGTCCAGTCAGGAACATAGGGTCAACCACTTCTTAGTTGAGGTGGGATTTGTATTGAGCGTGTACTGAAGGATGCCACTAGATCAGGACTAATCGGACATTGATTCCTTGCTTGGATTCATTAGCCTGTGGCCGTCCTGAAAGTCCATGGTTCACCTGAGAATGTCTTAAGGTGATTCTAGCGTGGCCTTGCAGATCCCTTCTGCTCCTTTCAATTCCAGGAGGACCCTGGAGATGACAGAGATTAGTGAGCGACTAGGCTGACTTAAGTGCCACAATCCTGAGGACCAATAGGGCCTCAGTTAATAAATTTGTCATACCTTTTTCCCTACCAAATAAATTAGATAAGAGGCCCGAGTGAATGGGCCTGACATGTCAGGTAGCCCCTGGATTGGCTACGTCCTGGCTTGAGTAGACCTCCAGCTTGTAGACGTCCTGTTGGCTACCCTATGAACTTTTTGCATACAAGACTCACTCTCCACACTCATACCCTGCCTTTATTATTATTGGGCACATTCGTTTCCCGGCTTCCCTCTCACTTGCAAACCCTCTCTTTCTCACGACACAGCATTTGTGGTGTTGTGTGCGTAATTATGTGTGTTTCCCCCCTTAACTAATATTATATTAGTGGGTCTGTATGGAAAGAAGTGTAGTTCCCTATTCCCAGCAAGAATAGGAAAGAAGAAACCACCCCTTCCGGCCACTGCTCTCGTCTGAGCTGTCGCCGCAATGTACCGGCAGTGCCTCACATTACCCGTAGAACTAGATGATCTTATCGACCAGTAATTATTCAGTCCACCTGGCCACCCTATCCGCTAAAAGATGAAAGAGATAGCCCAGTGGATACCCTCTTCCGTTTTAAGAAGATAGCATACCGTATATATTTCGTGTTTATACTCAAATTACAGACAATACTATGCCGAGTTCCGGCCGTAAGAAGAAAGATAGCACCCGTCCATCTGCTGCCAAGAACAAGCAACATCATTTGAGGAAATATATTCCTCCGATTCGTTCCCATGCCATGCCAAGAACACGACTCTTAGCTAGATTGGTCAACTGACAACCCACTCACAATAGGGCATGGCCGGCTTTTCGCCAATTCGTCTCACCAGTGGAGACAACAGAGATTCACAAGCCAAGGTCTGGCATGACTAATTAAAACCCAATTATTACCTTTCCATTCTCCAGTAGTAGACTGCACTTCTGTCCCAATCTTTCAATTGTTAATTGACATGATGCAAATACCAAACGGTAGGTGTTGGAACGGACATGAATTGCACCAGAAGTTGCACTGGTGCGTATTTGGTGTAAGGCGCCCTATCGGGTTTGCCCGAAGAAAAGGCAGACTTCTTATATTTCTCTTAAGAAGAACGGGTTGTAAAAGTAACCAAGAGAACTATCTTCCATGGGGATTGAGCGAATAAGAGAACTGAGGGTTCCCGAAAGCTGTTTCCCACTGTTTACCCAAAATCAAAGAAGGCACGAGGACATGGGCCACTGGCGTTTCGCCACAGGGCGGGGGGGGGGGGACTTTTAGGGTGAAAATACGAAAGGGGGGAATGACATTCTGAAAATATGGTGAAAAGGGGGGGGGGGCACGAGCCAAAAAAGGTTAAGAACCATTGAAATAGAGCATTTTAAAATGTTGTACTACATGTGATGGAAAACCCATTTTCCTCATGATTTCCCAAAGTTTCTGGTGTTGTACACAGTCAACTGCCTTTGAATAATCCACAAAACAGGAGAATGGGTTTACATTAA
Source organism: Cepaea hortensis (assembly GCA_963921405.1). NCBI lineage: Eukaryota > Metazoa > Mollusca > Gastropoda > Stylommatophora > Helicidae > Cepaea > Cepaea hortensis. The sequence continues at coordinate 27,155,449 of OY992892.1, read as the reverse complement.
TTCTCTGCACTTCTCTATTATTAAACGCATATTGAGAATGTGATCGCTTGTTCCTCTTCCTTGTCTAAATCCAGATTGAACCACGTTAATTTCTTCTTCCATTTTCTTACGAAGTCTCCCCATTATGATTTTTAGTAGAATTTTACTTGCATGACTGATCAGGACAACAGTTGTATAGTTGATGCATAATTTCAAGTTGACCTTTTTTTGTATTAGAATGAAAATAGTTCTTTTCCAATCTTTTGGCCATATATCTGCCAAGTAGCAGAGCAGATGATATGACGCAAAATAAAGTTGGTGAGAAAATCGCGAAACAAATCTTACCAGAAACTAGGAGGCTGTCGTAAAAAGGAGAAAACGTCAGAGAGATTGTCAACAACAACAAACAGTCAGATCTTAGAGCTTGAACGAAGAGGCAGCACGATTCGATTCTCAGCAAGAAGATAACTTATGTACTGGCTGGACACTTACTCTGATGGCTAACAAATATTGGAAAGAAGGACGAGACTATTAATGCAAGATGTATATCGGATTGAAAGCCACGGACAAATGCGACAATATTAATTAGAATGGGACTCGGCAAGTCAAAACAGGCTGACACATAGGCAAATTGGTGAAGGACAGAAGTACCGGGACATGATAGTTATAAATATTTAATGTGTTCAACCGTTTACGATTCATATTTAATAATGTTTCTTTACCGTCCCGCCTGGCCATAACAGGCACGGTAATAATAAATCGGAATTGATGGTTTGGATTGTAAATCTGTAACAAGTTGGACTTAGACAAATAAATATTGCCTCAACAATTGTCTATACCGGCTTCGAGTCCTTGATTACCGTTTATATTATGCTTCTGGACACTGTTAGATTGGTGAAATCCCTGGATGCTACATAGCAAGTGCACAGATCACGCCATACAGAGGATAGAAGGAACTCCCAAAGGAAATGGTGCATGAAAACTATAGGAGACGAAGATACGTCACACCGACGCTAGCGTGACAACAAAATCATACGTTGTGCGACGACCAAAGTGAACGGGCGTGGATTCGATTTGGATAACAACTTGGTGTGGCTATTGGATTATTGGAGCAGCTGAAGGCTAACAGTGAACTCACTCCAAGCTAAGAACAGTTGGAAGTATATATGGAGAACGCCATGGATTTGAGAACGACGGGAAACCTTTAGACAAACAGAATCGGAGAAAGATGACAGCACAGACGCGGAGGGAACATATGAAGGACAAGTGATGCTGAGGGACAGCCAGGCGAACGTTGGACAAGCTGGGTAAACCATCTGGTGTATGTTTAGATTAGATGCCCCTCTGGTCAGAACAGAGACGCTAATTATTGCACTGTGAGATGTATCAGATGTGTCAACGGCCGTAATAAAACATTATTAGTTTCTGGAACTCCTATTTCACATTGTTTTTCAAAGTTCGTCATAACGTTGGTGACTGTTGTCATCGCTCCAACTTTAATGAGCCAGTTCCTTGCGTAAGTTCTAACGTATTTCCACATGGTAAGACACAGCGAAGAAGGACTTACGACATGGCACTGGACCGTTGAACGTTTGATGATGTTCGCATTATTTATTGCACGTTACTGATGTTCGCATTATTTATTGCAAATCACCATATAGCAATACCGTATCTTTTTACAAAATGCATGATATATTTGTATGCTTTCTTCTCCTCCCGCTTTAATTAATTCAGCTGGTATCTCATCACATCCTGGTGATTTACCATTCTTCAGGTTCTTTATAGCCCATACAATTTCATTTAATGAGGGTTCAGGTTCTGTCTCTGCTGTCATTGGTTCTTGTATCTCATTTATATCGTCACATTCATTCATACGATACATTCCACTGCAATATTTTTTCAATCACTAGGATTTTTCTAGATTCTGTTAGGGTATTTCCCAACTTGTCACAGATAACATTCAATTGAGATTGAACATTTCTTGTCAATAACTTCATTTCTTTGAACACTTCGTAATTTCTTCCATTCTTATGATATTGCTATATTCTAGTATATAAAGAAATTAGACGTAGACAGTCAAAATTTGTAGGACATGGATTGGAGAACTTAGTGACAACTGGCAAGATCGAAGGGAACAGACCAAGAGGAAGACCGAGAGGAAAATAAGTGGATTGCTTGGCCACATGGCATGGGCGAGGCAGGAACACTGAGCTGATCCACGACTAGACCAGGTGATAACAAAGGCCAGGCGGGGTTTGGCTGCGATGCGGGTGATGGCGGCAGCAAACTGTGAGCAGCGCCATCTATGTCTTCTGTACGAGGGGCTGGTTATGTCTGTTTTTGAGTATGCGATGGCATCCTGACTCTCAGCCGTAAGCAGATAGAAAGGATGGAAAGGATACAGAATGAAGCCATGCGCATGATTCTTGGATGTACACGAGATACAGCATGCAAGGCTATGCGCTACCTTCTTGATTTTCCAACCATTGAAGAGAGAATACAAGTTTGCAGGGCACGCGCCTACCTCAGAATTAACGCAAACACACAACATCCACTGCATAGTGAAATTAGGAAGGTGAAGGGCAGCAGGTTAAAAAGAGGACGGTCGTGGATGGGTCAAGCCGAAGACATTCTTCAACAGGTGTGTTCACTTGAGGACTTAGAACCTGGCGAGGAGTGGGTACAAGTGCCAACAGACTTCTGCACATCCTTTTCAGTTTGCATCCAACTAGAGAGAAAATGCAGACAAGAAAATCCGGCTGCTGTGGAGGCTGAAGTACCAGCGTTGATTTTCGAGAATTCGCTAGACGGTGATGCTGTCATCTACACAGATGGGTCGGTCGTCCGACATGTGAGAAGCTCATGGGCCTTTACGGCTCGGGCCGGAGGGAGAATTGTGAAGGAGGACTCTGGTGCTTTCACTGAAACCACAAGTAGCCTGACTATGGAAGTCATGGCAGTAAGTAAAGCAATAACATGGCTCGAGACACAGACATTCACTGGGGCATGTTTCCTTAGCGACTCAATGAACATGATGAAGAGGATAGAGGAGGGGTCGATCCGAAGAGAATGGTTGCTGCCTCTGGAGCGGTCTCGGCTGACAAAGATTAGTTTCATCTTTGTGCCAGGGCATGCGGGAGTACAAAGAATTGAGCGGGCTGACAAGCTCGCAGGTGAGGCTACGGTGGAGGGCGGGCGTGCCATGGACCAGGCTGACATTCTGAATGCTCTACAAGAAGTAAGACTTTTGCGCGAACCAAGTGATGACTGTGAATCTACAACCATGGCCAGACTGCGAGAACAGCAAATTAAAAGAGCGGTGGCCAAACAAGAACACTACGCAGGAAGCCAAAGAAGATTGATAAACCAACACAGAACTTGTGTCGTTAGCCGCTACACGCTGCGGGATTTGGTGAGGAGGGGATCCGAGCACTTATGGACTGAATGGTTCGATGTGCAATGAGGATGATATTTCGACTAACTAATTAACTAACTGCGTTACTCACGAGAATATACGGGATTATGAAGAAAGACGTTAACTGCTATGCCAGGGAGACCGGCCCTAAAACATTATCAAAAGCCAAATAATGCTGGGATTCTTCTTTTGTGTCGTTTGTCTGATAGTGAGGGCTGGTCTAGTTTGCAAGATCAGTCCCACGTCTAGCGTTCATTGTCTCGAATGGCTGTGTGAGATGCACCCAATCTGGATCTTCCCAGTCGACGCAAGTTAGCGAGGCAGGCGTTTCGAGAATGTAACCGCATCGTGAAGCCAGTGTCGTGGCTTGAGCGGGGAAAGAGCAAATTTGTACGACCGTTCAACAAAGTCTCGATAAGCGCCAACTCTCTCTCTCTCTCTCTCTCTCTCTCTCTCTCTCTCTCTCTCTCTCTCTCTCTCTCTCTCTCTCTTTCTCGATGAGTAGTGGGCCTGCAGTCAGTAAGCTGGCATAGCTTTTCGGTCAGCCCCACCGGCGTAGCTTGAAAGCTCGTCGGTAGGTAGTCTAGTGGTTTTGCATGTATCACCGGGTACCGTGGGAGTGCGCTGAGCGATTGCTACTCTTGGCCTGTGTGTGCGTGAATAGTCCGTCTGTGCGATAGATATCTGGTTGATCCTGCCAGTAGTCCTATGCTTGTCTCAAAGATTAAGCCATGCATTTCTAAGTTCACACTGTCTCACGGTGAAACCGCGAATGGCTCATTAAATCAGTCGAGGTTCCTTACATGATACGATCCTACTTGGATAACTGGCAATTCTAGAGCTAATACATGCTTACCAAGCTCCGACCCTCGTGGAAAGAGGGCTTTTATTAATTCAAAACAGCGAACGAAAGAAGAAGAAATTAGTTCAAAACCAATCGTCGTTGGCCTACGCAGGGCACGGCGTTCCCACTGGTGACTCTGGATAACTTTGTGCTAATTGCATGGCCTTACGTCCCGGCGACGCATCTTTCCAATGTCTGCCCTATCAAATGTTAATGGTACGTGACATGCCTACCATGTTTGTAACGGGTAACGGGGAATCGGGGTTCGATTCCGGAGAGGGAGCATGAGAAAAAGCTACCGCATCCAAGAAAGGCAGCAGGCGTGAAACTTACCAACTCCCGGCACGGGGAGGAAGTGACGAAAAATAACAATACAGGACTCTATAATTGGAATGAGTACCATTTAAACCCTTTAAAGAGGATCTATTGAAGGGCAATTCTGGTGCCAGCAGCCACAGTAATTACAGATCCAATAGCGTACACTAATGATGTTGCAGTCAAAAAGATCGTAGTTGGATCTCAGGTGCAGGCGGGCGGTCCGACTCGCACCAGTTCACTGCCCATTGTTCCTGCCCTACCGTCTGCTGGCTTTCTCCCGTGGATGCTCTTCGCTGAGCGTCCCGGGTAGCCGGCGCGTTTACTTTGAGAAAAATTAGAGTGTTCAAAGCAGCCCTCGGCTGCCTGAATAATGGTGCATAGATTCTATTTTGTTGGTTGTCGGAACTGGATGTAATAATTAACAGGGACAAACGAGGGCATTCGTATTGCGACGTTAGAGGTGAAATTCTTGGATCGCCGCAAGACAAGCTACTGTGAAAGCATTTGTCAAGAATGTTTTTATTAATCAAGAACGAAAGTCAGAGGCGCGAAGATGAGCAGTCACTACTTTCTTGGTCCAGGCATTTGATCTACGGTTCTCAGCTGAGGGATATGGCTGAACGCATCTAAGTCAATATCCCCCGGAGCTGAGGGTCTGGCCGTTATTCACCCTCTGCCTATGTAGGTGAGATGCTGAGCCTGCTACATGATTGGTCCAGACACTACTTATTTTACGTCTCCCAACTGAGGAATATAGCTGAACGCCTCTAAGCCAATATCTCTCGGATGTGAGGGCCTACATGGAGGTAAGATGCTGAGCCGACAGCATCTGCAGCCTACCTCGTGAACGTTACCAAAGGTCTCAAAGCGTCTCAGTCGCACTTAATGGTTACGATGTAAGTCTGTATGAAAAGCTCACTGAGTGAGCGTAACCAAAAGTGGAAAACGGACCAATAACACGGCATGGAACGCTTGGCTGGCGAATCCATTACGTGGAAGTCTGAGGCGAAAGTTTGCTGAGTGGATGTCGTCTGCAGACTGACCGTCCCTGGTCTGCGTGGGGAGTGGCCAGTAGCGAACGAAAAGCCCAATATACGGAAGTGAGGAAATGAAGCAGCCATGTGCAGGGCGTATCGATTCCTTGGGTGAGCCCGGTACCAGAGCGCTATGTGTCGGCTCTGCAATTATGGAAACCTCCTTGGTTGGCAGGGAATGCCCATGGACTGTCCCTGCCTTCCCTTAAGGGCTGACCTTGAAGTCTTCGACCGTTCTAACTTGACCAGCTGGGATGTAGACGGCACCACAACAGTGAGAGTCTCTCGGCAAGGCAAACTCGATTTAAAAGGGGGAAAAATGCCCGCTAAAGCCGGATGTGCTGGCCTAAGGGCGAATAACGTGACACACCGCAATTACGTCTGGAAAAAAAACACAATCCGAATGAACACAGAAGAAGAAGAAGAAGAAGAAGAAGAAGAAGAAGAAGAAGAAGAAGAAGAAGAAGAAGAAGAAGAAGAAGAAGAAGAAGAAGAAGAAGAAGAAGAAGAAGAAGAAGAAGAAGTTTGTCCGATATTTTTTTGTTTTCGACGTAATTCTGTTGTGTCGGTGTACAGAAAAGTTGCGATATTTGCACTTTTTTGCCTACACATTCGACTTCTGCGGGCGTATATTGACCGGGTTAGCCTTCCCGGTGTTTTCGTAGGACTGCCGCGGTCAAAAGGAGTTAACTTCCTCTTTGTCCCTCTGTCCACTATAAACATGCGCACTGGCCCGTTGGGCCATATTACATGCCGATCGAGGCATGGGCAGACTATGGGTATTCCCTGCCGTTCATAAAGGCTTCCATAAGTGCAGAGGCAACACATGACTCTTTGAAAGTGGGCTCACCCAAGGAATCATCACGCCCGGCACATGGCTTGCTTAACATCACTTCCGCATATTGAGCCTTTCGTGCACCCCAGGCTGTACCTTAGGGGATTTTTTTTTTTTTTTTTGGGGGGGGGGGGGGGGGGGTGTCATCTGGTTGCAGTTCGCAGATTTTGAAATTTGATAACGACCACACGCAATGCGCCAGAGTGAAACTTTCCACCAAATGAATTTTCTAGCCATGCAATTCTCAATTCGGTAGCTACTGTGATAATTTCTACCTAATGCCTGGAAACAAGTATTTTCTGGGGCTGCGGTGTTGCTAATCGGGGACATTCGGTATATTTTGTACAATTCTGAGAGACATGAAGCATGTTTTTTCCCCCTCCCATCTTCAGTGTTTCGTCTACTGCAGTGTTTCCCAACCTTTTTTGTGCCATGCCCCACTTAAGCCTTTCTAAAATTCATATTGCCCCCCTCCCCCGCCCCTCAACATATACATTATTTTTAATATTAAAAAATTGAAATGTTCACTAAATCAACTTGAATGATAGGTTTTAGGAAGAAATCACTAGGTAATTATTGAGCAAACACAGTAAGTAAATTTTCAAAACATATAATGGAGAACTGAAATTCAAGTACAAAATAATTTTAATGAAAGATTTTTCTATATTATTTTAATTATTAGTAATTATTTATTATTTAAATTTAGTGAGATCCTTGCGCTTGATGCTTGCTGCAAAGAGATCTTATGTCAGGTTCCAATTTAGTTAACTTCAGTCTCAAGTATCCCCGTTTTGTTATATTCAGCCGATTTCTTCCATTTTCGAATTGCCCCCCTTAACAGTCAAATTGCCCCCCTGTGGGGCGTGGGCCCCACGTTGGGAAACACTGGTCTACTGCATGTCTTGGGCATTTGAACCTAGCTGCAGTGGCGTCCAGAGGTTCTTTGATGCCCGGGGCCAACTCCTTGATTGGGTGCCCCTAAATTGTTCTTTACCTCATTCATTCCTCCCCCCCCCCGACTGCAATGTGCTGCCCCCTCTCCCTAACTGGATGCCCCCCTCCCGGATGGATGCCCGGGGCCAGCGCACCCCCCCCCACCCCACCTCTGCACGCCACTGCCTAGCTGTCTTTTGAATTGTCATTCGGTGGACATTTGAACCTGTCATCTAGTAGAAATTAAATTTGACGGACTTCAGAACTATTTTGTCAATGTAGTAGGGTACATGTTCGACATACATCATATACCCATGATGTGATGGTGCGCTGATGAGTGTCAGAAGCGTTTCTAATCAGTACATCTCTAGGAGGCGCCAACTCCGAGACCCCCCGTCAGTTTGGTTTAGGCCATTTTGGTCATTTATCCGTGTTGGACTTGGACGTATGGTTGAAATCTTGCAAGGGGTTCTATAAAACCTCACAGAACCCGCTGGCGCATTACAGCAGCCTGAACTTTCACTTATGCTTGTCACCTAAGTCAGCACACCATCTTGTACAAGGCATGCACTAACTTGTATTTGTATTAGCTGCGATTTCCAGTCTACGTCTGACTTCTGTTTAACATTTGTCATTGTTGTTGATTATAAAGCCAAGATATTTACAGTTTGTAACATTTTCAATTATTTCATTGTTGATTGTAATCCTCGGTTGAAATATCTGTGGACATTTGTGTGTGCGTTTTATTTTATTTTTTTAAGTTCAGAAAAAAAAAATATTGATCGTCACTGTGTATTTTGACAGACAGGATTAACTCGTCTAATCTCTTAGCACTATTTGAGAGGAGGACCGTATCAACTGCACATCTGAGTTCTAAAATTAGATTTTCACCAATTGTGAATGGATCCAGATTGTCACTGATCTCATTATTGTTAACGTTTCACATTACTGATGGATAGTAAACAAACATCTCTTAGACAACAACCGGCAGGGTTTAGATGCTAGTGTCACAGAAATGCATTCTAAGAACATACAAGCGCAAGTGATGTATGTAAATATGTTAACCAAAGCTAAGACACAGCCTCTTATTGATGATGAGAAAGATAGGAATACAAGGGCGAGTGAACACAGGCATCTGTTTCAAATAACAGAGCCATAATTACAAACTATCCGGGTACAACCTCGCTCAGAATAAAGGGCATTAATAACATCGACAGGATCCATGAGCAGGCCAATCTGCAGGGGATACAAAGCCAGCAAGTTAACGGCTCATTCATTTCCCGCAACTCCAGCATGTCCCCGAACGAAGATAAAGGTGACCCTACGGACAACAGACCTCCGCAGCCATCCAGTCCACGGTCTACGGACGGAACACGCCTCGACCTGAAAGTCCGTGTTTTACTGCCATCACCTCCATCGTCATGCTCTTTGTGGTCGCTGGCTTTTTGAACGGTTCGGCCCGCTAAACGTGCCGTGTATGCCCATGATGTTCTCTGTTGCTGTATAACAGATATATATGTTAATTAGTTAGTAAGTTAGTCGACAGATCATCCTCATTGCACATCAAACTATTCAGTCCATAAGCACTCGGATCCCCTTCTCAGCAAATCCCGCAGCGTGTAGCGGCTAACGACACCATTTCTGTGTTAATTTATTAATCTTCTTTGGCTTCCTGTGTAGTGTTCTTGTTTGGCCACACCTCTTTTAATTTGCTGTTTTCGCAGCCTAACCAAGGTTGTAGATTCATAGTCATCATTTGGTTCTCGCAAACGACTTACTTCTCGTAGAGCATTCAAAATGTCAGCCTGGTCCATGGCTCGTCCGCCTTCCATAGAAGCCTTACCTACAAGTCTGTCAGCATGCTCATTCCCTTGTATACCCGCATGCCCTGGCATGAAAATAAAACTAATATTTGCCAGCCGAGACCGCTCCAGAGACAGTAAATGACAGCATCACCATATAAAGAATTCTCGAAAATCAACGCCTGCACTTCCGCCTCATATGAAACCCATAAGCAAAAATACTCCATGTTGGATAAAGAGGTGAAATCAAGCGCACCAAAAGATCAACAGAACTTTATACACGGCCTGGCGCCCGACGCCGAATCAGCTGCTAAAACTGGAAACAACAAAGCCGTATTCCATATCATGAAACAACTATGCAATCACTCACCTACATCAAACACACCCATCAAAGACAAACAAGGTAAACTACTGTTATCTGATGAACATCAAAAGCAACGATGGGCAGAACATTTCAAAAAAATATTAAATAGAGCGCAGCCTGACGCTGTTCCCAACCTGGATGGAGAAACTACCATTCCCCCACTAGATGCCTCCTGAGTCATTCACCATGGAAGAGATTAAAGCAGTCATTAAAAAAATTTAAAAACAACAAGTTATTGGTGAAGATGAAATCTCAGGAGAAATGCTCAAAGCAGCAGATGAGAATATCTTACAACGTTTGCTACAGCTGATCAATGAAATCTGGCAAAACGAATCCCCACCACAACAGTGGAAGGATGGTGTAATTTTCAAACTGCCTAAAAAAAGCGATATGTCTGATTGCAATAACTGGCGTGGTATCACCCTACTGTCAGTACCAGGAAAACATTTTTGTAGCATGTTACTTGAGAGATTGAAAAAGTCTATAGATGTAAGGCTCAGAGAAGAACAAGCAGGTTTCAGACCAAAACGGTCATGCATAGACCACATCTTCGCTCTCAGAATAATCATTGAAGACTCCATATAATTCCAGTCGAAATTAATCACCAACTTTGTCGACTTTCAAAAAGTCTTCGTCAGTATCCACCGTCCTTCACTTTGGAATCTACTTAACATCTATGGTTTCCCTACCAAATATACCAACGTCATAAAATCCTTCGACAAAGAGACACATTGCTGTGTAAGAACAGAATCAGGCAACTCTGCCTGGTTTTCAGTGGAAACGGGAGTGAAGCAGGGTTGTGTCTTATCACCGATGCTCTTTGGAATAGCTACCGATTGGGTCATGCGCAAATGCTCAAACAACACAAATATGCGTATCCATTGGGTTGACAAAATTCTAGAAAACCTGGACTTTGCCGACGACATAGTGCTTTTGAGTTCAACACACCCAGATGCCAAGAGAAAATAAACCAACTCCATAATGTTTCAGGACAAATTGGTCTCCAAATCAACACCGCCAAAACAAAAACTATTGATCTTACCAACAGTTCAGACGACAGCAAATTAAACAACCACGTTCTTGAAAAAGTCAACAGCTTCACATACGTAGGAAGCAAAATGACATCTACAGGGGACTCAACGCCAGAAATATCATCTAGAATCGCACTGGCAACTGGTGCCTTCAATAAACTGTCAAACATCTGGAAGTCAAAGATCAGCAAACCTACGAAACTTAAAATCTTCAACTCTTGTGTGATTCCAGTGCTAACGCATGGATGCGAAAGTTGGAAGTCAACGGTAGCTTTATATAAAATAATTAGACAATTTTGAGAACAAATGTCTAGAAAAAATTCTAAAACTCCACTGGACAGATTTTAGAACCAATACACAAATAAGACAAGAGACTAAGCAAGATATTGTGTCCAATTTTATAAGAAAACGCAGTTGGAACTACATCGGCCATGTACTCAGAATGAACAAGACAAGACTCTCCTACCAAGCCATCATATGGACACCGTCAGGGAAAAGAAAATGGGGAAGACCAAGAGAGACCTCGCGTAGAACCATCATCAGAGAGGGCTCATTCAACGGCCAAACAAACATCCAAGATCTACAACAGGTGGCAGCGAACCGAGACTTGGAGAGCCTTGACTTCTGCCCTATGCGCCGCCTTGGGCTCAAGAGGAAAGACTAACTAACTTCCGCCTCCACGGCAGCCGGATTTTCTTGTCTGCATTTTCCGCCTAGTTGGATTTAAACTGAAAAGGACGTACAGAGCGCTATGGCACTTGTATCCACTCCTCGACAGGTTCTAAGTCCTCAAGTGAACACACCTGATGAAGAATGTCTTCGGCTTAACCCATCCACGACTTTCCTCTTTTTAAACTGCTGCCCTTTACCTTCTTAATCTCGCGATGCAGTGGATTTTTGTGTTAGCGTTGACTCTGAGATAGGCACGTGCTTGGCAAATTTGTATTCTGTTCCTCATGGTTGGAAAATAAAGAAGGTAGCGCATCACTTTGCATGCTGTATCTCTTGTACATCCAAGAATAATGCGCATAGCTTCGTTCTGTATTCTTTCTATCCGAACATAAAGGACCAGATCCTCGTAAAGAAGACATAGATGGCGCTGCTCACAGTTTGCCGCCGCCATCACCCACATCGCAGCCAAACCTCGCTTGGCCTTTGTTATCACCTGGTCTACGTGCTCAGTATTAGCTAGGCTTCGATCAAATCGTATCCCCAGGTGATTCACTGCCTGCGTTTTTTCCATCGTCCCTGAACCCAGATTTACAGTTGGCATTGGGGTGTTGACAATATGGTTATTCAAAGAGAACCATAACACCGTTGCCTTTGTTGGGTTGACCATTGCTCGAGCTTCAACACACCAAGTGCTTATGCGATTGAGTTCGGTTTGTAGTTACACAAGCAGCCTGATCTCTATCCTTACCCTGATACATCTGTATAAATAAGCACATTGGAATCTGAATGTTCACTTGTGCATTGACGGCAGCAGGGTTCTGCTCTCTGCACCGTCTGTCATGTGTCAATGCTGGCGAAGGTGCAATTAAGTGCCCATTCCTTGCCGGGGTTGATACTGCGCTTACTTTCAAGTATGCACAAGCCCTCCAGATAGATCTTCATCAAGTGGTTCATGGTTGGAAAGTCAAGGAGGTATCTCATTGCTGCACAGCAGGTGTCTCTCCTATAGCCAAAATAATGCGCATGGCTTCAGTTTGTAACTTTTCAAGTCTTCCAATCCGCGTAGAGCTGACAGCGAGGTTGGCCAGGGCATACTTGATGGGTGAAAGTACCAGTCTTTGGAATGGAAGTATTAACAGTCTTTGCTCGAAATTGGCGGTTTCGATTACTCTCATTGTTGACAGACCTTTTCGAGCTTTTGTTATAACATAATCGACATGCCGGTCTCTGTGGCCAAAGGCTTGCGAACGTGGTTTGTGAGCCGCTTACCAGACGTTCGAAACTCAACTGCGACCGATTTGAGCAGCAGACCGTGTCGCGTTGTGTTGTAACGTGTTGGTATGGAAGCCGGTCTTTCAGAAAGCAATGGCAAACTACTGAACGTAAAACTTGCCTAGTACATCAACAGCAGCTGAAAAATGCTGTAAGGGATATGCACAAAAAAAAAAAAAAAAAAATCGACATGCTCTCTGAAGGACAACAGCTATGGTGTGTGGCTGAATTCAACACCAGCCGTGTTTATTACGCCATAGCTCTAAGATTCAACCAGTAAGTCTAGGGTTGCCAGATCTTGAAGTTGAGAAACCTGGACGTTTCGCTTAGAATCAAAGACGTGACACAAATTAATACTGTCACTTGTCATCATCATCAACATCATGCGCCCTGCCAGCTCACGTAAGCGTTACTTTCTCTCCTCAGATCTCTGTCCTTGGTGTTCCTGTTCACGACATTCCTCCATGCCACCGTCTCAGTCCATCCAGCATCATTTCTCTTGGTCTACCCCTGTTTCTACTCCCACTGATCTTTCCTGTAGCCACCAATGTTCTCCAGTGCCTCTCTTCTCATTATATGGTGAAAGAACATTGCCTGTCTCTTTCTAATAGTTGAGGAAGTCTCTGCGGCGAAGCGGTTACCCCGCCTGCCTCACGCTGCGAAGGTCGTAAGTTTGATTCCAAGCTAGTCGTTCGGTACACAAGTGCAATTTTTGTTAGATACTCATGGGGGTCGTCGAGGAGCTACGGAGTTTGTGCTTTGTGCGATGCTTTCGGCAGGCTGCCCTGCAGAAAGATGCCGAGTCATATGGGATAAAACCTGTTGAATTGAGGTTGATCCCCTCGCCCTTTAAACCCTTTTTTCGAATAGTTGTATATAATGTTCTACTTTCATTAGTCTTTATCAGACAATTGCTGTTAGTTCATCTGACAGTCTGTGGTATTCGCAACATTCGTCTCTGGAGCTTACAAGTTCTTCCTAATTTGTTCATTCACATTCCATGATTTACTGCTATACGGCAAAACATAATCTATGTAACACAGAAAAATATGGTCTGTATAACTTTCTATCTTATATATAAAAGGCAATCTCCGTCTGTATGTATGTCCTTTATGCGGTCGCGAACGGTCCATCCGATTGAGATGAAATTTTCTACACGTCTTCCTCTCATTCCAGCGCTGCCAACTGTCATAGTTTTGTTTCTTCTTCCTCCTCCTCCCTCCCCCTCCCTAAATACGTACGTAAATATATGATGATGATGATGATGAAAGAATCCCCGAACCACAACGCTAGGAAAAGCGAAGAATATGACGTGACTACACAGAATCGTCACACGGCAATCATCATCATCATCAAGTGCCGTGCCGGCTGGCGTAGGCATTCATGGCTCTCCATAGATCTCGGTCTGTGGTTTTCTGGATCAACTCTGCTGCTGATATTCCTCCATGCCACGGCAATATCAATAACAATTCATCTTTTTATGTGTAAGGAAGTTATCTACAGTCATGTAGAAGGGAAGAACAATCAATGGAAGGACCGAAATCAAAGAACCTAGACGAGTATGAATTCGGAATGGCGAACTCCCTCCTCCTCTATCCTCATCCCTCCTACTCTCTTCTCCTCCTCCCTCTACCTCCACCTCCCTTTCCTTCATCCCCTCCTCATTCTCCCTCTCCCCTCCTCCTCCACATCCCTCTTCCTCCTCCTCTTTCCCATTTCTCCTCCTCCTACTCCTCCTCCTTTTTCTTCTTCTTCTACTGCTGCTGCCGCCGCTCCATTTACCCAAGTTAATTTTTGGGGGAATATGTAAAGATCTTTCAAGTGCTCTTTCTAATGCTTTTTGTAAGTTGGTCTTCGTTTATCTAAGGTTGTTCTAACCGCAACCAATAAATGATTAGACAGAAAGGCAGACAGAGAGGGAGGGACAGACAGACAGACAGACAGATAGTCGGGAACGGGAACTTATATGAATTAAATGAGATGCTCCCAATCAGGGGCTGGGCGAAGCCGGGCCGGGTCAGACAGACAGACAGATAGATAGTCAGGAACGGGAGCTTATATGACTACTTATATGAATTAAATGAGATGCTCCACACCAGGAGCTAGGCGATGCCGGGCAGGGTCAGAAAGACAGACAGACAGACAGACAGTCGGGAACGGGAGCTTATATGACTACTTATATGAATTAAATGAGATGCTCCCCACCAGGGCCTGGGTGAAGCCGGGCCGGGTCTGCTAGTACTCTATATATCATATTGACTACATTATGATTAGCAGAAGATTTAGAAACGCACTAACAGAAGCAAAAACAGTTCCCAGTGCTGATTGTTATAGTGACCACAGACTACTTACAGGAACATTGAGGATAAAGCTGAAGAAAGTCAAGTGTATAACAGGAAACACTAAATATGATTTGTGTACATTGAGTAATGACAAGGAAATACAAAACAAATTCAACATAGAAGTACAGAACAGATTTTATATATTGTCTGATCTAGAGATATTATTCCAGGATGTGAATGATCAATGGGAAATGTTAAATAATTCAATCAGTTTGGCTGCAGAAACAACTATTCCAAAATTAAAGAAGGTGGGTCGTAAGAAATTTTACACCTAATGGAAACAAGAAGACTCAACAAAAATAATCCTGCCAAATATGAAGAAATTCACAAACAAGTCAGAATATTATGAAGGAAGGCAAAAGAATCATGGCTTGAGGAAAAGTGCTTAGAAATTGAAAAACAACACAACAGTCAAAATTCCAAATTAGTGCACAAAAGAATTTTGGGAACTTACTAATAAAAGAACAAGTACATCAACAGGCTGTCTAAAAACTAAAGATGGCAAAATCATAATAGAAAAAGATCAGGTTCTACATGTATGGACAGATTATGTGAAAAACCTGTATAATGATAACAGAGAGGAACAGTATGATATTCTAAGGGCTTGCGAACACGGTTTGTAAGCCCGCATACCCGGGTTCGAAACACGGCTGTGCTGGTTTTTTCGAAAAAGGTATAGGGGCCGGTCGTTTAGAAAGCAATGGCAAACTACTGAACACTTGCCTAGTACATCAACAGCAGCTGAAAATGCTGGTGTTGACTGCAACGTCCCGTAAGGGATACGCAACAAATGTGTAATGAAGGACAACCAATTTTAAAGATGGAGGTTCAAAATGTTCTTAAGCATATGAAAGCTGGCAAGGCCCCCGGTGCAGATAACATCACAACAAAAATGATTAAAGCTTTAGAAGAATTTGGACTAGAGCAAGTCACCAGACTGCTGAACACATTATATGATACTGGAGATATACCTTCTGAATTATGTAATTCTGTATTTATTACAATCCCAAAGAAATCAGGAACCTTGGAATGTGATCAACATAGAACAATTAGTATAATGAGTCACATCACAAAGATCTTGTTACGAATTATCATGCAAAGAGTGAGGAAGAAAATACAACCTGAAATAGGGGAAGAACAATGTGGGTTTGTAGAAGGAAAAGGTACAGTAAATGCTGTGTATATGCTGCGAACAGTTATTGAACGTGCTATAGAATAGAAGTACACAAGGATATACATCTTTGCTTTATTGACTATACAAAGGCTTTTGATAGAGTTAGACATGTCAACATGGTGGATATGCTTGCAGATCTACAAATTGATGGGAAGGACATTAGACTTATAAAAAACATATATTGGAAACAACAAGCTGCCATAAGGATTGATAATGAAATAGGACAATATCAACCTATTAAGAGAGGTGTTAGGCAGGGATGTGTAATGTCTCCAGATCTTTTTTTCCCTATACAGTGAAAATATTTTCAGAAATGTAGAAGACATAAATGGAATCAGCATTGGAGGACGAAACATAAATAACATTAGATATGCAGATGATACAGTATTGATAGCAGACAATGCACAGGATCTGCAACAATTAGTAGACGCAGTTGTTGTCCACAGTGAGCAGCTAGGGTTGGAATTAAATTGTAAGAAGACACAGGTTATGGTCGTCACTAGGAAGAACGAAGTACCACAATGTAATATACAAGTAAATGGGAATATTCTTCAACAAGTGAATCGGTACAATTATCTCGGAACAGTCATAACATCTGATGGGAGATGCCTTGAAGAGATTAGAACAAGAATCGCCATGGCGAAAGTAGCCTTTAGCAAGATGAAAAACATTCTGACCAATAAAAAGATGTCAATTGAAACGAGAAAAAGAGTGTTGAGGGGATACATAGAGCCTGTTCTTTTGTATGGATGTGAAAATTGGACAATGTGCAGTCAAGCTGAAAAACATCTGATGGCTGCAGAAATGTGGTTTCTGAGGAAAATGCTAAGAATACCATGGACAGATAGAAAAACCAACGACCAAGTACTACAGGAGATAAATTAAAATCGTAGATTGATTAGAGAAATTAGACGTAGACAGTCAAAATTTTTTTGGATATGTTATGAGAAGAAATGGATTGGAGAACTTAGTGACAACTGGCAAGATCGAAGGGAACAGACCAAGAGGAAGACCGAGAGGAAAATATCTGGATGGTTTGGCCACATGGTATGGACGAGACAGGAACAGTGAGCTGATCCACGACTCTGGTGATCGAGTGAAATGGCGAGTCATGACCCCCCACGCTTTCCGGCATGGCACATGATTGATTGATTGATATATCATATTAGTACTCTCTTTCTGACATTCATTGGTAGCGAATTTTTGAGTGACATTTTTCATTTTTTGTTATTTTTCTGAAATGCAGCATTTGCTTGACAAATTCTGCTCTTAATCTCAGTCAAAAATTCTACCAACTAAAAATCGAGACACATTCCAATTTAATGAAATCTTCCATTTGACGGAAAAATCCGGGACACCCAGGCAACTCGAAAATATTTTTGGGGGCAGTGATTTATTTCATTAAGAGACCTCTTTGGTCGCTCGCTTATTTTGCCATCCAGGAATTTTTAACTTGCTCATTTCAACATGGTGGTTGGACGAAAGCTCTCTTTCTTGTCTGTTATCTGTCCTTTTGTTGCAGAGTACACATAGATTCAGACTGATCATATTGCCCACATGATTATGTGAAAGTGTGTTTAGACTACTAGCCAACTAAGCTGCATATTGCCTATTTGGTATGAGCACAATACATGGCAGGTGATTATTATTGTTCCCCCAGCACATTCCAGCTAGATGATGTTGCATCAGTACCTGAGATTAATACCAATTTTATTAACCTATATGAGTTCCCAGGTCTAGTCGCCAATTATGTAGCTCATTCATTATTCACAACAGTTAAATTGGTGTTGAGCAGTGCTTGGCTGAGGGAAATTCTCTATTTTTTGAAGAAATACCAGTATCCCTGGTGAAACTCAAAGAAAAGGGAACCTGCAGAATTGTAAGCATTGCATACAAATAATGTTACTCCAGGGAAAATACGAAGCAGGATCATTCTTGAGAGATTAAGAGATGTCCCTAACAAACAGGCACGCTTCTGATCAAACAAACTCTGTACCGTCCAGAAAGCCACATTAAGGCATAATATTAGAGCAAAGCATTACATTGAATTCACTTTATATTGGATTTGTGGACTATGAAAACATCTTAGACAGCATTGATAGTGAATCTCTTTGGAAGCTGATGAAGCATTATGGGATCCCACTGAAGATCATTAACCTGATAAAGGCAACATTTGACAGAATATGATATGCCGAATTCTTTATGACGGAAAACTAACGGATATACTCGAAATAAGAGCAGGAGTGCGGCAAGGATGCCTTTTGTCTCCTATATTATTCTTACCGCCTGTAAACTGGATGATGAAGACAGCAAATGCTACCTGCAGAAATGGAATAGACTTTGACAGAGCAGATTGATGATGTGGATTTTGCTGCCGATATTTCACACAAGCAGTCAGATAAATTAAATACAATTCTAAATTTTTAAACAATTAGATGTAAACATACACAGGAAAAAGACAAAAGTAATGACAGTAAATTAAGAAAATGATAACCCAACTTCTTGGGTGGTATCCCACTTCAAAAGTGGAATCGTATCTATACTTAGGTAGCAATGTAAACGAAAATTAGATTTTTAAGAGTATGCATCTTTCCCATTGCAACATGCACCTGTGAGACCCGGACACTTATTAAATAAGCTGAACAGAGCATAAATGCCTTTGAATATAAATTTTATAGACGAGTTTTAAAAATATCTTGGATACAGAAAAGAAAGTGAATACATACGACAAGAACTGAGTATTGAAGAAGGTTGGCTAGTCAAGACGATACAACAAAGAAAACTGAAATATTTTGGTCACGTGAAACGTTATGAAAGTTTGGAGAGAACTATCATGGAGGCGTATGTGTCCGGGAAGAGAAGAAAAGGAAGGCCAAAGAGAAGATGGGTGTAGGATGTGACAGATGATCTCCAGATGGGTGTATCAGACGCAGGACACCTTGCTTATGACCGAGAAGTTTTCCAGACGGTTGTTATGGGAGTGAAGTTCTGCAAAGGACATGCTACTAAATGAATGAATAAATTAATAAATGTAAACAAAGATGGGGGGAACAGACATCGATATTAAAATAAGAATACAATAAGGGTTAAATGACCCTGATATGAGGGTTGAGTACGTACGACTGCTAGAATTGGGAGATGAGAGGAGTTGAATGTGAGGCATTGTTCACAGATATATCAGGAACCACGGGTGACTGAGTCACTGAATTCTTGTGATGCAGTGATATTAGTTAGACACCAAGGACCTCAACTAAGACCAGCAGCAACAGGCGGGCCCGAGACCATTCATGTGGTGGTCATAGAAGACAGAAGTCCAGCCATTTTCTAACTAAGTATTTTACTAGACCAGTGGTTCTCAACCTTTTTTGGGCCATGCCCCCCTTTACCATATGTTCAGAACATCATTCTTCCCCTCCCCCCTTTTCAATTTTTCTCCCTATAAATTCTCCCCCACCCTTACACAGTATACATAAAAATGGAAACTAAATTTAATAACACATACTAGAACAAGTCTAGACATCTACATAAAACGTGATTAGCGGGTCTACTTACGTTATAAAATGAATTTCATTAGGGCGAGAAGTACAGAACTGTAAAATTTAGAGGGAAAAACAATATCAAGTAACTGGTTCTTGTATTAATGCGATCTTGAAATAATCTTAATTCTCCCCCCTGGAAACCCTAAAATTCCCCCCTGGGGGGGAATTCCCCACCGGTTGAGAACCACTGTACTAGACAGTAGTCCAGCCATTTTCTTACTATGTATTACTATTATGCGATCCCGTTAGCAATTTAATACATCACTATACCAGTGCGCTAGTGATTTCATGAATGAAAGCTGTCGTGTATTGTTGTCATTTATTCAAGAAGAGAACCCAAATTTTGTTTAGATCAAACATCACAGTCTTGTCGTAATTCTGCTTGTGGAAACTTGTATCATCAAATGTTTTCTGTGTCGGTCCAGTGTAGACCAGTACTCATACTGAAGGTCCAGGGGCACATGTGGAAGGGTTGGACAGGACAGCTTAACAGTACTAAGGAAGAAGGTTAGGCAGGAAGCAACATAACAAGATGTGAATTACAATCATGACACAGTGACAATAATAAACCTGCTTGTCAACCACTAAACAAATTCAGTCTCCTCTAAACATGACAATATAAATCAATTAAGATATATATTATTTGTATTTCACTAACCCCCCCCCCCCCCCCCCCCCCCCCCCCATGCGACCACTGACAAGAAGCTTGCAAAGCACTAATGTTGTTTTATTGTAGCTATCTTAGGTTAACTTCATATACCATGTGCTGCTTAAAGTTGCTAAAAATTGCCCCACATTGAACAAACTGCTTTTAGAATGGAACCAGTATTTGAGATGGGTCCAGAATAAGTAACATGTAACGCTGAATTTCATTTTGATATTTCTATAAGTCACTTCTGGTGAACTGTTGTTGGAATTTCCAGTTTTAAGTCAAAATGAAGAAATAAATGTCAAATTACTATTAATGAATATGACCTGACGTTGAGTCCCAAATATCAGCTTGCAAAAAAATGGATTTTGAGCATATAAACAAATAGTTAACACATGACGAGGAAACAAAGATTATTAGGACAGGAATCTGAAATACAAATATAACTTAATATAAGTGTTTCACAAAATAAAAGGCTCTAGTAGAAATATCTCCAGTTACAGTATGCAAGAAAAGAAATACCTCAGATTAGAGAAGAAACATTTATTTATTGAAATATGCTCTAAAAATTGTTACACTCGTAGCGAATGCCAAATACATTATGCATGTTGATGACTAATAATTGTTATTACTTGGTTATTGAACTAAATCGATTGAATGTAAACTTGACACATGAGACTTTATAAAACAGAAACTTGTCAGGCCTGGTGCAGAAATGGTTAGCCCAACCACTGAACATGCTTAATGCTGGTGAAATATGCAACAGATACCTGGTTAAATGGTAGCGTCCATTTCTCACTTTCATGTGCTTAATGAACTCCAAAGTTAAATTTCCTATATTGAGCTCTGGTTGTTAAGCGAGTCCAGAATAGACACACTGAGCTGAGAAGTCTGTCCAGTAAGTGACATGACACAAGTGACTTCTATGATTTCCCATGACACTGAAGGATTGACAGATATAACAACTGGCAAAGGCGGAGAGTTTACTATGCTGAAGCAGGTCTACAATATCCGCAATATTTAAAACAAATAACTTTCATGCTGGCTAAGAGAAAGACTAAGAGGACGATTACAAGCATGATTACATATAGAGAATAAAAACTGGTCATATATTCGCTAAATTTTCAATACGGCAGAAGCAGAATGCTAAATTATTTATGATTTGAATAACGAACTAAAAGATTCCAAGATCTATTTACCACACACACAAAAAAAAAAAATAAAGATATGATGCTCAATTTTTCAAAACTACTCTTCTCAATCTTATTCTGAGATTAAAATTCACACACACACAGATATAGAGACAACATATACAAACAGCAGGCAGTACTATATGATGATCACATAAATCCATAATACAAACGTATCTCATTTGAGTTTTGGAGCCATGCTACCATAGGGGCTAGTGCACTAGCTAGCAGACAGTGATCCTGGATTCACATTTCCCTTAAGGTTCAATTTATGTGTGATCACATGACTCGGAGATCAACCCAGTTTGACAAAATGGGTAGTAGAAACTTGTCTTGGAGGTAAGGCTGCAGACATGATACTCATGTCACCCATCCATAGCATGTTTGGTCAAGAAAATATGTGATTAGCACTTTATGCCCAATATACCCCGATGGCATGGAAGCCTGGCCTTTCACCTTTTCTAGACTAATGTAGTGAGAACGACTTACTACATGATGATGATAATTAACAATAGAAGAAAAAATCTCAGCTTTCATTTATTCACTGCCAATGTATTACTCTATTTACTGATTCTAAGTAATAGGTGGTCATTTTCTTTTCTTGTAATTTCCAGGATTTTAAAAAGTCACACAGCGATAAAATAGTATAAATAGATGTCCTTATAACTTTAGCCAACTGAGTCTTTTACCTACAACTTGTAAGTATTGGTTGATAACATCCAAAAAAAAAAAAAAAATGCTTATATGCTTTTCTAATTTTAAAGAGATGGGGAATGGGGAACATGTAACAACATTTCCTTAACAAATAATACATATATATAAAATTAACTGAAACCAACTTCTGAGTAAAAAGATTTAAAATATCTTGTGATCACAGAAGTGCATATAATTCTTGTGAATGTGAGTAGAATAGAGATGTGAAAATGTTGAATTCCAGACAATGTCTAATATATAATACCAAAGTAAACGCAGAGTGTACCATTTTCTAGTCTGCACACAAAATAACATCAAGATATATTTCATGCTTCCTGTCAACCTCGACGTTTTCACTCTGAATCTGTAATGAAGCTG
Organism: Cepaea hortensis; assembly: GCA_963921405.1. Lineage (NCBI taxonomy): Eukaryota > Metazoa > Mollusca > Gastropoda > Stylommatophora > Helicidae > Cepaea > Cepaea hortensis. Next base: position 27,132,985 of record OY992892.1, on the reverse strand, counting down.
TGCAACTAAAGGTATCACCAAAAGCAACATCTATTTAAGCTGTAAAGAAGAATCAAATATCTGGATTCTGTCCCGACAACCTCGAGAAATGTTTTATCCTTAGAAATGTTGGGCAATTTACCAAGCTTCAGAGGATTTCCCGTCAGTAGAATTAGTAAAATTAGATCCAGGTCGTTTAGGCTGATTATCCTCATAAGCATGGCCTGCAATGCAAATGAGATATTAAAAGTCAATTTCTATGATGGCACTTATTAGACTTGATGATACCATGTTCCATCTCCAGTAATGTTGAACAGTTTCATTTCACGTATTCAATTGATGTTATTATGTTTAACTTGATGCAATCAGTTGGTATGCTTATGTTTTGTTTCTTTTAATAATGTGGTTATCGTCAGTAAAATGTAATCAGTTGATGTATTTGCTACTATGTAATTTGTTGATGATTGTTATGTTCAAGTTGATGTTTTCAGTTCACCTTTAATTTATTTTGTCCAGTTTGACATAAGCCTTTTGCCGTGCTTATGTTGAGTTTAGCCTAACAGTTGATGTGGTTATGTCCAGAGAAATATATGAAGAGATACTACCAGCAATCACAAATAATTTTCAAGAAAATGGCTTTTTTTGGTGCATACATGTGCTATCACTTCTAGTGTACTGAACTGATTTTTGTGTGTGGATTAGCTTTCACCATTGCCAGTGTTCCTCGCCATTAGTGAGGATGAGAAGTCAACATTTTAGTCCTTAAAACATCTAGGGACAGACAATTCACAACAATTCTCATTAGAGGCAATTTTTTTCAGACTCATATAACTGGCAACTGAAGACAGACACCTTATCTATTAAATAAAATGAAATGTGGGCAGATGTGTCCACGTGGAGAGGACAAACACACACTTGGATTCCAGGACTGCTGGCTCCATGAGAGGTGTAGAGAAACAAAAACAAATGGTCTTACCCAAGACAAACTGCATGGTGATGAAAGAAACTTAAGACAAGATTGTCAGAGAAATACACATATTTATTTATTTTAATTGAGAATAAAAAATAACAAGAAGTATGATTTAATCAGCTGAATATGCTGAATGTAGCCGAATAAGTCAGCTAAAGTTTTGTTTACAAAGAACAGAGGAGGAGAGAAACAAAATGATGTACATGTTTATACATTACTACAGAATATTGTGAACGAATTGTGTACTAAAACTGTATGAAACAGAAATTAACTTGTGCATATCCTAAAAGACTACCACATTTAAAGACAAGGTCAGTATACTTTCAGATTTTAAATCCAAAACAATGTTTTACCATCATGAATGTGAATAATGAAGGTACAAATTATATATTGTACAATTACCTGGCATATTTCACTGTATCTCATCGGGTGTATATTACAGATATAACTCAACATACGTTAAACCAATGTAATGAATCCATTTGGCAGAATTACACAAAACATACTGTCATATTTCACTGTCACATGATAGATTTTTAAAAACTACTGTGGTAATAGTGAAATAAATGGTAGTGTGTTTTGTGCATTTCAGCTAAAAGGATTCAATACGTTGCATTAATATGTTGAATTATTTCAGATTTTACTTGTATTTCACTTTTATCTATTGGATAATTTATACTGACTTTTCACCCAATATGGTAACTGCTTATGAATATAATCATGCATATCTTGAAAGTATTAAGAGGCAGAGGGTGGGATAACTCAGAGATATGGTGAATAATTTGAAAATAACCAAGTCTGAATTTAGTTGTGAATGATTTACAAAATCAGGAACCTGAGGATGTTAAAACTCTTCTCATGCAGACAAAAAGCTATCACACAGGTGAAACAGTGCTGTTCTCAGGCAATATAGAGGACAATGCCCCTCACAGTAAAGGAGTGGCCCAAATGCTGCCTAAACATGCACAGAAAGCATTAATAGAGTGGGAAGCAGTGAGTTCTAAAATAATAATCTCAAATGAAGCTGAATAAAAAGAGGAAATGTTATGAGTGGCACAGGCAGAAGATACCACTGGGCAAGTTACCACAGTCGAGCAGATTCACAGATGACAAGAACAAACTGACAGCGGCAGACACAAGAGCTGCTTAAATCAGGCAATCATTATATAGGGCAGAGAATACAGAGAGTGGTGTAACATGCTGACAGAATTGGAGGTTAACTGCTAATAGATGAAAATGCAGACAGGGATGACTCAAAAGTATGCACTGATGATTCTATGCATCATGCAAGGAAATCTAGCTGAAGTTTTTCACCTAGAGTAAAGGGGAAGGTTGCATTCCCGTGAAAAAATGAATAAACAGCATAACTGAGACAACAAATGAATACATATCAGAGCTCATTCCATAACTTTTTTCATAGTCTAATGCTGTGAAGAAAACAGAAAAAGGGGAAAAAAAGCAGACATTGCAGCTAGCTCATAAACACATCTGTAGTTTAACCTAACCTACAGGTCTGGAAGGAAGAACAGGAGAAGCCGGAAATGGTCATCGGCGTAGGACTTTTCTGTGCCAAAGTAGATGAGTGACAAAGTAACTATAAATCCACTCTCCTTTTAGCTTCAACTGTTTGACATGTCTTAACCTTCTAAATCTATCAAATTCTCGAATGCTAGCGGCGGTTGTCCAGGGTAGCAAAACCAATTCTATTTGTTCTCTATTCTGTTGTGCTATCTCATAAAAATATTCTTGTCAGGCCAGGTAAGTAAAAGTAGTTCCATGGTAACTACAGCTATTGTGAAGGTATAGGCTTTCACATATTTTACATCACAGAATAATAAGGTGTGGTGACAAGTTCCTTTCTAGACAATTTCCAGAAAGTTCTAAAGATTATCAATTACAGATTTTATGAGGCTGGGTCAACCCTAGAGCCAAACTGATCAGTAAAAAAAAAAAAAGAATCCTACTGGCGACTGAACATGTATTAGAAAGGAAAGGATTTAAAAGAAAAATAAGTTGAAATCTGAAGTGCCATAAACTGACCACCAATGAGTTCTCACTGAAGAAACTAAAGAAAACTGACAAAAGCACTTGAAAGTATGAATTATTGTAGCTCCAGTTTCACAAATAATGAATAGTGCAGTGAATTGATCAGATGACTTCAACACCTCTCTTTGGACTGATTAACCTGATGATGATGATACATTTCACAAATTAGACTAGATATTCTGTTCAAGAATTGTGTTTAAAATACTAGCTAAGTCCCAGTAAACACATGCTTTAGTTTTCTGTCACAAAATGTTTGGATCCAGTATATTATGCCTATATATTTTTCAAATCTATTACCAATCTCTGAGTAAAAGAACAAATGGTTAAGAGGTCACTGATTTACATGCTCACCAAAATCAATGTTGAGGGACTTTTCTGGTGCTATTCTACTCTTGCTACACTGTTTTGGGGTGCATTCCTTGAACGTTACCAGTTTCCATGCTTGCCACCTTTTAAGGACATCAGTAAATAATAAGACAGGTCAAAGCTTTATTAAAATGGTAATAAACTATTCAAGCAAATGTATTAGCCTGGATCCAGATGTGGCCATTTGTCTGAAATTGTTCACTTTATCTCTATATTTGTATTTCAGCTAAAACATTACACAACATCAATTCAACACAATCACCTTATAAGTAAAGAAGTTATGGTTCTGGTAAATGTATGAATTCAAGGAACACAGTCTGAAAGTTACAGCTGAAAGCAACATTTATTTCACTAAGTCATGTTCTCACAACTGGCACAATAATGATATAAGAATACAGAAAAAATGTTAATACTTGTTTGTGTTAAGACACTCAACCTCGTCCGAATGACCATGGAGTCACTAACATCAGACTGAAAGAATTAAACATTTTTTTGCAATGACAACATCAAAACTTAGGAATGTGCAACAGAAAACAGAAAATTACACTGAACTTACAAACACTTTATCCAAATATTTAATTTCTTTAAAAAAAAAAATGACTTGAGAATTAGAAATAGCAGTGTATATACTCATACATGCTGTAAAATGGCATATCAACAACACTAATAAATTTGCTGCAATATGTAATGATTGAAGAGCCTATACCATGAATATAACCTTTTTGAGGTATGCAAATCTGAATTTATTATTTACTCAATTACAAAGAAATTTTTCCATAATATTGTCATATTTGATAACTGAATGTTAACATTTGTTAAAAAATTATAATTACTAACCATGTGCGCTTCAGACATATGTACATAAATGTTATTTTCAGGCAATTACATACTGGCAATGGCTTAACCAACATTAATCAATTGCTCAACATAACACAACACTTTTGTTCTCATGTATGATTCAAGCTTCACCTTGAAATTTCAAATCACAATTCTAATTTAATGTGGTGTAATTATAATGTTGTTTATTAAAGAACATACAAGCTGAGGTGTCACTGAGATAGCAAATGTTCTATCTATTTCAACTGGTAATTTGTAAACAAAAAAAATTAAAGCTGTTACATAAGGATCATTCATGAAACTAACACCAGCAAAACAATCAGACCCTTCTGACTTATACTATCTTTTCACTTATATTATGTGTAATTTAAAACTAAGTACACATTTAACAATACTAAAAATATGAAGACTCTCACAACAGTCATAATGGATACAAATAGCGCTTTGATTATAAAGCCTGTCACCAGCATGCATCAGTAAAGACAACTATATTGAAGGACATAGCTACACAATGATTGGTCAGGAAATGAACTACATAAGTGAGATATGCTTTCTAAATACTGTGAAGCTTTATTCTAGAAGATGAAGTGTAGGTGCCGAGTTTTTCCTGAGATTTGACAAAATATCAAACTTGGGATGTCTATTTTAAAAAAAAAATATAGATGGACATCTCCTAATTGTAAACATAAATGGTAAAGTACCCTGTTTCCATGCTATCATTGTCAACTGAAGATGTGTTTAGTTTGACTTATTCTCATTAGAGGGGCTTTGAACCCAGGACCACAGTTTTTGCAGGAAAGTGTGCTAATCACTAGCTAACTGAGCTCTCCATTCTATACATGCCAATGTATAATGCATACTATAATGCACACTGTTTGTTTATAGAATTTAGTATATGAGATATGTCAACATCTCAAGAAGAATTCTGTTTTGTTAAACAATTTAGTTCACTTTTTAAACATTTCTTAAACACACGCAAAATGTGGCATATTTAAGCTGTGAAGTGTTAAGTGTGACTATTTTTGTTATATCTTTTCAAAATTATGATTTATGATTTAAATAATTCACCAACTAGTGTCTAATATTAGATTCACTGACCATCCAATTTTTAGCAGGATTCACATTTGAAGTGTATGTAATGTATTCTAGTTTACATATGTGATATTATATTATTATTATTCGATAATTTATAGTTTGTGTGAGTAGTGATTGAGTACTAAAGTTTGACAAGCTTTTAAAAGTGACATTTCCTCAGAGAGTTCATTTTAAAAATGTGTAAAAATATTCATTCAATCACTGTCTTCTTACATTTTCTGTGTTTATAAATGGATCGGCTACAAAAATATAGCAGTGAGATGGCACTATAGTAGAAAGTTTCACAACAAGAAAAAAAAAACAAATAGTCCTTGGGTAAATGGAAATTGTGCTGCTCAAAATTATTGTTTAAGCATGCACATATTTCTAAAAGAAACATTATCTAAACATAAATTATTCAAACACAATGAAGAAATCTGCAATGTCCATCCATTTGCTGGTTATTTGGTATATAATACACTATGCTTGACTAAGGATTAGGCACAATATTAGAAAAATGTAAATTGTGTATGTGATGATTTTTGGGTTTTTATAAATAATTTTGGCCTCAGGTTAAAATAAATACTTACAGAATCAGTGACAATGATGACCATCCTTCAAAATGGGTTATTTGTTTACTGATGCATATTCCACACTTCTATAATATTCAGTATCCTAAAGTTATCAATATAATATTCAGAATAAGTGTTTATAATAAAACAGTAACATAAAGGACCCTTTTATGTCTTGATGCATATTTAGTCAATGGTGCTAGCCCTATATTTGTATGGAAAAAGTGGCACTCTATGGGTGATTTTGTCAACATCACGCATGCAGCCTTTACTTCCTAGAAAATCTCCTGGTACCTATTTTAGACTGAATCGACTTGGGTGTCCAGGACACTTAAAACAAATCCCCCACCTCAAGAAGTATCTGAACATATGACCCTTGGGCTGGCAGGCTAACCACTGTGCAACCATATCTTCCTTTTGTACAGTGCCTTCCATTAAAGTGTTCAATTTAGTTTAGTTGACAGATCAACTTCACCAGGGCTTGAACCCGGGACCTCCAGCACTCAAGGTGGACACCATACCTCAAGACCACTCAGGCCCCCCCCCCCCCCCCCAATGTATATCTTCTTTGCTTCACCAATAGTATATACTTATTCTGATGTAATTGAGAACAACATTTGGAGTCGTGGATGAAACTAATCATAACTCATAGTCATTAAACAAATACTGACTGAATACCATTTTCTGTGATGGCTGCTTTATTTTTTGCCAGTTTAAGAATGTTACTTGTTACCATGACATTCGCATATTTTGCTAAAAGACTATTCTTTCTTTTAGTATATAGTGATTTTTCCACCTATAATAACCATTTTGTTAACAACATTTTAATTAAACTACAACTGTCAAAAAAATTAAGCATGCAAAATTATTCCATCTAAAAGGCACACACTCCTAAAGAGTCAACCGATTGTAACTACTGCCATACTAGTGTTTCTGCTTTTGAAGTGATTCAATAACCTCAAAAAAGTATATTAACCACGAATAAACTTAATACAAGTCATTAGCTCTACAAACACACAAACAAGAAGTTATTTTTTTCCCACAATGAAGTGACTGGACATAAATAATTACTTTTACACTTACAAAGGAAATATCACCAGAACGACAGCAGATACACTGAGGTAACATTTAAGTAATGCGAGAAAACTTGAAGATACTTAAACAATGAACATTGGTGGCTCAAGTAGGCAGAATAAACTGTAGAAAACACTTTCTTCCAGGCAAAAATGTATAAGGTTAAGTTAGTTGCATATCCTTTACAGGAGGTGGCTGTCTGTGATTTATTGGCAAGTTCAGTAGTTTGCCATTGCTTTCTGAATGACCGGCACTAATACCATTGTATTAAAAACAATGCAAGGCAGTCTGTTGCCAAATCGCCCGCAGCTGTGTTTTCAAATGCGGATTTCTAATTGTGCCTGTAATCCCTTCACCATAGAGCAGTATAAGATACACAATTATTTTAGCATTAAACTGATAAATTTTAACTTCAATTACTTATATCTTCCTGCTGCAATTATCTTAAATATTCACTTTGCCTTCAGTGCATTCCATATTAAGCGGCTGAAAAGGTCTTCACTCCCGAACGGGCAAAATGGCCGAAAGCGTCCATGACTACTAAGCATTGTAATCAAGCGATCACGAGACTTCCGATTGTCTACTTTCGGTTTTGCCGGTAGGTTGATAACGTGATCGCCATTTACAAGCATTTTCTTTAAATTTGATCAGAATTTAAAAAATAGTTTTCAGGGTTTTTATGCTTTGTTTTTCAAAATGGATTTCGACGATTCCTTAAGTGATAGCAGAGATTTCGTTTGGTTCAATTTAAGTGACACTGAAGTGCAGAAATTGACTATGAATCGGAGCTAGATATCAGCGTGTGCACTGTACACACTTTGGATCTTTTGGACTTTGAAAAAAATTATTCTGATTCTGAAAATGTGGCTGAAGAATGTAGGGCGGTATAGATGACCTGACAATCACAAACAATGTTGTATTTTGTAAATATTTGTGTTCATGTATGGATTACTGACAACATTGGATTATTTATTTCACATGTGTGTAATCTGCATTCATTTTCCTTCATTTTGTATTAATTTAACCAAAATCGGTTCACTAACACCTTAGATTTGATGTTTTTACTAACGTAACCCTAAATCTGGCTAAACACCTGAAAAATGTTGCCCATTCAGAGCTACAAAACGAAAAAACCTGTGCCCTGTAAAGAGTTAAATGAAGAACATAGGGCACCTCTCTCACAATGGATTGATATATTACACATATAAATTGCAAACTATATTCTCATGTCTAAGGAGAGAACATTAATCACGTGTTTATCTTTTAGGTTTTTAATGAATTAAAATAAACTAAGCTGTTTTCTTGCAAAAGATAATTTTTTTTCCTACTGCCTTTGTTGTAAAGCGTCACAGAGAGGAGGTAGATGTAATTTTCTGTTTCGCTTGTCATGTTGCTTGTACTAATGTCATATTTGAGTTCTTCAATGTCCCTTTCACTACATCTAGCTAACTCTTTCTGGGTCATCCTCTGACCTTGTGTCCCGATGTTCTCATGTAGAATGCTCTAGATGCTAGTTGATCTTGTTCCATTTTAACTAAATGCCCAAACCGTTTAATTCTTTGGTGTTCTGTAAAGTCAGTAACAAGTGTTACCCTTCTTAGTTTCTTATTGAGAGAGGAAGGGGGAGAGAGATGTCGAAATCAATCATGGAGAGAGAGAGAGGCAGACATAGACAGGGAGAGTTATTTGGAGTGGCTTGGAAGTATAATATCCATCTCTAGTTTGAAAGATGTCGACTTCATATCCCACTGAAGGACAATTTTTCCAGACAACCCCATGACACTAACTTAGACTGGATGTATAGGCTTTTCAGACAAGTGTAAAAAAATCAAGAGATCCAGTCCTGTGTGGATCATGTGTATGAGGAAACTCATAAATATGGAAATCATAAAGATTAAGGCAGACAGGCTGCTGCTTCAGTACATGTGGAAGCTTATAAACACATATTGGGGTCCTGGCTGGTGCTACCAAGGCCATGCACTTTGTTGAGAGATACTTCTTGTATGTTATATATGTGAAGAACAGAATCTTGTATGTGCAATGAAGACAGTCCTTTAGAAACCTCAAAACTTATATTATATGAAAGATGACTAAATGCAAACTTTGTTCAAACATGGACTATGATATTACACAGATGTTGTTAATTCAATAAGTGGCTTATATCAATAATATACTTGGTAAATAATGATGTGCTTGAAACAACATCCACATAACCATATATGCATACTTAACACCCACAACCAAAGAATACAACTGCACTAAAAAACAAACAATTCCAGTGAAAGCAATTAACTGTTTCAGCTTGCAGATTTATTGTGCTGCTATTAGAAAAAATGTCCATGTGCGAAGATTAGAATGAGCTTCCATTAGCTTAACAAAAGCCCAGTTAACTGACTATTAGGAGATAACAGAATGCATTACAGAGCAACTGAGTACATACAATTAAGGAAAACACATACACAGCCTCTCCTGTCATTTTTCAATGACAGTTAATGCACAATACTTAGCAATGAAATCTGTAACAACAAATTTATAATTGCATTACATTATGCTAGTTTCGGTAATAACAGAAGGATTTATTTATATCCAACTTTTAATGCTACAGCAGCAGCCATTAAGAAACATATTCCCAATAGACTGATGCCATTATAAAAACATTGCAGAGTCAATGTCACACTCAGACCTAGTTTTCAAACAACAATGAAATGATAAATGTGTCCTTTCTTTTCTGTCAGCAACCATAGAGTCAACTATCATGATGTCACTTTTAAAACTGTAGTATATTAGAGAACCTTTTGTTTAAACAGAGAATAGATAATAATGCAAAAATTGTTATATCATTGAAATATGTAGCTGGACACAAATGACACTGCTATTTGAGGCACCATTAAAAATGAAAAAGGACAAGAGAATGTAAATTAAATAGTTAGAATGTAGAAAATTTATTTATGGTGTCAGCACACTTGCAGTGTGAACTGAAAGAAATTAATAAAGAGAATAAAAGTGAGAGACAAGCAGGAAAGCTGAACACTCATATTGGTTTGTTACCCAATTTACCTATAAAATGTCTACACACAATGCTTTATATCGTGGAGTATAAGGGTTCTAAAACACATGTCAAAACTACACCAAGTAAATGGTATGCCAAGTTCAACAATGAAGAACCAATACACAGAATCTGGAGAAATATCAACTTAATAAGAAGACAGGGCAATGCGATTGTTTACAGCAAAGCAGTAAAGGTATGTGGGTGTGTGTGTGTGTGTGTGTGGGGGGGGGGGGGGGAAAGAGAAAACAGTTTGAGAGGGAGAGGGAGAGGAGAGAAAGGAAAGATAACAGAAATAAGAGTTGAAAATAAAAACAAAAACACCGAAATCAAATATAAGCAAACAACATGAAACTGAAAGACTTACAGAGAAGTAACACAAGGATCATACTCCACACAAAGATGTTAAGCAAAATGGAAGGTTAATTACTGTTCTAAGACTGATGTCTTAGGAACATTTCTAATATAGTTTCTGCTAATTTCTAAATTATTTCAAATTGATTAACAAACAAACAAATTTAACACTCAAACCAAAATGACCAATGAAGCAACATCAATGCACAAATAGGTTGTGACATCAAGAAAAATAATCTGGACTGCATCTGGTCAGCTTTTCCAAATTTGTGATCTTTAAATGAGCTGGACACATTTACCAAAATGCAGTTGATTTCCCACCAGGAGGATTTGAAACCTTTGTTCCGGATCTTTTAATCTGATTTTCATCAAACTGGTGACCTGAAATGTAAAACATATCTTCTTTAACTGATATTTCTTCTGTGCAATGCAGCATTATAAACAGTGCTTCTAGTAATAAACAACTATATTAATTATTGGTATACACATACTGGGGTCAATTATATAAAGAACTGAAATGAGTAACTGCTTTTTATTTGACAGAAATGCAACTAAACATTTGTCTACTCTGGAGAACAGCAAGAACGGGCAAGACACAGTGTGGGAATAGTCATCGAACCACGGCTAGCAAGAGGAATACTAGAAATAAAATATATATAAGAAAGAATCATAACAGTGAGAATAAAAGAACAAACAATTACAACATATGTACAAATATATGCACCATGTAATACAAACAAAAATTAGCAAGAATGCGAGGAATTCTACAAAGACATCCATGACGTGCTTAATAAAATAGATAAGCAGGACAACATCATAGTTATGGGAGGCTTCAATGCAAGATTAGGACATAACAGAGTGGGCATAGAAAAACTTCTGGGAGCATTTGGAGATAAGCATAATGAAAGGAATGATAACCGAAGTAGACTAATAGAGCTATGCAGCCAACACGACCTCTATATAACAAACACATTCTATAAACATAAAGACTCACAAGTATACACCTGGTATAAATGGAACAATCTAGATACTTTTCTTTCTTCTTTTTTGTTCGCTCGCTTAAACTCGAGCCTAGTCCTTACACACTGTTTAAAGTAGTAAAGGACTGAGTTTTGCGTGTGGGCTTGCTTTCCCTTTTATCGGTGTCCCTCGCCATTCAGGCGAGCCCACTCCGACTTCAGAGGTTAAATCTAGATACTAAAAGCCAAACTGATTTTATATTAACAAGAAATAACAGAAAGAGAAATATATTAGATGCAAGGGCAGTACCCAATTTAAGTATAAACACAGATCATAAAGCAGTCCACAATAAGAACCATCAGAAGAAGAAAGCAAAGAGCAGGAAAATACATGCCATGCGAATCAGTAAACTTAAAAAACCTTAAAGACGAGGCAGTAAGGGAAAATTACGAGAAAGAACTAATTGAAATCTTTGTAAAATTACCTATAGAAAGAAAAACAGTGGAAGACGAATGGGAGATGTTCAAATCAAGCAGTTTAAATAATGCAAAAATAACATGTGGAACCACGAAAAAACGCAAAACACGGATAAAGAAAATAACAAGTTGGTGGTACACAGAGGTAAAGAAAGCGGTAAAAGACAAAAAGGAAAAATATAAAAAGTGGTTGAAGAGCAAACAGGAATGTGATTACATAGAATATAGAATAGCGAGAAAACATGTGAATAGAATAGTAAAGAGGGAAAAACAAAAAGACTGAGAAGAGTATGGAGAAACCCTAAATAAAAACTACAAGGAGGCAACTAGAAACTTCTACAAAAATATAAGTGCAATGCGAACCATAGGAGAACTCTTTGACCCAAATGAAATAATTAACAGCGAAAATAGAGAACCAATAAGTGAACAAAAACAAATCCTAATAAGATGGAAGCAATATTTCGAACAACTTCTCAACATCCCATCAGATGTCACAGGAATTCAAGAAACCTACACAGATGTCACCAAGGAACTAGAACCAGACATACTAAAAGAAGAAATTATAGAAGCCATCAGATTAGCCCCATTAAACAAATCACCATGACGAGATGAAATACCAAATGAACTAATTAAAGCAGCAAGGGAAGTAGGAACAGCTTGGCTACATAGACTATTCAACCATGTTTGGGTAGAACAACAGACACCACGAGACTGGGGAAACGCCATAATTATCCCAATTTGGAAAAACAAAGGCAGCAAAAGAGATTGCACACAATACAGAGGCATTTCACTGTTGAGTCATACTGGGAAATTATTTTGCAAAATTCTTGAAAAAAGATTACGAACTACTTTAGAACCCCAGCTAAGCGAAACGCAGCTTGGATTTAGGAAAAACAAAGGATGCACAGACGCCATTTTTGCTCTTAGACAACTTATAGAAAAATCAATTGAATTCAATGAAACACTCTACTTAGCCTTTGTCGACCAAGAAAAGGCATTTGATAGGGTAGATAGGAACAAGCTGTGGGAAATCCTTAAACAATATGGAGTGAGTACACATCTAACAAACCTATGTAGAAGTTTATACAACAACAGTGAATGCATAGTGAGAGCAACTGGAGAACACTCAGAACCCTTCACCATAAGATCTGGAGTACGACAAGGTTGTGTCCTGTCCCCTCTCTTGTTCATAACATATATAGACAACATATGTAAAGAAACCAGCCAAGCAGAGACAGCAAGAATACCGCATGACGAGAACACATAAGAAGAACCATCTGCAAATCTAACCATTAGAGAACTCCTGTTTGCGGACGACCAAGCACTAATAGCAAAATCAGAAGCTGAATTACAAGACCACATGAATAGTCTAAACGAAATGTGTAGGGAACATAACATGAAAATTAGCACAAGCAAAACAGAGGTAATGACTATAACTAAAGAAGAACAAACAGCAACAATTCACCTAAACGAACATCCCTTGAAACAAGTAAAGAGCTTCAAGTACCTAGGAAGTATAATATCATCAAATGGCAGATCAGAAGACGAGATCGAAAATAGGTGCAATAAGGCAAATCAACTCATTGGACAAATGGCACCAATACTAAAGAACAAACATGTATCAATAACTACTAAGAAAGCACTTTACAACACAATCTTCCTACCAACTCTGTGCTACCAATGCCAAACCTGGACAATGACAGAAAAAGAGAAAAGAAAAATCACAACAACAGAAATGAGATTCCTGAGAAGAATACTCAACGTATCAAGAAGAGATAAGATCAGAAATGAAGAAATCAGGACTAAAGTGGGTGTTATAGCAGCACTAGATTTTATTAGAAAGCAGCAAGTCAATTGGTTTGGCCATGCAAGTAGGTTACCATTCAACAGCATACCACAACAAGCAATGATGTACAGACCAGATGGAAACAGAGGAAGAAGCCGGCCGCGTAAAAGTTGGACAAAGGGAATAGCAGAGTCCATGGGAATATCGATGCATGAAGCCCATAATCGAGCACTCTCATGATGTTTATACTTCACCTCGACACCGCAAGGTACAAGAGGAACATGATGAGATGAGAGATGAGATGAGAGATGAGCATCTAAATCAGGGGTGGCCAACCTTTTCAGCAGGCGGGCCAAATTTCAGAAATAGTATTTCCTGCCGGGCCACGCACCTAATTTTTTTTGTTAAAGTAAACAAGCAAGCGTGCTACAGCTTCGACCACATCGTCGTTTCCCATTCCGTGGGCCACAACATGACTACCGGCGGGCCTCGTGTTGGCCACGCCTGATCTAAATTGTTCAAGGATTTGCAAAACTATTGGAACAAAGAGCTAGACCAATAGTTGAACAACAGGTAAGCAAAGCACAATTCGGTTTCCGGAAAGGTAAAAGTTGCACTGATGCATTATTTACACTTAGACAAATATGTGAAAAAACTATCGAATATAGTGACCAGCAGAATATTGTGTTTTTAGATCAGGAAAAGGCTTTCGGTAGAGTAGACAGATACAAATTATGGACCATCCTTGAAGACTATGGGATACAAGGGCAACTGCTAGAAAACATCATAGCCATGTACCACTTGAGCCGAAGTGCAGTAAGAACACAAGAAGGTATATCAGATATGTTCACAGTCAATACAGGAGTGAGGCAGGGATGTGTGCTCTCTCCCCTGCTATTCAATATCTACATGGACAGAATTTCCAAAGAAGCAAGTCTCGACAGAACAGATTCAGAAAATTTAGAATTCTTTACTCCAGATGAAACAACTGACCCACAGGGGATAAATGAACTTCTATTTGCAGACGATCAGTGCCTGTTTTACAACGATGAGGGTAGACTACAAAATCATATTACTAATCTGAGTTCAACCTGCAGCAGATACAATATGAGTATAAACACAGCCAAAACCGAAGTAATGCAAGTTAGCAGATCGCCAGGCCCACTAAGTATACAGATAAATAACACAACTCTGAAACAAGTTAAAGAATTCAAATATCTTGGAAGTATGATCACAGAAGATGGCAGATTGGACAGAGAAATTGAAATCAGATGTCAAAAAGCTAGTACACTCACATATCAACTATCACCCTCACTGAAACATCCAAACATACCCATGCCCGCAAAACGACAGATAATAAACAGCATATTCACACCAACCCTATGCTACCAATCTCAAACCTGGACTTTATCCAAATTACACCTTCGCAAAATCAACACCTGCGAAATGAGATGCCTGAGGAGAGCTGCCAACTTAACAATCTGAGACCGAGTAAGAAATGCTATTATCAGACAGACTGTGGGATCAACACCTTGTGCCACATTTATTGAAAGACAGAAGATCAAGTGGTTTGGCCATGTCGTTAGAATGCAACATCAGCAACTACCATCACTGGCCTTACATCAAAGATCATCTGCGACGAGACCACGAGGACGTCGAAGAAGAAAATGGATTGACGACATCAGAGACATTGTACAACCACACGGAATGACACTATCCAGTGCCGTCCACCGGGCGCTGGAACGCAAATTATTCCTCCCCACGACGCTTGACGGCAGAAGTGGAAGATGATGATGATGATGATGAAAGCTTCCTTTTTAAAATATGATTATTCGTAATTGATAGAGACAGCGCTTTTCGTGTGCCATTTCATATACAAAATAGTCATTTGTTAAAGTTTGCATAAGCCCTAATGATTCATCTACAAATGCCAATTTTGTGCAAAGAGAAAGACATGGTAGTCAGTTTAAAATTACCATGGTAAACAATTGATATTACTGTGTGAACATGTGTACATTTCAGCTTGAACGATGTACCTAGTTATTTTACTCTACGTTGTGCGACTTCTGCAGTATGTACCTGACAAGATGCAGCGAAATATGCCAGGCAGTAAATCGTCCAATCAATGGTTTGTGTCTTCGTTATTCAAATTCACTACGGGAAAACATTGTTTTATTATTATTGTATAGTATTAGTGAAAAAGATATAATTTCCAAATGCAACCCAAACCACAGACAACTTTGTAAACACTGAAGAATGTTGAAGTCTGCACATCAATGTGGTTGTGGTTACATGTGAGTTCATTATCTAAGGGTCTGGTCTTTTCTTGGTGTTCACTCAAGCCTGGTCCATACACACTACTTCTAGTAGTGCTGGACTCAATTGTGTGGGTTAGCTTTCTCTATTAACTGTGTCCCTCGCCATCAGACGAACCACTCCAACTTCAGAGGTACTTGTAACTTATGTCCCCAAGTCAAGGACGATAGGTCAACATTTTAGTCCAACTGTTCGTGTAGGGGTTGAACCCCTTACCTCGCTATCAGCACATCAGATGTTTAAGAACACATGTTTTTATCCATTAGGCCATGCTGACCTACTAAGGGTCTGGTATTTGTTTTCCCTGTTTATTGGTATTGTGGTTTTGTCTGAGTTATATGTGCTGACTTTTCAGAGCCAAGCTGTTTCGTAACACAATAAGCCAAATATTACCTATTTAAAAGGTCAAATTATTACTGACATTTAAGAAAATAAAGTATAAACTTCACGAGTTAAAAGCTGTGTTTTACCAGGAATATACATTGTTAATGATACTGAAAAAACTTAAGTATAAACTTTAAGTTTTATCAATATCATTAACAATGTACATTCCTGGTAAAACACAGCATTAAACTCATAAAGTTTATACTTCACGTTTTTAAGGTAAAGTATAAATCTCATGAGTTTAAAGTTGTGGTTTACAAGGAATGTACATTGTTAATGATTTTGATAAAACTTATAAAGTTTTCGTCTTAATGGAAATAATTATGGCAGTAATAGCTGTTATGGCTTCAAATTCATTATTTATCTTTTTTCTGGTATTATTTAATTCATTCTCTTTTTTGTAGCAAAGAAACATCAGGTTAACTTCAACAGGAAAATAGAAATAAAATTCATATGGGGAAACTAATAAAAACAAACATAGGACATCATGACAACTGATGATTTTAGACATTATGGGTTTACATAGTTTGAGAGGTCACAATGTGAAATATTCTGTGCACAAATTATTACGAGGTCACAGGATGGAGAAGATAAAAAAAACCCATTATTTTTAATCCATTTCTCTTAAATGCATAGATACCTTTTATTCTGCTAGTTAAGTGAGGATAAAAAGCACTCCATTATTAATATCCTCATTATTGTGGATTATTATGCAATTATTATTATACATCATGTGTATGAAACCTATCTAATTATCAAAATGGACTCAAACATGCCTACACATGCCACCAGTATCTTAGACCTGGCAGAGCTAAATGGCTAACAACCTATAATCTACATAGCTGTTTAACAACATTAGTGATGAGCATTTTCAATAATAGAATAGTGTGACAACTGGAAGAAAAATACCTCTTAACTTCACAACAAGCAGGACCAAGAATATACAGGTCCACTGAAGATCAAATAATCTTTATGCCACAGGAAATAGAGGATGCTTTGCAAGAGAAAAAGCACACTCTAGTGGTCTGGGTAGGTTAAAACATAAAACATTTGGTAAAATATGGATGAAAGTACTGATAGTAGAACTGCAAAAAAAAAAAAAAAAAAAAAAAATACAGGTGTGTGGGAGCATGTACAAGATGGATCAACCATTTACTACCTTGAGAAAACAATTGCTAGGAAAAAAGTACACGGGCAAACCAGCAAGAAAAGTGTGTTAGAGCAAAGTGTCCCCTAGGGGAAGTTCTGTCACAAACAATGTTCATTGCATATGAATGACATTACAGAACATTTTCCAGCCACAGTGCAAACCTCCACCTTAGTACAGCTAACAACAGGATGTGTATATCGACTGATTGTGCCAGTTTTGTGTTAGTTAATCAAATGTCTTCTGCTTTAAAAAAATGTTCATGTTTTGCGGCTCCCCACTTCACTCCCAATACCCTAACTTCTGACATGGAAGCAGATTCCTAAGTGTCTTTAAAGTCATCTGTTTGTCCAGTATATCAACTGCACAAAAGGAGTAGGAGCATAACCTGTTTCCCTAGCTAGTTAGTCATCAGATCATCTGCACATCGGACCATTCATCCACAAGTACTTGGATTACCTCCTCAATATCTCCCTCAGTGTAGCGACTCATGACACACCAGTTCTATGTTGATTGACTATTCTTCTTTGGATCCCTGCACAGCGCTCCTATCTGGCTTCACCTGTTTTGACTTGCGGTTCTTGCAGTCTGGTTAAGGTTGTAGATTCACAGTTGTCTATTCATTTGTTTAATCACGCTGTCTCTCTGATGGCATTCAGTACATTAAAAAAAATGTTTTGCATATCCTTTACAGGACATCGCTGTCAACATCAGCATCTTTCAGCTGGTTGTTGATTTTTTGGCAAGATTACGCTCAGTAGTTTGCCATTGCTTTCTGAGCGACCGGCTCACATACCCCGCAAGTTACAGATGCGGCTAGAACCTCCATAGATTCTCACAATGTCACGTTACGCACGAGAGCATACTGGATTACGAAGAAAGTCACTAACCCCTAGGCCAGCTTAACTTATACATAGAAAGCATTTAAAAAAAAAAAAGTTTAAGTAACTGCCAGGACTGAACATCAGTGGAAGAATAATAAACAATCTTAGATGTGCTGATGACACAGTGTTACTAGCAGAAAGTGAGCAGGAGTTACTAGACTTCATGATACAAATAAATATGCACAACAATAAACATCACAGTAAAAGTAAAAGGGAAGATTCTAGAACAATTAACAAGGTTCTCCTATCTTGGACATGTAATAACAGAAGCAGAAGTCAAACAGAAATCATGACAAAAAAAAAATATTAACATCTAAAGAGATAAACATCACTATGAAAATGAGAAATGTCAAATGTTCATATATATATGTGTGTGTATATAAACAAGTGAATCCGTACAGCTATCTCGGAGCAGTCATAACATCTGATGGGAGATGCCTTGAGGAGATTAGAACAAGAAATTGCCATTGCGAAGGTAGCCTTTTGCAAGATGAAAAACATACTGACCAATAAAAATATATCAATTGAATCGAGAAAAAGAGTGTTGAAGTGATACATAGAACCTGTGCTTTTATATAGATGTGAAGCGTGGACACTGAGCAGACAAGCTGAAAAACATCTTATGGCTGTGGAAATGTGGTTTCTTAGGAAAATGCAAAGAATTCCATGAACAGACAGAAAAACCAATGAACAAGTCCTATAAGAAACAAATGAAGATCGTAAACGGATTAGAGACATTAGACATAGACAGTAAAAAATGTTTGGGCATGTTATGAGAAGAAATAAATTGGAGAACTTGGTGACAACTGGCGAGGCCGAAGGAAAGAGACCAAGGGGAAGACCAAGAAGTAAATACCTGGATGGCTTGGCCACGTGACATGGTTGAGACAGGAACACGGAGCTGATCCACGACTCTGGTGATCGAGTGAGATGGCAAAACATGACCGCCCATGCTTATCAGCATGGCACATGATGGATGGATGGTGTGTGTGTGTGTGTGTGTGTGTGTGTGTGTATATATAAGAGAGAGAGTTGATGAAATAAATAAAGAGGAGGCAAGTGAAATATTTTGGCCATGTTAAAAGACATGATACTCTTATAAAAACCATACTGGAAGGCAAGGTTGAGGGCAAGTGAGCAAGAGGTAGACAATGATACAAGTGGGAAGATAACATCAAGAGATGGATGAACATTATTCTGACAGAATGCAAGGCGAGAGACAGTGTTGGAGATCCATTGCAGCCAACCTTCATTGTGGGGACGGCACCTGACTGATTTTTTTTTTTTTCCAGTCTAGAAATCTGGAAAATGACCAAGTAATTAGAAATTTCAACTGAGTGAGGCAATGAAGATATGGATACACAGAACAATATGCCTTATTTAATGGAGACAAAAACAATCAAAATACACAAACAAAAACAATCAAATACAGAGATTCTAAAGCAGTGGTTCTCAACCGGTGGGGAATTCCCCCCAGGGAGGAATTTTAGGGTTTCCAGGGGGGGGGGGGGGAAAGAAAGACAGCATGCTTATAAAAACCATACTGGAGAGAACATTTAAAGGCAGGTGAGCCAGAGAAGAGATTTTCCAGAGTTGACCTTAGCTACTATTTTGTCCCCACCAATTTGCCATATCATCATCCAATGCCTTGCCAGCTTACGTAGGTGATCATGCTTCTCCACAAATTGTGATCTCCGACGGCATGGATCAGTTCGTGTGTTGACTCCCTTACGTGCCATGACACAAGACTGTCAAAAATTTTCTCACGCTGTCTTCCTCTATCTCTCTTTCCACAAATCTTTTCGGTTGTCACAACATCTTCCAGTTCTTGTCTTCTCATATTGTGGCCAAAATATGATGACTGCTTCTGTCTGATGTTTGTGATAAGTTGTCTTTGCGACTTAGCTTCCCTCAAAATGTTCAGATTGCTCATTTTGGCTGTCCAATTAATTTTCAGCATTCTTCTATAAAACCACATCTCCAACGCTTCCACGGATTTTTCCGTCTGTCCAGGATTCATAGCCTCATCTTAAAATTGGTTCTTTCTCTAACATGCCAGGACAAGGAATTATTGCGCAAGATGTTCTTCATTTGAAAGAATGCAGTTTTTGCTTTTCCTATTCTGTTCTTTATCTCTGTGATGCATATTCGATCTGATGTTACACATGCTTAGATATCTGAATTTCTGCACTTCCCCCAAAATAACATCATTTACTTTCATTGCACATATAATTTAATTTGCCATATACATTCTTTATAAACTATGGTAAAGTACAGACTTCATGAGTTGAAAGCTGTCTTTTATGAGGAATATCCTTTACAGGACATCACTGTCAACATCAGCATCTTTCAGCTGATTGTTGCTTTCTTGGCAAGATTACGCAGAGTAGTTTGCCATTGTTTTCTGAGCGACTGGCTCCATACTCTCATAAGTCACTGGCGTGACTCGAACTGCTTCCAATTCTCGTGTGCTCACGTCAACCATGAGAGTATTCGGGGTTACGGTGAAAGCTGCTAACCCCTCGGCCAGGGAGACCGGCATGAGGAATATACTTGGTTAATAATATTGGTAAAACTTGAGGCTTTGGTCTTAATGGAAAATGTATGGCAGTAATGCTAATATTACTGAACAGTTTTAACACACGCATGAGTGGGAATACTAAGGCTCATAGAAACCTATTAAAGTCATGGAAGAGACAAGACAGTAAGAGATTACAGATAGAGACAGTTTGCTATAGTATGTCCACATTTGTTTGCCTTCATTCACGATCAATTATTTTGAAAACTGTCTGTTGCATCGTTATGAAATTTTTCCAGCCGTCTTATATTAACCCCCACCCAAGGAATATGTCTTTGATAGGTCCAAAAACAACTTAAATCATTTAAAGTGGCAACATTCCTTTGATGTTTTGCTGAACAACTAGTGATTTCTTGCTAACAAAGTTATTTTTACGGTAATGGGAGACCTGCAAATTCTGATGACACACAAAGGCGTATCCGGATTCGTATGGGAGTGGGTGCAATGAAAGAACTAGCTTAAAATCTACAGGGTCGGCTGCATTGCACCGGGTTTTTATCCCATATGGCTCAGTTTCTTTCTACAGCACGGAAAGCGTCGCACAAAGCACGAACTCCGTAGCTCCAGCGACAACCCTCGGGAGTCTCCGAAAAAATGCACTCGTGAAATGAAGGACGCGGCCCGGAATCGAACATACAACCTTCGGAGCCCGAGTCAGACGGCTTGACCACTTCACCACGGAGAATCCCGAGAGGGGTGCAATGTGTAATATTAGTAAAGACAGAATTTACAGAGGCACGGGGTAAATAATTTGTAAATTAACAGGAAAGTAGAAGGAATATATTTCTTACCTTATTTTTCATTTCCTTCTTGTTTCTTCAGCTGATGCTGTAATGTTTAGGGCCTGCATTTCGTCTGAATAGTTGGAGCAAAATATCCCAGTAAGTGTGTACGTAGATTAAGGTCTGCGATCTGCTCAGACCTTAATCTGTGTCGGACGATTCCAGTAGGTTGATGATTGCTCTCGGTTGCATAAAATTCAATCCATCCTTTCTCCAATAGTCCTCTTCCTCTTTCAACACATGGTCCTGACGTTTTTTCCAGTAACTTTTATCAATATTTAATAGCGCGGACAGACAGACAGATAGACAGAAAGGTAGGTAGGTAGGTAGGTAGGCAGGCAGAAAGGTAGGTGGGTGGCTGGCTGGGTGGGTGGGTCGGTCGGCCAGCCGGCAGGTAGATAGATAGATATCTATCGGTCGGTCGTCCGGCAGGCAGATAGATAGACAGATAGATAGATAGATATCGGTAGGTCGGTCGGCAGGTAGGTTAGATAGATAGATAGATCCCCGCCAGGAGCCGGGCCGAGCCAGCTAGTTTATTTATATAATCACGTTTCATGAAAGAACCCACAGTTTGACGACACCTCTGAACTACCCCATATAAATTCCCTCAGTCTGCCAAAAGCGAAAACCGCGCAGACAAAATTAAAAAAACAGCGGGGGTGTATCTTGCTGAAACGGTAATACTCTTAAAATGATGGAATGAATGCGGGGGATATAAAATATATACGGCATATAAACAAACATTGAAATCTGCTGTACAATCTCCAGAACAAAATTTTTTTTGTTGGGTGGACATAATGATACAGTTATATGCTAAATCTCATCATTTTCCCTCAGTTGGTTACTGAGATATTGAATTTTATATTGAGGCAAAAAAAAAAAAAAAAAAAAAAAACACACTATAAAACATGTCACAGGCAACATGTTTTTACTTTCAGTCAATACAGATATGTATCCTAGAAAACCATGAAACCAGGTAAAATGAACTTATAACACCACATCACGTTAAAATAGAATGGTAAAAACACAGGTGAAAAAACATTACTGATGCGCATAAGACAGTAACCTTGCAGAAAGATGGAAACTACAGTAGACAGTGTTACAGTCAAAAGTAATAGAGAAACATAATTCTAGATTAGAGGCAGGGTTCTTGAAGAATAATATGTGGGCAGCATGATGGTAATGTACACATCATTTTCTGACAGTCTTTACTCACAGTATTATTATAAACATGTTGAAACTGCCAAACATTCCCATGTTTCAAAAAATATTTGCATACAAGGTCTGCTACAAGTAAAACTGATATTTACCACTGAGCGAGAAGGATGAATCTTGCATGTTGCGCACTCCACCACGAGTAGGTCTGTTGTGAAATTCACCCGAATGGTCAGGGAAAATTTGATTTTCTGCATGCCTACTAATAACTGGTGCATTTTCAGACTTGATTTCCACCACAGGACCAGTGTAGGGTTCTCTTTCCACAACCTGGGGTGCATGCACCTGAACACGTATTTATACATGAAGACATTAAATTTAGACTCGAACATAATTGCAAAATTACAATTTATTCATGGCCTATTGTTACTTAACAATAAACGCAATTCCAAACTTATAATATAAATTTAAACATGCTTATAAACAAGGTCTCATTCAATAAATAAAAACAAATGAAACCCTTGATGCTGTTATTCTACAATATGTAATAAATTGTGAGATGACATATAAGAAATATATTGATGCGATCCTTTTTTACAGAGAAATTATTGTTCTGTAAGATTACAAGCATCTTCTTTATTAACAGCTGATCATATCAACTTTCCACTAAATTGGTAGCTGAGGGCCCTGCTAGAAGAGTTTAGAAGACTATCTCAGTTAAGCCCTAATTTCCTTCCCATGTGTCTGCCTATCAATCTATCCCCATATGGAGGATGATCTTTGGTCCACAAATGTTGTTTGTATAGGTGGGAGTTGATATGTTGTGATCTTCTACATCTGATTATTGATCTTCCTCCAGTTTTATAGTCAGAGCTTCTTTGACATTAGACACAAAATGGTAGATGATTGACCTACATCCGCATAAGATGTCTGAATCACTTTATCTGCTGTCTCTCATCTTTGCAGGGCATAGTGTCTTTAATATTTTAATGCCACCACTTATATCAGTGTTGACTGCAGTGGGAACCTGGCCTCTGCATTATCTCCCTTGTGTAATGACAACCTTAGACAGTTTATACATGTTTACAAGTGTGTTGGTCCATTCCTCTCAAGTGTTGGAAGTCATTCAGGTCACAGGCCTGTTTGATTACTTCATCAGCCTCGGCCATCCATGAGTTGTCTTTTCTGAAACACATTCTCTTTCTGTCAACGATGGCACTAGGCAGAGGGTGATTTTTGTCTCATGTATGCCTTAACATGTGCCTGTGCTGATACAGCAGCATTCACATTCAGAAGACACTATTATCTACACAGAGATGGGTCCTTCATGCAGAGATCAAGCTCAGTATGGGCATACACAACACAACGGATGAGGAAAACAATCAAAGTGGATAGTGGTGCATACCTGACAAAATCAAGTATGACTATGGAGATCAACATCTTCAGATCATTCATATGCGCAGCATAACTTGCAGCCACACATATGATCATCACATCTGACTCTATGAACAGTTACAGAAAATCATAAACAGCAGACTTCACTCCGAATGGGTAGAAAGCTTTTAAAAGTCAGACTTCACATCACTGACCTGGATGTACACACCTGGACATGCCAGTGAAAAGGGCATAGGGCATTGAACACTTGAACCCGCTGGCAAATGATACACTAACATAAATGGGTAGAAGCATGGGCAGGGACAATATTGTCAATGTAGTACAAACTCAGCTGACAGATATTGACGAGCCTCTGATGCCAGCATGATTTCAACACCTGGCAGTGAAGCCTGGCCAAGCACATCAATGCTAACTTCAAGGGCGAGAGAAGAGATACTGCAAACTTCTCATGGGAACAATAAGTAGAGATTCTTTGGGATGTCTGCTGCATTGGGGGACTGAGCAGGCATGGGAATGTCCAATGTGCAGAGATGCTGATTCTCATAACATTGCGCCATCACTTTCAATTTTGTCTTTTCAAGTGGAGCCCGCACCTTTTCACAAGCATTTAATTTCATATGTTAAGGGTGCCCTCTCTGGAGATTTTGACAGCATCAATGTTTGGCACTGGAAGCAGTGTTGGTAGAAACCAACTATTTATCATTTGTTTCTATTTTTCAGTCAAGTCTTTCACCTTCTGTCAAGGTCCTAGCTGGACACCTGAAAACCGGGATCTGTTTCATTGATGTGAATAGTGGGCTTGGTGATCTACATATTTCACAGTTTAGCTGGGTTATCTTCACGTTACATTTACCACACACTATAAATAATTTATTAATACAATTTTGCAATTTCTGTTCATCATTGTATATTAAAATCTGGTCATCTGTAAATGTTCATTTAGTGAGTTGTGTTAGTCTTCTTCTGGGTTTGGTTTAACTTCTGGGTGATGTTCATCAACTGATTTTGCTATTTTATCCATGCATATATTAAATGTGCCAAGGAATGAGTAAAAAGTAAAGGACCCTTTTACACACTTAAAGTAATCTACAACCATGGTCAGACTGCAAGAACAGCAAGTTAAAAGATGTGTGGCCAAACAAGAACACTATGCAAGAAACCAAAGAAGATTAATAAACCAACACAGAACTGGTGTCTTTAGCCGCTACACGCCGTGGGATTTACTGGAGGGGATCCGAGCACTTATGAACTGAATTGTTCGGTGTGCAATGAGGATGATCTGTCGACTAACTAACTAACCAACTAATACACTTAAGGTGCATGGACATATCTTGCTAGATCCCTATAATTGTATAGACCAATCGGCACTCAGTGGGTATGTGGTCAGATTATGCCGTTACATTTACTTCTCAAGACATTTCCTTTTGCCAAGAGAATAGAACAGTACATTTTGTCAGTAAGAAGGTCAAAACTTGTTTCTGAATATGAAAAATGTCAAGAGAATAACAAGGGAAGAAACTGTCAGTACCTTGACTACAACAACAACAATGGAGGTGCTGTTTGAAAGAAGTCTGATTTTGACTGGCCAGGGCAATACACCAACACACAGGTGAACTAGTTGTGACACCAACACACAGGTGAATTAGTTGTGACACCAACACACAGGTGAACTAGTTGTGTCACCAACACACAGATGAACAAGTTGTGACACCAATACACAGGTGAACTAGTTGTAACACCAACACACAGGTAAACTAGTTGTGACAGCCTAGTATGGCACAACATCATGAAACACATTTCAGTAAACTGTTTCAGAACATGCATCTTTCCTGTCCCAACAAACAAATGTGACCATTTGGTAATCTTTAAAGAAGCAAATAGGAGCTTTTGAACTTAAATGTTACCAACAACATTCTTAAAATACCATGGACCAAGAAGAAGTCAAATAAGGATATTCTACAGGATGTGAACATCACAGAAAACTGGCTCGTATACAGCATTATAACTCAGAAATGTGAATACTTTAGTCATGTGATATGGACAGAAAAAATCAACATGGCTGAGTGGATAAGAGCACCTGCTCTGAAACTTGTGGTGCGTTGATGGTGGGGTAGTGGGATCATTCCCCACACCGGCCAGTTGGACTTGAATATTGACTCCTCGTTCAGAAAGCAATAGCAAACTACTGAACGTACAATTGCTAGTAAATCAATCTGGGCATGGGGTTGATCGTACCATTCTGCAAAGGTCATGCAACATTTTTTGGTTTGGAAAGATGGAAAGCGTGGACCCTGGAAGAAGAGGCCAGCAAGATGATGGACACAGGAACCAGACGACACATTGGACATGAACATGCATGAGGCAGGGGAATAGGCAAAGGTTCAGTTACATGATGACGATGATGTTGATGGGGGACTGATCAAAGGAAGTTAGAAGGAGACTGGCCATAGCAATGCAGGTTAAACATCATGAAAAGCCTATGGCACAGTACCAACAAACAAATACAAGCAAAACTCTGAAATAGTTGCACCATTGCCTAAATATTCAAGAAGACAATAATCTTTTGAACTCACAGGAAAATTCTTAGAATACCACGGGTCAAGAAGGAACAAAATACTGACAATTCTTACAGGATGTGAACATCAAAGAAAATTAGCTCTTAAACAACTTAACGACTCAGAAACTAAAATACTCTAAAATGTCACATTGGTTTAGAAAGAGCAGTAATGGAAGGCATGGTTCCTGAAAGGCAAGATCTGACCAACACAAAGGTGGAAACAGGTCAGTACAGACACCAGGGGCATGAACATTTACGAGACAGAGAACATAGAACTGGTAAAGAATTTAGAGTCCTTTCAGGTGGCT
Organism: Cepaea hortensis; assembly: GCA_963921405.1. Taxonomy (NCBI): domain Eukaryota; kingdom Metazoa; phylum Mollusca; class Gastropoda; order Stylommatophora; family Helicidae; genus Cepaea; species Cepaea hortensis. The sequence continues at coordinate 27,105,936 of OY992892.1, read as the reverse complement.
GTGAGGCATACACAAAGTAAATAAGTAATCATCATTGTTTTAACATAACACAGGCCTCAATATGGTCTCAAATGGGATAATTCCCGGGAAGGTTAACCCGGTCAACAAATGCCCGCAGAAGTCGGATGTGTTAGCCTAACGGCGCAAGAACACAGCTCTGCTGTAAACAGGCACAACGCAATCACGTCCGGAAATAAAACTCCGGATGAACGCAGAAGAAGAAGAAGAAATGGGATAATCACATTTGTTGCGACAAGAAAAACACCCAAAATTATGGGTCTAACATGGGTAAGTATGAATCTGCGGTACTTTTTACAGCTGTTATATTCGGGTAGTAACACTAATACACTGAGCTTTTCACTTTGTTGTGGATACCTAAATGATCCTCATTGTGATCAACATCACACATGTTAGCCATTTAGTTTTTAAAAAAAAATAAAATTTAGCTAATTTTGTACAGCTCATACATTTGTCTCGGTTTTCAGTCTTTCTGATCTCATCATGTTCCCCTTGTACCTTGCGGTGTCGAGGTGAAGTATAAACAGCGGGAGAGTGCCTGCTTATGGGCTTGTCTGTATCAGGATAAAAAGCCACTGGTGTGACTGTTATATAAATGTGTGTATAAAAGTCCTATATTTTTAAAAATACTGTACGGCTACATGACAGTTAGCTCCTCAGCTGCTGGCCCAGTGGTCAAGTGTTTGAATCTTTATCGAGGCAGTTTATATAAATTGACATTTGCTCCCAGGTCAGCCAGCCTAACATTGGCGCCAAGAAATGTTTGTGAAGTAAAAGAGGCTGACATGATAGTGACATCAAGTGTCATTTGGCATATACAAATGTGGAGCCAGCACCATATACCCAATATGCATCAAGGTGTGTAAATGTTTGTTTACTTTTTATTATTAGTTGAAAGAAAGCAAATATACAAAACGTGAATTTTGTTGTAGATTTTTGGCATCTTGCACCTGTGGGACTGACAGAGTTAATTTGCATGTATATATTTAAATATAATCTGCCACACGACTAAAGGAGTGGTGAATTAAATATAAACATAACTGAACAGAAAAATAATTCTGAGGGCAATAATCTAGGATTAATTTAAATGTTAAGTAGGTAGTGTATGCAGGGAAATGAGTAATGATAGAAGCATTAGTAGTAACAGATTTAGGTTCAAAACCAGTAACTGAAGTGTTAGACATGTACAGCTCAAAAATACTAACAGGGAACATTATCCTTCATTTAGCTTTAAAATGTGGGACCTCTTTATGGCAAACACTATCAGTCATAGATCTTTCCAATGCCAATAAAACCATCTATTGTTTGCATTTCCCGTTCTTCAAAATGTACTAATCTTCTTCTACATAATCATCATGGTTTCTTCTTCGTTCATCCAGAGTTTTTTTTTCGGATGTGATTGCGTTGTGCCTGTTTACAGCAGAGCTGCGTTCTTGCGCCGTTAGGCCGACACATCCGACTTCTGCGGGCATTTGTTGACCGGGTTAACCTTCCCGGGGATCATCATGGTTTTATGTTGTTCAATAAAAATTGTTTCGTTTCCTTACCATACTCCTTTCAATGTGGTTATTTATTTGTATAATTTTGTTATTAATGATTGCCTGAATTAATGCAATACTGAAATAAGCTTGTAAATCTTAATACATACCACATCTCTGGTGCCTATGCGACCAAATACATACTGAGAGTTGGGTGAAGTGGGAACAAATCTGCCAAGTCCTTGGGTTACTTTAAGCTGTAAGATCAATTTGGATGGTTAATTCTTTCTTCATAAACGATTGACATGGTTACTGACATCAACTGTTCAAATCAAGTGAGAAATTGTATATAGTGCAAGGATAGATTCTAAAAGTAGAGTTGAGTCAACAACCAACATCACAGCACTTGGGCCATTCCCATACTTGCTTTGTCCTCCTCTTCAACAGCCAGCAAAGAGTCTGAATATTTATGGTTCCACATGCTGCAGTCTGATAATGTGACAATAAGGCCTTTCCTCAGAGTAATGATTGTTGGCCAGATCTTCTGGTCACTCCCTGCCACTCCATTCTCTCTAGGCTATGATGATTTATCTGCTCTTCCCCGCCATAGGCCAGCTCTGTGGCGAAGGGATTGCGGATGGAATTTGTAATCCCGCATACTGCATTCAAAACACAGCTGCGGGCAATTTGGCAGCAAACTGCATTTGTTGGTTTTAATCTTCATCTTTTGTTCGCTGATTGGTTTTAATAAAATGGTATGAGTGTCGGCCGTTCAGAAAGCAATGGCAAACCACTGAACATAAACGTGCCAAAAAATTACAAACAGCCAAAAAATGCTGAGGTTGACTGCGACATCCTGTAAAGGATATGCAACTATATTCCTTGCCATACACTTTATTTCAAAAGACTCTGACCACATGTTCCTTATTGCGCACAAATACAAATGGTACAGACTCAGCCAATATGTCCGCCTGCCCACCAGCATGACCTAGGGAATAGATCAAACAGATGATCCCTATCTTTGATTTTTTAATTAAAGCAAGCCACTCTTTACAAAGTATGTCTGTCTTCACCTTTCTCAGCATGCTGTTGTTAGTCAATTACAATCACCACGTGTGTGATGTTTTTCCTCAAGTTAGTGGAACACCGCCGTTACTGCCTCCACCTCCATTCTCAGACTAGATGTCATGGTATCATATGCCAGGTTCTTTTGCACTAAGCAATGTCTATTAACCTTTGCTATGAACCCCCAGGCACTTCTTTTGCCTCTTAGCACAGAGCCATCAATATAGATGATTACATAACCTTCTCAAGAATTGTTGTGAATCAATTTTTGTACCTACCATTCATCCCAGCCTGCCTGCCAATCGCTGCACTCCTGGTCCAATGCGATTATGACCCTGCAGAGGTCTGACTTTTCCCTTGGGCATTCCAACCCACCCTTCTCCTCTCTCAATATTCTCAAGCAGGCACACTTCTCTGATTGTATCATCTGCCTGAGCCATCCATGATTTTCTTATTATCAGCCTGTGGCTCTTAACTGTGTCCAAGACTTCATGCAGGGGGTGTTCCAGATCTGCAGCCACTTGGAAATATGACAGCCTGCATCACACTGAGCCAACAATCTTTGGTAAAGATAGAATGTATCACAAACACACTACCGGCTTATCCCAGATTACCTGTATAGCTTCATTCTGCATGCATTGTAATTCCAGAGCTGACTTTAACACTGTGAGCAGTCCCAATTACTGAGATAATCATGTTTACTGAGCATGAACAATATTCTTTGCTCCATATCCACTGCTGCCAGTCTTCAGTGCACAAAGTTTAAAGAGACTGACTAGTATTTCTAGATTATATGATAATAATCAACAAATGAATAAGGTGTGATTCAGGTGTTATTGGATATCAAATTTACTAAAAAGATTTATTAAACAGTGTAAAAGCTTGACAGTGTATAACTGTCATTTAATTCTATTACTTGTCAACCCTGGATAGAATAAATTATTACTGAGAACAAAACAGTCAACTATCAATTGATTACATGCATAGAGAGGCTACTGTTCAGTGTCCAACACTGAATTCAGATGCCAAAATCTATCATGTGATTTTTTAGTTGACTCATCCTATTTGAAAGGCTGAATTTTTCTATCTTCAGTTCATTAGTCTTACTATTTGTTCTTGTACATCTTTGTCTTTGATTCAGTTCACTCAGATTCAATAGTTTTAAAAAAATCTTTCATTAGGGAATTTGGTAGAATCATTCCCTTTAGCCTAATTGATTTACAGCAGAAACAATATTGTTGTCAGGACTTTTCCTTTGAAAATACTGATCTTGCATACATTTATCTAACTTGACAAGGATTGGGCTTTGAATCCAGTTGTGGATAAGATTCTCAGGAATTTTCTTCTGAGAAACCTGATAACATCATTCACAATTCTCTTTTTTTTAAAATGCAGTGCTTCTTCTTCTTTCGTTCGACTGAAATATGTTTATAACTGCAATGTTATCTCTTGTATGAATTTAACAGTCTTTTTTAGTTCACTCAGCAGTCCATAGAGTTTATCTTCCACTGTTGTCTCTCTAGGCCAGAAGGTTCGCCTGGATATGTTGTATTTTGGGCAATCCTGGAGTATGTGCTCTGCTGTCTGCGACGCCATACCACATGTGCACATGGCTGAGTCACCAATCTTGAATTTTGTAAAAATGTGGTTGCGTAATCTATTGTCCTGTTCTGAGGCGCAGAAGAATGACTTGTTCTGGTCTGTCCATAACGTGGTAGTCGTCTTGAGTAGGGTTTGGTGGCCTTCTGACTGATTTGATCATTCTTTTCTTTTGGTGGTATGTTATGGGCACATCAGGTTGTTCTTCTTTTGCTCCTTCCTTAGCCTATCGATCAGCTCTGTCGTTTCCGGGGACTCCACGGTGGGATGGTATCCACCGTATGGTGACCTTATGCTGACTGCTAAGTTCAGAAAGTAGTGTCCTTAGAACTGACAATTTCCCAGATAGGAGCGCCTCTATTACGAATTTTGCATCTTTCAATATATCACCACAGGTTGTGTACCATGGCTGGTATTTTGTAATTTCTCTGTGGCTATCTTGATTGCCTCAATTTCAGCATCATAGTTATGGCAGTACTTTCCTGTTAGAACTTTGGCCATGTCCCTAGTATTATTTGTGTATTCTGGTACACTCCCACTCCTCCATTTTGAACAGCATTTTGTGCTGACCCATCTGTGTAGACTCGGATGCAGAGATCCTGTGGGTATTCATCATCAAGGAAGCTGAGAGTGGCTGTTCTGGGCTGTATACTGTTCTGTTCTTCCTTGTCAAATATTCCTCTTACTTTTGTCTGGATTTGTAGCGATAGTCTATGTTCATCTTTCCACGGGATTCGCTCTGGAATAGTTGTCAGGGGAATACCAACTGTGGGAAGATCAATGGTTTCTCTGCAGAGTCGTTTGGAATGGTGGATGAAACTACTTCTTTTCAACCGCCCCATAGCTAAGTTTTCAAATCGGTTCTTCATAGGGTGGCCTGGCAAGATGAGGAACTTTTCTGCTTGTATTAGTGTCTTTGTATCTCTGCGTTCTCTTAGAGCTTGTGTCCTCCCCATTTTCTCCATTGCTACTATAGGGGTTGATCTCATCCCTCCTGTGATGACTCTAAGAGCTTGATTTTGCACCTTGTCCATCTCCTGTAATGTGGTTTTTGATGCTGAACACCACGCAGTTGACCTGTATTCCAAAATTAGATGTATCTGTCAAAAGACACACAATAGATTTTACAATTTTGTTATAAACAAACATAATGCAACAAATACTCTTTTCCAGATAACAAGGAAGAAGAACAAAACTGTAATCCAACCTGGCCTTCGTCCATGACAATACTGCCACCAGTAATCACATATTCAGGAACTCCGTGACATGTTAAGCCTTCAAAGATGTTAAAATCAACAGCCTGGTGATGAGTTTTGGCACTTATAGTGCGAGTAGCTTCACCATTCCAGATGACAATATCAGCATCAGAGCCAACAGCTATTCTTCCCTGAAATAAAAAATTGCAACACTTTAATTTTACACTTTCACAAGAGATAATTGCAATAAGTGGTGTTTTGATATTTGTAAAGACAATGACATAAAATTGTTGGTGCTATGTTTAGTTTAAATTTAACATGCCAAATCAGGTCGAAGACTAGCAAGAAGTCATCATTTTATAACAATTCTAGCTTTATGGATGGTGGTTTCCCCATGACATCCACATAGACATACAAGATTTACAAGCTTTATTTGATCGTGGGCAGCTGTAGTAATTTTGCTATGGCAATGGCAAATTATGGACTATTTATGATATCCAAAAACCTAGGAAACTTTAATGTGTACAGATTGCACACAAAACCACCAGTTTTTTGTGTCCTTATCTGAGAAGGCCATGATTTCAATCCACTACTCCAGGAAACATTTAACACAACCTTGCATCCAATCATTCATGTATGTGTGCTTTCCTCTGGTAAACTGATGAGGCAAATTTGTCAATGTCTTGCATATTTTCTTTAAACAACCAAAATTACACCTATTCAGTTGTAAAATTAATGACCATTCTGAAGGAATTTAATAGGATAATAATACATTATTAATAATATTTATGTGATTTTGTTTTATGTGATGTTATTTTTTATTTATTATGTTAGAGAAAAATAGCGAGAGGAAATATACTGGCTCATTTTTTTTCCTGAATCACACTATAAGAGCCACTGAAAAGGCACCTCACAAGGTAAGACAGAAATCATAAAGCAACAGATTTTAAAAAGCTGTAGGATGGATTTTACAAAAATATAGACAGAATTTAAACAGGTAATGATGATTTACTTGTAAATATACTAATCATTGTGTGCCTTGTCGATAAGCGTGACTGATCATGGTTTACCATCTCACACGATCATCAGTGTCTCAGATCTTGTTTGTGCTCTTGTCCCATTAATGCCATTTGGCCCAGCAACGTCTTCATCTCTTTGACTTCTTATTGCTTTTCCCCATCAAGTTTGGCAAATGTCACTTAGTTTTCAAGTTTATTTCTCCTCATAATATGTCTAAAAAACCTTCACTGTCTCCTAATTCCTCTAATGATTTTGGAAATTTCAAATGTTCACTGAAAGACTGGTAACTTGTTTCCATAGTGTTCTTTGAAAGTTTCTCAGACTACATTTCTGCTGCCATCTGATGTTTGCTCATTGTCTCAGTCTTAGATGCATACACTGTCTGCAGTAAATGCAGTATTATCTGCTTACATTATATTATTAATTTCATGCCCTCTGATGGTGTTTCCTCTCATATCCTTTACATTTCTCATATGTTCACTATATAGGACACAATGTCTTAAGACTTTACACAACATTGTCATACACCTCTCTTGATTTACAAATATTGACCTACTCCATAATAAATTTTTTAATGGCAGCAGTATTTGTTCTTTATCAGTTTACAGTCTTTCCCATCAATTTGGAGATTTTTTGGAAATTTTTATCATGTGTGTCTTACTCTTCAAAAGCCTTTGTGTAGTCAATAAAGCAAAGATGCAGGGCTTTGTTTATTTCTATAGAGTGTTATAGAGCATGTTCTCCACAAATATAAGAATTTGTTGAACTGCTGCCCTCTACAAAACCACACTATTCTCGTATATTTGGTTGTACTTTTTTTTCCTAACGCTTTGCACGATTCATGCCAAAATCTTTACTTGCAAGTAAACAAATGCAGCTTAGATGATGAATCTTCATGGAGTAAGAGGCATGGTTGAACATGAGTGCTCTGCAACTGTTTTAATTAATATATAGTAGGAAATCTGTCAGAAATTACCCAAGGTCATGGTCAAGTCTGCTAAGGTTGTCGTCTGTCCAATGACATAAGGCCAGATGCTAAAAGCAATCATGAGGGCCTTGGGTTAGGTATATGCTATAATTCATAGACATTTCATGGCCATTAGAAAGGACAGATGTATCAGATATTGTCCTAGTTAGTTAGTTAGTTAGTCGCAGTTCCAACTTCACAGCAACGGGTCGTCCCCATTATGCTCCGTTCCTGTGCCAGTGAATATCACACAAAACGCTCTCCACTGCCCAATGTGAAAAGTGGAAAAGACAGGAGTCTCGACAAACAACAGCCCGCACAGATACACTGTGCATAATGCCGCCGCCAGAATATCAACACACCAGTCCCCCACGAAACACCCAATTCATCTCTGATGGAATCGGCAGTCATTTTCCTATCTGGATGTTTCCTAGATGTTCACCCACACAGTCCACGAAAATACAGTTCATCACCGACGGCAGTGGCAGTCAACCAGAAGCCCAGCAGCCACACATTTCTGCATAAGGCAAAAACCGGTCAACTCTGGGACATAGCCACCTGCCATCGCTCTGAACATGCAGTCACGTCCCCCCCCCCCCCCCCCCCCCAAAAAAAAAAAAAAAAACACAAACTTGGGCAGATTCAAAACCACTTCACACGAAACTCACAGCTCACAGTGTCGCGCCACGCACTCACTCAGTAGCAGGGCGACGGAACCATCAAGCCTCCTTAGTCGCCTCTTACGACATGCGTGGTAGGCTACAGTGTTGCTATTCTTTGCTTCCCTTATGGGCCCCGGCAACACACGGGAGTATATTGTCCTGTGAAGTTCTAGGATTCCAGGTGAAATAATTGTGTAATTAAAATGTTAATAAGCTCTCCAGATCTTGATCCTGTGTTCCATTGTCGGGAAGTCAAGGAGGTATCTCATTGCTACACAGCTGGTGTCTCTCGTGCAGCCCAAAATGATGTGCATGACTTCGCTTTGTACCTTTTCAAGTCTTCCAATCTGTGTAGGGCTGACAGTGAGGATGGCCAGGGCATACTCGATGCGTGAAAGCACCAGTCCTTGGAACAGAAGTATTAGCAGTCTTTGCTCGATATTGGCAGTCGCCATGACTCTCATTGCTGACAAACCTTTTCAAGCTTTCGTTATGACGTAATCGACATGATCTCTGAAGGACAGGCTACGATCAAGCCTCACGCCAAGATATGTCATTGACTGGGATCTACTCAAAATGCTCCCATTCATTCTTACTGCCGGCAGGTCTGTGTTCACAATATGGTTGTTCAGGGAGAACCATGTAACCGATGCCTTTGCAGGGTTTACAAGGGCGCCGGCATCAGCACACCATGAGGAAATTCGATCTAGTTCGCCCTGCATATCATTGGCAACCGCCTGTCTATCTCGACCCTGTCGATACATGAGAATGTCGTCAGCAAATGACAGAGTCCTACCCCTCCCGTCCAACTGTTGTTCAGTGATCGGCACAGTATACACGTTGAATAGTACTGGTGACAGTGGTGAACCCTGTGGCAATCCTGGACATATCGTTACCGGCTCAGAAAACCACTCCCGCATCTTAACACAACCCTCCTTTGGAGCAGAACTGCAGCTATTCATCGTATAAGGTGAGGGTGCACTTTCAGTCTGAGGAGGGTTTGCATCAAGTGCTTAAAGGATACTCTATTGCATGAGTCCTCTAAGCCTATGGCGACCGCACATGCCTCTTCTCTGACCTGAAATCCTTCGTAGACATCTTGAGCAAAGACCACAGCATTCAGCCATGACTCTTTGTTATGTCTGTATCCTCCAAGTGTGGGTGGGAAGCAGCCGAGTTGTTCCAAGTCACAAGCAAGTCTGTGTGCTAGTTTTCTCCAGTAGCTTGCCAGCAGCGTTCTGCATCGTAATGATTCTGTAGCCGTTTATCTTGGAATGGTCTTTGTTCGGTTTTGGCAGCGGCAGCAAGTAGCTGTGTAGCCATTCCTCTTTGATCTGACCCCTCTGAATACTGGTGTTGAATTCTCTGGCCAGTTCTTCCATGTCATCATCTGACATCACCAGTAGGTCACCATATCGGATGCCGTCTGGGCCTGGGGCGGTGTTAGGTGCAAACGTAAAAATAAGAGCAGATGAGCAGCACCCTCTGCATGATGCTATATTCAGAGAAAAGGGTAACGGGCTAAAGAGGGGCAAATTATGGATGGGTCGGGCGGAAGATGTCATCAGATAAGTCTGCAGTCTTACCAGTATCAACCCCGGCAAGGAATGGGTATGGTGCCTCCGGCCGTTAAGTGCACTTTCTCCTGCATTATCATACTCGACAGACGGTGCAGAGAGCAGAACCCTGCCGCTGTCAATGCAGAGGTCAATGTGCTCATCTATGAACACTCAGATAGCCCCGAAGTGCTCATCTATACAGATGGATCTGTTGTAAAGCAGCAGAGAAGTGCGTGGGCATTTACAGCCCGTTCAGCGGGCCGAACCGTTCAAGCATCAAGTGATGCCCACTTTATGACCACGAGCAGTATGACGATGGAGGTGATGGCAGTTACACAGGCTTTCATATGGCTGGAATCACAGCATTATACCAACGTGTGTGTACTAAGTGACTCAATGAGCATGATTCAGAAGGTCGAAGCTGGAGCTGTACGCAGACAGTGGACTGAGTCACTGTGGAAGTCTGTTGTCCGTAAAGTCACCTTCATCTTTGTCCCGGGACATGCAGGAGTCGAGGGAAATGAACGAGCTGATAAACTGGCTGGCTCTGCACCCCCTGTAGATGGCCAGCCCATGGATCGTGCCGATGTTATTAACGCCCTTAAAGATATGACGAGAACAGAGGACTTTGACGTCAGTGAATCCACATCGCTGTCCAGGATGAAAGACTTGGGAGTAAGAATCTGCACGGCCAAGCGCGAGAGGTACATTGGGAAAACGAGGTGCCTCGTCAACCAACACAGAACTGGCACTATTAGCCACCGGACGCTGATGCATATGCTGGGGGGAGGATCTGAGCACCTATGGACCTGTCCGGAGTGCAATGAAGATACCCCAACTGATAACTGAATGTTAATAACCGTAGGTCAGCAGAGTCGCTGAAAACTATGTTCAGAACTGTCCTGATGAAAACTTAAAGTATTAGCACTCAGAAAATACACATGATAGAAAATGCTAAATACCTATCAGAATTATAAAGAAGGGCATCAGAGAAGGATGTGTAATGTCTACTTATTTGTTTTCATTGCACAGTAAGCATATGAGATCCGTATAAAATATGCCAGGGATTGCAGATGGTGGGCTTAATATAAATAACCTTTGTTATGCTGATGACACCATCTTGATTGCAACAAGTCTGAATGAACTACAGGAAATGATAGATACAACAATTGTAGAAAGTGAACAAATGGGTTTTATCTTCTATTTGAATAACGAAGACACAAACAATAGATTGCACGATTTATTGCCTGGCATATTTCGCTGCATCTCGTCAGGTACATACTGCAGAAATCACACAAAGTAAATTAAATTAACTAGATAAATCCTTCAAGTTGAAATATACTCATATTCACACAGTAATGTCAATTGTCTACCACGGTAATTTAAAGCTGACTAACATGTCTTTCTGTTTGCACAAATCTGGCTTGCGTTGATTGATCATAATTGCTTCTGCAAACCTTAACAAGCGAGTATTTTGTGTATTAAACAACATGCGAAAGGCAATGTCTCTGTCAACCACATGGCTGCTTTCGATAATGTGCCTACCAATTGAAGACGCGGGGAGCTTCCGGTGTGTCGGCCCCACTAGGCTAGCATCGCCTGTGTGTCGTATCTTGTCGACCCATGGAGGTATGTGTTCTGACACTCTTTTGTTCAGCTGTCTCTCTGTTCTACTGATGTAGAAGGCCTGGCATCTACATGTAAATTGGTAAATACATTTGTTTTTGGCGTACAGAGGTACAGGCTCTTTGACTGCTGGTGTGAGAATCGGTGTGGTTCTATACGTAATGACTGGAGTTGCAGCACAGAATGTTCGGCCTACTGCTGCAGTAAGCCAGTCTTGTAGACGTTGCCTTACGTCATCCCCTCGAAAGGTTAGCTGGATGAATATCTTGAGTTTTGGGACTGTAGTTACGTCTGGTTTTGGTTTGGGCTGTTGGCAGAGGCGCTTTATAAATCCTGTGAAGTACCCATTCAGGTTTAAGACATTCTTCAGAGTTTCAAATTCCTCTGTCAGTGTGTCCTGGGTGCATATCTTTCTAACACGGTCAAACAGGGTCTGCACTAAGCCCCGTTTGTACTGGACAGGTGTGAAGCTCTGAAAATTTAGGTATTGGCCAGTCCATGTTCCTTTGCGGTACACCGATCTTTGAATTGTGCCGTCTCCTCTACGTCACATTAGAACATCTAGGAACGGCAACGCTTCATTGTGTTCGTGTTCCATAGATAGAGAGATGTTTTTATGCGTCATGTTCATTATGGCCTGGAATGATGTTGCTTGTAGCTCGTCTGTGGTGATAATTAGTATATTGTCCACATAACGACGGTAGAAGGCCAAGTTGTTAATGTCTGAGGATCTCTTTTCTTCTAAATGTGCCATGAAGATGTCCGCTAGAATAGCACCAAGAGGACTCCCCATGGCCACTCCGTCAATTTGGCGGTATGACTTTGTTAGAAAATTGAATTGTATGTTGGCGGTACATAGTAATAGTAGCCTCTCCAGAATAGGGGTTTGTATGCCTAATTTTAGTTGCTTGACTTTAATGCGTTCCCTTATTATTTTCACTGTCTCCTCTAATGGAACGTTTGTGAATAGGGAGGCTATATCCATGGATGCCATGTGTTTATTATTTATGTCCATAGTATCCAATAATTCTACCAGTTCGAATGTATCTCTGAGTATTTTTGGATCGAAGGACTGTCGTACTGGCTTTAAAATTTCGGCTAGCCATCTCGCCATTCAGTGTTGTGCAGAGTTAACCATAGACAGGATAGGTCTTAGCGGGATGCCGGGCTTGAGAAGTTTGGGTAGACCGTACATCTGAGGAGATTGGGAGCCACGTGGTGTGAACGTTTTTGCAGTGGCCTCACTGATGAGTCCCGCATTCACAAGTGACTGGATCTCTTTCCTCATTATTGCATCCAGGTCCTCCGACTTGTTTACTTTTGGATCTACCCTGAATTTAGATTCATCTGATAATATTTCTTCAATTTTTCTCTGGTAGTTTGACATGTCCATCAGTACTGCACCACTCCCTTTGTCAGGTTTCAGTATTACGAGGGTTTTGTTAGCCTTTAATGCTTTTACCCCAGTAAGGTGTTCGTTGGTCAACGGACATGTCTGTTTGGAGGGTGTTGTGCGATACTGGTGTTCTAAATCTACCAGTTTGGCCTTCAGCTACCCGACCGACTCAGCAGAAGTAGGTGATAACTTGGAGACATGATCAAACAGCATTTCAAACTGTGCTTGCGACTCAACACGGTTGATGTGTTTAGGCTTTATGCAGAATTTTAATCCGTATGCAAGGGCTTCCGTTTCAATGTTGTTGAGTACGTACGACAATAAGTTCCTCACATACTTCTCTGGGTTGTCTAGTACTGACGTTGTTACCTTTTCAGTGCTCTGCGATTTTCACCTTGTACACTGTTTCTGTGCAGAATTTGGTGAACTTCAAGTAGCCATACAAGCTCAATTCTTTGGTGATGTAGTAGGCAGAACTATGTGTGCGCTTAAGTTGGCCAGCTTGGACTGGGTTTCTTCTATCTGATTTTTTGTCAGTCGTCTCAGGTTTTTTCTTGTTGGACATATTCTGTCTGCCCTCAGAGATCTGAAATACCGGTGAGGAAATATCCCCGTCCTTAGGCATTCCTCGAGAAATCTCAATCGACAATCCTGTAATGATATTTTACACTTCAGCTTGAGTAATCCATCTAATCGCTTCACAGTTGGTAATGGGAGGCGACGTTTCAGAAATTCAAAACAATGTTTTCCCGTAGTGAATTTGATAACAAAGACACAAACAATAGATTGCACTATTTATTGCCTGGCATATTTCGCTGCATCTCGTCAGGTACATACTGCAGAAATCACACATCGTAAAGTAAATTAACTAGATAAATCCTTCAAGTTGAAATATATAAATATTCGCACAGTAATGTCAATTATCTACCACGGTAATTTTAAGCTGACTAACATGTCTTTCTGTTTGCACAAATCTGGCTTGCGTTGATTGATCATAATTGCTTCTGCAAACTTTAACAAGTGAATATTTTGTGTGTTAAACAACACGCGAAAGGCAATGTCTCTGTCAACCACATGGCCGCTTTCGATAATGTGCCTACCAATTGAAGACGCGGGGAGCTTCCGGTGTGTCGGCCCCACTAGGCTAGCATTGCCTGTGTGTCGTATCTTGTCGACCCATTGAGGTATGTGTTCTGATACCTCTTTTATTCAGCTGTCTCTCTGTTCTACCGATGTAGAAGGCCTGGCATCTACATGTAAATTGGTAAATACAATTGTTTTTGGCGTACAGAGGTACAGGCTCTTTGACTGCTGGTGTGGGAATTGGTGTGGTTCTTTACGTAATGATTGGAGTTGCAGCACAGAATGTTCAGCCTACTGCTGTAGTAAGCCGGTCTTGTAGACGTTGCCAGTAAAGCCAGTACGACAGTCCTTCAATCCAAAAATACTCAGAGATACATTTGAACTGGTGGAATTATTGGATACTATGGACATAAATAATAAACACATGGCATCCATGGATATAGCCTCCCTATTCACCAACGTTCCATTAGAGGAGACAGTGGAAATAATAAGGGAACGCATTAAAGACAAACAACTAAAATTAGGCACACCAACCCCTATTCTGGAGAGGCTATTATTACTATGTACCGCCAACATACAATTCAACTTTCTAACAGTCATATCGTCAAATTGACGGAGTGGCCATGGGGAGTCCTCTTGGTGCTATTCTAGCGGACATCTTCATGGCACATTTAGAAGAAAAGAGATCCTCAGACATTAACAACTTGGCCTTCTACCGTCGTTATATGGACAATATACTAATTATCACCACAGACGAGCTACAAGCAACATCATTCCAGGCCATAATAAACATGACGCATAAAAACATCTCTCTATCTATGGAACACGAACACAACAAAGCGTTGCCGTTCCTATATATTCTAATGTGACGTAGAGCAGACGGCACAATTCAAAGATCGGTGTACCGCAAAGGAACATGGACTAGCCAATACCTAAATTTTCAGAGCTTCACACCTGTCCAGTATAAACGGGGCTTAGTGCGGACCCTGTTTGACCATGCTAGAAAGATATGCATCCAGGACACACTGACAGAGGAATTTGAAACTCTGAAGAATGTCTTAAACCTGAATGGGTACTCCACAGGATTTATAAAGCGCCACTGCCAACAGCCCAAACCAAAACCAGACGTAACTACAGTCCCTAAACTCAAGGTATTCATCCAGCTAACCTTTCGAGGGGATGACGTAAGGCAACGTCTACAAGACTGGCTTACTGCAGCTGTAGGCCGAACATTCTGTGCTGCAACTCCAGTCATTACGTATAGAACCACACCGATTCCCACACTAGCAGTCAAAGAGCCTGTACCTCTGAACACCAAAAACAATTGTATTTACCAATTTACATGTAGATGCCAGGCCTTCTACATCGGTAGAACAGAGAGACAGCTGAACAAAAAAGTGTCAGAACACATACCTCAATGGGTCGACAAGATACGACACACAGGCGATGCTAGCCTAGTGGGGCCGACACACCGGAAGCTCCCAGTGTCTTCAATTGGTAGGCACATTATCGAAAGCGGCCATGTGGTTGACAGAGACATTGCCTTTCGTGCGTTGTTTAACACACAAAATACTCGCTTGTTAAAGTTTGCAGAAGCAATTATGATCAATCAATGCAAGCCAGATTTGTGCAAACAGAAAGACATATTAGTCAGCTTAAAATTACCGTGGTAGATAATTGACATTACTGTGCGAATATGTGTATATTTCAACTTGGAGGATTTATCTAGTTAAGTTACTTTACGTTGTATGATTTCTGCAGTATGTACCTCACGAGATGCAGCGAAATATGCCAGGCAATAAATGGTGCAATCTATTGTTTGTGTCTTCGTTATTAAAATTCACTACGGGAAAACATTGTTTTCAATTTATCTTCTATAATAGGAAGAAAGAAGTGATGGTAATACAAAGGAACAGATAATGCCTAAATGTACAATTGAAGTAATTGTGTTATTTTAGGGCAAGTGCAGAAATTCAAATATCTAGATACAAACATCAGATGCATTATGAAAATGTTGCATGTCCCTTGCATGATGTAGCAATCAACCCCTGGTTGATTTTCTAGGTAAATTTTTTAACGTTTAACATGAAGTGGCAGAAACCCGGGGACAAATAATTAAATGTCTAGACGTTTTTTAACAAATGGATACCAAACACAAAACATGCTTTTTGTACTAACTTACGTCATCAACAATTTATTTGCTTCATTGAATAAATGTGTATATTTTGCCGGACTAGGAGTTTTCCTTCAATCTTTTGTAGCTGTGCAATATTTTTAATATTTTATATATTCCACGTGAGACACAAATATTTCACTTTTCTGTTTAATCTTCTGCTGAGTATGCTGCACATTTATTTCATCTGAAAGAAGATGAACTTTGCAATACATTAATATTATGTTTACTCTCTCAGCTAAGAGATTTTCAATAATTTGTAATACTTAAACAGGAATTATTTACTGCATCTTACCTTCTTTGGATATATGTTGAAAACTTTGGCTGCTGTTGTGCTAGTGACAGCCACAAATCTGCATGGATCCATCTTGCCAGAGTACTAGATATATAAAGAAACAACATAATTACACTAAAACAAATATTGTTTAATAATGTGTTGTGTTCATAAAGAGTAACCACATTGTTATCACCAAGAGTTATATTATCATCTGAAGTCACTGCTTTGAAAATTGTCATAATATACCAAAGTGAATCACTGAAAACCGCGGGAATGTTAACTTGGTCAACAAATGCCAGCAGCAGTCAGATGTGTTGACCTAACGGCGCAAGAACGCAGCTCTGCTTTAAACAGGCACAATGCAATCACATTTAAAAAAAACTCTCCGGATGAATGCAGAAGAAGAAGAATCACTGGAAATGTGATGTCGGTTCCTAAATCAATCAATCAATCAATCACTGGAAATAGTCTGTGACATCTCAAGTTTTCAAACTGAGTGTTTTAAAATTTCACCTTCAATGACATGGATTGCCTGCCGGCCTGGCATCCCCATCAAAGCAGATCTTTTAAACTCTGATCTGGGCTCCCAGCCTAACACGGGTACCAGAAAATGTTCTGGGAAATAAATGAGGCTGGCATGATATTTATCACATGTACCTTTTGTCTATAAAGATGTGGGGCTTGCACCAGATGCCCAATACATCTCAAGGCATCTTTATTCCTGGTGAAACAGTAGATACAATTTTTCCTTGCAGTCATATTCTGAATTGTCATACAAAAGTACTGATTAATTATGTTTCTATTGTTCTCCCCAGAAAACTGCTGATTCAATTTGTATAAAAATACTTTCCCGGGTGATAGCAAGTAGATGAGGCAGATAAAAATCAATCTTAGACTGATAACATAAAAGAATGGATTGGCTATAACAATGCTACACTTATACATATCCCTAAAGAAACTGAATATTTTGAAGATGAACATATCCACTGAGACACTCAAGTCAACCCACAGATTGTCTCATCATCATCATCATCAAGTACCCTTCCAGCTGGCATAGGCATTCATGTCTCTCCACAGATCCTGAACTTTGGTGTTCTGTATCAACTCTGCTGATGATATGCCACCATCTCAATCCATCTAGGATAATTTCTCCTGGTCTGCTTCTTTCCCTTGAGCTTTCCAGTTGTCACAATGTTCTCCAATGCCTCTTCTCACCACATGACCTAAGAATGCTGTTTGTCTCTTTCTTATTGTTGTATATAACGTTCAAGTTT
This sequence comes from Cepaea hortensis, assembly GCA_963921405.1. Classification (NCBI taxonomy): domain Eukaryota; kingdom Metazoa; phylum Mollusca; class Gastropoda; order Stylommatophora; family Helicidae; genus Cepaea; species Cepaea hortensis. Next base: position 27,088,543 of record OY992892.1, on the reverse strand, counting down.
CATTAGCTTCTTTCAGGCAATTGTTGTTAGTTACTCTGGCAGTCCAAGGAATTTGCAACATTCATGTCAGAAACCACAAGACGGGAATCGTCGCCGGAGCTACGGAGCACGTGCTCTGCGCTTGATACATCTTTCAGTGGCTAGCGAAGAGAGAGTGAGGAGGAGAAGGCGAGGAAATAGTGTGAGAAAAAGGCATAGAAATAGGAGGGCAGGCGCCAGGAGAACAAGACGAAAAGTGGAGAGACTAGGTTTCAACCATGTAAGAGTGGGATACTGGAACTGTCGTAGTGCCAGGCAGAGAGGTCCTGTATTGGAGAGGCTAATATATGATTTTGATGTCCTCATGCTCCAGGAGTTAAATACAGATAAATACCATTGCCCTGGGTACGTCAGTTATATAAACCCCACTGGGCAGAAGAGACATGGGCAAGGTCTGCTGGTGAAGAAAGGAGTAAAGCATGTGGCACTTGACTTGAGCCAGTGGAATCACAGTGCAAGAGAGGTCCAGGGTATACAAATGGAGATTGGTGGCTTAAGTTGGAACATCATAAATGTATATGCCACAGTGGACTGTTTTGTCAGAAAGGAACAATGGGACTGGCTTAAGGAATTAGAGGACTTACCAGGTGATAGGCTACTCATATGTGGAGACTTCAATGCGAGAAACAGAGATTGGGACAGTAGTGGAGAAAATCGACAAGGAATTGCACTTGCGGATGCCATGGTGGACTCCGATGTGGTCTGCATAAATGATGGTAGGCCGACTAGAATGGCAATGAGGCCTGGCGATGCAGATACTGCTATTGATTTGGCACTTGTCTCCCAGTCATCAGTCCTTGATGTAAAGTGGACTGTTTTGAATGACCATTGGAGTGATCACATGCCATGCTCAGTCCTGATCTCTAAGTCCAAGAAAGTCAAGGCTGGGAGAGCGCAAGACCTTCCGGTATGAGTGGAGCGACAGCCTTCTTGGACGCCTCAGACATGGGGCATGCAACAGGACTGTTAAAACTCCCTTTTTGCAACCCCCATGGTGGACCCCAGAAGTGGACAATGCGTGGAAAGGAAAGAGAGCTGCAGTGAAGCAGCTAAGGAAATTGCGACAGACACCCCTAAGTTCACGACTGGAAGTGGACATTGCGGAAAATGACAAGAAAGACAAGGTGGAGGCTTTCAAGCGATGTGCTGCAGAGGCCAAGAAAGTAAAATGGGAATGTTTTATGAAGGAGTTTGGAGGTGATAAAACACTGCATAAATTCTGGAAACTGTACAGACAAATGCAAAGAAAAGATCGGCCTATGACAGTAGGAACAATTTATAAAGAGGATGGGGTACGCGTGACAACAGACAAGGAGAAAGGGGAGTCGTTTCTCCAGAGATTTTTAGAGCAGACCAATCACAGTGATGCGGATACCAGGGATGCAGTTAGAGTGGAATTATCTGGCACAATAGAGAATATGCCTTACGAAGACATCATATTGTTTGAAGATGTTAAACATATTTTGCAAAAGGCAAAAGACACGGCACCAGGGCCTGGTGGTGTCAGGTATGGCCACATGAAGGCTTTGAGCGATGTGGACCTGAAGGAGAAGGCCGGCTGCTTTAATCAGAGCATTAGGACAGCATCAGTACCGCAGGATTGGCTGCATAGCTACCTCATCCCTCTCCCAAAACCACACAAGGATCATTCAAAGCTTGGCGGCTTTAGGATCATCACCCTTCAAAATACATTTGGGAAGGTTTTAGAGAAGATAGTCGCTGTTAAGCTGCAGGAGTTTTTGGAAAGGGGGAAGCTTCTTCCAAGAGGCCTGGGGAGCTACAGGCCAGGAAAAGATACCTGATCGAATGCGGCCACCTTTGCCTTTGACGTTTATGAGGGGTTCCAGAGTAGACAGGAAACGATGGCGGCAGCGCTTGATCTCGAGGATGCGTACAATAGAGTTCGCTATGATATTTTGATGACCGCACTTATGGAGAAGGGGGTCAATCCCTGGTTAGTGAACTGGATAGCGGCCGTCCTGCATTCTCGTCAGGTTGTTCTCCGTCTGGGCGCATGGACCTCAGAGCCACATATTTTAACCCCGGGACTGCCACAGGGATCTGCAATCTCACCGGTGCTCTTTAATGTGTATACGAGCAAGATTGCATATTTAGAAGCACCAGGGGTTGGAAGGATTCTAACATTTGCAGATGATATTCTTGCATACAGGCAGGGGAGAAATAGGGATCAAACAGCCCAGGAGCTACAGGTGAAAGTAGACAAAGTGATTGACTGGTGCACTGAAATGAGTGCTGTCATCAACCCGGAAAAGGCGGCTGTGTTGTGGTGCTCTCTGGACAACAGGATTGTGAGAGATGATGCCCCAAGCCTCACGATAGATGGTAGAAGCGTCAACAGAGAGAACAAACTGAAGTATCTGGGAATCACATTTGACAGGAGTCTGTCCTTCAAGGACCATGTGGAGACGGTTGTGACAAGATCTCAAAAGGGACTCAATGCAATTAAAATTATGGCTGCAATGGACACAGAGCAGAGAATGCTCTTCACACTATGCCAGCACTTGATCCTCTCAGTGATTGATTATGGACTAGGACTGCTCACTGTCTCAAAGAGTCAGTTGGTGAAATTAGAGCGCATACAGAATGAAGCTATGCGGGTCATTCTGGGATGCACCAGAGACACTCCAGTAGTGTGTATGCGTTACATCCTTGGTCTGCCTACTGTTGCTGGTAGGCACAAGGTGATGCAAGCGAAGGCATACCTCAGAGTAGCTGCAGACACAGATCACCCGTTGCATGAGGCGCTGGACGTAGTTAAGGGTCAGAGACTGATAAGAGGGAAATCATGGATGGCTCAGGCGGAGGATACGATCAGACAGGTGTGCCCCTTGGAGAACATTAGGCGAGGAGAGGAGTGGGTCAGAGTGCCAGCCGTGCAGTCAGACTTGTGCAGAGTTATAATCACATTGAGCCGGGAGTGCAGGGAGTGGCCAGCAGGGGCCACGGAAGTGGAAATTCAGCAATTAATTCAGGAAAATTCTCGCCCGGGTGATGTGATTATCTACACGGATGGGTCGGTGTTGAGAGGTAGGAGAAGTGCTTGGGGGTTCTTGGCAAAAACTAATGGTCGGCGTTTGGTGCAGGAGAGCCTGGCGTATGATGACACTACATCTAGCTTAAGAATGGAGGTGGAGGCGGTCAGTGCAGCTTTCCGCTGGATAGAAAACACGATACATACACATATTGTGATTGTAACTGACTCAGAAAGCATGCTGAGAAGGGTGAGAACAGGCAAGCTTCGTGCAGAGTGGCTTGCTTCGCATCGGAGGTCACGGGTAGCAAGCATCACCTGGATCTTTTCTCCTGGGCATGCCGGTGTGCGGGGGAATGAACAGGCGGACAGATTGGCTGGATCGGCAGAACTTGGTGGAGTATTGATGCATGACAAGGCAGATGTGGTTGCGGCCTTGTGGGAGCACGTGTACACCTCGGAGGAGCAAATGGATCACCAGTCTGGTTAGAATGAGGCAGCGAGGAGTGACGAGGGGATCTGGCCGACGCTCGACGCTCAGAGGAAAGGCGAGACGGACATATAATCAGATTGCTACTGGAACTATTAGTGTTGGAACTCTTCGCTGGTTGCTGAGGATGGGGACGGAGCGCTTATGGGAATGTCCCGAATGCTGTGATGTCAGTTCCTAGATCAATCAATCAATCAAATCCACATCTCTGTTGCTTCCAAGTTCTTCCTAATTTGTTCATTTACATTTCTAGCAATGATGTACAGACCAGATGGAAACAGAGGAAGAGGCCGACCACGTAAATGTTGGACGGAGGGAATAGCAGAGTCCATGGGAATATTGATATATGAAGCCCATAACCGGGCACTCTCATGATGTTTATACTCCACCTCGACAACGCAAGGTACAAGAGGAACATGATGAGATGAGATGAGACGTTCCAAGATTAAAGTACTCCCTTTATTACATTCAATGATAGTGACTTATTGCATTAAGATACTTTTCATTTTCTAAAATGTAGTTTTTGCTTGCCCTATTCTGTTCTTAATCTCTGTTGTGCATTTTCCATCTGATGTTATTATTGCCCCCTGGTAATTAAAATTATCCACTTGGTTAAGCATTTTCCTTTCTATTGTCATTTCACATTTTGGTGTACCTTTTTCTGTGATATAACCATTGTTACTGTATTCTTCATATTCAAGGAGAGTCCTTTATTTGCACTCTCTACCAGGGGGCTTCAAATGTTTTTTTGTTTGTTGTTGAGTGAATATATTCTGAAAAAATAAAGAACAAATGTATCATTTTTTGATGAAGTCACCACTGCGTTCAATGCAAGTCTTCCAGCGCTGATAAAGTGCTTGGATTCCTGTAGAAAAAAATACTCTTGGTCGTGTGTGTAATCACTCATGCGTCACCTACTGCACCTCAGACCAAAAATGTTTTGAAACTTCCTACTCCACTCATATACTTGCTGCTGGACTGACAGGCATGCATCACAATTCTGGACCTTTATTTGCTGATGAATTTTTATAGGTTTCACCCCTTCACTGATAAACAAATAGATAACAGAACGCTGCTCCACCTTGCCACATGTCCAAAATGGGGTGCCATATCTAAACTGTCCTTATAATGTCACTGTGTTCGTCTGCACCGTGATGTTACATGCGTAACAAACACTCTTGACATCCTTAATAACAATACTGACAGGTTACAAGACAATGGCATGGTCGTTGTAATTTCTAGCACACTTTTCAGGTTTTCATTTGAAGCCCCTTTGTAGTTTTATTAGTCTCATTCAGGCAATGTTGTTAGTTACTCTAATTACTATTCTTGTAGATCTTTTGCATTTTCTGCCATCAATACTGTGACATCCGCATAGCGTAGATTGTTTATATTATAACCACTGATTAGTATTCCTGGCTTTTCTTTGATCTCTCTCATTATTACTTCAGTTTAGAGACAGAAGAGATCCGGTGACATAACACATCCAAGACGTACTCATGCTCTTTTGTTCATAATTGCTCATTTTTATTTCCCATTTTAAATTTATTCATTTTAGTTTTGGTTTTGTCATCACTAGCTGGATGACGGTCTGGTGTCACATGTGGCTCATGACTGTCCCTACTGGACGAGAATGTCCTTAGCCAGCCATTAACATTATTCACTGACTCTAAAATGTGGACACTCATGAAATCTTGGGAATATAATGTGGTGGTTTTCTTTTCACTTCCACATCCACATGGAGGTCTTTTTATCTCTGTCTTTGATAGCCATTTCCAACTGCAGGACAAGTGAATGCCCCGCTCTGCTCAGCTGCAGAGTTGCCACTTATTCTGGTGGATACTTGGTTCCCAGGGCTGCGTTTAACACACCGTGGTGTGTTTCCCATCTTCTTCTTCTTCTGCGTTCATCCGGATTTTTTTTTTTCCGGATGTGACTGCGTTGTGTCGGTTTACAGCAGAGCTGTGTTCTTGCGCCGTTAGGCCGCCACATCCGACTTCTGCGGGCATTTTTTGACTGGGTTAACCTTCCCGGGTTTCCCATCTTATAACACTGAGAGGTGCAGTTGGGATTTTACTTTCCTAAAATTGTGATCCATGATGGCCGAAACTCTCCAGTACTTTCAGAGGGTTGTTAAATCTATAAGAAAACACTCTATAATTTTAATATTAGTAAACATATCTTTCAACACCCCCCCCCCCCCCCCCCCCCCCCCCCAGGTGAGAAAAACTGATTTTAAGATTTCTTTTAAAGATGGTGCCATTTCAATCAGTCAGCACTTGATATTAACAGAGATTATAGGCTTCCTTCCAAATTGCTTACTATTGACAGAATCCAGGCATTTCCAATTTATCCATCCGCACAGTGGATACTCTATTAGTATTTAGCTTATTAACTCTATCAGACCGCTGTACCGATTTTTCTGTAATTTCCGAATCTGCCGCTATACCGCTGTACCTAATTCTCGGTACTTTGCCAAGTACGTGAAAAAATGCGTCACAAACTAAAAATAACCAACCAATCGTGGTCAAACCTCATGGTTAGCCATTGCAAATGTCTGCCCTGTGTTTGAATTGACTTTGTGTGGTTTAATGTGAAAAAATTCTGAAAATTCACAATGAAACGAGTGGCTGATGAATCAAGCACTTCAACAAGAAAGCGAAGTAGGTCTAGGCTTTTCACAGTCCAACAGGTGATCGATACTTTGTTTGATTCAGACTCTGAGGAGTCAGAATTTCACCAAGAAAGGTGGAATATTGGCGCTAGATGAAAGGTAGAACCTATTTTCTACAATGTCTCCAAGTTCCATCTTATTCTAACCACTTGTTTGCATGTAACTAACATTTTTCTATATCATGTTGGCTTTTAAGTGCACTTTCTCCTGCATTATCACACTCGACAGACGGTGCAGAGAGCAGAACCCTGCCGCTGTCAATGTAGAGGTTAACACGCTCATCTATGAACACTCAGATAGCCCCGAAGTGCTCATCTATACAGATGGATCTGTTGTAAAGCAGCAGAGAAGTGCGTGGGCATTTACAGCCCGTACAGCGGGCTGATCCGTTCAAGAATCCAGTGGTGCCCACTCTATGACCACAAGCAGCATGACGATGGAGGTGATGGCAGTTACACAGGCTTTCATATGGCTGGAATCACAGCATTATACCAACGTGTGTGTACTAAGTGATTCAATGAGCATGATTCAGAAGGTCGAAGCTGGATCTGTACGTAGACAGTGGACTGAATTGCTGCGGAAGTCTGTTGTCCGTAAAGTCACCTTCATCTTCATCCTGGGACATGCCGGAGTCGAGGGAAATGAGCGAGCTGATAAACTGGCTGGCTCTGCACCCCCTGTAGATGGCCAGCCCATGGATCGTGCCGATGTTATTAACGTCCTCAAAGATATGGCGAGAACAGAGGACTTTGACGTCAGTGATTCCACATCGCTGTCCAGAATGAAAGACTTGGGAGTAAGAATCGGCACAGCCAGACGCGAGAGGTACATCGGGAAAACAAAGCGCCTCGTCAACCAACACAGAACTGGCACTATTAGCCATCGGACGCTGATGCATATGTCCGGAGTGCAATGAAGATACCCCAACTGATAACTGATGTTGGTTTTTTCTCTTTAATGCTCAGGAGCCCAGGTATAGGGGACAGTTAGGTTCAGGGTCTCAGGTCTGGTAGGGTTAAAGGGGCTCTAGACTGATTTCCATGTTTCTTTTAGTTTCCATTTTCTGAAGTCAACTCTTTCAATTTTAGAGCCCTGCTACTTCTTGTCGCAAGTTCTCTGTGTATTTTCTATATTGTAAGGATGTGGATACCAAAACTCAAACTGCTCCTGATAACACATCTGCTATTACGTATGCTGTTTAACTAGTAAAATTACATAACCTAGCTTGACAAACAGATCTTACCACTCCCTTCTCCCAAATGATGGACATTCTATCTTCCACACCATTAACGCCATTTGGAATCCTGGTGAAGTTATCCTTGCCAAGAGCTTTCTGATCAGCATTAAAAGTGCAGTTATCGGAGCCAGTCAGTTGGAGATCATTGCTAAAGTGAAGAACATAAAACAAAACTGCAAAACATAGAACAGTTCATATAATGCATGGTAATTTTAAAATGAAATAAAACAAAATTCAACATTAAACAATATCATTAATAACAGTCTGGGAAATTGTCAGCACTACGGACACTACTATCTGAACTAAGCAGCCAGTGCAAGGTCACCAAACAGTGGATACCATCTCATTGTGGAGTGCCCGGAAACAAGAGAAATGATCAACTAGGTAAGGAAGAAGCAACAGAAGAACTTGATATATCTGTTACATACAACCAAAAGAAAAGAATCATCAAATCAATCAGAAAACCACCAACACAAGACAATTACAATTTTAAGGACAGCTAAAACAAATAATTATTCTGTGCCTCAGAACAGAACACAACCGATTACACAACTATGTGCATACAAAATTCAAGATTTGTGCCACAGACAGCACTTACTGCAAGATTGCCCAAAATATGACATATCTAGACAAACCTTTTGGAGTTGAGAAATAGTGGAGGATAAACTATATGAACCATTTAGTTAATAAAAAAAAAGGACAGTAAAGTTTATACAAGAGACAACACTGCAGGTACAGACAATAAATTTCAAGCGATAGAAAGAAGTAGTAGTAAGTCATACATAGCTTTTTACAAAATACCACTGTTCTAAAGTTTCATTCTAAACTCACTGCTAGGGCTTAATATTTTGTGCACATCTGATTTTAAATATAATTCAAGTGCAGAGAAGAATGTTTATTTTAATATTGACTTGTTACCATGAATAGGGTAGCTGGTTTTCAAATAATATCACAATGTTTCTGTTGTTGTCTGTGCATAAACTAACTGAGTTACTTAAAATTAATGTAAATGGCACGTATTTTTAACGACAGTTACATTAACTACCAGGCATTACTAACATTTCTTATCCAGCAGCTAAATTCTAATAAAATTGACAAACTTGATGTAGTTAGGTAAAGAAATAGAAATTAGATGTTACTTGCTCAAATTATATGCAGCTTTATCAAATATGACAGGAAATCATCTTTACTACGGCTGACAGATTGTGATAGCAAAACTGGTGCTATTATTTCGCTTTCAGAATATTACCAAGCTGTTCACAATTATTTACTGAGGCAACCACAGAGAAGTTCATAAAAACCATGAGCATACATTGTTTATTACGAGGGCAAGTCAATAAATAAGTCACACAGCTCTGTGGGATGGCAGGTAAATGTAGTTGGTGTTGTCTACAGGTGTCATTAGGTGACAGCAACATCAAACTTTATATTCCCTTTCGTCAGGGGGCACTAGATGTCTCATGCGCAGCGCATAAACAAAATGGCGACTGTACTTACGGAGTGTACAACCAAAGCGCAACGTGCCATTGTGCGTTTTTTGTGGGCAAAAGGATTCATAAGGAAATGCTTCCTGTTTATGCTGACAAATGTTTGTCCCGTAAAGCGGTGCAAAGCTGGGTAGAAAAATGTTCTCAAGGACGCTCCAAAATTGTTGATAAAATCCGATCTGGTCATCCTGTTGAGATTGCAACAGAAGCATCCATGCAGCGGGTGGCAGGCGAGTAACAATAGACTCTTAGTATCTGCAATAGGGTGCTCACATGGTTCAGCATACAGCATAATGCATGATCGATTGAAATTTAAGAAAGTGTGCTCAAGGTGGGTACCCAGACAATTGAAGGAGGAACACAAAATGAACCGATTTGGCCAGTCCTTGCATCATCTCTGTCGATACGAAGATGAAGGAGAAGACACGCTGAACAGGACTGTTACTGGGGGGCGAATCATGGGTGCATCACTACCAGCCCGAATCAAAGCGTGCTTCAATGCAATGGAAACATCCTTCTTCGCCTTGTGTCCAACAATTCAAGGGAAGTTTATACTGACAGTGTTTTGGAATTGTCAAGGAGTGCTTTTAACCAATTTCAAGAAGAAAGGTGACAATGTGAATTCTGAATCATACTGTGAAGTTCTATTGATGCTTCATGATGCAATTCGAAGAAAACGTCCAGGACTGCAGACTAGAAGAGTGTTGCTTCTTCATGACAATGCCAGACCAAGTTCTCTAATTTATTTCTTCTCATAACATGTCCAAATAATTTTGACTGTCTACATCTAATGTTTTTAATCAGTTCACAATTTTCATTTGTTTCTTGATGGACTTGGTTGTTGGTTTTTCTGTCTGTTTTTCCATGGTATTCTTTGCACTTTCCTCAGAAACCACATTTCCACAGCCATCAGATGTTTTCCAGCTTCACATACATACAAAAGTACAGGCTCTATGTAGCACCTCAACACTCTTTGTCTCGTAGCAATTGACATCTTTTTATTGGTTAGTATGTTTTTCATCTTGCAAAAGGCTACTACTGAAGGCTAGAGAAGCTTTTATAATACTAGGAAATGTATGGAAATAAAAAGAAACTGAACTTAGCACAATTCATGTCTAACATTAAATATGTACCTAATGAACGGATGTGAAATATGGCGAACAACAAAAACAATTACAAATAAACTACACACATTCACTAATTGGTGCCTGTGCAAAATGGAAGAAATAAAATGGTATAATGAAAGGGAGTGAAGCTCATGGAGAGAACTAGACAAATAGATACCAGTCAACCAACAGGTGAAGAACAGATGTTGGCACTGGACAGGTCACACATTGAGAAAAATCTGAGAATAGTAGAACTAGAAACGCCTTAGTCTGGAACCCATAGGGCAAAATAAACAGAAGAAGAGCTAAAAACTCACGGAGAAGAGAAGTAGAAATGGAGATGAGCATTATGGGAAAGATATGGACAGAGATGCTAAAGATAAGAGAGATTGGAGTGAGTTGGTTGAGGGCCTATGCCCCAATGGGGGAAAGAGGGCAAAATAAGAAGAAGGTCTGGAAAGCTGGCAGTGACGCTTGATGAAGCCGGCTGGATATCCATTAGACTGCAGCATCTAGTTAAGAGTGTCCAATTCTTCTGATAGTGTGTCGTTCAGATATTGGCCTTCCATATTTAATATCAATGCAAAGAATACCATGGACAGACAGAAAAACCAATGAACAAGTCCTTCAAGAAACAAATGAAGATCGTAAACTGATTAAAAACATTAGACACAGACAGTCAACATTTTTTGGGCATGTTATTTGAAGAAATGAATTGGAGAACTTGGTGACAACTGGCAAGATCGAAGGGAGACCAAGGGGAAGACCAAGAAATAAATACCTGGATGGCTTGGCCACATGGCATGGTCGAGAAAGGAACACGGACTGATCCACGACTCTGGTGATCGAGTGAGGTGGCAAAACATGACCGCCCACGTGTATCAGCATATGATGGATGGATATTTCTTTTCGACAGACTAATCTTTGGATGGTGCCATTCTCTCAACATTGAATTAAGATATTTAAGAACATTAAGGCATCTTTGTGTTCATGATCAATGAACAAAGAAATGTTCTTGTGGGTTTGGTTCTTGGTGGAGTGGAATGATTCTGTTGGTTGTCTGATCCTAGTGATGATTAATATATCATCAACATACCAGCAGTATAGAACCAGGTCCTTGCTATTTTATATTCTTATTTATTCTAAGAGAGAGAGGGAGAGAGAGAGAGAGAGAGAGAGAGAGAGAGAGAGAGAGAGAGAGAGAGAGAGAGAGAGAGAGAGAGAGAGAGAGAGAGAGAGAGAGAGAGAGAGAGAGATGTATGGAGGGAAGGAGAGAGGGAGGAAGAGAGAGAGAGTATTTTTGTATCAAAGTCCCCCAGGTTGATAGCTTTCAAATCTAACTAAAATTTTCATGGATCCGATGTCTTCCATTCACATCAGCACTGTATCACTTAATTTTATCTGGTTTTATTATTACCAGTTGTTCATTGGTTTGTAGCGATTTATATGATATGAGTGATAGTCTGCATATATCTAATAAGATGCTAGACAGGGTTGTATACTATCACCCAATCTGTTTAGTTTGTGCAGCAAAATAATGAGTTCCATACAAGACATTACGGATATATAAGATGGCGGGCATAATGTAAACAACCTATGTAATTTTTCTGCATCGTGTTGGGTGCATACCGCAGAATGATATATTACGTGGAGTAAACATATGTTTCGGCTAAAAAAACATAACACACCAGAGGAAGCACTACAGCCACAATACATTTTTTTTCCAGTGCAATCTGTATTTGAAATATCTTTTTAAAAATATAGAAATACATACACCTGTACATACATAATGCATAAGAAATAGAAATTGATGATGACATGACATACCACAAAAAGATGAATTGGTGGAGTCTAATCTGCAGTCATATTCAACACATTCTATGTTTCAAAAGACTTACTTTGCCAAAAGATCCATGAGCACTCCAGGTGTAGAAGCATCATCACGGAGTGGTGGAGACATGACATGGCCTGCTGCATGACGCCAGCATTTGTTGTAGTGGTGAGTCCCATCTGTGCCAAGACTTGCAGCTAATGTTTCTCCAAATACTATTTTACCTGCAACAAGATGAGCAAACAATGGATTATGGTTCTACTTCACTAGAAGAAGCATCCCAATCAACATATTGCACATTTATAAGTGGAGAACAACTTTGTGCAGTCACATCTAGAGCAAGGAACTGGCTTATGTAGTCAGAATGAAACAAGTAAATCCAGCAACGTTGTAGAAAACTTCATTTTTGGGTTCTCTCATACAAACACATACATATGTGGAAATTGTTAGAAAAAAAAATGTCTCACCAACGGAGCCCATTTTTGCTAGCCCTTCATGCCATATTGGAGATTTTAAATATTTGAGATAACTTACGATATGATGCCCACTGTCAGCAGAAATATTCAAAATGGCACCAAAAAGTAGCAAAGAAATGTCCTCTAGTGGTAACTTCTGAAAATCTACAAGATCTAGTGGTAACTTCTGACAATCTACAAGATGTGAACATGAGGGAAACTGGTTCATAAACAGCATCTTGTCTCAGAAACTGAAATACACTGGCCACATGAAATGTTATAGTGACTTAAAATAGTAATGGAAGGCATGGTTCATGTATGAAATAGTGAAATGGTATGGGCACAGGACATTAATCACACCCTTGGCATGAACATGTATGAGATAGTGAATTGGTAACAAACATGGGTCTCATCTCCATTAGTGTCAGTCCGTTTATAATTCTTAGTTTTTCTACGAGCAATATGAAGATCCCCTGCCGGCTTGCTATGTATGAGATAGTGAATGGGAACAAGATTGGAACAAACATGGGTACAGGATATTAATGACACCCTTGGCATGAACATGTATGAGATAGTGAATTGGTAACAAACATGGGCACAGGACATTAATCTCACCCTTGGCATGAACATGTATGAGATAGTGAATTGGTAACAGAGTCTTTCTGGCAGGCCAAGAGAATGTTCTGCAAAGGACTGAATACATGAGGATGCTGAGATGTATTTTTTAATAACTGCTCCTGATTGATGGATGTGATTGTGTAAGAGTCTGACAACGGAAACAGAGAGAAAATCTATCATAAATGTATAACATATTGCAGAAGACTGAAAGTGCAGTAGAAATAAGGTTATTTTAAGTAATTTTTTAAGTGGCTATAGGTGCTTAAAAATGACAAAAATACAAGAGATAAACATTATGGTCTTTTTGGTCCACTGGCCATCCATCCATCATGTGCCATTAACAATAAGCGTGGGCGGTCATGTTATGCCATCTCACTCGATCACCAGAGTCGTGGATCAGCCCAGTTTTCCTGTTCAACCATGCCACGTGGCAAGCCATCCAGGTATTTACTTCTCAGTCTTCCCCTTGGTCTCTTCCCTTCGATCTTACAAGTCGTATAACATGCCCAAAAAATTCTGACTATGTCTAGTGACTCTAATCAGTTTACGATCTTCATTTGTTTCTTGAAGGACTTGTTCATTGGTTTTTCTGTCTGTCCATGGTATTCTTTGCATTTTCCTCAGAAACCACATTTCCACAGCCATCAGACAGTAAAAAGTACAATTGTGTGTAACTTTTAAATATCACTAACTACCAGGGAATAATATCAGATTTGCATGATAATGTTTGGTATATATATATAACTTTGTTATTTCATTTCTAACATTTGTTATATACCAAATATTCAAAGAAGCAAGCCTTGACAGAACAGATTCAGAAAATTTAGAACTCTTTACTCCAGATGAAACAACTGATCCACAGGAAATAAATGAACTTCTATTCGCAGACAACCAGTGCCTGTTTTACAGTAATGAAGGCAGACTACAAAAACATATTAATAATCTGAGTTCAACATGCAGCAGATACAATATGAGTATAAATACAGCCAAAACCGAAGTAATGCAAGTTAGCAGATTACCTGGTCCACTAAGTATACAGATAAATAGCACAACTCTGAAACAAGTTAAAGAATTCAAATATCTTGGAAGTATGATCACAGAAGATGGTAGATTGGACAGAGAAATCGAAATCAGATATCAAAAAGCTAATGCACTTACATATCAAATATACCCATGTCTGCAAAATAACAGATAATAAACAGCATATTCACACCAACCCTATGCTACCAATGTCAAACTTGGACTTTATCCAAATCACACTTTTGCAAAATCAACACCTGTGAGATGAGATGCCTGAGGAGAGCTGCCAACTTAACAATCTGAGACCCAGTAAGAAATGCTGTTATTAGACAGACAGTAGGATCAACACCTTGTGCCACATTTATTGAAAGACAGAAGATCAAGTGGTTTGGCCATGTCGTTAGAATGCAACACCATCAACGGCCTTACATCAAAGATCATCTGCGACGAGACCAAGAGGACGTCCAAGATGAAAATGGATTGACGACATCAAAAACATTGTACAATCACACGGAATGACAATATCCAGTGCCGCCCATCAGGCCCTGGAGTGCAAATTATTCCTCCCCACGATGCTTGACGGCAGAAGTGGAAGATGATGATGATGATGATGATGATGTTGTATACCAACTTACTTTTACGCTAAAGAAAATAAGATGGAAATACTGTTGCTCTGATCACAGACAAATAATTTACAATCTTATCATTTACATCCATTATTTATTTTAATAATTATTTTCAATTCTATTATACATTTTTAAAAGCAAATGAGCATTTTCCTGTTTTAAAAGACAATGATACTTGCGAGTATTCTAGATAGGCCTAGATCCATATTTCAGCTGACAACCTAGATGCTTTATAAATTTTAAAACCTTACATTTTTCCATCACTGATGCAGGGAAATAGCTTGAACTGTTGTGTGTGTATAATGCTGCCATGTGTTTGTTGTCACTCACTATACAAACTGGTATAAAGTTTCAGAGAATGTCCCTCGTCCATTCTAGATTTGTCACCTGTTCATAAACTTACTCCTGGTAAGATAGGGTGAAGTTTCAACTTTTAGGACCTCCACCGTTGTCAGCAATTTTCAGCTATCAAGGCAAGTAGTCTGCTCAGGTGCAGACATGTCCACTTATTCATGTGAGAACTTGATCCCTTGAATTGCATGTGCCAAACTCCAGTGCACTACCCATGTAGGATGTACAATAAGGTATTTCCCTATTTCAGCTGAGATCATGATGGAATTTTTCTTTAGAGGACAGTATTGCACTACACACAAGTGATTTAACACTGCATATGACAGCAACTATTGGAATTTTTACATTCATTGTAATAAATTAAATGTATTGGCAACATCAACACCAATGTGAGACTAAACTACTAATTTCTGAAAGTATCAAGGGCAGAGAGGTCAATAAGAATGGGAGGGAGAGAGATTAACAAGTTTTCTTGAAATTGTCAAAAGTGTTTTTCTTATATATAATTCTCCTAAGTGTCTATACACTTAGCTCATTAAATTTACATGACATACATATTTATTTCATTCAATTTGATGAACATTTAGTACAGTGGTATACCTTCCCTCCTAGCCTTAGATATTACATCCGCTGCTGATTTTCCCATGACATGGACAACATAAAGTGGAGCTCCAGCCTGATCAGCAATTGTAATTGCCCGTGTGGTTGCTTCCACTTCACACTAGATATTCAGATACAAAAATGATTACACACAAATATTACAGAAAAGAAGCAAAGTTGATTAAGACAGAGCTACACTATGTGGTAAATTTGACTGCAGAGTTTTATTTATCACAGAGCACTTATTTGCAGAAAGCACTTTTTATCAGATATGCTTGCTTGCGTTCACTGGCTGTGAACTCTAGCGTGAAGTCTTGTATGTCAGATGAAGACATTCTGTTGTTCAGCACCAGTATGATGTCATACCGGACAGGTTTGCGTGAGTATCCGTTGTCCAATGTCTGGCTTATTGGTGTGCAGACTGGTGGTTTCTCGCTGTGCAGGCAGATACTCTCCAACTTTGGAAGAATCAGCGATCCTACTACATTAGCCAGGACCCCAAAGGGACCTGTTGCCCAGGACGCACGACTAGGACGTGTTAGTAGGTCTTGGCCAATATAGAACCTGGCCCTGGTGCCTTGGAAACACCCCTGCATCCCTTTATCAGTCATAAATTGCATCTTCAAACTTTGATTATTCTTCTTAGTCCATTCTGTGTGGCACTGGTGACCATGTCTGTTCACAACCTTCTGATTTGTATACTGCCAATCATTTACGATACTGATATTCCTCCAAGCCATGATGTCAGATTGACCAGCATCACCTCTCTGCCTCTCTTCCCTTCCAACTTTCCTGTTGTCCAGATATACTCCAACTTTCCCCTTCTCATGATGTGTTCAAAGTATGTGGACTGTCTTCTCCTGACATGAGTAACCAGTTCTCTTTGTGAGTTAACTTCTTTCCAAGATTTCATTACTTTTATTAATGTTCCACGGGGTTATAATTTGTCCACAAAACCACATCTCCACATAATTCCTCGTTAGCCTGCTGATTATCCATGTTTCATTTCAATAACTTTTCTAAAAACTGTGGGGCCTTGTCCTCAGAGTGGTTAACTACTGACACTGGCATCATCTATGCCTTGTCTTCGGTTCACGAGTTAAATTTTTCAGAGACTCCTGTGGGTCGACTCTAGAGCTACAGAGTTCGTGCTTTGTGCGACACTTCCGCGCTGCGGAAAGAGACAGAGCCATATGGGATAAAACCCGGTGCAATGAAGTCGACCCTGTCTACTTTTAAACGACTTTTTTAATATAGGGCATGTAGCTTGGGACTGCACGAGTTAAAGACGCATGGCTTAGTAAATGAAAAAATTAAAAAATTTAAAAAAAAAACGATGAATATCTGCATGCTTGTTTGTGTTGTACAAACAATAAATTATTGTGACCATTTTTCTTGTACAGATTCTAGTTGCTCAATTTTGTAGGGCTATGATAAACAAACTTCTTCTTTTCCGTACACCTCATACTTTAGTGTGTGTGTGTGTGTGTGTGAGTGAGAGAGAGAGAGAGAGAGAGAGAGAGAGAGAGAGAGAGAGAGAGAGAGAGAGAGAGAGAGAGAGAGAGAGAGAGAGAGAGAGAGAGAGAGAAAAATCAGGAGACGAGATCAAAAACATATGTAATAAGGCAAAAATAAGGCAAACCAACTCATTGGACAAATGGCACCAATACTAAAGAACAAACACGTATCAATAGTTACTAAGAAAGCACTCTGGAGACAATCTTCAAACAAACTCTATGCTACCAATGCCAAAGATGGGCGAAGAGAAAAGACAAATCACAACAGAAGTGAGATTCCTGAGAAAAATACTCAATGTATCAAGGAGAGAAAATCAGAAATGAAGAAATCAGGACTATAGTGGGGGTTATAGCAGCGCTAGATTTTATCAGAAAACAGCAAGAGGAACAAGATGAGATGAGATATATATATATAAACAGCAGCAATCAACTTGAGCTTGTTTAGATCTCATAGAGTTTGTATGATGAACAAACAATATTTAAGCCAACAAACAGTTTGTAACTATTTTACATGAATGTCTTCTCACTGAGTACTTCTGTAAACCAGCAATAAAATACTTCTTTACTCTACAACTTATATTACATACTGACCTCTTCTGGTCGACTCTGTATGTGCCCCTCTGGACCTGTGATGCCCTGCTGAATTAATTCTTTAGATTTCTGTCAATGATATAGAACAGAATACCATTTATTGTATGATACATGGCTCAAGAATACTGATATTAACAGATATGTGCGTGTGCAAATGAATCAGATATGATTAAAATAAAGGAATATAGTGAACTAGGACACAATCTAGTTTGAAATAAAATGTTCAAGTGTTTAATATAATTTATTTTAGAGTCATTATTATTATCACTATTTTGTGTCTTGTCATCATGCATCTCATAGAATTACCCGACACTTGATCTGAAATTGGCCACTACGAGATATGATACAAGATGCAAATTATATTGATCTTGTATCTGCAGCTGACAATATGTATACATTAAAGCGAAGCCAAGATACTCAGGTCGCTCAAGAAGCAGTAAGGGACTTTAACCCTACCAGACCTGAGGCCCTAACCCTAACTGTCCCCTATACCTGGGTTCCTGAGCATTAAAGAGAAAAAACCAACATGATGTAGAAAAATGTTAGTTACATGCAAACAAGTGGTTAGAATAAGATGTAACTTGGAGATATTGTAGAAAATAGGTGTACCTTTCATCTAGCGCTGATATTCCACCTTTGTGTGCCAATCCAGTCTGAATAAACCAAAGTATCGATCACCTGTTGGACTGTGAAAAGCCTAGACCTACTTCGCTTTCTTGTTGAAGTGCTTGGTTCATCAAACGCTCGTTTCATTGTGAATTTTCATAAATTTTTCACGTTAATCCAAAGTCAATTCAAACCTAAGGGGGCAGGCATTTGCAATGGCTAAACATGAGTTTTGACCACGATTGGTTGGTTATTTTTAGTTTGTGACACATGTTTATCACGAAATAGGCAAAATGCCGAAAATTAGGGACAGCGGTAAAGCGGCAGATTCGGAAATTTCCGAAAATCGGTACAGCGGTCTGGTAGAGTTAACCCTTTACCAGGCAGAACATCCCTTTTCACCCGGTCGATTAAACGGGCAGATCGGCTGAAACCTCCCGATACTATTATGCATTGTAAAAACGCGATCTCTCGGCTTTACGATACTTCCGACGGCTGCTTTCGCCAATAGCTTGACAACGTGGCCGCCTTTTGTAAGCACCTACTATGAAATTGAACGGACTTTTACGGACTTTTTTTTTGATACTTTTCGGGGTTTTTACGCTTAGTTTTTCAAAACGGATTTCAGCGATTCTTCAAGTGATAGCCGAGATTTCGCTAGGTTCAATTTAAGTGACATTAAAGGGCACGAAGTTGACTATTAATGGGAGCTAGATATCAATGAAAAGCGTTACTTTGCATTAGCAGTCGTGAGTCGGACTTTAAAGAAAGTGATTATGATTCTGAAAATGTGTTTGTAAATTGCCGTATAGATGACGGAAAATCACAAACAATATGCTCTATTTCGTAAATATTTGTGTTCGTATATGGATTACCGACAAAAATCATGTGAGTTACATATTCTGCATGCTTTCCCCTTCATTGTGTTGTTTATTTAACTAAAATCGGTTGACTAACACCTTATTTGTGATGTTTTTACTAATGCAACCCGAAATTTTACCGAACCTGAAAAAATCTTGCCCGTTTAGGGCTAAAAAACGGACAAGCGTCTGCCCTGTAAAGGGTTAATATCATTTTAAGGAATTTTTGTATACAGGATGACTGGCTGCATTCCTAAGACTGGAAAGGTCAAACTTACGTGATGAGATACAGGATAATAACATTACAAAATGTATACGGCAAACTGCTGGAGAAAATAGAAGCAAGGATGATTTCCACTCACTTGTGCGGGCTGCTGGCTTGCCAATACTCCTGTCTATTCCACTATTCACATAGGGCAGTGAGGAGCATTTTGTGTGATATTCACTGGCACAGGAACGGAGCATAATGGGGATGACCCGTTGCCATGAAGTTGGAACCACAAATAACACCTAGGGTGTCTAATTGGTCATGCGTCGAAGTACACTAGTTCTTGTAGCGAGGATCCGTCGTCATTTGGAGGTGACAGGTTCGAATCCCGATCAGTAACAAGAGCTTTCAATCTTTATGTTGTCTAGTGCATCCTCTAGTCTCTACTTCCTTCTTCTCACTTCTATGAGTGCCAAATAATACTATGTGTGTTTATTTATGAACTATGAGACCCTGATCTGCAAATTTAATGGTGAGAGTGGTCAATGGCAGACAGGTCATCACAACTTTTGCGAATATGTAAGGGTCTACACCTGGGATTATCCGGCTCTGTGGCGAAGGGGTTACTGGTGTAGTTCGTAATCCTGCGCTTGAAACACAGCTGCAGGTGATTTGGCAGCAGACCGCCATGCATTGGTTTTTATAAAATAGTACGAGTGCTGATTGTTCAGAAAGCAATGGCAAAGTACTGAAAGTAAACTTGCCAGGAAATCACAAACAGCCCAAAAATTCTGGGCTTGACTGGATGTCCTGTAAAGGATATGCAACAAACACCAGGGATTACTGCTCTCGCCTGTTGACACCCAACACCCACACCATCGTGGCTTGTAAACAGCCAAGAGGAGTTGGAAGAACACTAATGTTCGCAAATGATAGATTGGTATATAAAACTGGTTTAGACAGGTGTGAAGTGGTGAACAGCAGTAATGAGATAATACAAGCAGTGTCAGACTAAAAACATTACAGGCCAATCCAAATAAAGCTGGATTTTTGTGGTATTCACTAACTCAGTCACAAAGATGAATCTTCTTATTTTCACAGGTGCAATACTGAAAGAACAGATAGTTTGTGGTATTTAGGAATAACATTTGACAGAAACCTGTGTAACACATTCCACACTGATAGCAGTATAGAAAGATTTGACGATTGAGCACAACCCACTATTGGCAAATGTTGATCATATTCCAGTGCAAACCTTGGGCTCTGTCCATGTTGGCTGGAAGCACTAGACTTGAGTTTCACTCTCGTTTGAGCTCGACTGTAGTGCATATTCCTGACTAGTCCCGGGATTGAACTCCAGATCACTGGCGTGAGAGGTGGGTGTGTAACCAATTGACCACGTGGCTCATGCTAGACGCAAACAAATTATCACACTAGAATATTACAACGTTACCCGTTGTAGGCTAACATGTCGGTGAGGATTAGCGGCTCACATGGATCCAAAACTCTTAATCTCTTGTTCAAACACCTGGTTTGTCTGTCAGCTGAGTTGAGTTGAGCTAAGAACTGACATCACTGGACTCAGTACATTCCCATATGCGTTCCGTCTCCTCATTCAACAGCCAGCAAAGAGTCACACTATTAATCGTTACCATCGCAATCTGATTGAAAGTTCTCCTGGTCTTCCCACTCAGTCTTGAGATTCTTCCAGAATCTGTGCAGATCCCCCGCAATCTAATTCTTTCCACATACGGATTCTCAGTCTATTCCCCCACAGACACACAACCACCTCTCCCTTGTCCATAGGTAATCTACCACCATGAGGTTCATTTCCCGCATGGTTAGGGCAAATAATCCATACAATTATCTCAATCTGTGAACCTCTGAAGTGGGGCAAGCCATTCCACATGAAACATTGCTTTCTCCACCTTACTACGCATACTCTTTGAGTCTGTAATGATAACAGTGTGTGTTGCAGTGGTCTATTCTAACCAACGGAATGCCGCTTTTACTGCTTTCACCTCCATTCTCATGCTGGAGGTCGTAGTCTCAGTAGTCTCCCTCTATTTCTTCTGCGTTCATCCTGAGTTTTTGTTGTTGTTGACATGATTGCATTGTGTCTGTTTACAGCAGAGTCTTGTGCACCGTTAGCCTGACACATCCGATTTCTACGGGCATCTTTTGACTGGGTTAACCTTCCCAGGGGTCGTAGTCTCATATGCCAGATCCTCCTTTTTCAAGAATCCACTTGCCTTCGCAATGAAACCCCAACCTGTTTCTCACCACTGACCCATAATGTCACCTTGATGTGTGTTACTCTCTATCAGTTGTTGCATCTCAAACTCTGTACAGCCCTTGACCATATCCATGACTACATGCAGGGGTGATCCCTATCTACAGTAACTCTCAGGTACCATTTAGCTTGAAGGACCTTATGCCTATCCATCATAATTGGTAGCACCAGGATATGCCTCATGCCTATAATTGGTGTGTCCTGTATGCACCCCAGGATCACCTGCATTCTGTATGCTCCTCCAACCTTACAATCTGGCTCATTGACATTGTCATTAGTATGGCTGATCATACCATACTCAATTAAAGAAATTATTATGAATAAGGTATGCGAGCAACATGGGATATACCCACATGATACATGCATGGTCTCTTGTCCATCAAACTGCACCATGTTCTTTCTCAAACCAGAGCATCCCCTCTGACGTGTCTCCATCTTGTCGTGGTAGAGGGGCTTGCGTTCCAGTGGCCCCAAGAGCTATGCCGACGGTAGCACATCTACATGTCGGACAGGTCAAGGGGTGCTGGAACCAGACCAAGAGAGACATCACCTACTGCCTCGCAGGTAGACTGAGGATAGGCAGTCAAAGTCCGAATCAGGTGCACTATGCCACAACATTCTTGGTCCAAAAACATCTGAGGGGTCTGGCTGTATACCTCTAAGTCAATAACCCCCAGATGTGAGAGTCGGGCAGATACTCACCCACTGCAAAATGGAGGTGAGATGCTGAGCCTGCTACATGCTTGATCCAGACACTTGTTCGAAAGCTCTCAGCCGAGGGATATGAGGGATCCCCTGGATGAGAGGGCCTGGCCGTTACTCACTATCTGCTGCATGGAAGTAAGGTGCTGAGCTGGCAGCACATGTAGCCTACCTCGTGAGCATTACTAAAGGGGGAAAAGCATCCCAATCGCATGCAGTGGGTTAGATGCAAGTCTGTATAAAGAACACATTCAGTGAGTACAGTCAAAGGTGAAGAAAAGTCTCACTAACATGAAATGGAACACTTGGCTAGCGAATCCATTACGTGGAAGTCCGAAGCGAAAGCTTGCCGAATGGATGTCATCTCAATAACACGAAATGGAATGCTTGGCTAGTGAATCCATCACATGGAAGTCCGAAGCAAAATTTTGCTGAGTGGATGTCGTCTGCAGACTGACCGTTCCTGGTTTGTGTTGGGGGCGGCCAGTGGCGAACAAAATACCCAATACATGGAAGTGAGGAATTAAAGCAGCCATGAGCAGGACGTGGCGATTCCATGGGCGCAATGTGCCAGCTCTGCAATTATAGAAGCCTCCTTGGATGACGGAAAATGCCCATGGACTGCCCCTGCCTTCCCTCAAGGGCTGACCGTGAAGCCTTCGACCGTTCTTGACCAGCTGGGATGTGGACGGTACCACAACAGTGAGAGTCCTCCAGGAATGCTAACCTGGTAAAAAAAAAAACATGCTAAAGTCGGATGTGTTGGCCTAAGGGTTTCGGCCCAAGGGTACCTAACCAGACACACCGCAATTACGTCTGAAAAATCACTCCGGGTGAACGCAGAAGAAGAAGAAACCAGAGCATACATTAGTGTAACCAACAAAAAAATCACTCTCTTCATAAAAACCTGGACGATATGAAAGACCACTGACTCAAGACACTGATTTATGTGTCATGAAAGCTGAAAGTGAGCATGGAAAGTATACTCTGTGGCTTGAATGGGTAGACTGAATGTGGAACACTACCATAACATGCTAACTATCCTGGGCAGGTAATGCTAGAGTGTTGGGCAGGGCAACCTGAAGGATTAATTCAGCAAATGTTAGTGAATTGTACCAGTGATTACGATGCAATTATTTTCACTAATGGATCAATGCTGAGGAAAACCTAGGATGGGAACTCACAGCCAGAATTCAGGATAGAACTGTAGAAAAAGAGAGTGGAGCTTATGCAATTCACAACATCCACCATGAGAATGGAATTGGAGGTAGTAACTGCTGGGCTTCAATTGGTACAAATTATGAAAGGGTCTCTATACTATCTGATTGACAGTCAGTGATACGGAAGGCAAAAACATGGATGGTTGTGGTTTGTATGAGTGCCTTTCATTAGTGCAGCAAACCTAAGAAAACGTGTTTGGATATATTGTCCAAGACATGCTGGAGTTTATGGAAATGAGAGGGCTTTCTAGAGCGTCTTGCGTTTGGCAGTTTTCAGATGGACAAATCTTTAATAGTGCAAATGATCAGAAATACTTCTGTGTAATGATACAGCATGCAATGCGATGACAATGCACAGACTGAAAGAATGTGAAAGGGCAAATGCCAGCTGAAACTAGTGCTACATGTAAGCTGTGCGGATGTGCTAGATGTGTCTCCAAATAAAATGTAATGGGAGTAGTTAGCATACATATATATTTTGATATCCACTGAGATCTGCTTATAAACATGTCATCTCTGCAGTGACATTGCGTCTGTTAGCTAACAACCATTTTCAGAAAATTCAGATTACTCGTTTTCGCTATTCATGTTATTAGGGACGTTCATTTGAAACCCGTTCCAATGGCTTTATTACAAAAGCATGAAAGAAACATTAACAGGTGTGGTAGAATTAAACAAAGCATTCATTTTGAATTAATTATGCACCATGGGTTGGTCAGAAGAAGTCGCCATAGGCATTCAGGCAAGCATCCCATTGCTTAGGTAGGAGGCGAATGCCGTCCGCAAAAAAGGATTGTGGTTGCTCAATGAACCAAGTGTTTACTGCTTTCATTACTTCTGCATCTGTGTGAAATCGTTGCCCCTTGAGAGCTTTTTTTAAGAGCTTTTTTAAATTTCCCACTTCTTCCTTGCTAATGCTTCCTACACAATCTTTGCGACATGCGGACAAGCATTATCGTGCAACAAAATCACACTGCGAGAAAGCATGCCAGGTCATTTATTCTTGATGGCTTTTTGCAGCTTGTCTAGTGTTTGCAAGTAGTGGGTAGAGTTGATGTTGACACCAGGTTCTTTAAAGACGGTCAACAATAGCTCTTCATAGTAAACAAAATGCGCTCAGCATAACCTTACCAGCGTAAACCTGTAACTTGAATTTTTTTGGCTTTTGGTGATTCAGCATGCTTCCATTGTATGCTCTCTCTTTGCTGCTCGGCTCAAGGTGGTGACACCATGATTCATCGCCTGCCACTATGCGGAAAAGAAATGCATCACACTCCACTCTGTAACGCAGCAAGTGGTTCAAACATCATTCCACGCATTGCTCTTTTTGGTGGTCGGTCAACATCCGTGGTACCCACTGTGAACACACCTTCCTATATTGCAGTTCCTTACAAATGACCTTTTGAATTGTCCCAAATGACACATCAAATACAGGAGTGAGACAGGAATGTGTGCTCTCCCCTTTGCTATGTAATATCTACATGGACAGAATATCCAAAGAACAAGAACAGATTCAGAAAATTTAGAACTCTTTACTCTAGATGAAACAACTGATCCACAGGAAATAAATGAACTTCTATTTGCAGACGATCAGTGCCCGTTTTACAGCGATGAAGGCAGACTGCAAAATCATATTACTAATCTGAGTTCAACCTGCAGCAGATACAATTTGAGTATAAACACAGTCAAAACCGAAGTAATGCAAGTTAGCAGATCGCCGGGCCCACTAAGTATAGAGATAAATAGCACAACTCTGAAACAAGTTAAAGAATTCAAATATCTTGGAAGTATGATCACAGAAGATGGCAGATTGGACACAGAAATCGAAATCAAATGTCAAAAAGTTAGTGCACTTACATATCAACTATCACCCTTACTGAAACATCCAAATATACCCATGTCTGCAAAACGACAGATAATAAACAGCATATTCACACCAACCCTATGCTACCAATCTCAAACTTGGACTTTATCCAAATCACACTTTCGCAAAATCAACACCTGCGAGATTAGATACCTGAGGAGAGCTGCCAGCTTAACAATCTGAGACCGAGTAAGAAATGCTACTATCAGACAGACAGTGGGATCAAAATCTTGTGCCACATTTACTGAAAGACAGAAGATCAAGTGGTTTGGCCATGTCATTAGAATGCAACATCAGCAACTACCATCACTGGCTTTACATCAAAGATCATCTGCGACGAGACCAAGAGGACGTCAAAGAAGAAAATGGATTGACGACATCAAAAACATTGTACAATCACATGAAATGACACTATCCAGTGCCGCCCACCGGGCGCTGGAGCGCAAATTATTCCTTCCCACTACGCTTGACGGCAGAAGTGGAAGATGATGATGATGACACATCAAATTCTTTTGCTAGCGAACGTATGCTTCGACAACGGTTCATCTGTACTACTGCATCAATTTTGGTGATGGTTTTTTTTTCTGTTGCAACAATATGCGCTTGACCAGGCCGTCGAAGTTCTGTCGTGAACTGACGTCCTTTCCGAAACATTCGTGCCCAGTCTGTCACTGTTGTCTTCGACACATATTTGTTACCGTACGCTGCCTGCATTCTTCAATGAATGTTCACTGGTCGACATCCTTCAAATGAAAGAAACTGAATCACTGCTCTTTGAGCTTCTTTGGACGGATTTTGGATCAACCCGGCCATTTTCTCAACGGTCAGAAACAGAACCTATGCATCATGGGATGATAAGCATGTGCTCTTTTATTCATTGGTCAGTACTTATCACACGATTATGACACGATCATGTTCAACGTACGCAATTACGCATGGTGCGGCGCAAATGGATTTCAAATGAATGCCCCTTGTATTTTAAAAATTCTTGTGTAAAACTATTTATGTCTTGTTTTCCTGTTCAGTATCCACAGCTTTTAATATTTGAATGATAAATTATCAGCTTAAAGTCAACACTGAGAAAGTAGTGATTTTCACTGAACCAGCATAAGCAATATGACCTGCACGAAAATTTAGTAGAGGCAATACTGATCAATCACCAATTTGTCCTCAAATCTTCATTGCCAGAAATAACAAATAACAGTGATCAAAGCTTTACCTTAGAAACAATGAGCTAGAGGAGGAGACCAAAGGAAGGAATGATTAAGACCAAAGAAGGACATCCTAGAAACCATGAAGAAAGATGCCAAAAAAGTGTTTTTGCTAAAATCAAACAAGCAACATGAAGAGATTGAAATGTATATCTAAGCACATTATAATGTTAAGTCTTAAAGATAGTAAAGTATAGTAAGACTTGGCCATGTTAAAAGACATAATACTCTTATAAAAACCATACTGGAGGGTAAGGTTGAGGGCAAGAGGTAGACAACGATACAAGTGGGAAGATAATATCAAGAGATAGACGAACATCAATCTGATAGAATGTACAGCCAGGGCGAGAGACGACAATGCTGGAGATCCATTGAAGCCAACCTTTATTGTGGAGACAGCACCTGATTGATTGACTGATTAAGACTTGCAATTGTGAAAAGGGCAAACGAATACTGATGTATAAAGATCAAAGAAGAATTCTTCAAGTTACTTTAAAGATTGTACTCATGTGTTGATAAACTATCATGTTTATTGAATGGGAGATGATGAACTATCACAAGAAGCATTTAATGTATTAAAAAAATGCCTATCTCCATTACCTTCTTCCACTGTATTCTGTTAAATAATAAACATATTTCAGCTAATAATATACTAAGAACTGTTACAATTTATAACATACATGCTGCACAGAATTCAAATAACAAAACCAAATGTGTATCCTTACAATGTCAATAAGATGTCCATTTTCAGCATGAACCATTGGAAGGACTTTCAGCTCTTTGCAGCGTTTGAAACAGCAGTACATTTCAGGGTCTTCTAGCATCAGTGCATCTTTATATGCCATAAATACTTTAAAGGAATTCACTCCTGTAAGAAAATGTCAAAACGAACTGCCCTCATTACTCAAGTATGCACACATCAGTACAGAAGTCAAGTGACAGGTTAAAAATATATTTCTACCAAAATAATGTCAAACTTGGACATTGTCTAAACCAAACAAGAGAGGGAACTCTATATGCAAAATGAAATGCTATAGAAAAGCTGCCAGCTTAACAAGAAGAGAATGATTAGAAATGATAACACTACTAGTGTCACTAGCAATATCACAGATAGCACCCTTGCACTGGAGTTTTAGACCGACAACAACCAGAGTGAAAAAGAAGCTATGGTATACACAGCTATAGGCAGATGGATAAACTCTAGCAAGAGTATACCACCCACACACACACACACAAGTCTGACACAGTGCAGGCAACACCTTTGACATAAGATCAAAAATCTCACAGCTACTGGTACTATTGGGGTTGGAACTCTTCGCTGGATTCTGAGGATGGGGACGGAGCGCTTATGGGAATGCCCCGAATGCTGTGATGTCGGTTCTTAAATCAATCAATCAAAAAATCTCACAACCCCACCCAAAATATTATTGACAAATGTGGGCCAAACGTCTTCATCCATATAGGGATAGATAGACAGACAGAAGAAAATTCAGGCTAACAAAGAAAATTTAATTTTCAAGAATACTTCAACAATTAGCAAGCCTAAAGTGCCAAGTAACTAAGCACAAGAACAATCTTAACTTTATACCAGTCATTTACAAATTTAGTATAGAAGTATATCATGCTTTTTAAACAAAGACCTACATCTTTATTTCATCATGATGTTTGTTTAATATCTCAGCAAAAGTCTGGGCAGTCATAACTCATCTTCACACAAGATCAGGCTAGTTTTATTTTTACTTGTCCCTATTATGTAATGTTGCAAAGCCATACAGGTATATGTCTCTCTTCCTACCCCTTGCTCTTTTCCCATTAATGTTGCCAACTATCAGTAAGTTCACTTGTTTATTTCTCCTCATTATGGGCCCCAAAAATCCTGACTGTCTGCACTTAATTCATGTTATCAATTTACAGTTCCATTTCCTTCTTGAAGAATTGTCCCATTCATTATTTTTATCTATCCATGATATTCTTTGCATTTTCCCCTGAAACCACATTTTCACTGTCATCAGATGATTTTCAGCTTGTTGTTTATGTTTCACATGCTTACGAGAGATTCTATTTAACATTTTAGCACTCTTTTTTTCCCCCCACTGGAATTGACAGCTTTTTATTGGTAAATATGTTTTCCATCTGGCAAAAGGCTACCTTTGCTATGGTGATTCTTGATCTAACCTCTGCAAGGCATTTTCTATAAGATGTTAATAGTTCATTCATTCATTCATTCAGTAGCATGTCCTTTGCAAAACCTCGCTCCCATAACAACCTTCTGGAAAACCTCTCGATCATAAGCAAGATGTCCCGCGTCCGATACACCCATCTGGAGATCATCCGCCACATCCTGCACCCATCTTCTCTTTGGCCTTCCTCTTCCTCTCTTCCCAGGCATATACTCCTCCATTATTGTTCTCTCCAAACTTTCGTGACGTTTCAAGTGACCAAAATATTTCAATTTTCTTTGTTTTATTGTTTTTAATAGCCAACCTTCTTCAATATTCAGCTCTTGAAGTATTGATACATTTGTTCTTTTCTTTACCCAAGATATTCTTAGAACTCGTCTATAACATTTATATTCAAAGGCATTTATGTGCTGCTCAGCTTGTTTAGTAAATGTCCAGGTCTCACAGGCGTATGTTGCAATGGGAAAGATGCATGCTCTTAAAAATCTAATTTTTTGTAGTTCTGTCTGTCTCATTCCATAATTTATTCAGTTGTTTTAGTCTTTTAAAAGCAATTGATAGTCGCCGTTTAATTTCTTTCATTGTGTCACCATTGTTGGTAATCAATGACCCAAGATATTCAAAATTTTCCACCACCTCCAATTTTTCCTCATTAACATACATCACTATCTCCATAGTGGTTTTATCTGTATGCATTATCTTTGTTTTTGCAATGTTAAGATACAAGTTGTGATTTTCACTATTCAATTGGGTTGAGGCTATTAGGTTTTCTATACCAGTCTGTGTTGTGGATAGCAATACTGTATCATGAGCATACTGAATCTCTGGTATGTCAAGACCACCGATATTTAGGGCATCATATAGCTCCCTATTTATATCATGTCTTACATTTCTCATTATATTTTCAGCGTATAGGGGGATAGCGCACATCCTTGACGGACTCCTTGCTTGATGTCAAACCAATCTGATGTCTCGCAATCTATTCTAACCGCTGCTTGTTGGTCTAGATAGAGCATTCTTATGAGTTGTATTACATGTGGTGGAAAGCCCATATTCCTCATGATTTCCCAAAGTTTCTGATGTTGTACACAGTCAAATGCCTTTGAATAATCCACAAAACATGAGAATAGGTTTACATTAAATTCTCTGCACTTCTCTATTATTAAACGCATATTGAGAATGTGATCTCTTGTTCCTCTTCTTTGTCTAAATCCAGCTTGAACCACGTTAATTTCTTCTTCCATTTTCTTATGGAGTCTTCCTATTATGATTGTTAGTAGAATTTTACTTGCATGACTGATAAGGGCAACAGTTCTATAGTTGGTGCATAATTTCTCTTCCAATCTTTTGGCCATATACCATATTTTCATATCTTGTTACATAATGCGTGATAGATGTATGCTTTCTTCTCCTCCCGCTTTAATTAGCTCAGTTGGTATCTCATCACATCCAGGTGATTTACCATTCTTCAGGTTCTTTATTGCCCATGCAATTTCATCTAATGAGGGTTCAGGTTCTGTCTCTGCTGTCGTTGGCTCATATATCTCACTCATATCCTCACTGTCACTCAAATAATACATTCCACTGCAATCTCCTGCCATCTTTCTAGAATTTGTCTACATTCTGTTAAGGTATTTCCCATCTTGTCACAGATAACATTCAATTGAGGTTGAACATTTCTTGTCAATAACTTCATTTCTTTGAACATTTCATAATCTCTTCCAGTCTTATGATATTGCTCTATTCTGGTACAGCAATCTTGTATATATTGATTTTTGTCCTTTCTTGTGTTTTTTCTTATTTCTCGAGTTAAAGATTTATACTTCATCCTGCTGTTATCGGATTCACCTCCTTTCTGTTTCCATTCCCTTCATTGGTTTATTAATTCTAACGTATCTGATGTAATCCATGGCTTAAGTTGCTTTTTCTTGGTCGGAATTAAATCTTTGGCTGCAGTTATCAAGATATCTCTAGCTTGTACTGCCAGTTCATCAGGTGTCATTTCCTCTTGTACAGACATCAAGACCCCAAAACGATTTCCAACTTCTACAGTGTATGCATCTGGTATTTTTGTGAGATCAAAACGAAGTGGCCTTGGTTCTCAAGTAAGCTTTTTGAGTTTTAATTTCAGATCTGCTTCTAATAACTGATGATCCGTATCACAGTCTGCACTTCGTTTGCTTTTTGCAGATGTTATGCTTGATCTCCATCTTCTTTGTATTAAAATATAATCTATCTGATTTTTGATAATACTGTCCGCGGACTTCCATGTGAATTGTCTTCTTGGGTGTTGTTTAAAAAGTGTGTTGGCTATCATTAACTCATTTTCTGTGCAAAATTCAATTAATTTGTCACCTGCATCATTTCTGTTTCCCAATCCAAATTTTCCTAAAATGTGTCTCTCATTTTCAGCTCTTCCTGTACCTACGTTTGCATTAAAATCTCCCAGTATTATTGCTATATCATTATGATCAATCTTATTTAATGTGTCTTGCAGTGTGTTGTAAAAATCTTCAATTTCGTCCTCCTCTGCTGTTGAAGTAGGTGCATATATCTGTACGAGTGTTGTGTTTTTTGGACGGCCTTTAAGTCTAATAGTGAGGATTCTATCACTAACTGGGTTATATCCCAGTAAAGCTTTTGCAGTGGTTTTATCGAAACAAAATGCCACTCCACTCTGGCCTCCGACGTCTCTACCAGAATAAATAAAAAGACTTCCATTTTCAGTTGTAAAATGTCCCTTGTCTTTCCAGCGATGTTCACTAATTCCTAAAATTTGAATATTCAACCTCTCAATCTCATCACATACTACTTTAAGCTTCCCCTCATACAGACTTCTCACATTCCATGTTCCTATTCTCACTCTTTTCCTTAGTCTGACACAAGGAATTTCCTTGGTAACACAGTCAGGATTAACTCCGTCATCACGATTACTAGTACTGGTCCCTGTGTCACACTCTTCCCCAGTGTTATCTGATCTGCCTGGCCTGGGGGTCTCGCCACCAGATTTCTTTCTTATTATGTTTTCTGTCATAGTTGTTATGGTTTCTTGGCAAGTTTCGCAGAAGGTAGTTTGCCATTGCTTTCCTTCTGGGCAGTGACTGTACTAGTCGGTGGCCATAGCCATTGTCTCTACTGATGAGATCATCTCCCTATCGCTGCAGAGTGCAAGACCATAACCAACGACAATCTGTCGGCTGCTCTCACACTCCATCCACCACCTGCTTCCATGGCTTCACGTAACCCTTGTCGGGGGACTAAACGGGTACTCCACCTTGGTACAGGTCATAGATGCTTCTAGTGCTGAAAGATAATTGTATAGATTCACATGTTAAGGAATCTCCCCATTAACTTGGATGTTACATTGTGGTATTTCTTTCCTCTTAGATATGACCATAATTTCTGTTTGCTTAAAATGTAATTCTGTTCCTAGTTGCTGACTATGTACAATAACCACATCCACTAAATGCAGATCTTATTCATTGTTTGTAATCAATACAATATCATATGCATATATTATATTGTTGATGTTATGCACTCCAATGATGATCCCTCTCATGTCTTCTAAATTTCTCATAAAAATTTCACTATGGAGGAGAAGGTCTGGGAACATTACACATCTCTCTTGAAAGGTTGGTGTTGGCCTATTATCAATTTTTATGACAGCTTGTCATTTCAAATATTTTTTAAAAATAAATTAAGGTCTTTCCTATTTGTAGATCTGCAAGCATCTTTATCATGTAGACGTTTTACTCTGTTGAAAGCCTCTGCGTAGTCAATGAAATAAAGATTAGGTCTTTGTTTATTGTTATCGAATACTCTATTAATGTTCTCAGCCAATACAGAGAATTTAGTTTTCTTCTTCTCTTCCCCCATTTACCTAAGTGAAGTGTGCATGTGTGTGTGGTTGGGGAGAATAAAGATGTAAGCATTTTTTATGTGCTCTTTCTAATGCTCTTTACAAGTACGTATTCATTTCTCTAAGGTTGTTCTTGATGCCATCACTCCATCTTTTACGTGGTCTTCCCCTGGCTCTGAATCTTTATATTTTTTCAGCGTGTTATTTTGTGGCATTCTTATGAGGTGGCCAAACCATTTAATCTGTTTTCTTTAATGATGTGCACAACTGGTTTCAGACCTAGTCGTCTTCTAATTTCCTCATTCTCTCTCTCATGGTTACTCCTGCAGCTCTTCTAAAGCATCTCATCTCTGTTGTTATGATTTCACACCCATTAGTTGCAGAAAGAATCCATGTTTGACATTGTTAGCACAATGTCTGCAAAACAAAGATAGTTCTTATGAGATTTACTTTAGTACTTATAGGTATTTTTCTATGCGACAGAAGTGGTGATAATTGTCCGCATACCACTGCAAGTGTGTTGATTTCTCTATCCATCTGAAGTGAAAATTGACACTAGATATTTAAATTTGCTGGTTTAAAGCAAATCTACATTGTTCTTCCCCTATTTCTGCTTGTATTTGCTTCCTAACTATTTGCATGGTGGTTCTTAGCAAAATCTGTGCGATGTGAATCATGATGTTAGCAGTCTAGTGAGTGACCTGGTCTATTCCATATTCTTCAAAGGCACTGGTAACTTATGTTGTAATGACTTGACCTGGGGTCTTGCTGGACTTCACATGGATAAAAACATTTTGAAGTTTCAGCCTCAAAACTAGCGGTTCTTCATTATTAGAAAAATATATAGATATAATGTATGGACATATATTTTAGCTAAAGCAGTTATTTTCTGTCAGATTTTAAGATTCCATATTATTTTATCACAATCATTTTTATTTTTATTTTAGGATTCTAAATGAACATTATAAACTAGTATCAATATTGTCATTTTCCCCATTTAAATCTGAATAAAGAACATTTGTCAAGACATTTTCAGTTTGTGTTATACTTCATGCCAGTGGATATAATAGTGTATGCAGAACAACCTATGGCACATCTGATATGAAGTTACTACTAGGAACTCATCAGTCATACTAGTTAAACTTGCTGATGAAAGCTGTATTTCAATGTTTTTCTAAAGCGTCCATGTTGTCTGAATAGATATTTAGTCAGAATTTCTTCTGGAACCAAAATAATTACTTGCTATCCTTGTCTTAGATAAGTGACTGAATATAACAATTAACATGTAAAAATAATAACAATGTAAACTGTAACTGTTAGATTTTTTTGCTAGTTCTTTTGTGATTCTTATTGTTTGTTTCATTATATTGCTGATTATTATTGTCTACGGTCTCTGTGGCTAAGGGCTTACAAATGCGGTTTGTGAGTCCGTATACCCAGGTTCGAAACACAGCGGCGCTGGTTTTTTAGAAAAATGTATAGGAGCCGGTCGTTCAGAAAGCAATGGCAAACTACTGAACGTAAAATTTGCCCAGGAATCACGAACAGCGAAAATGCTGGGGTTGACTGCTACGTCCTGTGAAGGACATGCAACTTAATTTTTTGTTTTATTATTGTCTCCTCATTCTCATTACTACTTTCAATCTCTCATCACCTTTTCTGAACCCTTGCACTTTCATTTTCTTCCTGTTATTCCTTTTGATCATGCCATTTTTCAGTCGCGAACAGGAAACAGACTGAAATATCTTCATAGGTACAAGATTGGTTCATTAAATCTCTGTGTATGTGGCACTAGTCACGAACGAACAAACAAACTTTATTTTCAAAGGGTAACAAATTAGGCACGCAGACCCATAATACATTCAGCCCTTCCAATCACTCATCTTTCGTTCATCAATAGTGCACAATACATTCACATAGAAAAAAAAATTGTCAAATGAATGTTGTAAATATAAACAATGCAAAAGACCATGTTATGTGACACATCCCCCACCCACCAACACACAACACATAACCCAGGCACACATACATGCACCCACCCACATCCCCCACCTACACACATCTCCCCACCCATCCCATAATGCACACACTCACCCACCCACATATCCTCCACCACCTACCCCGAATCACCCAGCCAAGCACACATCCCCCACCCACCCACACATCTTCCTGCCAACCCACACATACAGCACCTACCCACACACTTGCCGTTCCCACCCACCCACACATCCCCCAACCTACACACACACACTCACCCACCCACACCCCCATCCATAGACACATGCCCACCCACACACACCCCACCACCAACACATACATCTACGACCCACCCACACATCACCTATACACACATCCCCACCTATGCACACATCTCCCCACCGACCAACACATCCCCCACCCACATCCCAGTACCCACCCACACATCCCTGATCCACACACACGCACATTTTCCCACCACCCTCTCACCCCCCCCCCATACACATCTCTCACCCACCCACACATCTCCCATCCGCACACACCCATCCCCCACACACATCTTCTCACACCCCCACCACATACTCACATCCCCACGCATGCATCCCCCAACCCAAACACACATCTTCCCACACATTCCCCCACCACACACACACATCCTCACATCAATAACTAACCTATCCCACCCACCCTCGCATTCCCCAACACACATCTTCCCATACCCCCACGCACACATCTTCCCATACCCCCACCACACACACACATCCTCACATCTAGACACATACATGATGCCTTATATAATCACTGAAACTAATATGAACAAACTTCCACACTTTACACACACATACACTGAGGACTATCGTGAGCATTATCACACAAAAAATTCGAAATTGGTGAAAAAATTGGAAAGCATGGAAAAACTGGAAAAATTGTGAAAATGACAAAAATATGTTATACATTGTGTAACATAAAAAATAGTGATGCAATTCAATAAGATAATTCATGTAACATAAACATAATGAAATAAGCAGTGCATATAGTACGTTAAATTCAAGTGGCAGTAAAAATGCTAATATGAAAGTTGAGGATAGAGAAAAAATATGGAATAGCACGTCACATGACATGCGTGCGCTAAACTCTCTATCACTCACTCATGCATAATCTATCACTCTCTCTGTCTCATACTCACTCTCTCTCTCTCTCTCACTCTTTCTCACCCACACTATCACACACACACACACATACATACTCATACATACATACACACACACATATGCACATACACCCACGTACACACATATATAAACATACACTTCGACACACATAGTCACATGCTGGCCAAGCACCTACTACAGTCCTGTCCAACTTACAGTAATGAATGTAAACACAGCTGACATTAACCAACTTCCTTCCAATTAAAAACTGTATGAAACTATAAGGAGCCTGAACCTAACTACTGCTTTTATTTGAGTCATTAATGTGAAGGTCTGAGTGTAAACAAAAACAAAACAAAAACATAATTTCTTTTGATTATTATTGAGATACACTTACATATATTTTTTTTTCTTCCCACATTCTGTGTTCTTGTTTCTGAGAGTTCTCCATACTTATGATTTTAGAGGATCAATAACTAACCTATTAGAGTGTGTTTTTCCAATGAAGTTTACTGGTCCTGTTACAGTCACTGCCACAGCTATATTTACTATACAAATTTGTTTTGACTGTTAAAATCACCTCTTCTCCATCCCCTTTTCAGTATCAAATTTACACAGAACATTTAGTTAGAGATCTGGTCTGTGTTTTATACATTCCATTAATCCATCGTTTGCAGGCATAATCTCTTTTCCTTTTTTTTTTAAAATTGTAAGTCTAACACTTTTTGTAAGACACTGTCTTGTGGCATTTTGCTGCATGGCTAAAGCTACTGATTTGTTGTTTTTTATAAGATAGTCTAACACTTATTTTGTCCCTACATGCTTCCTGATATCACTGTTTCACATTTGGTCGCTTCACAACATATTTAAATTTTTTTATAGCCATTTCATTTTTATGTTTTTCCCCCCATTTGTTGTTAGTGTTCTTGTCTGACACTGATACGAGAGTTGATCAATAAGTAATGTCTCGTAATTTTTAATTTCATTCATTATGCAAAAAACATAAAATTCACATTGGAATGAAGCCCTAAGTCTGTACTTCAAAAATTTACTTCTCAATGTAGTCTCTGTTATTTGTTAGAAATTTTTGATTATCTTCTCATAAGGACATGTATCGCTGCATATTAAAAATGTGTGTCATTTTCCCTAAACCACTGTTGTTCAGCGCGTTTAAGGGTCTCGGTCCTCAAAGTAATGTACACGAAGATCTTCTTTCAGTGGTCCAAACAGATGGAAGTCTGAAGGTGCTGAATTGGGATTGTAAGGGGGATGTGGTAATGATATCCAGCCAATTTCTACAATAGTATCAATGGTGTGTTTAGCTGTGTTTTACGTGGCATTATTGTGCAAAAGTAGTGCAGTTCTCGGATCCTTGAATTGGTAAAGTCATCAAAGACTGCATTCACCGAGTTTCCCTGTTCCAAGAAGTCGAGACGATTCACATCTTTCTCATCCCAAAACACGGAGGTCATAACTTTCCCTACAGATGGTGATATTTTGAACTTTTGTCGACGATGTTGTGTGTGATGCCATTCCATTTACTGCCTCTTGGATTCTGGTTCAAAGAAATGAACCCAAGTCTCATCACCTGTCACAATATTTGATAAAAACCCTTCTTCAGTTTCATAATGGTGCAGGAGGTTGATGGCTATGGTTTTCCTTGCTTCTCTATGCCTGTCTGTCAACATTCTGGGTACCCACTGTGTACAAACCTTTGAATAACCAGGTCTTTAATGATGATCTGGGAACTGCCTTTACTAATGGACAACATGGAACACAGTGTTACCCGAGGGTCACTCGATGAATGTTGTGTGGAGTCAATGCAGTTGACGGATTGACCAGTCCGCTTTGCATCAGCCAGTGAGGATTGACCTACTTCAGCTTCATCACAACGATCTACCCTACGTCGGACAGTGCTAACATCCACTGTTGAATCGCCATAAAAAATACTCAAACATTCGTGGATGCGAATCTGGGTCTCGCCTTCAGCATTGAGGAATTCTATGACATTACGTTGCTTTAACCAAACTTCTTTGGTGGCCATTTTTAAACCGTTACTGTTGCGCAACTTGTGACTGAAACAGTTGGTAGTGATACACAATGCAGAAGAGTGGATGAAGAATCCCGCTAAATTAATAAATTGCACACCAATAAAGTATTTACATAGATAAAAAATAGGAGGCATTATTTATTGATTATCCCTCGTATGATAATATGTTATTGTAATGCTAGTGCAAAGATAGTTAAACAGTGCTCACTCTGTGTCAGATATTATTTGTTCTGAAATATTCGTGACAGCTGTCCAATAATTTAAATTGCGTTGTTGTATCTATGACTGATTTCATTCCACTGGTAGAGGAGCACCTGGCAAGGTTAACCTGGTCAACAAATGCCAGCAGAAGTCGGATCTGTCGGCCGAAAGGCGCAAGTACGCAACTCTGCTGTAAACAGGCACAACGCAATGACGTCAGAGTGAGAGTCAAATGTCCCTCGAAACACCCGGGAAGGTTAACCCAGTTAACAAACGCCTGCAGAAGTCAGATGTGTCGGTCTAAAAGCGTAAGCATCGCAGCTCTGCTGTAAACAGGCACAAAGCAATCACTTCCAAAAAAACTCTCTGGATGAACACAGAAGAAGTCAGAGGAGCGCAATTGGGAGGGTACAAGCCTTATCTTAGTGCAATGAAATGCACCCTAAAGACTGAATTTCATGACAGGGCAGACCAGGCCCTAAGCCTTAGTCAACAACTGGTCTAGGATCAAAGTTCCAACAGGCGGACAGTTAAAGCACTGTTTTGCTGATTCGGCAGCGTCTGCAGCTTGTCTAGTTCCACATGTATTGATGGTGTTACCTTTCCTCTGGAGTAAACAAGGCAGGCCGAGAGGGATCATACTTCTTGGGTAACACATGGTCTCTACAATTCAGTCCAGGCTTTGTGCTATGAAGAGGTTATTTTTTTATGCCTTTTGTTTGGAAGCACAATGTAACAAACTATCATCTGTCATGACGGTAAGGTGCCAGTATTCCATTGGATGGCAATATACCACCCAAATAATTGAAATGTTTCATTTGGTTTAACTGCTGATTCTAACTGTCGATTTTAATTTCTATTTCTTCCCTTGTGATGGTCATAAATGTGTTCTTTTATGTTTTGTTCTTTTGCTACTATGTTAAGGTTGTTAATGTATCACTGTCATTTATCTTCTGTATTTGATATGAGGGTATGATCATTGGCAAAAACAGTCCACTGCACTTTGTGAACTTCATTAATTTGCCCTGCTTTATTAATTTGGACTAGATATAACATCTCTACAAATATTAATTGAGCTGTCTGTCTGCATATCAAGACAAACAGCCATTCATTTTCTATAAACTGCCAACACGATACAGGGTGTCTTCTTCTATCCCATAACACCATCATAGGGTTATTGGGGTGCCATAAAGAATACATTCTAGTCAAGGTCTTTTGCTACTCCCAGTTTTCAGCAACATGTGTTGATGTGGAAATGATGAAACATGTCCATCTTGAGTGTCATCACTTCAGCATATCTTTTATCTGCCATTCACCATTTGCCTTAAATTGCATCCTAGAGAATAGTTTTTGACATGGAATCGTGGTGACCAATATGACCAAACCAGGCAAGTTTACGTTTCACTACTGACAAGAGCGATTCTTGGTAGCTGCATGTGTATTTATTCATTTCTTAATAATAACATTTACACAGAAATTACCCTTTTCAGAACTCAGGATTTCCATTTCCTTCGCCACCTGATCTCCCCACCAAGTCACTGCGACATGGAGACCATAATCACAGCACACTTTTGCATCTGCCCAGCCTCT
The DNA here is from genome assembly GCA_963921405.1 of Cepaea hortensis. Taxonomy (NCBI): domain Eukaryota; kingdom Metazoa; phylum Mollusca; class Gastropoda; order Stylommatophora; family Helicidae; genus Cepaea; species Cepaea hortensis. Next base: position 27,048,937 of record OY992892.1, on the reverse strand, counting down.
CCATTTTTCATAAGCTTCCAGCAGAGACTCCCCTTTTTCAGGTACCACAAAATCAACTATGGAAGGAAACATGAAAGTTATGTTAATGTGACACAAAACAGATACAAGCACAGCTCTGTAGTTTGTCATGGAGAAGGAGAGAGACATTTGAAACAGCCATGGGGAGGTGAGGGAGAATGAATACAGAAGGAGGGAGGGATAGAGACATCTGTAGCAGTGATGGAGAGGGGAGAGGTGTGTGTGTATATACGTGTATGTGAGTTAGAGAGAGAGAGAGAGAGAGAGAGAGAGAGAGAGAGAGAGAGAGAGAGAGAGAGAGAGAGAGAGAGAGAGAGAGAGAGAGAGTAAGAGAGCGTAACATACTCTATAAATATCAATGATTCTGTCATGAATTAAGTATATTTAGATACCTCTTCTTCTTCTGCTTCTTCAGCGTTCTGAGCCATTGAGGTTCTTTGCTACAGATACAAGCCGTCTCCATTTGTCTTATCTGGTTGACCTTCTCTTGCTAGTCGCTGATTCCAAGTGCTCGTAGGTCTGTATGTATATTATCTCTCCACCGTCTTCTTGGTATACCTCGGGGTCTATGGTCATTTATTTCTTGAGTGTAAGCGAGTTTTGTTTCCCTATTATCTTCCATTCTTTCTATATGCCCCAGCCATTGCAGTCTACTAGCCTTCATGATACCAGTGATTAGCGGGGACTTAAACAGATCATAAATGTCTTTGTTGCTTCTTCTTTTCCACTCTCCACTTTGTGTATCCCTAATGGGCCCACAAAGTGGAGAGTGCAAAAGAAGAAGCAACAAAGACATTTATGATCTGTTCAAGTCCCGCTATTCAGTGGTATCATGAAGATACCTCTGTTCATGTTAATTCATTTTGTTCTCTATATTCCACTGCTGACCTTTAGTCCGTGCCAATTAAATAAGCATTGTACTTCCCTTTTCATTGCACATCTCAGTTTCTGTTTTTGTACTGGCAGACAAGCATGTAGTTGCTGCTGTACTGAAAGCATTATGCTTTTAGTAAGAATACAAAGAGAGGTAATGAATGCCCACAAAGCTAAAGCTTGTGCATTTAAGTACTTACGGACTGTAGTGGTGCCACCTGCAAGTGCTGCCTTTGTGCCACTGTAAAAATCATCAGCTGATACTGTACCCATGAATGGAAACTGGAAGTGTGTGTGTGTATCAATGCCACCTGGAAGAAACAGTTATACACACCAACAGTTTATATACAGTGATTCAGGGTACTTTTGTTAAACGTTCTTACAATTATTTAAAGCCATCTTTGTCTTCAGAAAGAATATTCAGTGATCAGTATTAAGACGCATTCATTACTTTAAAAGGAAACACTAGTCACAAATAAAAAAGATTATACCCCTCACAATGATTGTTATAAGTAATAATTACTGTAATAATAAACTGATAATGATGATAGAATTATGATAAACTGCTTCTTCTTCCTCCACTGTCCTGAGAAAGTTGCATCATGCCCATTCAAAGTGAAGTTGAAACATTTGCATTTTCACTTGAGACACACAACTTCATTTTGGGCCATAGTTACATGCCCTCATCAATATATATTAATATATATATATATATATTAATAATCTCTTGTGGGGAGTCATTAAAATGTCACAATTTTACAAAGGCAGCAGTCTATGCAACCTATTCATAACAATGTACAATTCCTGAGAAATTGTTTAATGCACTAGGTATCCATCCGATTCATTAACCAAAGATTAGGGTGGAGCATGATACCTTATAATCCTCTGAAAAACTAAGAATGCTGTCCTCAAGTGAATTAGATCCAGTTACTATTCATGTCAGAGACAAATGCCATAGATAGTCGATCGATGGTTGATCTGACTAACAGTGAAACTAGTTGTCACAGCTAACTAACAGTAAATAGTGAAACTAATTGAGTGCTCAATAGAAGTAAACAAAGATCTACATCTTTGCTTCATTGACTACACAAAGGCTTTTGTAAAGTAACATGTCAACATTATGAAGATGCTTGCAGATTTACAAATTGATGGGAAAGACCTTAGACTTGTAAAAAAAAAAACATATATTGGAAACAGCAAGCTGCTATAAAGATTGATAATGAAGTAGGTCAATATAAGCCTATTAAGAGAGGTGTGCGACATGGATATGTAATGTCTCTAGATCTATTTTCCTATAGAGTAAACATATGTTTAGAAATTTAGAAGATATGAGAGGAATCACCATTGGGGACACATCAATAACATTAGATATGCAGATGATACTGCATTCATTGCAGCCAATGAACAGGATCTGCAACATTTAGTAGATCAGTTATTGTACACAGTGAACAACTAGGGTTAGAATTGCATTGTAAGAAGACAGATTATGGTCATCACTAAGAAGAAAGAAATACCACAATGTAGTATATGGGTAAATGGTAATATTTTTAAACAAGAAACAACTATCTAGGGACAATCATAACATCTGATGGAAATTGTCTTGAAGACATTACAACAATAATCACTATGGTGACTGGCCTTTTGCAAGATGAAAAACATACTGACCGATCAAAAGATGTCAAATGCAACGAGAAAAAGAGTGTTGAAGTGCTACATAGAACCTGCACTTTTGTATGGATATGAAAAGTTGACAATGAACAGACAAGCTCAAAAACATCTAATGGCAGTGGAAATGTGGTTTCTGAGGAAAATGCAAAGAATATCATGGACAGACAGAAAAACCAATGAGCGAGTCCTACAAGAAGCAAATAAAAACCGTCAAATGATTAGAGGAATTAGACGCAGTCAACATTTTCTGAGCACGTTATGAGAAGACATAAACTAAACAACTTGGTTACAACTGACAAAATTGAGGGCAAAAGAACAATGGGAGGGCAGAGAAGTAAATATTTTGATGGTTTGGCCGCATAGCATGATCCAGACAAGAACACTGAGCTGATCCACAACTGGTGATCGTGTGAGTTGGTGAAACATGACCGCCCACACTTATCAGCATGGCACATGATGATGATGACTAACGACGACATTGATAGTTGACCAGTCTAACGGTGAAATTGATAGTCAATCTGACAAACCATGACACTAATAGCCAAGCAGACTAACAGTGAAACTGATAGTTGATTAGACCAACAGTAAAACTTATAGTTAACCTCATTAACCTGACTAACAGTGAAACTGATAGTTGACCTAACTAACCATGAAACTGATAGCTGACCTAACTAACCGTGAAACTGATAGCTGACCTAACTAACCGTGAAACTGATAGCTGACCAGTCTAACAGTGAAACTGATAGTTTACCTAACTACAGTAAAACTGATAGTTGACTAGACATAACAATAAAACTAATAGTTAACCTGACTAACAGTGAAGCAAAGCTGACCTAACAGGGAAATTGATAGCTAACCATCTAAAAATGAATCTCATAGTTAATCTGATTACCAGTGAAACTGATGGGTGACCAGACTAACAGTGAAACTGATGGGTGACTTGGCTAACAGTGAAACTGATGGATGACCAGACTAACAGTGTTACTGATGGGTGACCAGACTAACAGTGTAACTGATAGGTGACCAGACCAAAAGACAGTTGACAAGACCAACAGAGAAAATAGTAGATGACCATTTTGACACCAAAACTGATAGGTGATTAGACTAAAGTGACACTAATAAGTGACCAGACTAACATTTTCATGTTGCTGAATGTGTACATTGCCATTTAGATTTTTTTTCTTTCTAATTTCAATGTTTAATGTGCCATTTTCTGTCACTACATGGCTGGATACATGTAGCTTTAAGCTTTTACCTATCTTTTATTATTGATATAAATGTTGGGGCCGAGCCTGTACAGACAATAAAGGGTACAATGAATAGGTTTTGTGGGTAGTGGAGACACAGGCACTGAGTCTATATAGAGTGTGTATAAAAATCCTAGCGTTGTGGGTGGTGTAGATACAGGAAAATTTATAATATAATTATAATCAATAATATGAAAATATTATCATTTTTATATCGCAACAAAATGTTATGCCGGATTTGGCATGCTATTTTGTTATGCCGACTAAGGACCGTTCAAGCTGCATCATTGGTCAATAAAGATATGAAAAAACCTAAAATCCATGGAGACTGGCTTATGCATACTTCTACGTTTGCAAACGTTGAGAAATTGAGTTGTTTTCGCTTTGAAGTTACTTCCATCGTTTGACTTCTGTTTGCTTCCTGACTTAAGCATGTTGTTGAAAACGCTATACGACACAGCTGCCATAGACCCCTCTGAGGTGGATGGCCCTGATGGTGGGCGACTCTGCCAAAATTGTTCGGTGATTTATATCATGAATTATGAATATTACATCATTTATGACCTGAGAAAACCAAACATATGACATGTAGAGAATATTACTACAGACATTATGTACACATACATACATTAATAGTTAGCAAACACAGCAGAACAAACAGATACACAAACACATGTACCAAATAGTGCAGTAAATACATACACCATCAGGGAAAAGGGGTATAACTACAAAACATGTTAGTTAGTTAGTTAGTCAAGGACATAAGAAACTCTAAGAGGAACACATTTGATTCTATATAGTTACTTATACCTACAAGCAGAAGCGATAAGTTAATCTGAATGTGTAAATACATGTTCAACCATATAAGTTGTACTAAAAAAAGTTATCAGTTTTGTGAAGACCTTGGGAGAGTATCTCTCCTAAGATGAGTCTCTAATGAGACCATTGATCGTAGTATGGAGATGCCGCGACAGGAATTGCAGTTAGAGGTAGTCTTTGATAACATAAGCCAATGATCCTGGGTCCAAATTAGTCTTCAGTAGCAAATTGAGCATGGGTTTGAGACTCTAAGGTCAACTTGTCGACATAAAAGTATTGACAGAGACGAGAAGGTATTAGCTTCTAACGTAGATCAGACTCTCTCAGAGTACAGTACGAATAGAAACCATGACTAATTAGTAACTCCCTATAGGTCTCCGACAAATTAGTTCAAACTAATTAAGTAGATACAAGACAGCATAGCTATACTATAAGTGACACACGCGGAGAGAGGGGGAGCGTGTCAGATCCCTATAGACTACCCCACAGAACGAAGCCCTACTAGAGGACAAGGGACACATGGGTTAAGTCTGTACAGGGTCAGACAGGATGATATGAGTTAATTAGAAGACCATTAGCAAAAACGGACGGACTAACCCCGAGGACTGACCCAGAGGTGAATGACAAAACTGAGACACAGTACTAATCACGGCAAACCACAACCCAGGTGAGGTTGCACGTTGTGCTTCACCATGGGATAGACCAAGGCCAAAGGCTTACTCAGACGGGAAAAAGCTGCAGACAGAGATGACTGTGTTTGGACAATGCTTGAACGAGTGAAGAAGTGACAAGAGTGAATGACAGCCTTAGCTGGGAGTATCTGTGACAAGTTGTGTGTGTGTGCGCTGAATGCGAACGCGAGTATATAGTTAGAAGATTACACGAGCCTACATGAATTGTGATTTCACGTTATTATTATAGTGTGTTTACTTTTGTCTGCCCCAATATAAAATTCCATATCTCAGTAACCAACTGAAGGAAAATGATGAGATTTAGTATATAACCTTATCATTATGTCCACCCAACAAAAACATTTTTGTTCTGGAGATTTTACAGCAGATTTCAAAGTTTGTTTATATGCGGTATATAATTTATGGGTCAGAGATGAAGTTCATAATTTTAAATGTATTACAGCGTAGCCAGACAATCAGCGTTCAATGTTGAATGTTTTACGTGTTTCACGGGAATGGCCTTATGCCAAGAACCCCTTGTTGTTTAAACTGGGACTGTTCAGAGGTGTCGCAAAATGTGGGTTATTTCATGAAACCTGATTAATATGTTTGTTTTTTTAAATCTTAACACTTATCGCTAACATTGTTGTACACATATTTTTGTCAAGAAGCTGATCGCAGGAAACTGTTTTATAATATTACAAATTCCGAAAAAATAACAGTGCATGCATTGGGTTTGAGTAAACGGTCATTTCGTCGATGGGTGCAAGAATCTGGAATTAAACCACCACGCAATAACCAAATGGTAGGTAGAAAGGTTATTGTAGACAGCTTTGACAATGATGTCATAAGGCGAGCTATTATAAAAATGCTTTAAAAAGTCGCTTAAAAGTCGACAGGGTTGACTTCATTGCACCAGGTTCTATCCCATTTGGCTCGGTCTCTTTCCGCAGCGCGGAAAACATCGCACAAAGCACAAACTCCGCAGCTCTAGCGACGACCCACAGAAGTCTCCGAAAAATGTAACTAATGAACCAAATGATGCGGCCCAGAACCGAATCCACAACCTTTGGAGCCTGAGTCAAAAGGCTTGACCACTTCGCCACGGAGACTCCTAAAATTATAAAAATTTCGGATTTTATATCCAGGATTATCCAGCATTATAAAAATGCTGGATGCCAAAGAAACAGTGACTGTAAGAAAACTTAGGGTTTGGTTGAGAAAGAACAATAACACAGAGCTATCCAAAACAACTTTGTGGAAAATTATAAGGACATTATCTTCACTTTTAGAAAGTACAAGGGCGGTAGAAATATTCTTTGCGAGCAACCACATTTAGGAGCCATGAGAAGCAGATACCTACGTGAAATAAGGGAAATACGCAAAGAAAATTATGGCATAGTGTGTTTAGATGAAATGTGGATCAATGCGCACCACACAAGTGATAAGGAATAGCAATCAGTAGATGGACAGATAAAGCGATATGTGCCCAGTAGTATAGGACAGCTTTTGGTCATGGCCCATGCTGGTAATACGCATAATGGCTTACAACAGAATACTGGGCTCGTGTTCGTATCAAAGCATACAGACAATAGGGATTATCATAATAAGATGAATGGTAATGTATTTAGAGATTGGATCGAGAATACAGTGCTTCCATCCCTAGATAGACCGTCGTGTCCAATTATGGACAATGCATGATATCAATGTTGTTGCCCAAGAAGACAAAATACCAACAGCATCGAGCACAAAGGGAGCAATAAAGATATGGCTCCGAATGGAAAACATACCATTTCCAGAAACGTATTTCTAGCTAGAATTGTTGTCCCTTGTAAAACAGACGCCAAAAAGCAAGAAATATCAAATCGACAAGTGGATAGAAAAGCATCGTCATGGGTGCTTGAGACTTCCGCCGTACCATTCTCATTTTAACCCTATAGAACTTGTGTGGGCTAAAATTAAAGGTCAGGTGGCAGCTGACAATACTATATACAGATTGTCCGACGTCAAGATACTAATCCAGTCCGTGCTATTAAATATTGATAAAAGTTACTGGAAAAATGTGAGGACCATGTGTTGAAAGAGGAAGAGGATTATTGGAGAAAGGAGGGATTGAATTTTATGCAATCGAGAGCAGTCATCAACCTACTGGAATCGTCCGACACAGATTAAGGTCTGAGCAGATTGCAGACCTTAATCCACGTGCACACCAACTGGGATATTTTGCTACAAATATTCAGAAGAATTGCAGGCCCTAAACATTACAGCATCGGCATAAACAATACGACTTGTTAATGGCAACAGTTTGTATTCCACAGTGATGAATTTTCAATTCTGTGAGCCCTCAACGGTGACAAACAACTGACATTGAAAAAACAAAAAGCTCTAGACGCCATCGAATACCAACCGAAGAGTAATATTGCGGTGGGAACTGACATATTGTGGCATAACAAGAAACGTGAGAAGAAACACGTTGTCAAATGAGGGGACAACATACGAACATACGAATCATTCTATAAACTTCAATGAAAAGAGGACCAACATCTTGACCGTTAAGAAGGAAGCCCACTATAGAGACATTCACAGCTATATTCGTCGTGCAAAACATGTAATCATGTTCCGTCTCAGCAGAGCAGACAATGCACCCTCTCCCATACAAATCTGGATACGCCTTTTGTTTGTCATCCGAACTGGCGGGGGCATTGGCATTACTGTAAAACAAGTTTGTTAGCGAGAAATCACTAGTTCTTCATCAAAACTTCAAAGAAATGTCGCCGCTTTTCATGATTTAAGTTGCTTTTGGACCTATCAAAGACATATTCCTTGGGTGGGGGTAAATATAAGATGGCAGGAAAAATTTCATAATGATACAACAGACAGTTTTCAAAATAATTGATCGTGAATGACGGCATTCATTTCTGGACATACTATAGGAATATGCTATACATGTACATCTTGTATGATTTAAACAATGATACCATGTATATGCAAAGAGAAATAAACCATTATGATATTTGTACACACTCACGTCATTGATTCACTGAGACATGGTATGCCATACCTCAGTAGATAACACGAGGTGCTGACAACATTTCCACAGTTAAACAGATTTATCTATATAAATAAATACATCTGGATAACTATAAAGATAATAGAAGTTCCACTTCTTTGTCTTTTCAGTTGACACTCAAAGTAACCATCCCACCACCCCAAATTTAAAAAACGGGCCTTCAAATGCCTTGCTGACTGGGATGGGCGATCATGTTTCTCCACATCTCACAACAGTAGGTATCAATTTGTGTGCCCAACAAATGGCTGCCAAGAATCTTTTCTCGTTGTTTTCCTTTCTTTTCTTCTTTCCCCCTGCATCTCCCTCATCGAGGTATGGGCCCTCAACCAACTCACTCAAAGCTGTACAATCCTTAGCTATCGCAGACAGCTCCCTCCATGTCTTCCCCATAATATTCATTTCTGTTTCTACTTCTCTTATCATGTGTTTTAGGTCTTTTTCCATTTCTTTTGCCAAAAAGATTCCAGACACAGACCTTTCTAGTTATACTATTCTCAGGTTTTCTCAACGTATGCCCTATCCAGGGATAGTCTTTTCTAGATTCATTGATATATCAAGGGGTTAAGAAAAGACAACTGGCACTGAATAGCGCCTCGTCCTCTCTTTCTTTCCTTATATATTTCCATATATTATATACGTCACATCATATTCCAGTTTCTCTATACTCATAATATGGATAAAATAATGACAACTGCCTACTTATGTTTGCGATTATGTCTGTTGATGCATGCACGCACACGCACGCACGCACGTACATGCATATATATATATATCTCTTTAAACATGATTTAGGGCATAACTATAACATTAAACATAAACAATTCAAAAGACGTTACCTGGCATGACGAACTTGCCACGTGCATCAATAGTCCTTGCTCCCCCAGGAATAACTAGGTTAGTTCCCACTTGCCTGAAATAGAAAATTTTAGCTAAATTAAAACAAAAACCTCACATTAATTATCATAAAATATATTATCAGCAAAGTTTATTTTACATGAAACATTCTGCAGGTCACAGCTTATAAGTGTAGAAATTATTAGGGATGTTCATTTGAAACCGTTTCAATGGCTTTATTACAAAAGCATGAAAGAATCATTAACAGGTGAGGTAGAATTAAACAAAACATTCATTTTTAAATGTATTATGCACCATGGGTTGGTCAGAAAAAGTCGCCGTAGGCTTTCGGGCAAGCATCCTATTGCTTAGGTAGCAGAATGCCGTCCGAAAAAAAGGATTGTGATTGCTCACTGAACAAAGTGTTTACCGCGCTCATTACGTCTGCATCTGTGTGAAATCATTGCCCCTTGAGAGCTTTTCTTAGAGGTCCGAACAAATGAAAATCACATGGTGACAAATCAGTACTATAGGCCGGATGTTGCAGAATTTCCCACTTCTTCCTTGCCAAAGCTTCCTGCACAATCTTTGCAACATGCGAATGAGCATTATCGTGAAACAAAATCACACCATGAGAAAGCATGCCAGGTCGTTCTGTTTTACAGCGATGAGGGCAGACTACAAAATCATATGAACAATCTGAGTTCAACATGCAGCAGATACAATATGAGTATAAATACAGCCAAAACCGAAGTAATGCAAGTTAGCAGATTGCCGGGCCCACTAAGTATACAGATAAATAGCACAACTCTGAAACAAGTTAAAGAATTCAAATATCTTGGAAGTATGATCACAGAAGATGCAGATGTCAAAAAGCTAGTGCACTTACATATCAACTATCACCATACTGAAATATCCAAATATACCCATGATGCAAAACGACAGATAGTTGAGTTGAGTCAAGAACCGACATCACTGCACTCGGGACATTCCCATACGACAGATAATAAACAGCATATTCACACCAATGCTATGCTACCAATCTCTAACTTGGACTTTATCCAAATAACACTTTCACAAAATCAATACCGGCGAGATGCGATGCCTGAGGAGAGCTGCCAACTTAACAATCTGAGACCGAGTAGGAAATGCTGTTATCAGACAGACAGTGGGATCAACACCTTGTGCCACATTTATTGAAAGACAGAAGATCAAGTGGTTTGGCCATGTCATTAGAATGCAACACCAGCAACTACCATCACTGGCCTTACATCAAAGATCATCTGCGACGAGACCAAGAGGACGTCCAAGAAGAAAATGGATAGACGACATCAAAGACATTGTACAATTACACGGAATGACACTATCCAGTGCCATCCACCAGGCGCTGGAGTGCAAATTATTCCTCCCCATGATGCTTGACAGCAGAAGTGGAAGATGATGATGATGATGATGATGATGATGATGATGATGATGATGATGATATTAAGTGGATCTGATCTGTACTTTCTGAATCCTTCTTGATGTGGCGTTAAGAGTTGGTTTTCTTTCTCATGCCATGTTAGCCTGCCATTGATAATGCGTTCCATTATTTCTCCTACACAGCTAAGTAGACTGATAGGTCGATAGCCATTTGGTTATTCCAGGTCTTTTCCTTTCTTTGGGACTGGTATTAGAATAGCTTCCTTCAATGCCTGTGGGACTATTCCTCTCTTCCAGCTGTAATTTAGGACTGCTAGTAGTTTCTTGTTTGCTTTAGTGCCTAGTCCAATTAGCATTTCATTTGTGATTCCATCCTTTCCTGGTGATTTGTTCTTTTTTAGGGTATTCATTGCCTGTTCCATTTCTTCCAATTTTAGATTTACCATCATATATTCTGCTGCTTCTCTGTATTACTATGATGTGTCTGTTTATCTTTGATTGCTTTCTTCGGTTCGATTGTAATATCAATATAGTTAGCACTAACATAGTGTTCCACTAGTGCATTTGTAGCCTTTTTATTCCTGTAAGCAAGGCATTTCCTTGTTTAATTGTTATTTGTTTGTTTCTGGGCCCTTTATTGTTCATGGCTTTCAATAGTTTCCATAGTTTGTTTCCATCCCTGTCAAAGTTCAGGTTTTCCGTTTTTTCCTTCCAACAATCTCTTGTTTTTTTAATTTATTGTTCTTTATATATTGCTAAGATGGCGTTGAGTGAGATGTTTTCTTCAGTTCTTAGTTCTCTCTCTGTCTTCCTGGCATCTTCACTTTTTCCTCCAAAATTTGTAGTTCTTCAGTCTAGTATGATTTGTAATTTTTCCTCGCTCCTTCTTGGAATGGACTCAGTAGCTGCCTGTATTATTACTTTGTTTAGACTTACCACCATTTGTTTCATGTTGCCATGCTGTGTATTTATGTTTTCATAATATTTGTCTGTTAGTATGGCAAATCTGTCCCAATCCGCGCATTTGTAATTCCAACGAGGCAAAGGCTTTTGCTCCTGTGGAACATATTCCATATTCATTACAAGCTTGATTGGTCTGTGGTCACTGCCCGCTAATTTGTCAAGCACATGCGATCAATTTAGTGTAGTATGTCTCCTGTGCAGAAAGCTAAGTCATAGAAGTGGTAAACCATCTTCTAGAGTAGAAGCTCGGTGTGGCATCCGTTTTGTTGAGTAGATGGAGTATATTTCCCAGTCCTCCACTTCATTTCATCTGTTGTCAGTATCTGGGTATCCCCATCTTTCTGAACAGCTATTAAAGTCTCCGACAATAATGCAGTTTGTGTCAGTTATTTTCATGTTTGAAAGTGTAAGGTCCTTATCTGTTGGATTATACAGTGTTAATTCTTATTTTCATGTCCTTTATCATTATATCAACACCTATAATTTCCGTTTGGTTGTCAGAGGTCACAGATGCTTCACTGGGTTTCGTGTAAGTATTAGAACTCCTCCTTTCTGTCCTTTGCGGTCAAAAAATGTGGCCTGGTATTCTGACTGAGAATCTGCAATGGGCGTTGAGGTGTGTCTCTTGAATGCATGCCACATCTATTCTATCTTTATGAAGACGATTTGTTAGGGGGACTTTCTTGTTAGAAACTCCTTCGGCATTCCGGGGTGTTTGGTCAATAGCTCTTACCCTATTCCTCTGCGCCTTGACTACACAGCACAGGGGAAGGTGACCACCAGTAGCATTAGGTGGACCCCCCCCTTGAGGCAGGGGGCCCGGCACTCTCACCATCTGATGGGACTTCACGGGATTAGCACAATATCGATTAATTTTAATTTCTGGCATCATAGATTAAGTCACGTTGCACTGTTTGGTAGAGTCGTAAACCCTAACTCTAGTGTCTTGATCTGCACAATCAAAGAATAATTATATTAGCGACAAGTTTTAGTCTAGAGTGGCAAAACAAAACTTGTCAGCATTAGTCTATCTTGGCTACTTCCGCATACACATTTCAGTTTCTACAGAAGAAATGCAGGAATTAGTTCTGATAATAAATACATAATAATTGCTGAATGAAGAAGTAAATTATTAATAAACTTATTACACCAGTGTAACGTTTCATATGTTTCACCCCAGTCTCCATTCCAAAGATAGATCGCAACGTCGTCATTGGAGGATATAGAAAGATAAAAAAAGTGAAAGGACAGCATTGAAAACCGTTTCTTAAGTTTCTTCAAACTTAAATCACAAAATCGACGGAAATCAGAATGATTCATCTGTATCGATGGGACCCCTGGACACACAGGAACAAAGAGACACCAGGTGCACTTTGTTGCTGTTTCACTCCCAGTTAAAACTTGTAGCGACCAACATCAAAAGGTCCACGCTGCTACCAACATCAAAGAGAGTGCGTTGAGACTAACATCAAACAGTCTATGCTGCGACCAACATCAAAGACAGTCGGAAGGACAAAGAAGTTGGTGAAAGTTATCCAGAGAGGAAAATTCTGGACGCCAGTAGATGGAAATGTGAGCTAGAGAGCGGCTGTTTTCAGTGTGTGGATTATATGTGTCCTGTGGACTGAGGGTGGTGGTTATGTTGGTTAGCTGCACCGGAACAGAGGCATGCATGCTGATGGTGGTTATCCTGGACGGACAAAGTCATTATACCACAAGGTCTTCTCCTATGTCACAACCCTACAGCCCAGGATCCAGCAGCTAAGTACCCTGCCAGTATCATCTGTATTTTACGGGACTAGAGAAGTACTAGCAACCCCCTTTTTTTCAATCCAGGTAGGATCCACAACGAGAGTATTCCCACCGTTAAGACTCGTGACTTCGGGATTATTACTTTTATACAGTTCAGGATGCATCAGGAACATGTAGAGTAGCCTTAATGTGACATTCTGAACAATATATTTGCTTTGTGGTGAACTCAGTCACACATTTGGTTTAGTGCCATTAATGAATCAAAGACATATACAGGAACATTAGTGTAGAGTTTGGAACTTTAATTCCTTAGCTGTGCTGATGATTAGTTTTATTGCATCATTGATAGTGTTATCCTGATTTGTATACCTGATACCATATGCCACTCTTAACATACACACACAGTAACCCTCGCCCTATATTATCTCATGTTTTGATGTTTAACATGGTGTTGGTTGTTTTACTTGGTGTGGTGTAATACTAATAAGAAAAATATATTGGTTACAACATATGAGTGGAGCCAAGTGTGGCTGAAAAACTACAAGTATCTCAAATTTCCCAGAGTGAGATTTCTCCTCTTTGAATATTGTGACCTTCCGGGGCTCTACTGGCCCTCTGTGAGGAAACTTCAGCTTTTGATCATCTTCCACCCCTAGGGAGTCTTATCGAGCCATTTCAAGTTTTTCTTAACAGTTGGCTATTAGAATTTGGGGATTACCTTCTCATTTCCTGTTAATATCCTACAACCAGTGAGAAAAGAGAAGCTCCCAACACCCAACAACAACAACATGACCCACTAAAGTTGAGTATACACTTCCTGTGCTTAGCTAGTCCTATCCAGCTTGTTAGGATGCAGCCACCCAAGCCTATTAATCTACATGCTATGGCAATAATTATTCATAATCACAACACTATAACTGTGAGCTGTGTGAGAATTAGCTTAAGTGACTAAGTAGACAATAGAAACATGATCTGGGGAAGGAGTGTTTGAAATTTGGGAGAGGAGTGTAAAGCTGATAAAATTATGTCTTTACCTTTATTTAAAATAAGAAACCAGTAAATTGGTGAAACCTCATGTCAAAAGATGGAATCAAACACCTATTTAGGAAGCAATGTCGACAAAGAGAATGAAACAAAACAATATCAAAATAAAATACAAAAGGCAAGAGGAGCTTTCATAGAACTAGGAAATTTGTGGAAGTCAAAGCAAATTAAACTTAGCAACATAGTTAAAATATTCAATTCTAATGTTAAATTAGTACAACTTTGTGGATCAAAAACGTGGAGAATGGTTAAAATGATACTAATACACAACTAACATTCATTACATGGTGCCTACAGGGCGAAAGGAGAAGATACTTATGTACATCTTATTACATTTGTACTAAATGGAGTTGCTCTTGCTTTTATGTGCAGTGCATACTTAAAGCATTATTCAACTCGAAATATAATTACTGACACGGCTGAAGTGAGGGGGGCGGTGTATGTATCAACCGAGAGATACCAATATATAGACAAAGAAGAGAGAGTTAATATAAATAAAGTGTCAAATTAAGATTTAACAAATTCGCCTGTTAAAGCAGAGAAATCTGGCCATTCCCCAGAGATAAAGTAACGCTCGAATCTGAGTAAAGGGGCATTTGTGGGTCTTTTTTTTAAAAAGTATTCTCCAATCCACCTGCATCAAGAAATCTTCAAGTGTAGTTATTGTGACCGATTGGACACGAGTCAAAGTCTAATCTTGCTTAACCCTTAAAAGCAATTAAGATATACTAAAATATTACCCCAAAACTCAAACTTAGAGCAAGAAAATGACAGTCACAGGCTGAATAATATATTAAACCAAATTTCAAATATGTTTTAGTTCCTGTAAGTTAAAATTAAAAATGGGCTAAATATCTAGCCAGCCCATATCAAAGACAGGGTTGTTTTTTGTGTGTGTGTGTGTGTGTTTCCGTCCTGTTTCAGAATATTGCGGTCAACACCAGCATCTTTCAGCTGTATGTTGATTCCTAGGCTAGATTACACTCATCAGCACGCCACGACTTTCTGAGCGACCGGCCCCATACTCTCATAAGTCACTGGCGCGACTCGAACCACTTCTAATTCTCATGCGCTCACGTCAACTACGAGAATATTCGGGGTTAACAGAGAAAGCTGCTGACCCCTCGGCCAGGGAGCCGGCTAAAGACAGGGTATAAAACTTGCAAACATATTTGTTTTCTGTACATATGTCTAAATAAACCATAATAAATGGTAATCTATTGTAGTGCATGGACATGACAACCACCAATAAGATTACAGCATAAGGGTACAAATGTCTTAGAAGACTTCTAAACATCCACTGGACAGACTTCAGAACCAATACGCAAATAAGACAAGAGACTAAGCAAGATACAGTATCCAATTTCATAAGAAGACGCCGTTGGAACTACATCGGCCATGTACTCAGAATGGACAAGACAAGACTCCCCTACCAAGCCCTCATATGGTCACCGGTAGGGAAAAGAAAACGGGGAAGACCAAGAGAGACCCTGCGTAGAACCATCATTAGAGAAGGCTCATTCAATGGCCAAGTAAATATCCAAGATCTACAACAGGTAACAGCGAACCGCCAAGCATGGAGAGTCAGGACTTCTGCCCTATGCGCCGCCTTAGGCTCAAGAGGAAAGACTATTGACTACTATAAGGGTCCACTCAACAGTCACAGGGAAGCTTTAAAACCGTGCTTAGATCCATTTCCACTGGGTCCATCAAGTGGACCACATGAGTGTTGTTTAACTGAGCGCTAACTTTAATAATGTATCAATAATAATACTATGTAGAATTATTGTTTAACAGCAGCTGATTCATACATATAAGACTGCTATTTACTCTATTTTCCCACCATGCACAATTTATTCTCCCACGTGTATAAATAGATAATAGAAATACTTAGAATGAAAGGGAAAATGTTAAGACTTAGCCACATGTTTATTTGCATGTAGAAAGACTTTAATGTTTACATGAGCAAAGTCTTCTTCTAGCTTTATAAACTAGGGACATATTTAGCAAGAAAATGTGCATTCCGATGAGAGCCAATAAATGTAATGTGTCAGATCCTACACCAACACTGGGCTTAGAAAACCATGATGCTGCGTGAGCCCATTCACTCCTGTTAAAAGTAGGATTGTCGGCATAGACCATTCAGGCATGTACTTCCCTTTGTCAAATTTTCTTACCTGAGTAGAGGCACAATCGTTCACATCAACCAGCTGAGGATCCATCCTTACAACTTGGTCTCCTATTCTATTGTGTGCAGACAGTCCTTTGTTTACTTAACTCTGGTAGTAAGCTATTATTTGGTCAGGCACGGAATACATGTTTAATATAAATATTGATGCTCTCATTGACCGAGCTCTAGCAACAATCTATAGCCAGTGACCGGCCAGCCAGCATGGTCCTATTATGTGACTTTTGTCCTTATTGTTGATTGTCTACCTTTACTATCTCCTATTAGATTTTAAACTTAGAACAGGGAGAGTAGTAAAGATAACACCATAGAATTAACTCTTCTTGCATATAACCTACAAATTAACTCTTCTTGCATATAACTTACAACATAGAGTTATAAAGTAAAATTGCAGCTGATGAACTGAACAAAAGAAAAGAGAATGAACACTTAAAGAACATGCTCTGATGCATAGATAATTACATGCCCAGTAGCTTACGTGTGGAATTTGTCTTCCTTTTCCCCAGGCGCTTTTGAGAGCTAAGAACTGCAATCCTTACTCCAGAGCTGAAGAAGTCACTCAACACATTAACTCAGTGTTGAGAAAGTGAGTTCTCTCAACAAATAATTAATTCTATCAAGGACTGCTAGATATATTCTACGCCGTCTGGCACAGTGATTCATCTGCAATTTCCTCGTCCACGTTTTCTTCAGTGTCAACTTCAGTGATTCGTTGTAGAATAGACTGACCACAACAGTAAATCGTTGTAGGACTTTGTCAAATTCGTCAGCCCAGTTATAAGTATGACCCAAGTCTTCAATAGACTTTAATGTTATCAAGACAGTATATTGAGAACTATCCAGTATACGTTATCTTGTCCTAACTGGAGATATCAGGTCCACTTCATCACTAAGTAGTATATAAGGGTCATAGTAATGCCCTCCTAACACTGGGTAAACATCAAGTTTGTGAACAATAAAGCAACCATTGGTTCAGGGACAAGTCCAGAAAGTCTTATCACCCCCAGTCATGGCTGAGATCCCAAAGTCACCAGTAACCAGTGATTTCGAGAGACAACAATAATGTTCAAGAATCCAGTGGTGCCCACTCCATGACCACGAGCAGCATGACGATGGAGGTGATGGCAGTTACACAGGCTTTCATATGGCTGGAATCACAGCATTATACCAACGTGTGTGTACTAAGTGATTCAATGAGCATGATTCAGAAGGTCGAAGCTGGATCTGTACGTAGACAGTGGACTGAGTCGCTGCGGAAGTCTGTTGTCCGCAAAGTCACCTTCATCTTCGTCCCGGGACATGCGGGAGTCGAGGGAAATGAACGAGCTGATAAATTGGCTGGCTCTGCACCCCCTGTAGATGGCCAGCCCATGGATCGTGCCGATGTTATTAACGCCCTTAAAGATATGGCGAGAACAGAGGATTTTGACGCCAGTGATTCCACATCGCTTTCCAGGATGAAAGACCTGGGAGTAAGAATCGGCGCAGCCAGACGCGAGAGGTACATCGGGAAAACAAAGCGCCTCGTCAACCAACACAGAACTGGCACTATTAGCCACCGGACGCTGATGCATATGCTGGGGGGAGGATCTGAGCACCTCTGGACATGTCCGGAGTGCAACGAAGATACCCCAACTGATAACTAACTAACTAACTAACTAACTAACAATAATGCCCTCATGACAATTCTAAGGAGCTGATCAATAACATGCCTGCACAAGCATATTAGGTGATGTACATTTTGTGAGATTAATGTTTTTGAGTGTTTGTTCTTGTTCTTCATCTGGGTGCCAGCAATGATGTGCAAAAAGACAAACTAATGTCTTAATGATCTTTACTCTAGTTTAAGGGTCCAGTTCTAAGTGAACTTTTAACAATTTGCCTACTAAATTAACTGAAACATTAATTGTTATACTTCGTTAGTTAATGGTAGGACTAAAAGACAATGTTCATCTAACTGGAACAATAAAGATATTTATTATCACGCTGAACTCATTTTAGCCAAGACATTAGTCAAAGGTGAGAGTGTGTGACTGTGCACTATCGTCTATAAATTGTAGGGATAGGGCTAGGGATATTATTTATATTGTAGAGGTAGCTGTGGCTGGTTAATTAGGACACCTCTGTAGGCTAGTCTATATTTATTAGGGGATCTAATCTACCTACTTATATTTCAATGAGCCAATTTCACAGACTGGCCATATAATGTGTCTCAGACAATAGAGAGATTTAGAGAGTCAGACTAAATTTCACCTGTAAACCTTCAATAAATAGGAGGGAAAATTCTTAACCAAGTGGATAATTTTAAATACCTATCAATTGTAACATAAGATGGAAAATGCACAACAGAGATTAATAACAGAATAGGGCAAAAGCTGCATTTCAGAAAATGAGAGGTATCTTATGCAATAATAAGTCACTATCATTGAATGTAATAAAGAGAGTGCTGAAATGCTATATAGAACCTATTTTTCTGTATATGGCAGTGAATTTTGGAATGTAAATGAACAAATTAGGAAGAACTTGGAAGCAAGTGAGACGTGGTTCCTGAGAAGAATGTTGCAAATTCCTTGGACTGTCAGAGTTACTAACAACTACCTGAAAGAGGCTAATGAAACCAGAACCTTATATTCAACAATAAGAATGAGATAAACAAGTTTTTTTGGTAGTGTGATGAGAAGAGAGGCATTGGAGAACATTGTGACTGGAAAGAGCAAGGGAAAAGAGGCAGGGGCATACCAAGAAAAATGATGCTAGATGGATTGAGACAGTGTCATGAAGGAATATCATCAGCAGAGTTGATCCAGAACACCAAAGATCTAGATCTGTGGACATGAACGTCTACACCAGCCTGCAGGCACATGATGATGATGATGATGATGATGATGATGACGACGACATCTTCAATACTCAGTTGTGAGGGAGGGAAGCTGCCAGTTATGCCCATGTATTCATGATCAGTTTCCAATGCAGCAAAGTGAGTAGCTAATGATTTCATGGTCAGAGCTCTCATGTGTTTCTGTATGGGTGTCAAATGTTTACATTAGATTCTTTTTGTTAGGTCATGTGTCAAGACACTAGAATGCAGATTTTTCCTGTTTAGCTGGGTACAGAACTGGTTTTTTTGGTAGTGTGATGAGAAGAGAGGCATTGGAGAACATTGTGACTGGAAAGAGCAAGGGAAAAGAGGCAGGGGCATACCAAGAAAAATGATGCTAGATGGATTGAGACAGTGTCATGAAGGAATATCATCAGCAGAGTTGATCCAGAACACCAAAGATCTAGATCTGTGGACATGAACGTCTACACCAGCCTGCAGGCACATGATGATGATGATGATGATGATGATGATGATGACGACATCTTCAATACTCAGTTGTGAGGGAGGGAAGCTGCCAGTTATGCCCATGTATTCATGATCAGTTTCCAATGCAGCAAAGTGAGTAGCTAATGATTTCATGGTCAGAGCTCTCATGTGTTTCTGTATGGGTGTCAAATGTTTACATTAGATTCTTTTTGTTAGGTCATGTGTCAAGACACTAGAATGCAGATTTTTCCTGTTTAGCTGGGTACAGAACTGGTTATATGATGCACTCCTACTGGTGAGACTTATCTACTCAGAGGTATTTGGTGCTTCTGAATCAACAATTATATACAGACTAGGACTAGCTGACAGAGATCACACATCATCCTCAGTGTTTATAGGGGTTCATGTGGTAACATCCATCAGGAGTTCTATAGGTATTGTAGATCCATGTGTGTGGACATTTAGTTGTCTATGATGTTGTATAATTTGGATTGTGGAGATTAATATTAATAAAGATTACTTTGTGTTGTTTCTGGTTTGTTAGTTTAGTTTACGTAAGTTTAGTTTGTGCACTCACAGATGTCATCTGCTACCTAATTATTGGCTGATTGGGATGACAAATTATTTTCAGTCTCTGCATGAAGTCCTACTTCTCTCCTTTTCTTTAAATTTATTTTCTTGTCCACGGTGATATTTCCCTTTATATCCCTTTTATTATTCTTTCTATACCCTGTGTATCTTCTCTTTCTTTCTTTTACTCTCATCTCTTTGTCCTTTTTACTCCTAATGCTTCTCAAGTATCCCTGCTTCAATCAGAATTAGTTAGTCGACAGATCATCCTCATTACACATAAGTGCTCAGAATCCTGCAACGTGTAGCGGCTAACAACACCAGTTCTGTGTTGGTTTATTAATCTTCTTTGGCTTCCTGCATATTGTTCTAGTTTGGCCATATCTCTTTTAACTTGCTGTTCATGCAGTTTCTTCTTCTGCGTTCATCAGGAGTGTTTTTTTCAGATGTATTGCTGTGTGTCCGGTTATGTGTCTTTAGGCCAACACATCCAACTTTGGCGGGCCTTTTTTGACCGGGTTAACCTTCCCGGGTGTTTCTCACTGTTGTGGTGCTGTCCACGTCCGAGCTGGTCAAGTTATAACGGTCAAAGACTTCACAGTTCAAGGGAAGGCAGGAGCAGTCCATGGGCATTATCTGCTATCCAACGAGGCTTCCATAATTGCAGAGCCGACACATAGCGCTCTGGTACTGGGCTCACCCAAGGAATGGGCATGTCCTGCACATGGCTGCTTTAATTCCTCACTTCCATGTATTGGGCATTTTGACTCGCCACAGGCAGCTCCTCGCGCAAACTAGGAATGGTCAGTCTGCGGACAACGTCCACTCAGCGAGCTTTCGATTCAGACTTTTCGCAAAGGACATTCCGCTCTCACTCTGACAATTTTGCATTGTGCCAATTTTATTTGCACCCTTAGACTGGCACATCCAACTTCTGCGGGCGTTTGCTGACCAGGTTAGCCTTCCTGGGGGTTTCGAGGAACATTCAACTCTCACTATAGTGGTGCCGTCCACATCTCAGTTGGTCAAGTTAGAACGGCCAAAGACATTATGGTCAACCCTCAAAGGAAGGCAGGGCAGACCATGGGCATTCCCTGCCATCTAAGGGGGCTTCTATAATTGCAGAGCCAACACATAGCACTCTGGTCCTGGGCTCACCCAATGGGTCGTCACGTCCTGCGCATGGCTGCTTCACTTCCTCACTTCCGTATATTGGGCATTTCGTTCACTACTGGCCGCTCCCCATGCAAACCAGGAACGGTCAGTCTGCAGACGACATCCACTCAGCAAACTTTCACTTCGGGCTTCCATAAAATGGATTCGCTAGCCAAGCGTTCCATTTCTTGTTAATAAGACGTTTTCCCACCTTTGATTACGCTCAGTCAATGAGTTTTTAATACAGACTTCCATCGCAACCATTTCCTGCGACTAGGGTGCTTTTTCTACTTTTGGTAATGCTCAAGAGGTAGGCTGTATGTGCTGCCTGTTGAACATCTTACCTCCATGCAGCATAGAGTGAGTAACTGGCAGGCCCTCACATCCAGAAGATATTGACTTAGAGGCGTTCAGTCACATTCCTCAGCAGAGAGCCGTAGAACAAGTGTCTGGACCAAGCATGTAGCAGGCTCAGCATCTCACCTCAATTCAGCAGTGGGCAACGCGGTCATCACGTTCGGTGAAGGGGGGCGGTATTGGCTTAGAGGCGTTCAGCCATATCCATCAGCTGAGAGCCATAGAAAAAGTGTCTGGACCAAAAATGTAGTGGCACCATGTGAAGGATTTAGACTTTGAGTACAATGGATTTGCTTAGTCAAGGTTATTCCATTTCGCTTCATTTTGCCACTGGGATGGCTAGTCGGCATTGTTTATGGTCAGAACTATGATGGTATCTGATCCTCTTCATGCCTCTGAATTTCGTTCTTGATTAATGAAAACATTCTTGACAAATGCTTTTGCAGTAGCTCGGCTTGTCCTGTTAATCATTACCTCCAGTTCCGAAAACCAACAAAATAGAAACGAGGTCCTATTCCATTAGTCCATGCACCATTATATTCAGGCAGCTAAGGCCTGCTTTGAACACTATAATTTTTTCAAAGTAAATACACCGGCCACCCAGGACGTTCAGCGAAGAGCACCCACTTCAGTCGTGTTAGGAAAAATAGCGCTGAATGTTACTGTGAACCATGCAAGACGATTAGAGTACAAGGGTGTACTGAGACTGAGGTGACCTTAGGAGTCAAGATTTTACACAACGGAAGTTGACATTGTGATGTGTGTGCCTCAGACAGCTGAGTTACCAGATGTAAACAAACAAACAGCTGTGAATGTGATGGAGTTCGTGTCAGAGAGAATTCAAGAAATCTACGTTTTCTGTTTATTTGTGGTGACAGTCAATTGTTCGTTTTCATCGTTATTTCATCTGGCAAAAACACTTGAACAGCAAGCAAACAATCAGGTGCCGTATCCACAAGGGAGGTTACCAAATTTACTTGCTATACAGAGACAAACGGTCGGACATTGATCATCATCTTTAACTGTTTCGACAGTTGGGAATCCTTACCACCACTTCAAGGAAAATTATTTGCAACTCATCATCATCATCCGACATTGCCTAGCAGCGAGAAACTACGCAGATAAACACTCGTTTGCCTTCAAAATTTATAGTTGTCTCCCCAAAACAGGACAAAAAGCATATAATTCCAGCAAAAGCACAACCATCGCATGCAGTCAAATTCTGTCATTCCTTGGGTCGGAAACAAATTACCAAAATTCAAGCTAAGTATTTTTGGTGTGCTTGCCTCGCATTGTTGGGTATTGCCATTCATTTGTCCTACATGTTGTTTTTGTGTGCGTTATTTATTTATTTGTATGTTGTCTCATGTATTTGGTTGATAGGGATTTTTGAGAATTCTCTCTGAACCAGCGCAGGCATTGAAAAAATATTTTTCCTTGTGTAAAGGCTATTCTTCGAGGAATGAGCTGACAAGTTGGCTTGGTTTTTGCATTGTTGTCCAAAAGAAATATCCTATACCACTGTTGTCTCTCGTCAGATCTGTATATATGATTGACTTTGGGGTTGTTTATTTTCTTTCTTTATATTTACACATGATATTTGGTTTCTTTGGATATATGTTATTATTGTATTCCTTGCGTGATATCTTCTGTATAGATGGTTCTGTTGTTTAGTATTATGCGCACTATTTGGGTTATACATAGGCATGTGGATATCAATGTCTTTTATTTCTCTGTGATCACCTGTCTGCGTGTCACCAGCCTGTGCGTCTCGCATCAAATAGGCATCATTAATCGTTTATCATCTACTTGTGTGTGTGTGTAAAAAACACTATTTTCAGGAACTTTCTATAAGTATTTGGTTACATATTCAAGTGGGTATAGATAATATCTTCACCTCCACCCCCCCCCCCTAAACTACTGAGAAAAAGGAGGTAGAGAGCAAGGCTAGAACCCTACTAAGGACAGTGTCCCAGACTCACATTAGGGCCAAGAGTGAATGAGTACAGAGTGATATTATCAGTACTACTAATTTGCTTACAGAGAGACTGTTTGAGTACTGTGTTACTTTACACAAAGACAAGCAGCAGTGTCTTGATATTTACAATTGACTGACGGACAGCAACGTGTCCACAATTACAGAAATGCCAACTTAAATGGGATAGTTAGTTAGTTAGTTGACAGATCATCCTCACTGCACATCGAACAATTCAGTCCATAAGTGCTCGGATCCACTCCTCAGCACATCCCCCAGCGTGTAGCGGCTAACGACACAAATCCTGTGTTGGTTTATCAATCTTCCTTGGCTTCCTGCGTAGTGTTCTTGTTTGGCCACTCCTCTTTTAATTTGCTGTTCTCGCAGTCTGGCCATGGTTGTAGATTCACAGTCATCACATGGTTCACGCAAAAGTCTTACTTCTCGTAGAGCATTCAAAGTGTCAGCCTGGTCCATGGCACATCCGCCCTCCACCGTAGCCTCACCTGCGAGCTTGTCAGCCCGCTCATTTCCTTGTACTCCTGCATGCCCTGGCATGAAGATGAAACTAATCTTTGCCAGCCGAGACCGCTCCAGAGACAGCAACCATTCTCTCCAGATCCACCCCACCTCTATCCTCTTGATCATGTTCATTGAGTCGCTAAGGAAACATGCCCTAGTGAATGTCTGTGTCTTGAGCAATGTTATTGCTTTACTTACTGCCATGACTTCCATAGTCAGGCTACTTGTGGTCTCAGCAAAAGCACCAGAGTCCTCCTTCACAATTCTCCCTCCAGCCTGATTCGCAAAAGCCCATGAGCTTCTCACATGTTGGGCGACTGACCCATCTGTGTAAATGACAGCATCACCGCCTAACGAATTCTCAAAAATCAATGCTTATACTTCCGCCTCCACAGCCGCCGGGTTTTCTTGTCTGCATTTTCTGTCTAGTTGGATGCAAACTAAAAAGGATGTGCAGAAATCTGTTGGCACATGTATCCACTCCTCGCCAGGTTCTAAGTCCTCAAGTGAACACACCTGTTGAAGAATGTCTTCGGCTTGACCCATCCACGACCGTCCTCTTTTTAACCCGCTGCCCTTCACCTTAATAATTTCACTATGCAGTGGATGTTGTGTGTTTGCGTTAACTCTGAGGTAAGCGCGTGCTCTGCAAACCTGTATTCTGTCTTCAATGGTTGGAAAATCAAGAAGGTAGCGCATCGCCCTGTATGCTGTATCTCTTGTACATCCAAGAATAATGTGCAGAGCTTCATTCTGTACCCTTTCCATCCTTTATATCTGTTTAATGGAATATATTGAAGCAGGTGAACAGTTAGGCTTGACTGGCAGAGAACTACAGGAGTTTGCAGAAGTAAAATTGAAAGAACATCAGTAATTGGAAAGAGAAGAAAGACAGAGTGAACGTGAGGCCAAACGTTTACAGGAAGAGAAGTCAGCAAGAGAAGTTAGCTGAAGCCAAACCTTTACAGGAAGAGAAAGAGACACAAGTCAGAATAATGCAACTAAAACTTGAAAAGTAAAAAAAAAAAAAGCCAATGCTATTGAAATTGAAAAACAAAAGTTGAAGTTTGAGATGGAGAAGGAGATTGCACTCAAGAAATTAGAGTTAGCGTCGATTGGACAGAGCGATTAAGGCAGAAGACAGGTACACTCTTCACAGCAACTAAAACTGCCATACTTTACAGATAGAGATAATATCCAGGCATATCTGGACAGATTCAAGGTCGCGGCTGAGGCATTAGGCATTCCAGAAGGAGAGTAGGCTATGAGGCTGAGTGAATATCTTATGGGGAAGGTATTGGATACGATGTTCAATTTATCAGTGTCAGAAATACATAACTATGCTATTCTATGTCAACGCCTGCTTACGAAGTTCAATCTAACTGAACATGGATACAGAACTAAGTTCAGACAATTTGTGCCAGAAAAAAAATCAGGCCTTTACAGACTTTGTCAATATTTTGAAAAATCTCTTAAATAAATGGCTAGAGCTAGCAGAAGTAGGAGGAGACTTCAATAGACTAGTGGACCTGATGTTACGAAACAAGGTATTATCTTCACGTAATGCAGACTTAGTGGGTTTCTTTCAAGAACGTAAACCAAAAGACATTGAGACATGGTCCCAGTTAGGGCAAAACTACATGACTGCACATCCAAACTGTTCTATTGGCAGATAAATTGATGAGGAAATAGTCTGTGCAGCGTATACTAAACAGGATCAGAATCCAGTTATTAGACCAAGATCAAAAAAGTGTGGACTCAGCACTCAAGCATGAGCAACAGGGACCTCAAGACAATGGTCCCCGCAGCAACCATTTTGGCAAATCAGGACGTTACCCATATCACAATGGGAATTGTAAGAGACGTCATAATTTTTACTCTGGTTGTTTTCAATGTGACAGTTAGAGGCACAAAGTAGCAGAATGTGAAGTACAGCCATCCAATGGGCAAACAAATAACAGGAGGAAGGACATTATGTGGTTCAAATGTGGAAGGAATGGCCACTTCCAGTATCAATGTATGATGGAGGATACCGAGCACTCAAATGCAGCCCGAGTGATTGAGACACTCAATAATGAGAATTGTGATGGATGCAAACCTCTGCTTGATAAAGACAGTCAGCCTGTCTTAATGTGCGGTCACCCATTTCCAGCAGGATCATTAGTGCACACAGGAGGAAGCCTGAAAGTGCACCATAGGTTTGTAAATGATAGTCCAGCTTTAACTCTTAGGGATTCCAGTTGTACGACATCTCGGCGTCAGAAAAGGTCTGGTACATCCCTCGGCTTACACAGGGAAAAAGGTCGGGTGCATAACTTTCAACAGGACAGTTGAATTTTACCCATTAGCCGTGATCACAGTGACAACACCATATATCACAGGCAGAGTGACAGCATGTGTCCTGGACTCCCCAATCACAGACTTAATCATTGGAAATGTACCAGCAGTCAAACCATATACAGAGGACGACAATGGTAACTGGTACCACAAATATGGTGTAAGAAGTAATGTGGTAGTTACCAGAAGACAAACTAGATTAGACACAATAGCTGAAGAAGAAGCAACACTTGAAGGGGACAACCCAACAATGACTAATAATAGTACCATGGATCAAGAGAAGACTGATCTAAAACAGAGCTTTAGTGACTGTCAAAGACAAGACATCACTTTTGACAAATGCTTTCAGGTGTATAGTACTACAGAACATAAGCGATTAATGAATGAGAGGTGGGGCTTTGAAGGGAAGAATAACAGTCTCACTTGCCATTTGTCAGATGACAAGACGATAAGCAGGCAAGAAATATAGAGTATTCAGCGTATCAAGAACTGAATATGAGAACAGCTCATGACATTTCATTTGCAGGGCACATGGGAATAATGCGTACACAACAGAGAGTCATGTCCCAGTTTTATTGGCCAGGATTTAGTAAAGATAGCAAGCTAAACAGAGAATCCTTTGAACCCGTGCAAGCTACAGATATGAAAGTTAGCCCATTTCAAAAGGGTGTTAGTGACATCACTTACCCAGGGTTAGTGATATCCAATAGGTGTCTTAGGTATATCTTGACCATGATTGATCAGTACACTAGATGGCCAGAACCCTTACCTATCAAACACAGTACAACAAAAGCGGCAACTGAAGCACTATTAGCGGTACTTTCTAGTTTGGGTTGCCCTAATGCAATTTTGACTGACAAAGGGCGACAATTTACTTTTCAGATGATTAGAGATGTGAACAGGATGTTACGCCTCACGCAGTCCTATAATACAATAAAAAAGAAATTGATGTCAGCCATCACATCAGTGTTGTCTGTGTGGATACAGAAGGGCAGACCCAACAAGGTGGTGTGGAGAACCACAGTGGGTAGCAGACACCAAAAGTATTAAGCTATTTTTGAATCATCCTATTGTAATTCTATCTAATCTTGACTTACAATGTACTCCCAGGGTAGACACATCATCAACAGAAACTGGTTGATGTGTGATACAAGAGAAGAATCCTGTTGTGTATCCAGTACTACAGATCATCAGTGAACTAGCGCCACCAGTGACAAAATATTCAACTGTGCAACGTTGAGGCCCTGGCTATTATGGGGTCCGTGCAGGCAACGGTCGATGTACTCAATGGACAGATAAGTCATTATGCAGACAGATCACCTAACAGTGTCACTTGTACATACAGCAGCAATGCAGAGCTCACATATTGGAGTATCTTAAGGCTGAAGTGTTCATGTGGGGTAGTACTAATACATGGAGAGGACAATACCAGGTTATACTTGCTCTTCAGAGGCCACTAAAGGCAGGGATCCATGAGAACAATGAACTCTCTTTTGTGTGTTTTAATTAGACTGTTAAACATACAATATGGTGTGTTGGAGTACAGCGGCAATGTAGTGCCTCAACATTTTTCATTGACGTTTTATTGGATATCCTGTTACTGATCACATTTTGCAAGGTTGCATACTTTGTGTGTCCTTTATGATATTGTAGGTATACAAGGTGGAATTTTTTTGTAGCATGGGGAATGTGTTGGGTTACTTGCTATTACCTGCTGTACTATTTAGTGTGGTAGTTGACATAAGTAAGAGATTTAATAGAGAGTTTGAGAGATGTAGACTTACTTCTACTCACGCATCGTTACTGTACGTGGTCATAAATTTAGACAAGTATTACTCTCCCATCATTTGAAAACCATGTTTTCTTTTGAGGAGGGAGTAATGTAACGTGTGTGTTTTACGCATAAGTGGGGTGAATGTACTATTAAGAATCTTATAATACAATCGAGGTTACAGGGGTCAGATAAGAGTGAGACGGATGTTAGGTCAGAAAGCTTGAGTAAGAAAATCACAAGACAATGGCTGAACCCAACACCGTGATTGTTAGAACATGTACAGGGCAAGAAGAAATCACTAATGAGATGCAAAAACATGATAGTATATGAATAGACAAAGGAAACCCAGAAATGTAATGTTGGAGGAATTTAGAATGGGGTTAAAAGAGGTTAAATGGTGTCTCTTGGGAGGTCCCAGGAAGAGTGAATAAGAGAGAAGCCTGAGCAAATTAGAGACAGTGGAGTTGTGGCGGAGTTAGGGACTGTTTTCAGACAGTTTAGTTCGAGTTAAGTAAGGGAGACTTAGCTAGTAGAGTGGGATTCTGAGGCTAAGTGAGGTAGACTTAGCGAGAGCATTCAGGCTGAGGCTAATCGAGGAAGTCTTAGCCAAACAGTGGAGTTCTGAGTTCTGAAACAGTGAGGGGAGCTGAGTCCAGAGAGTAGAGACTCAGAGGAGGTGGTTAGATTCACGGGCAGAGAAGAGTCCATAACAGGGTATTGTGCGAGGCCAGTGGATGGCAATAGTGTGGTCGCATGAGCTTACTGTGTTATATTCTAATCTGAGTGTGCTGGACATGTGTATGTAGATATATTTCACTGTTGAGTGTTATAGCATCGAGTTTGTTTCGAAAATATTATATGTGCAGGCTAGTGTTCTATATTGATTCATCGTTGTTGAGCAGTCATCTGACACAATATTCACACTGACATCTTCTAGACACAACCACAGCCACTTCTATCTGTCAATCGCCTTGTGACAGGTTTAAAGTATACTCATTCCAATTACGGGGCCTCAATAAAGTCCTGTATTGTCATAGTGCGTCACTACTTCCCTGTGCCGGGAGTGGGTAAGTTGTGCACCTGCTGCCTTCCTTGGATGTGGTAGCCGTTTTTCATGCTCCCTCTCCGGAATCGAACCCTGATTCCCTGTTACAAACATGGTAGGCATGTCACGTACCATCGACATTTGATGGGGCAGACATTTGAAAGATGCATCGCTGGACAATAAGGCCATGCGATCAGCACAAATTTATCCAGAGTCACTAGTGGAAACGCTGCGCCCCATGAAGGGCAACGATAATTGGTTTTGAACAAATAAAAGCGCTCTTTCCAGTCGAAGCTTGGTAAGCATGTATTTGCTCTAGAATTGCCACAGTTATCCAAGTAAGATCATGTCATCTAAGGAACTTTGACTTATTTAATGAGCCATTCAAGGTTTCACTGTGAGACAGTGTGAACTTAAACATGCATGACTTAATCTTTGAAACTAGCATATAACTACTGGCAGGATCAACCAGATATCTATTGCACAGGCAGACTGTTCACGCACATGCAGGCCAAGAGTAGCAATCGCTCAGCGCACTCCCTCGGTACCCGGTGATACATGCAAAACCACTGGACACCTACCGACGAGCTTTCAAGCTACGCCGGCGGGGCTGACCGAAAAGCTATGCCAGCTTACTGACTGCAGGCTCACTACTCATCGAGAGAGAGAGAGAGAGAGAGAGAGAGAGAGAGAGAGAGAGAGAGAGAGAGAGAGAGAGAGAGAGAGAGAGAGAGAGAGAGAGAGAGAGAGAGAGAGAGAGAGGCGCTTATCAGGACTTTGTCAAATGGTTGTACAAACATTGCTCTTTTGCCCGCTCAAACCACGACTTTGGCTTCATGCTGCGGTCACATTCTCAAAACGCCTGCCTCGCTAACATGCTTCAGCTGGGAAGATCCTGATTGGGTGCACCTCACACAGCTATCTGAGACAACGAACGCTAGACTCGGGACTGATCTTATGAACCAGACCAACCCTCACGTTCATGCATTTTGATGATGGATGTGTATTCACAGTCATCACTTGATTTTCGCAAATGACTTACTTCTCGTAGAGCATTCAATATATCAGCCTGGTCCATAGCTTGCCCGCCCTCCATAGTAGCCTTACCTGCAAGCCTGCTAATTTCATTGGACACCTGCATGCCCTGGTACAAAAATTAAACTAATCTTTACCAGCCGTGACCATTCCAGAGACAACAACCTCTGTCTTCTGACCCACCCATCGCTATCTTCCTGAGCATACTAAATCAGAATTAATGTCCTGAGACCCAATCAAACCACATCCTGCAGCCTGAGTGAGATTGGTGAAGAGTTAAAGTAGAGCTTGATTAACATAAATGTTTAGCTAGGATGAAAAATAAAGTTTCCTCAAATCTAACCCCAGGTGATTTGTCCCTTACAATTACGTGTATTTTTGTTTTAACCTCCCAGAAAGTTTTATATGTTCTCATTAATAAGTCGATTCACAACTATGTGTTATATACCTGCCATACCTGAGTAGCTGTAGTCACACTGATCCCCTTACTTAACATTCCAATTATTATCACTTCTGTCCACCCACTGGTGTTGTAGCCAGTTCTCCTTTAAGATAAAGGTATTTCATAGCAGACACTGTTACTGGGTGTGAATTGTTAGACATTTATATACACTATGCCACAATATATGGGATGGAGTGGCCAGTCTCTTCACCATACACTTAACAAAAATCACTGTGTTCAGGAAAAACACATGATAGTTAATCTGTGACCATCTCAGTAAGATGTTATGTACACTGGAGTAGTAGTATCAGTGCAAATATATATTATGTATATGAGCTGAAAAAAGATTCATTTATTCACTTCATATCAGTTAATTCTGCAGTATGCACTTGATGACGAGATACAGCAATATTTGCCAGGCAACAAATTAGGCAATCTGTTATTTGTGTCTTCTTTGTTCAAATTTGCAGCGAGAAAACATTGCTTTGCATTTCTGAAAGTATCAACAGAGTAATAGCTCCATAGCTCCCTTGGTGACGGCTGAGAAAAAAAATGTCCATGTCAAGGCTTTCATTACTAGTGGAAAATATGATGTCTCTTCTTAATCTGATACTGAGAGAACAATCAGGGATGAAGAAGACGAGAAAGATGAACAAGGAGGAGGTGGCCTTGATTAAAATAGCAACAGTGCAAATGTACTTACTTAATAACTCCATCCTCAACATAGACGTCAGCATAAAATGACTGGTCATCATTAACAACCAAACCATTCCTGATAAAGATTCTGGACTGAGCACTCTGTTGATGAAACAATTAATGCATATGTTGACAAATGTGTAATGAAATGAGACAATTACTCAAACATATTTCAAAACGACCAAATTGGGAAAGATTGAATCAATGCTTAACCGTAGCCTAGTCGTGAATACTGGCTGTCTAGTTAGCATGAGAGGCAGTAGATGGACTATCTTAGAGACCTAATCTTGCCCATTTCCTGCCATGGTATGGTTGCTCTGCACGGGTCACCAGTTATTTCCATTTTGCATTAAGGTATCACACATAAAGTCTTACATGCAAGAGCATTCATTCATATGTCCTCTGACGGTGATCCATTTGGCAGATGCCAAAAGGAAATATGATGCAAAAATACATGGCAGGGTGAGTGGAAAATAGGAAGAAGGCAAAGAATGGAATAAGAAAATGGAGACAAAAGTACTGACTAAATACTAACTTATTTGCCAGTAGAAATGGTGCTGTAAAAATGTAAATATTTGTATCTGACTGAAATGTTCATGCAGTAAGAAACATGCTTTAATAAAAGCATCTTTATCATACATCCTAGCTACATATTTTCAATAATTCCCTGGACTGATATATAGATAAGGACAGGGAAGATATGTTAGAGATGGATGAACTTATAAGTGTATAAAAGTCTACATTCAAGGAACAAGTGTACTTTAACATATGGCTAGCAAGACATGTGACTCTCTGTTGAAGTACATTTGTTTCTTCAGAGTGGCACTGTTGTTATTTGATAGTGACCGTAAGTCAGTGTTTCTGCTGTTTCTACTTCTTTCCAATTCTGCTATCAATAACTGTTAATGTATCTCTAATGTTATTTCAATGGCCTCAAGGGTTAGCCAACAAGGCTTTTACCATGTACAACCAAAACAAATAACGCCTTCAGTTATTCTTATGAGAGATTACTGTGATAATTACCAATTGTATTTACTATGTGAAAATGTCAGACAAAAGTAAGTCAGAAAAGTGCCCAGTAACCCTAGAAGAATGACCCAGTAACACACAGGCATATTACCTTACTACAGAGACTTATTTATGGTGATTACATTTTTTTTAAATGAGTGATTGAAGCAGGAGCTCTATCAAACCTACTTATAGACATTGGAGACAAGAATGTAATAATACAAACCAACAATACAAAGAATTTAAGGCATAAGAGACATGTTTAAAAAGAAACAATGGTGTTTAAAAGAAGCTAGTGCACTAGAAACCTACATAAAGAGAGTAAATGACGTTTTTACGCCTTTTAAAAGAAACAAAATTATAGAAGAGGAAAAGGCCATGTGTAAGCATAGTAGCATAGAGGCATCTAAAGAAATAAATGAAACAATAATAAGTATTCTTATATCATACATGATATCTTGGTCTCACAGTCTATTATAAGCATCTTCTAGGTCTAATGCAATAATGGCTGTAGCTTACTTTTTCATATACATCGCATACAAAGGTACCTGTATTTCCCTACACCGTTCATGTTATATAGTTGCCCAAAGTATCGGTTAGGACCTGTATGTTGTCCAAGTATGTGGAGACCATTCTTGCTATTAATTTCTCTAGAAGTTTGCAATATTGAGACATTATTATATTCTTGCTACTCATCTCAGCCTTGCCTTTCCCAGCTTTAGAAATGGGTTAGTCAGTCAGTCTTCTGGTATAATGAATGCTATTCCATGGTTCTTTATCAACCACATATCTAGACTATTGCCATTCTAGATATTTTATATCCAGATCTAGAGGTGTTTGCAGGCGCCTGG
This sequence comes from Cepaea hortensis, assembly GCA_963921405.1. NCBI lineage: Eukaryota > Metazoa > Mollusca > Gastropoda > Stylommatophora > Helicidae > Cepaea > Cepaea hortensis. Next base: position 27,015,294 of record OY992892.1, on the reverse strand, counting down.
ATACCGTTTTCTGACATTTGGATGCCTGAACATCTACATCAACAACAAAATATATTATTTTAAAACACTTATCTTTATTTAATCCACTGGTATAAATTAATTGGTATGAATGGCTTTTCATTCTCAACTTCACCCCACTCCCCAACTCCTTTAATCTCCTGACGAACATTTGCCCTGAGATGAGCTCATCTCTGTATGTATGATACATCATGCCAGGTTATTCCACCCAGACTGCTAGTAAATGTTTCTAACATGCCACTCCACCTTAAATCTGGTTCTGTGAATGCTCATAAACTTATTCTAGTATAATAATCTAATAAATAGTGTAGATTAACATGCTCATTACAGGATGCACATGAGAGTGAAGCGAACAAGAAAATAATGTTTTATGTGGGTGCACAATATGAAGAGACTGACTGGAGGAGACACCATGGAGATGCAGGGTAGGGGGCGGTGGTGACTCAATGCAGTCAACTGTCAACGCACAGATGACATTTGATGACGAGATAAATGTGCAGAATCTACATTATATTAGTTTTCAACAACATCAACAAAGAACTGCATATTTTGCCAGCATATTCATTTTTGGTCACTTCCCTGTGACCATCTGCATAAGTACTTGGTGTGATGAAGCTGGGCAATGGCCAACCCAACAAAGACAACAGTGACTTGGTTCTCGTTGAATAATCATATTGTCAACACTCCAATACCAACTGTAAAGCTGTGTTCAGAGATGGTGGAAAGAACGCAGGCAATGAATTACCTGGGGATACGGTTTGATCGAAGCCTTGCTTATAATGAGCACATAGACCAGGTGATAACAAAGGCCAAGCGGGGTTTGGCTGCGATGCGGGTGATGGCGCCAGCAAACTGTGAGCAGTGCCATCTATGTCTTCTGTACGAGGGGCTGGTCATGTCTGTTTTTGAGTATGCAATGGCAATCCTGACTCTCAGCCGTAAGCAGATAGAAAGGATATATAAAGGATACAGAATGAAGCTATGCGCATTATTCTTGGATGTACAAGAGATACATCATGCAGGGCGATGCGCTACCTTCTTGATTTTCCAACCAATGAAGACAGAATACAAGTTTGCAGAGCACGCGCCAACCTCAGAGTTAACGCAAACACACAACATCCACTGCATAGTGAAATTATTAAGGTGAAGGGCAGCAGGTTAAAAAGAGGACAGTCATGGATGGGTCAAGCCGAAGACATTCTTCAACAGGTGTGTTCACTTGAGGACTTAGAACCTGGCGAGGAGTGGATACAAGTGCCAACAGATTTCTGCACATCCTTTTCAATTTGCATCCAACTAGATAGAAAATGCAGACAAGAAATTCCGGCTGCTGTGGAGGCTGAAATACAAGCGTTGATTTTCGAGAATTCGCTAGACAGTGATGCTGTCATCTACACAGATGGGTCGGTCGTCCGACATGTGAGAAGCTCATGGGCCTTTACGGCTCAGGCCGGAGGGAGAATTGTGAAGGAGGACTCTGGTGCTTTCACTGAAACCACAAGTAGCCTGACTATGGAAGTCAAGGCAGTAAGTAAAGCAATAACATGGCTCGAGACACAGACATTCACTAGGGCATGTTTCCTTAGCGACTCAGTGAATATGATCAAAAGGATAGAGGTGGGGTGGATCTGAAGAGAATGGTTGCTGTCTCTGGAGCGGTCTCGGCTGGCAAAGATTAGTTTCATCTTCGTGCCAGGGCATGCGGGAGTACAAGGAAATGAGCGGGCTGACAAGCCCGCAGTGAGGCTACGGTGGAGGGCGTACGCGCCATGGACCAGGCTGACATTCTGAATGCTCTATGAGAAGTAAGACTTTTGCGTGAACCAAGTGATGACTGTGAATCTACAACCATGGCCAGACTGCGAGAACAGCAAATTAAAAGTGGGGTGGCCAAACAAGAACACTACGCAGGAAGCCAAAGAAGATTGATAAACCAACACAGAACTGGTGTCGTTAGCCACTACATGCTGCGGGATTTGCTAAGGAAAGGATCCGAGCACTTATGGACTGAATGGTTCGACGTGCAATGAGGATGATCTGTCGATTAACTAGCTAACTTGGTCACTTCCCTGAGTTCGCCTGCTATTCTGAAAAGAGAGACACTATTCACAAATGTTTGTGAATAGTGTCTCGTGCATTATTCACAAACGGCTGGTCATGTGACGTTTACTACTGCCATCGATTGGCTTCAGAAGACTATTCTCTCTTCTTGTCTGTCTTGCAAGTTCTTTTTCTTCAAACCTCACTAAGAGGATATTTGTCGACAAGGACACACACTATGTACAGTGATATTTTATTTGGCAAATAAAATTCACATTAAACAAAGACATCTATTGGATCCATCAATTCTGACACTCGATCACTCCGTCGCTACCCGGGGGACGCGCCTCTCAGTTCTATATTTTAGTTCGTAATGTTTAATATTTTTTATTAAAAATTAAAAAAAAATAAAAATGACCTCCCTGGCGGGTAATCGAACCCCAGTCTCCCGCATGACAGGCGGATCTGTTATGTACTATTATGACAACGCAGTCACAGTTTTTAAAAAAATGTACCAACTGAATAACCACTACACTGCCGAGGACACGATCCGATAATTAATATTTCCACACTAAAAATAATGCAGTCAAATATACGTCACGTGACCAGCCGTTTGTGAATAATGTACGAGACATTATTTGTTTTCGTTTATTCTTGAGTTTGTTTATTCGTTTGTGAATAATCACTTCGTTCTGAAAATGCAGTGCAGTTTTCTAAATCTCTGTCAGCGCGTTGAAGCAGGTGTCAAGTGCACAAGTTAGAAAGATGTTCATTGTAGCTGGAAGTGGTGCTATAAAATAGGGTAGGTTGAGATCCTGCACACAACAGCGGCAAATGTTCTACATACAATACCTCCCACAGAAGATTTCATAACGATCACAGTCCCAGTTTTTTTTCTTTTTTTTAATGTACCAAATGAAAAAAAAAATGGGCGAAATAACACTGAAGACAAAACATTACCATTAATTATGAGACATATAATGTACCAGTATAAACTGTAATATATTGGATGTTTACCGTTTGTCAAGACAAAAACAGGCACAATACAAAATGGGAGGCTCTATTCGCAATTCCATTGCGAATAGAAAAACATTATATTCGCAATGGAATTGCGAATAGAGAAAAATTATATTCGCAATCGAATTGCGGGAAGTAACAAACATGTCACAGCGTCTGGTCACTAGTCAATTTTAGTTTGGACCATTAAGAAGTCTAAGAAGGTGGTTAATTTAAATAGGAATGTTCACTGTTGCGAGTTTAATTCTGCCGAATTCTCCGTATTTTTTAATGAATCACTCTTCTTCTTACTTCTGTCCGTTCTTTTGGCATCCCATTTTATTTTTACATTACGTTAGTCCTGTTTAAATATCAAGAATAATTTTTTCAGAACAGGTATCAATCAATCAATCATGTGCCATGCCGGAAAGCGTGGGCGGTCATGACTCGCCATTTCACTCGATCACCAGTGTCATGGATCAGCTCAGTGTTCCTGTCTCGTCCATGCCATGTGGCCAAGCCATCCAGGTATTTTCCTCTCGGTTTGCCTCTTGGTCTGTTTCCTTTGATCTTGCCAGTTGTCACCAAGTTCTCCAATCCATTTCTTCTCATAACATGTCCAAAAAATGTTGACTGTCTACGTCTAATTTCTCTAATCAGTTTACGATGTTCATTTGTCTCCTGTAGTACTTGGTCATTGGTTTTTCTGTCTGTCCATTGAACAGGTATCCCCAATACAAATAATGATCCCTACAAATAATTCTGTCCCCAGGCGAGTTCAAGAATGGTTAACTTTCGTTTCTGTACACTTACTGTTACCAGGCATCCATGTTTGTTTACGTTACCGTCCTACTATTTGTGTCCTGATAATATCGCAGCAGTGATGATTCTCTTAATTTGACACTTTCTATGGCCTCCAGTAATATACTTCGCCTCAGAGAGACATGATTAAGCAATTCAAACACCAGGCTTTCGACTGACTGGCCTCATGAATTAATAAATAAACAAGGATAAGGAAATGCTACGCATATAAAGTGCAGGAAAACCTGGTATACTATATATGAAGCAGGTGGAAAAGAGAGAGGAGAGAGATAGATAACGAAGATAATGTGAGAAGATAGTGTGAGAGACAGAGATATGAGAAAGATGTATTGAAAGACATTAAAGAGTGGTAAAGACAAAAAAGAGAGGTGGGAGATCGAAACTTAGAGAGAGAGAGAGAGAGAGAGAGAGAGAGAGAGAGAGAGAGAGAGAGAGAGAGAGAGAGAGAGAGAGAGAGAGAGAGAGAGAGAGAGAGAGAGAGAGGGGGGGGGAGAAGAACTCGTGTTCGGATGGCTAAGCGCCTTTCCCAAGACAACAAAAGTAGAGGACAGATAAGAACAGAAAGACAAGTGTGCATGTTCTTGTGCAGCAAGATAACACCTAATACACAAAATCCGTAGAAAACATAGGGGAGACTGGGGAGAAATGGACCAGCAATTTTGTAGTTTTCAATTTTTGCTCATCACCGGAACAGATTTTATCGAAACATAACAAAACCATGACTAAAATGTTGTACATTCATTTATTTTAAAAGGGGAAAACATTTAGCAATCTATTTCTACATGTTTCTTTACAAAATGCATTTCAAAAATGTATATGAACATGGGGAGAAATTGACCACCATTGGGGTGAAATAGACCAGCACGTGGGGAGCAATGGACCATAGTGGGGAGAAATGGACCTTTTTTAAAAAGAAGCAGCAACAACTCATCCATATTGCTATAAGAAATAAATAATCATTAAAAGGATATTTGCAGTTTTTTTTTATTATTTTAAGCGACAGTAAAAAAAAGTTTAATATGATATATTAATCTAATATAAAGTTTTATCGAACATTTATGCCTGCAAGACTTTCTTTGAAGACATAGCCATCTTTGGTCCTAGAAGTGGTTCCAGTGATTGTAGATCTAGTAAGCTGTGCTTTAATACATGTAATTGAGACACTGGCGACATCTTCTACCTTAGGCTTAACAAATTTACCAGCAACCTTCTCACTCTTGCGCAAGAACTCTACCTCAACATCACCATCATCATCAATGTCTCCCCTTACAATTCCTACATAGTAAACACAAGTCTTCTTTGTTCCATATTCACATAGCACACACTGACCTTCAAAAACCTCACGCACACCAGTCAAGCTAACCGTACACTCCTCATTTTCACCAAATGAAACATCAGAATCTGTGTCATCACAAAACGAAATGTCAGTTTCTGGATCTGAATCAACATCAAGTTCTTTCAGCAGCTGTCTCTTTGCCTTTTTGGGTGGAACTTTTGCTGCCTTTTCTTTCATCACTGCTCTTTCCCTAATTCGATCCATTTCTGGCGTAGAAGTAGCCAGCATAGTTTTTCCTCTTTTCCTCATATTATTTGAATCTTTTCGCAGCCCAGCTTTTGGTAGTCCTCTGAAAACATGAGGCGAAGTAAAGGAAGAAGTAGCTTTATGTTGAAGACTCCCTGATATTTCCTGCAAGTCATCTACAAGGTTCTCAACATTACACTCTTTCTGATTTTCATGAAATTCTTGTGCAGTTTGATCTGTGCTGGTACCACAATGTGGAGATGCTGATCCTGTCTGTTCATTGCTTTCTAAAGTGGCATTTTCACTGTCCTTGCTGATGTACCTGTTCGTTATTTCTGAAGGCATAAAATCATCTTCTGTAAAAACATCTTCGTTAAAGGGCCAAATACCTGACACTGCAAAGCCTGATTGAATGTTAATGGGAGTTGCCGCTTTAAGAAAAGCGTGGCCTCCTAGATTTGCAACTTGATAGATTGTCAGTGGTGTCCCAACATTTTTCATCATCCATGAATCACACGCATTGTTGTAGACCGACTTCATGGGTCCAAAAACTGAACGGTCCAAGGGCTGAGTTTTAGATGAGGTGTGTGGTGGCAACGTGATCACATGAATGTTGTTTTTCTTGCACAGTTCAAGTGATTCAAATGAAATGTGGGAATCGTGATTGTCCAAGATCAAAATCAAAGGGAAGTCTTTGGAAGGTCTTGAATGCTTAATGAAGTGATTTATAACTTTGACGAAATTATCACGGGTCATCCAACCTGATTCATTCACAAGGCCAAGGGAACCTTCAGGTGCTCCAGCAAGCATAAAATTCTTAAAAAATTTTCTGGGAAACACAAAAAATGGAGGGATAATGTGACCCGCAGCTGACACAATGCAACAGATTGTGACAAGTTCTCCTCTTTCTCTGGATGTCACCTGGCCTATTTGCTTCACTCCTCGTGGGGCAATTACTTTTGGCACTTTCTGTACAGTGGTCAGACCTGACTCATCCAAATTGTAGATTTGAGCTCCACTCACATTAAGTTTTGTAATGGTTTCCTTCACAATGTTGAAGAAGGTGCAAATATTATGTTTGTTGAAAGCTGTAGCTCTAGCCAGAGATGTTGCCTCAGGTTGCCTTATGGTCAGCTCGGGATTCCGTCGCAAAAATTCACAAAGCCAGTCATTCCCTGCCATCATTTGCTCATCCCAGGTTAAAGGATGTGCAATGTTATTGACTTTCGCCATCTCGTACGCCAAAATACGAACGTTTTTAGTTGTGAGTCCATGGAACATTCTTGCACAATCTTTCAAGTAACTAGCAAAATCAGCTTCTTGCTTAGCAGTGAAAACAAGGCTATGCCTATAATTTGGTACGAGTCTAGTAGGCAGACCATTTCCTTCTCTGTCTTTTGTAAGATTGTTATTGAGGGTAGAGCGAGCAATGCCGTACTCCCTTGCAGCTTTCCTCACTTTCATTCCATTTTTCACAGCATTAACAGCTTCTCTCATACGTTCCTCCGTAACGAGACCCTAGTTGGTGTTTCTGATGTACAATCTTGGCATCTGAAACAAAAGAGTGACAGAATTATATAACATTTAGAATGGTAGGTCTATCATTTGCAAAGAAATACTGATCATAGCACGAATGGCGTGCATCTTTAATAAATCACTGAAATCAAATTTGTTAACAGTTTTATTGGTCTAGATTTAGACCCCAGTATTAAAAAGAATCAATAATGCTGATATTCGAATGCAATCTTCAACACTTTTAATAACAACAGACTGTCTTGTCAATTTCTTCTATGGGGAGAAATGAACCATGGGGAGAAATAAATCGGTCCATTTCTCCCCCATCAATGTATTAAACTATTCAGCCATAAAGTCTCTTAAATCTAATATTATATGCTATATTTTTATTATGAACTCTTAAATAACAAGTAAATAAAGATATTAACGTAATTACCTTGTCCTGATTCCTGACTATGCGTCTGCTTTACGATGGTGTCTGGAACTGGAAAAAGAAACTTTAGTGCAGAAAATTTTTCAAACTTTGCGTGGGAACGACCTGTGCGGGAAGTCGATGGCAAATGAAAAATTCGGACTAAGTTTGATGTGGAAAACAAACTTATTATGGTTTCACTTTCATTGCATCACAGCCAGGGGCCAGAGAGGGGGTGGTCCATTTCTCCCCTATGTCCATTTCTCCCCAGTCTCCCCTATGCCTAAAGCGAAATCATCAGACTAGCATTGGTGTCACCTAAGTCCTGAAAATGAAAAAAAAAAAAAAAATTCTTGCCTCCCCGGCGGGGAATCAATCCTCGAACTCCTGTGTACCAGACGGAGACACTAACCACTATGCTACTGAGGGCACGTTAATAGATCAACAAAGTATTGTAATATGAAAACACGCATGGGAATAATCACGTGACCTACTTCCATTACGAATATAATTTTTTTTTATTCGCAAGTCACTCCGATACAAAATACCACGCCGAACCAGGGTTGCCATTCTAGATATTTTATATCCAGATCTAGAGGTTTTTGCCGGCGTCTGAATACCGTTTTCTGACGTTTGGATGCTGGATGCAATTCTAGACACTTTTCATTTGAAGTTGGATATTTTGGATACTTTCTAGATTTTACTTTTCTTTCGGTGTCATTTACCCATTTTGTTTTGGTATGGACGTGCGTAAATTATGGTAACTGCCATTATTTAAACTTTGAACTGACTTGGGTCAATGCTCAACAATCTGGCAACCCCCCAGTAATGAGTAAAAGGGCGCATAAATTATAACAACATTATCATAGTTGCCATTCTAGATATTTTATATCCAGATCTAGAGGTTTTTGCCGGCGTCTGGATACCGTTTTCTGACGTTTGGATGCTGGATGCAATTCTAGATTCTTTTCATTTGGAGTTGAATATTTTGAATACTTTCTAGATTTTACTTTTCTTTCGGTGTCATTTACCCATTTTATGTTTGGTCTGGACGAGCGTAAATTATGGTAACTGCCATTATTTAAACTTTGAACTGACTTGGGTCAACGCTCAACAATCTGGCAACCCCCCCTCCCCCGGTAATGAGTAAAAGGGCGCATAAGGGCACTGAAGAAACTTAAAGAATTTGGCTGCAATTGGAACCAATAATGTATCGGTAATGGTTGGTATCAACCATGGCGTTTATGCAAAATTGAAGGAAGATATCCCATCTTTAATCCTCATAAAATGTGCGTGTCATTCCTTGCAGCTAGCATTATTACATGCCTCATCAGAATGTTTACCAAGGAATTTGGAATTCCTTATTGCTAAAACACATAACTGGTTCTCCAAATCATCTGTCAGACAACAGCAATATAATAATTTATATAAAGCATTAAATGATAGTTCCTCACCACTGAAAATTCTGTCATATTGTAAAACTAGATGGTTATCAATTCAACCAGCTGTTGAAGTAATTGTGAACCAATGGTTGGAGTTGAAGACACACTTCGAAATAACAAGACAAAATGAAAAGTGCTACACAGCTGAAATACTATATGGAATGTACAGTGATGAAAAAAATTTGGCATTCCTTCTCTTTTTACAACCCATTTTAAGTGAAGTGCATAAAGTTAATAAACTATATGAATCTCAAAATGTTGATAAAGTTAAATTACTTGACGACCTCACTTTGCAATTTCACTCAATTGGTAAAAGACATATTGCCAACTTGTAAAGCTGACTTGTTCACTTGCACTATAGAGAGCTATTTGGCTTCCAAGCCATACCTGGGATACCAAATCGAATAAAAAATTGATGGTTTAAAAACAAAAGGACTGTTAACAGAAAATGAAGAGAACAACTTAAGAAAGCGCTGTCAAGATTTTCTTGTCTCATTATTCAATCAACTGAAGCAGAGACTTCCTGAAAATTTAGATGTATTGAAAAATATTTCACTCTTTTCTATTAACAACATACCTCAGCCAGTAAAGGACATATCAAAATATAGTCAGGTTATGAAATTTTTAGGGGCTACTGATAATAGTGTGGCGGAAGCAGAATATTAGTTAACCAAAATAAATTTGGTTGACTGGACAAACAAAACAGAAACTGAAGCTTTTTGGAGTGAAGTAAGACAATTCAAAGATGCCTCAGGTAACAGTCCATTCTGTGAGCTCTTTGAATGTGCGATGTCTGCCATGATACTACCCCATTCAAATGCTGATGTGGAAAGAATTTTCAGTACTATGAATTATACAAAATCTAAACTAAGAAACAGGATGAAACTTGACCTCTTAAATGCTATCTTGACAATAGTTAGTTAGTTAGTTAGTCGACAGATCATCCTCATTGCACATCGAACCATTCAGTCCATAAGTGCTCGGATCCCCTCCTAAGCAAATCCCGCAACGTGTAGCGGCTAACGACGCCAGTTCTGTGTTGGTTTATCAATCTTCTTTGGCTTCCTGCGTAGTGTTCTTGTTTGGCCACCCCTCTTTCAATTTGCTGCTCTCGCAGTCTGGCCATTGTTGTAGATTCACAGTCATCACTTGGTTCTCGCAAAAGTCTTACTTCTCGTAGAGCATTCAGAATGTCAGCCTGGTCCATGGCGCGTCCGCCCTCCACAGTAGCCTCACCTGCGAGCTTGTCAGCCCGCTCATTTCCTTATACTCCCACATGCCCTGGCACGAAGATGAAACTAATCTTTGCCAGCCGAGACCGCTCCAGAGGCAGCAACCATTCTCTTCGGATCGACCCCTCCTCTATCCTCTTGATCATGTTCATTGAGTCGCTAAGGAAACAAGCCCTAGTGAATGTCTGTGTCTCGAGCCATGTTATTGCTTTACTTACTGCCATGACTTCCATGGTCAGGCTACTTGTGGTTTCAGTGAAAGCACCAGAGTCCTCCTTCACAATTCTCCCTCCGGCCCGAGCTGTAAAGGCCCATGAGCTTCTCACATGTCGGACGCCCGACCCATCTGTGTAGATGACCGCGTCACCGTCTAGCGAATTCTCGAAAATCAACGCTTGTACTTCAGCCTCAACAGCAGCCGGATTTACTTGTCTGCATTTTCTATCTAGTTGGATGCAAACTGAAAAGGTTGTGCAGAAGTCTGTTGGCACTTGCACCCACTCCTCGCCAGGTTCTAAGTCCTCAAGTGAGCACACCTGTTGAAGAATGTCTTCGGCTTGACCCATCCACGACCGTCCTCTTTTTAACCTGCTGCCCTTCACCTTCCTAATTTCACTATGCAGTGGATGTTGTATGTTTGCGTTAATTCTGAGGTAGGCGCGTGCCCTGCAACCTTGTATTCTCTCTTCAATGGTTGAAAAATCAAGAAGGTAGCGCATCGCCCTGCATGCTGTATCTCTTGTACATCCAAGAATAATGCGCGTAGCTTCATTCTGTATCCTTTCCATCCTTTCTATCTGCTTATGGCTGAGAGTCAGGATTGCCATTGCATACTCCAAAACAGACATGACCAGCCCCTCGTACAGAAGACATAGATGGCGCTGTTTACAGTTTGCTGGCGCCATCACCCGCATCGCTGCCAAACCCCGCTTGGCCTTTGTTATCACCTGGTCTATGTGCACATTATAAGCAAGGCTTCGATCAAACCGTATCCCCAGGTAATTCATTGCCTGCGTTCTTTCCACCGTCTCTGAACACAGCATTACAGTTGGTGTTGGAGTGTTGACAATATGATTATTCAACGAGAACCAAGTCACTGTTGCCTTTGTTGGGTTGACCATTGCCCCAGCTTCATCGCACCAAGTACTTATGCGATACTTATCTTGACAATAAGATGTGGCCTGATGAGAGCAGGAAAATGCTGTTCACCTTATCAGCTCCCTGATCGTGTATTAAAAGAAATTGGAACAGCTAAAGCATACATACCAGAGTCATTTTGAATTTGAAGCTTCAACTTCATCATCCAAGCTAAGTGCATCTTGTGAGACAGACATCAGTGAAGATGAGGACATGATTCTATAGGGTAAGTCACATCAATTTTTTTTTAAATGTTGCATATTCCTTACAGGACGTTGCAGTCAAAATCAGCATTTTTCAGCTGCTGTTGATGTACTAGGCAAGATTACACTCAGTAGTTTGCCATTGCTTTCTGAGCGACCGGCTCACATACCCCCGTAAGTTACTAGCGCGGCTCGAACCGCTGTTCGAGCGCAGCTGCGTTACTCACGAGAATATACGGGGTTAAATACCTTCGCCAGGGAGACGGCAGTCACATCAATACATATGTAATTTCACACTTTCTCAATCTGGATATTTTTCCTAGATACTTTCCAACGAAATCTATTTATGGATGTTGTTTGGGCCGTTTCTAGATTTATTTGGTCAAAACAAAGTGGCAACCCTGCGCCGAACTCAGGACGAATATTTAAAAAAAAAAAAAAATGATTAAACCATACCATGCAAGACGAAGCACCGAAATAAACGACTGTACAAGGATAACTGTCATTGTTACTGCAAATTTAGTACCTTGTGGTGTATGGCCGGGGGGGGGGGGGGAGAAGAGGAGGAGGTGTTTGTCTTGAGCCTGAGGAATTAGGCCGCCTGACTAGTGAAGTCGCCGCGAACTGCAGGTTAGTTTTCTTCTCCCCCCCCCCCCCCCCCACGGACAAAAAAAAAAAAACCTTACCGATGAACGAATAGCATTATCTAGCAGCTTTAACAAGTAAGTATACTCGGTGCCAGGTGACCAGCGGGTTGGGTGGATTAGAGGGGAGAGAGGAGGTAGGTAGGTGTGTGTGTGAGAGAGAGAGAGAGAGAGAGAGGGGGTGGGGGGGGGAGAGAGAGAGAGAGAGAGAGACTTTTGTTTACTCACTTTTCCTTTAATAGTAAAACGTTAAAATATCATACGAGTGCGGTCGTAACAGCACTAAGATAGAACTTTTCGGCAAAATCAGCTAGTAATGCTAAATTTTAATTAAGAACATCTGAAAACCAATAGTATATTAAATTACACCGTGGATCACATCAATTTAACATCTGAGAGAGAGAGAGAGAGAGAGAGAGAGAGAGAGAGAGAGAGAGAGAGGAGAGAGAGAGAGAGAGAGAGAGAAGAGAGAGAGAGGGAGGGAGAGAGAGAGAGAGAGAGAGAGAGAGAGAGAGAGAGAGAGAGAGACCAGGTACACTGACGTTACTTTTTATGGTCAACTTTTGTTATGATTCCCCACAAACCTTTAACCTATACTTATGAACTTACTAACGTTAGCAGCATTATTTAACAGAGAGGAGGAAAGATCCTGCACTGAACATAGTCTTTTAGAGTAACCAACTAAAGCATAGCTCGAGTATAATAGGAAAGTCAAGTAAGTAGAGGTGCCTCTTACACGTCTTGGGACGCACGAGGCATAACGTCATGTTTATAGACCAATCAGCACCCGAGGGGTGATGTGGTTAGTATCAACCTAGTCGCCTTTATTCCCCAAAGACATTTGCTGGTGCCCATGTCAGGCCCGGACGGCCTAAACCTTTAATTATAGATGCCGGGACATCATGTAATCGGGACACGGCGAGCCATATTTACTCATCTCATCCCATCATGTTCCTCTTGTACCTTGCGGTGTCGAGGTGAAATATAAATATCGTGAGAGTACCCGATTATGGGCTTTATGTATCGATATTCCCATGGACTCTGCTATTCCCTCCGTCCAACGTTTACGTGGTCGGCCTCTTCCTCTGTTTCCATCTGGTCTGTACATCATTGCTTGTTGTGGTATGCTGTTAACTGGTAACCTACTTGCATGGCCAAACCATTTGACTTGCTGCTTTCTAATAAAATCTAGTGCTGCTATAACCCCAACTTTAGTCCTGATTTCTTCATTTCTGATCTTACCTCTTCTTGGTACGTTGAATATTCTTCTCAGGAATCTCATTTCTGTTGTTGTAATTTTTATTTTCTCTTTTTCTGTCATTGTCCAGGTTTGGCACTGGTACATAGAGTTGGTAGGACGATTGTATTGTAAAGTGCTTTCTTAGTAGTTATTGATACATGTTTGTTCTTTAGTATGGGTGCCATTTGTCCAATGAATTGGTTTGCCCTATTGAATCTATTTTCGATCTCGTCTTCTGATCTGCCATTTGATGATATTATACTTTCTAGGTACTTGAAACTCTTTACTTGTTTCAAGGGATGTTCGTTTAGGTGAATTGTTGTTTTTTCTTCTTTTGTTATAGTCATTACCTCTGTTTTCCTTGTGCTAATTGTCATGTTATGTTCCCTACACATTTCGTTTAGACTATTCATGTGGTCTTGTAATTCAGCTTCTGATTTTGCTATTAGTGCTTGGTCGTCCGCAAACAGGAGTTCTCTAATGGTTAGATATGCTGATGGTTCTTCTTCTGTGTTCTCGTCATGCGGTATTCTTGCGGTCTCTGTTTGGCTGGTTTCTTTACAAATGTTGTCTATATATGTTATGAACAAGAGAGGGGACAGGACACGACCTTGTCATACTCCAGATCTTATGGTGAAGGGTTCTGAGTGTCCTCCAGTTGCTCTCACTATGCATTCACTGTTGTTATATAAGGTTCTACATAGATGTGTACTCACACCATATTGTTAAGGATTTCCCACAGCTTGTTTCTATCTACTCTATCAAATGCCTTTTCTTGGTCGACAAAGGCTAAGTGGAGTGTTTCATTGAATTCGATTGATTTTTCTATAAGTTGTTGTCGTGAGTTAAGTAAACTTGTTAATTCGATCGATGACAACCAAGCCCGACATTGGTCTGCAAACATAATAGACCCTGTGTTGTTGAACAGACTGAGAAAATACGGCGTTGGAACTGTCTGCACCTGGTCGGCTTTTTTGTATTAGATCAAAGTGAGTCACGTCCCGATGTCTACACATGGTCGACAGTTTGTTGTTCGAGAGACGTGCACTGGCGTCATCTGTCTGCAGGGCGGGAATCAGCCGTTGAAAGTGATGGACAGAATGTCTGCCAGAGGTCGGAAGGATTCTGTCATATGGGGGAAAGGTCTCCGGCTCACAAACAGCCAGGATCTTTGTTGTAGGAGACAAAGAATTTCCCAGATGAAAGTGAACTTGACAGCGAATTGACTCTGGTTAGTCTAGAAACAGGGGGACAAAGCCAGATTCTGGACTGATTGGCGTCTGGACTTTTTGGTGACGTCACTCAAGCACCCATATAAAACCCAGTGCGGTAATCAGGTGGAGGGAGTCGAGAAAAACATTCTGAAGTGTTAGGATCGGTGCATTATTCTGAGTTGCGTTACATGAGTGAAACTATAATGTCTAAGTGGTGATAGTTTTCCGCGGACATAGATCCAATCTGATTTCATAGTTTCTCGAGTGGCAACCAAAATAGGCATATGGTAGGCTATTAATAATATCTAATTTAAGAGTATGATTTGGAATGGAGTACAGTGCTGTGCGGTGATCTAATGTATTATAGGTGCAGTGATATAATGTATTATGATTAGTGATAGAATGTTCTATTAGTGCGGTGCTAGAAAGTATCATAGGAGCGTCGGCACTGGTATCCTATTGTGTGGCTTCAACTAGCTTGTGTGATATATCATTTTACTCGGGGAGTTGAGGACAATGTAGTGGAATAATAATTAGAGAGATTAAGGATGGTTGAGAGGGAGGAGGGGAATGTGAAATGGTAGGATCTTCCAGTAGGGCATCTGCTGGGTTTCTACCCGTTCCTTTATTCTTTTCTGGTGTTGCCATGTATAAGACCATTGTGATGCGCGATTTGGCCGTATGACAGAGATCGGATCTCTGTTATAGATCTGAGTGCTGCTATTGGCCTACAATCACCTAATTACGGTCAGGATTGAGTTGCCCTCACCATGATGTTATCTACTCTACAGGTTCCATTTACAGTTCCCCTTGAGTGTTCCACGTGAGTGTGAGATGATTTATTACGAAGAAGCAGTTCAAAGTTTTATACAATGATGGCTCATGGAAAGAAGACAGAGGTTGCTGAGAGGTTTTTACACGGGGCTCAGAACCTAGTTGTTCCGCAGAAACCTGGCTTCTGCTGAGTAGGATTTAATGAACATAAGTGTTGTGTTTAATGAGTGATAAGCTTCATCACCGAAGATTAATAACTCGCATACTAAGGACATATATATTATATATATATATATATATATATATATATATATATATATATATATATATATATATATATATACCTAACAAACATTAATAGGTTGTGTTCTAAAAGAGGGGAAAATGTTATAATCAGAGACTTATGAACATTAGATTTTCCCCAAGTGACATTTCAGTTAATTGGAAGATTATCAGTTCAACAAACATTATGAAACAGAGTAACTTCACTGTGTGGTAGAGTGAAGACCAAGATCAACAGTGTCTATAGGAGTGATTGGAGAAAGTTGTCATGTGGACGGAGAACCATATTCTGGGTGAGGTTCACTGTCCGGAATAAATGGTGCTGTTGTGTGCTAAGCACTATGATGTTACAGACTTTGCTTCTAAATCACTGGTCTAACATTAGAGTATTCGACACACATTCTACACCTTATATACACACACACACTTCTCCTACATATACTCTTTGCTTTAATAAATTTCTTGTTTTTATTTGTTGAAGCTAGAGTTGTCAAGTATGTTATGTTGGGGAAGAATGAGAGGGGGCATGATCCAGGGGTGAGTAAGAGTGAGAGGAAGGTGTCTTCAGATTGAAGGAGTGTATGGACGGAGTCTGCTGGATATCTCCAGGATAGAGATATTGGATTAAAAAATAATGTGGGTGTTGATTCCCTTCACTCCAGGGACGACACTAAAGTGGTAAAGAAGAACAAGTAACGTACTACGACATTCATTCCTTACACACACGACAGTTGTCTAAGAGAAAAAAATGGCATCTGTGCATCCTTTGTTTTTCCTAAATCCAAGTTGTGTTTCACTTAGCTGGGTTCTATAATAGTTCGTAATCTTTTCCGAAGAATTTTGCAAAATATTTTCCCTGGTCGAGGGGTTAGCAGCTTTCTCCGCAACCCCAAATACTCTCGTGGTTGACGTGAGCGCACGAGAATTGGAAGCGGTTCGAGTCGCGTCAGTGAGTTATGAGAGTATGGAGCTGGTCGCTCAGAAAGTCGTGGCGTGCTGATGAGCGTAATCTAGCCTAGGAATCAACATACAGCTGAAAGATGATGATGTTAATCGCAATATCCTGAAACAGGATGGATTCGCAGGGAAAAAACATTTTTTTTCCCAGTGTGACTCAACAGTGGAATGCCACTGTAATGTGTGCAATCTCTTTTGCTGCCTTTGTTTTTCCAAACTGGGATAATTATGGCGTTTCCCCAGTCTCGTGGTGTCTGTTGTTCTACCCAAACATGGTTGAATAGTATATGTACCCATGCGGTTCCTACTTCTCTTGCTGCTTTAATTAGTTCATTTGGTATTTCATCTTGTCCCGGTGATTTGTTCAGTGGGGCTAATTCTGATGGCTTCTATAATTTCTTCTTTTAGTATGTCTGGTTCTAGTTCTTCGGTGTAGGTTTCTTGAAGACCTGTGACATCTGATGGGATGTTGAGAAGTTGTTCGAAATACTGCTTCCATCTTATTAGGATTTGTTTTTGTTCACTTATTGGTTCTCCATTTTCGCTGTTAATTATTTCAGTTAGGTCAAAGGGTTCTCCTCTAGTTCGCAATGCACTTATCTTTTTTGTAGAAGTTTCTAGTTGCCTGCTTGTAGTTCTTATTTAGGGTTTCTCCATACTCTTCCCAGTCTTTTTGTTTTTCCCTCTTTACTATTCTATTCACATGTCTTCTCGCTATTGTATATTCTATGTAATCACATTCCTGTTTGCTCTTCAACCACTTTTTATATTTTCCCCTTTTGTCTTTTACCGCTTTCTTTATCTCTGCATTCCACCAACCTGATATTTTCTTTATCCGTGTTTTGCGTTTTTTCGTGGTTCCACGTGCTATTTTTGCAGTATTTAAAATGCTTGATTTGAACATCTCCCATTCTTCTTCCACTGGTTTTCTTTCTATAGGTAATTTTACAAAGATTTCAGTTAGTTCTTTCTCATAATTTTCCCTTACTGCCTCGTCTTTAAGGTTTTTTAAGTTTACTGATTCGCATGGCGTGTATTTTCCTGCTCTTTGCTTTCTTCTTCTGATGGTTCTTATTGTGGCAACGACTGCTTTATGATCTGTGTTTATACTTAAATTGTGCAATGCCCTTGCATCTAATATATTTCTTTCTGTTATTTCTAGTTAACATAAAATCAATTTGGCTTTTAGTATCTAGACTGTTCCATTTATACCAGGTGTATACTTGGGAATACCAAGGAAGTTAATCAACATGACCAGACTATGCATGGAAGATACTTATAATATAGTAACATATAAAGGCAGGAAATCAGACCCTTTCCAAATAACATCTGGCTTGAAACAGGGTGATGCACTATCGCCGCTACTCTTCAATCTGGCTCTAGAGAAAGTTGTAAGGAAGGTAAAGGAGGAATGTGATATTGGAGGAACATCCAAGCTGCTTGGTTATGCAGATGATATAGATATTATAGGGAAAAGTGAACAAAAGACATTGGAAATATTGACTCACTTAAAGGAAAAAGCCCAACAGATGGGGCTGGTTATCAACCAAGATAAGACAGAATATATGGTAACTTCAAGAGACGGGATGGCTAAAAACTCTGGCCACATACAAATAGATAATATGACCATTAAAAGAACGGAAACATACAAATACCTGGGTACAATCTTCAACTGCTCCAACATCATAAGGGAAGAAATACAAACTAGAATCAACTCTGGAAATAAGATATACTATGCACTACAACATCTACTAAAATCAAATGCGTTATCTCGTAACACCAAAATCACAATATACAAAACACTGATCAGACCAGTTGTGCTGTATGGCTCTGAAACCTGGAGTACAACAAAAGGAGAACGCAAACCTCAGGTCCTGTATGACATCACACTTATGTTGGACAACAGGATGCCTTCATCCGACATACAGGACTTCGCGTTGGAGCTCAAGCCAACGAACACAAGCAAGCAAGTCTACTTCCGTTATGATTCCTTTCAAATGCTGATTTCCAAATGTTTTTCTATGCCCACTCTGTTATGTCCTAGTCTTGCATTGAAGTCTCCCATAACTATTATGTTGTCCTGCTTATCTATTTTATTTAGCACGTCATGGACGTCTTCGTAGAATTCCTCGCATTCTTGCTCATTTTTGTTTGTATTACATGGTGCTTTCCGGCATGGCACATGATTGATTGATTGATATTTGTATATATGTTGCAATTGTTTGTTCTTTTATTCTCACTGTTATGATTCTTTCTTATATATATTTTATTTCTAGTATTCCTTTTGCTAGCCGTGGTTCGATGACTGCCATATTTACAACAGGAGAATATAAAATGTAATGGAACAGTCACTGAACTTTTGCAATCAATTAATATTTTAAATAGCCAATTATGAAATGTTTGTGTGTGGGAGGGGGGTTGGGATAAATAGGGGAGGCTGTGTAAAAGGTTTATAGACACTGTTAGAATTATCCACCATTAGCAATTAGTAATACACGAGTACAAGTTTATGCACGCAACGGAATTGCAGCTATTCAAGATCATCTGTTCTGCTGATCTAGAAATTAACGCTGGTCACATGTGTACAATATGCAGTTTTTCCAGCGAAACGACGTACTGATGAGTTGACCAGGCGTGTCA
The DNA here is from genome assembly GCA_963921405.1 of Cepaea hortensis. NCBI lineage: Eukaryota > Metazoa > Mollusca > Gastropoda > Stylommatophora > Helicidae > Cepaea > Cepaea hortensis. Next base: position 26,996,204 of record OY992892.1, on the reverse strand, counting down.
GCATGCGAACACAGTGCACATGTATGTCACGTGTCCAAATAAAGGGAATACAGAATCAGGCTTGATCGACGAACGCACGCCACAATGTGATGGCCCATTGGCTATGTCTGCTGAAAGAAAGAAAAACAGGGTGCCTTCAGCAAGAAGTGAAAAATCACAAACGATCTTGACTTGGCTGTCTGTTGAAGGGGGAGATGTAAACAGTAGTACACACTACTGGAAGACCCGCTGGCCTTTCCGATTTTCTCATGCACCCGCCAGGTATTTTACACGTGTATTCAATCTACGAGGTGAGTTATATGTGCTTAACAAACGTTTAATTAAATCTATAGCCAACTGTGCCGGAATTAATTATAAAACGTCAACGTATCCAAGTCAAGATCAGAATTCCAAAGAATTTGGTGTTGATAACAGACAAAACCGATGAAAAGGGGGTAAACGCATTTCCAGAATAAAACAATTACCTATGTTCGTAATCCAAAGATAGGAAGAGAGTTGGAACTACCATAATGACAATATAAGAGAATGGGCTCTTCTAAGCCTCGTATATGCAGTACACGAAGGCGACGCTATACGTCGGTTCTGTTTACGTCGTTGACATAACTTCACTCTACGTCGCTACGTTCCGTCATAACGTCGTCACCTTTGTTGCTATGCTGCGTTAACGTCGCCATTTTACATTTTTTGCAGTGCGTTATTCCAGGAATTGATCGTGTAACCACCCATAATTATGAGTTCAAAGCGCACAGTAAGTGCTGTTAGTGTGTCTAGTTGTAAGGTGAAGTTAGATGCGATACGTCGATTTGAGGCTGACGATCGGTAAAGTCCATGGTTTACCTCCAACTACGGTAAGGACTATTCGTACAGGTGCTGAGAAAATCAAAGAGGGTGCTAAAAACGTAATCCTTTTGAGTGCTTCCAAGATCACTCGTACCAGAAGTACTCTTATGGAGAACCTGGACGCAGTATTGGCCGTCTGGATTGAAGACCAGAACCAACAGAATATGCCTATGAGCAAGATGGTTATCGTAGAGAAAGCACAGTCTCTCTATGAAAATCTAGCTAAGAAAGCGGATGAGAGCAGTACTAGTAGTGCTGATGATAGTTTTGGAGCGAGTCGTGGTTTTAATTCCTCTACGTCCCAATAACTCTACCACTCGCCCTCCAACCCACCTCTATTTAGCCAATAAATATCAACAACCATCAAAATAAACATTACATAATACACTGTTTTTCATCTAATTCTGTGGAAAATAGTGTTTCACTACACATCGTTTCACTTAAAGTCGTGTTTTCCAAGAACGTATCCCCGACGTTAACCGGGGCCTTCCAGTATAAACGATGCCCTGCGAACAAGTGTGGGTGGTCATGGTTCTCCATTTCACGCGATCACCAGTTTTGAATCAGGTATGTGTTCCAGATTATGCCATGTGACTTAGCAATCCAGAAGTATTATCTATTCGCCTTCCCCTTGCTATTTCCCCCCACCCATTTTACCAGTTGTAACCAAGTTTTCAAGTGTATTTCTTCTCATAACCTATAACAAGCCACATAATAATTTAATATAATATATAACCCACAGAGACGAATGGAGACGGTTTGTATCTGCAGCAAAGAACCTCAATGGCTCGGAACGCTGAAGAAGAAGAAGAAGAAGAAGAAGAAGAAGAAGAAGAAGAAGAAGAAGAAGAAGAAGAAGATATAACCCACAACAAGTCACATAAAGTGACTGAAGGGGAAGAAATATGAACCGTGACAAAGTGTGCATGGCAAACCGCGAATACAAAACGCGGGACTATAGAACTACAGAGTGGGCACAAAAAATGTGAGAACATCGCGTAAAAAAATCATCAAAATTTGTTTAATTGTATCCATAATAGCTTAAATTGTTTACTCATTTACTTACTTACCTATTTAGCTATATGATGTTTTTATTTCGACAATTTCTGGGCGCCATCTATAGTTTTTACTATGCCAATTGTTTACATCAGCAGGTTTAAATATTTTTTTTTACCAAGAATGACAAAAATTACGGCGGAAGACCGTATTCTGATTAAACATTTGCGAATTAAAAAACAGTGGAGTGTTAGGAGAATGACCAATGAATTTCCAAACAAAGCCTGGAGCATAGCTAGTGTCAGTCGGGTTAGCAATAAAATTGGCAACAACCAGGGACCGATGGGGTCAGGTATGGCCACGTGAAGGCTCTGAACGATGCAGACCTGAAAATGACCGACTGCTTTAACCAGAGCATTAGGACAGCATCAGTACCGCAGGATTGGGTGCACAGCTATCTCATTCCTCTCCCAAAACCATTCAAGGATCCTTCAAAGCTTAGAGGCTTTAAGATCATTACCCTTCAAAATACATTTGGGAAGGTTCTAGAGAAGATAGTCGCTGTCAAGCTGCAAGAGTTTTTGGAAAGGGGGAGCTTCTTCCAAGAGGCCTGGGGAGCTACAGGCCAGGAAAAAATACCTGGTCAAATGCAGCCACTTTTGCCTTTGATGTTTATGAGGGATTCCAGAGTAGACAGGAAACGATGACGGCAGCGCTTGATCTCAAGGATGCGTACAATAGAGTTCGATATGATATTTTGATGACCGCACTGATGAAGAAGGGGGTCAATCCCTGGTTAGTGAACTGGATAGCGGCCGTCCTTCATTCTCGTCGGATTGCTGTCCGTCTGGGTGCATGGACCTCAGAGCCAAATATTTTAACCCCGGGACTGCCACAGGGATCCGCAATCTCACCGGTGCTCTTTAACGTGTATACGAGAAAGACTGCAAACCTAGAAGCGCCAGGGGTTGGAAGGATACTAACATTTGCAGATGATATTCTTGCAAATAGGCAGGAGAGAGATAGGGAGCAAACAGCCCAGGAGCTACAGGCGACAGTAGACAAAGTGATTGACTGGTGCACTGAAATGAGTGCTGTCATCCACCCGGAAAAGGCGGCTATTTTGTGGTGCTCTCTGGACAACAGGATTGTGAGAGCTGATGTCCCAAGTCTCGCGATAGATGGTAGAAGCGTCAACAGAGAGAACAAACTGAAGTATCTGGGAATCACATTTGACAGGAGCCTGTCCTTCAAGGACCATGTGGAGACGGTTGTGACAAGGTCTCAAAAGGGACTCAATGCACTTAAAACTATGGCTGCAATGGACACAGAGCAGAGAATGCTTTTCACACTATACAAGCACTTGATCCTCTCAGTGATTGATTATGGACTAGAACTGCTCACTGTCTCAAAGATCAGCTGGTGAAATTAAAGCGCATACAGAACGAAGCTATGCGGGTCATTCTGGGATGCACCAGAGACACCCCAGTAGTGTGTATGCGTTACATCCTTGGTCTGCCGACGGTTGCTGGTAGGCTCAAGGTGATGCAGGCGAAGGCATACCTCAGAGTAGCTGCAGACACAGATCACCCGTTGCATGAGGCACTGGACGCAGTTACGGGTCAGCGACTAATAAGAGGGAAATCTTGGATGGCTAAGGCGGAGGCTACGATCAGACAGGTGTGCCTCTTGGAGAACATTAGGCGAACAGAGGAGTGGGTCAGAATGCCAGCGGAGCAGTCAGACTTGTGCAGAGTTATAATCACATTGAGCCGGGAGTGCAGGGAGTGGCCAGCAGGGGCCACGGAAGTGGAAATCCAGCAATTAATTCAGGATAATGCTCGCTCGGGTGATATTGATTAAGTACACAAATGGGTCGGTGTTGAGAGGTAGGAGAAGTGCCTGGGGGTTCTTAGCAAAAGCTAATTGTCGACGTTTGGTGCAGGAGAACCTGGCATATGATACCACAACATCTAGCTTAAGAATGGAGGTGGAGGAGGTCAGTGCAGTTTTCGCTGGATGGAGAATACGATACACGCACACACATCATGATTTGACTCAGAAAGCATGCCGAGGAAGGTGAGGACAGGCAAGCTTCGGGCAGAGTGGCTTGCTTCGCTTCGGAGGTCACAGGTGGCAAGCATCGCCTGGATCGTTTCTCCGGGCATGCCGGTGTGCTGGGGAATGAACAGGCGGACAGATTGGCTGGCTCTGCAAACTTGGTGGAGTATTGATGCATGACAAGGCAGAAGTGGTTGCGGCCTTGTGGGAGCACGTGTACACCTCGGAGGAGCAAATGGATCACCATGGTCTGGCAAGAATGAGACAGCGAGGAGTGACGAGGGGATCTGGCCGACGCTCGACGCTCAGAGGAAAGGCGAGACGGACATATAATCAGATCGCTACTGGTACTACTGGTGTTGGAACGCTTCGCTGGCTGCTGAGGATGGGGACGGAGCGCCTATAGGAATGCCCCGAATCCTGTGATGTCGGTTCCTAAATCAATCAATCAATCATTGAAAACGACGGTACAACAGAACACAACAGTGCCACTCCAGTTATTCTCAAAATGACAGTGTTTATTCCGTTGAAACAAAGAAAATACAAGTTCAGGAAAGTCGACTTATACGAGAACGTGACCATTTCAGCCGCGGTATCGTGATATCAGTTGGTGTGTCTCGAATAGGGAAAACTAGTATTGTGTTCGTTGAACCAGGCGCCAAAGTAAATAGTGAATGAATGCTATTGTGAACATGTTCGGAGACAAGGTTTGCTGCCTGTAATTCAAGCGACATGTGGTCACCATAGCTGGACATTATAGCAAGACGGAGCTCCATCTCACACAGACAGAAATACTATCAACTTTCTTCGTCAGGAGAATGTTAACTTCATCGAACCAGACATGTGGCCACCGAACAGTCCCGATTTAAACCCAGTAGATTATGCCTAATGGGGTGCATTGCAAGAAAAAGTCTACCTTTGGCGAAAATAAAAGAGCGTGGAGCGACACTGTGATCTGTGGATTTCGTGTAGAATGCTTTTACATCTATCCGCTGTGGTTTTTATTGTGAACTGTGAGTTTAGAAAAATGTTGGACGAAAAATGTTGGACTAGCTGGTCTGTCTTAAGCAGTAATGTGTGTGGAACAGCTGGTTTTCTATTGACTGCCGATTTTATCGATGATGAACTGTTTTGTGGTGGACTGTTGTGTTGGCATTCTGCCCGCGGCCTTATGAAAGTATGTCTGTGCGTGCTGTTGGTTTGTTGGGACTGCTGTCTGATCCACTTTTCAGATGGGACAGTGAGAAGCATTTTGTGTGATATTCACCGGCACAGGAATGGAGCATTATGGAGTGACCTTTTGCCGTGAAGTTGGAACCTCGACTAACGACTAACTTCTCTTATACGTAACATAGTAGAATTATTATAAGCAGATATATCAATCTTGTGGTTTTTTTTTTAAATTATTATTAATAGGATCAATGTGTGATTGTGCATCAATGATTCATTCAAAGATTTGTCTCAGAAAATGGTTGCTGTTATTTTATCTCAATGGCCCGTGAGTGCCTGGTGGTTTTAAGATATGAAGGACAAGATGGTTCAGAGTTGTATACTCTTGCTGTTCATGTAATACAGTGTGTAGTACCATATTAAAGTCTTGATACACGGTTAAGGAATTGTAACCGTGCCATTTATTTGGTCATGTGATTTGAATGGGTGACTAATTCTGACTGCATCGTCATAATACTTGAGGTCACATAAAAAAAATTGCAGTGCGCGCACACACGCGAGTGTGTGTGTGTGAGGGGGTGGGAGGAGGGGTGTGGGAGGATTAAACCATGCACAGAAAATTGGTCAGTTCCTGCGAAATGTTTTAAGGTTTCAGTTCTTTGCTATTTTGTAATTGGGTGATCTATTGTGACATCTACACACACCCAAATAAGGAAAGGCATTTAAAGTGTATTTATCTGACAGCAACAACGAGATTACATCAGATGAGAAGAAGATAATTATTACCACCGTTGAAAAGTAACAGAAATACGCCAATCAGCGTTATGAAAAGACTTTGAGAAATATAAACTATTTAAATAATAATATTATTATTGGGTGTCGATTGTCTAAATGTCCTTTCAATCTGTGTATTCAACATGGCGTCACAAGACCATCTGTCAGTAGAAAGATCAAGAGCATATGAAAGAAGTTATTAGCTACCAAATTAGTCCTGTTGAAGACTGGTGATTATTGTTGATGATATCGACACTGGTTGGCCCACCTTTCGAAATGTTTCAAATTGTATACTTTACTGTCAGTATAAAAGTACAAATAAATGTAAGAAAGTTGCTATTAGAGTATATTAATATATTAACATAGACTACCATTTAAATGACAGTTATATATTAATATAAATGAATATTAGTCACGTGCATACAACGTGGATTATAACCCCCGATTGTATTATGAGCTCCCCTCGTTAAAAAGTGTGTAGTTATTACTTAGTTTTCGTGCTGTCAAAGTATGCGTAAGTTTCAAACTGACTCTCATACCACCTCACTGCTGGGGAAAGAAACACGTTGCATCCAGGCTACGCTACAGTGTTCAGTCGATGAATGATTAATCATTGCCGACACACCCCGATTGCCAGCATCTGCGTGAGTCATACAGCTAACCTTCAAGTGTTCTATTCTCACTTGTCGCGTCAGATGTTCCGCTTACATTAACACCCAGTTCAGGGCACTCGGCTCTTAAATGTCTTATGCCCTGATGGCGGGGTAGTGGATCAATGCTCTACACCGGTCAGTTGGACTTAAATAAAACTTGACTTTTCGTTCAGAAAGTAATGGCAAACCACTAATCGTAAAATTCAATAGAAAGTCAGCCTGGGGTTGATCACAACGTCCTGTAAAGGAAAAGCAACATTTAATTCACTGCCTTATTCAACGATTCCTCACGGGAAAGCAACAGCCTACCTGTTTTAGATCTTCCATCTGTATAATTCCTGGACTCGTGTACAACTGTAAGCCTCTGTTAATGTAACTTGCATGCAAGACAACAACTACCAGTCTGTCAGGTCTGAGACCTAAGAGCATTAGCAAAAACACAGTGGCTAGAGTAAGAAATCGATGAACTGTTGGGCGAAGGCTCAGTTCAGTCAGTCAATTGAAATCAATACGTGATCTGTGTAGTGCAAGCGTTCGGCCGACATGTGCCTACATAATTACATACGGCGGGCCAATACTCACCGAAAACATTCGCTATAAGACTACCGTACACTGGTCTTTATATGTACACAGTACACCGTTCCAAGTTTTTATTAGCGATCAATGTTGCAAGAACAGACGGAATGAAATACAGACAGGCACAAATGTATACGTATTGACTGGACTCATATGAAAGACGGAAACAAAAGCAGGTAGGAGAGGGCACACCAGACATCAAACAACTTACATACTCGGTTCGAATCTGTTACACACACGCGACACCATCGTCTCACTGAATAAACAAATGTACATCGCAACACGACTAACTATATTTCTACATACATGTCTTCTATGTCTGAATATCAAACATGAGCACTTATTTCGCCAATTTTGATTATCTGAGTTTACAGTGATTTTCTTTTCTGTATTAACCGCAGCGGGGTGGCCTAGAGGTGTGGCATGCGCGAATCCTTTACGTTAAAATCTAGAGGGCAGGTGGATCTCTGGATCAGATCTCTATCCTTGTTGGAACAATGGAAATAATAGGAGATCGTGTGTGCACCTTGACTACGCCACACAGGCGACTCCTGGCAACAGTACCAAATGAGAAAACCTACCCCAACCGAATATTCATATTATGCGTGGATTTTGATATACCTATATCAGGACCTCGCGGTGCTATGGTGTTCGTGCGGTGAGATGAACTTGTCTTATATGATCTGAAGGGTGACATAGGGGAATTAGTAGATATTTCCACTGTACCGTGAAGACGGTCCCTGAAATGAATCAACCAGAATTTGCAACAACGGTGTTGCTTGCTTGTGTTCGCTGGCTGTGAACTTCAGCGCGAGGTCCTGTATGCCGGATGAAGACATCCTGTTGTCCAACATCAGTGTGATATCATACAGGACCTGAAGTTTGCGTGAGTATCCGTTGTCCCATGTCTGGCTTATTGGTGTGCAGAATGGTGGTTCCTCGCCGTGCAGGCAGACACTCTACGACTTCGGAGGAATCAACGATCTTACTGACTTTAGCCAGGACCCCAAAGGGACCTGTTGCCCAGGACGCTCGGTGAGGACGCGTCAATAGGTCTTAGCCAGTATAAACCCAGCCCTAGTGCCTTGGAAACACATCTGCGTCCCTCAACAACGTTGTGAACACTGAGACTTTTTAAATATAGAAAACAAGTACACAAGGCACTACTGATTTTAGGGAGATTTCTCCTCCTCTTCCATAGGGCTGAGAATCAGGACGTCATGCGCATGTTTATTTGAAATAAGTACTAAGGATCGTACATTTAACGAAGCGCTCAACGGATTAATGGGGATTGGTTAAGATGGGGTAAAGCATGGATAAATCGCAATGAAGACTGTCAGACTAATATAAAAACATGGAGGTTAACATGGCGGAATAGATCAGAACGCAAGTTCTTAAACATCCGGTGTGCTGACGCCAAGGTAAGGGGGTTCAATCCCTACACTGGACAGTTGGACTAAAATGCTGATTTCTCGTTCTTGATATGGGAATGTAAATTACACGTATCTCTGAAGTCGGAGTGGGTTCGCCTTCTTCTTCTTATTTCGTTCACTTGAAACATGTATATAACTGCAATGTTGTCTCTTGTATGAATTTAACTGTCGTTTATAGTTCAGTCAGCGTTCCATAGGATTTATCGTTGTCTCTCTTAGACCAGATGGTTTGTCTAGATATTGTTGTATTTTGGAGTCTTGGAGTATGTGCTCTGCTGTCTGCGACGCAAATCCACATGTGCACATGTCTGATTCACCAATTTTGAATTTTGTATACATGTTGTTGCATAATCTATTGTGTCCTGTTCTGAGGCTAAGAATAATGACTTGTTCTGGTCTTTCCATAACGCGGTAGTCGTCTTGAACAGATTTTGGTGGCTTTGACTGATTTGATCATTCTTTTCTTTAGGTGGTATGAACGGGCACATCAGGCTGTTCTTCTTTTGCTCCTTCCTTAGCTAATCGATTAGCTCTCTCATTTCCGGGCACTCCACAGTGGGATGGTATCCACTGTATGGCGATCTTATGCTGACTGCTAAGTTAGGAAAGTAGTGTCCATATGAGCGCCTCGGGTACTGATTTTGCATGTCAATAACACCGCGGGTTGTGTATCATGGCTGGTATTTGGTAATTTCCCAGTTGCTATCTTGATTGCCTCAATTTCAGCATCATAGTTATGGCAGTACTTTCCTGTCGGTACTCTGGCTGTGTCCCTAGTATTATTTGGGTGTTCTATGTACACTCCCGCTCCTCCATTTCGAACAGCATTTTGTGCTGACCCATCTATGTATTCTCGGGTCCAGAGGTCCTGTGGGTATTCTTCACCGAGGAAGCTGAGAGTGGCTGTTATGCGCTGCACAATGTTCTGTTCTTCCTTGTCAAATATTCCTCTCACTTTTGTCTGGATTTGTAATGATAGTCTATGTTCTTCTTTCCATAGAGTTCGCTCTGGAATAGTTGTTAGGGGGATACCAACTGTGGGCAGATCGGTGGTTTCTCTGCAGAGTCGTTTGGCCTGGTAGATAAAACTACTTCTTGTCAATCGCCCCAAAGCTAGGTTTCAAATCTGTTCTTCATAGGGTGGCCTGGCCTGCTGAAGAACTTTTCTGCGTGTATTAGCGTTTCCGTATCTCTGCGTTCTCTCAGTGCTTGTGTCCTCCCTATCTTTCTATTTCCACTATAGGGGTTGATCTCATCCCTCCTGTGGTGACTCTAAGTGCTTGATTTTGCATCTTGTCCAGCTCTTGTAGTGTGGTTTTTGATGCCGAACACCACGCAGTTGACCTGTACTCCAGGTGTGGTCGTATGCTCTGTTGATAAACTTTGCTAAGTATTTTCCCACTGGCTCCCCATGTGGTTCCACTTAGCTTTCTCAGGATGGCTATTTTCCTTCTGGCTTTTGCTACTGCTTTGTTGATGTGCTTTCTCCATGTCAGCCTGCCATCAAATATTATTCCAAGACGTGTTGGTTCTTTGTCTTCTCTTAGGGGTGTTCCATTTATCTGGATTATCCCTGACTTTTGTTTTGCAGAGAGAGTAAATAAAAATAGAGTGATGCTGCACTTGTCAGTGTTTTTGTTGACACACCATCTATTTACCCATGCAACAAATGTATCTACAGCTCTTTGTAGCAATCTGGTGGCCACTGATGCACGTTCATTTGTGCTCCATAGAACCAGGTCATCGGCGTACATTGCAGCTTTAATTCCATGCGGTAGATTAGCAACATGATCATTGATAAAGATTAGCAGCATCCTCAATTTCTTGAGAGAGGTAGGTTGTCTGATCTTCCGTACAGTAGCACTGCCTAAAGCCAGCCTGCTGTGGCACAAGGATGTTTTTACTTCCAATGTATCACTGCAGTCTGTGATTGTTGATGTGCTCCAGTGTTTTGCAGAGACAGCTGGTGAGACTAATTGGTCTGTAGCTAGATGCATTGGACCTATCTTTCCCTGATTTTAGGAGGGGTATCATGATTGCTTCTCTCCAGGCTTGTGGAACACTGCCTAAGGTCCAGCTGTTATTGAAGATCTGCAACAGCTTTGCTTTAGCCTGTGTTCCTAGGTTTCTGATGATTTCATTGGAGATACCATCAGCTCCTGGTGACTGTCTTATTTTCAGTTTTGATATGGCTAGCTCCAGTTCGCTGATTGCGATAGGTGCCTCCAGAACCTCATGAACTATTTCCTTCTGTCATGTATGTTGCCGCTTCTCTCGAATCTCTTGTAGTTTCTATGGACTAATTTTGATAGTTATCTTGTATGAATGAGTCCGCAAAATGGTCAGCTGCTTGCTTTCTTGTTAAGATGTTCCCGTCTCTATCTAGTGCAATCTTTGAGTTTCTACCTGTGCCCTCATCGTTAAGTTGTTTTATTAGCTTCCACAATTTCCTTGTGTCTCTTTCAAAGTTACGAGACTCCGTTTTCTCCTGCCAGCTTTTCCGTCTAGCCTGCAGCTTGGCCCTTTGAAATGCGGCTTTTGCGTTCTGGAATTTATTGTGGTACTCTTGGCTGGGTGTGGCCTCTGTTTGCTTTCTACACACTTCCACATCATTATGCAACTGTTCCAGTTCACTACTCCAGATGATGGCACAGGGAGAAACTCAAAAATTGCACTACGTAAAGATGGAAACATGTTTACGAGCTCCTCTTGGTACTGTTTATTACGCTGCCTGTAGTATGCATTTCCCAAACTCTTCAACTACTTTATGTCTTTCTCAGCGTTCAGGTTTCTAACCAGTAAGCTGATGCGATGCTTGTACATTGTCCAATTCTGCTTTCTTGTAATTCCACCTTGAGAGGGTGCTGCTTTCATTTGCAAGCTCATTTTCTACAGTTAGAAAGACTGGCCGATGGTCACTGCCACCTAGCTGTTTCCCAACAATTCTTTTAATGTTCCACTCCAGGTCTGGTGAATGAAAAGCCAGGCCAGGTGTAGTTGTTGTGTGCTATGACCTCGAGTAGAAAGTATGTGGGTCGTCGGACGGCTTGTTAATCAAGATTAATCTATTCTCATCCTGCCAGTCTTCCAGTCTCTCTCCTCTCTGGTCCATGTGATCATAGCCCCAGCTCTGCGAGTGGCTGTTGAAATCGCCACACACAATCATTTTTTTTGGTCTTTTAATGGTAGTGTCCAGTGCCTGTGGGCGATCACTTGGACAGTAGTAATTGATCAGATGTAGGTTTGTATTGCCTGTCTTAAGTGTAAGTGTCTGATATTCAGCCCTTTCCATGTAGACTTCGATCTGGGAAGCGGTGATGATATTTTTTCACAAGGGTCAGTATCCCACCTTTTCGTCTGTCCTTTCGGTCAGATCGGTAACACTGGTAGCCTCTGATTTTGAATGCTATATTTTCATTGAGGTGAGATTCTTGCAAGCAACATATACTTACTTTTTCTTGGTCCAAGATGTTTTATAATTCTATTTTTGTAAAAAATTATTTTGCTGACTCCCTCCGCATTCCAGTGCATTATTTTAAGTCTTTGCTTAGTATGGCCAGCCGTTCTATTCTCAGGTCCCTTAGCTCCACAGGACATCTGAGAAGGATCTCCAGTAGTTGGGGTTGGACCCTTTCAAGAGATAGGGCCCGTCACGGCACCTGCCTGGGGGTCCAAAGCAGAGCAAGCACCATAACATTTAGCAGTAGACATATTCCATTTTGCGTAATTGCGTGGCATCCTGATTTCTGTGGTGCGCCTCCTGGCTGGTTGCCTCCTTCTTCAGCACCTTTCCTTTGCTAGAGCAGACTGTGGTCTCACTCGAGTATAGATTTGTATACGCGCGCACACACGTATCTGCGCATGCATGTACCTGCATACACATCTAGAGCATACTGGTTATTTTTCGGCACCAGAAACTCGCCGTCGCCCCTTCTCATGTTAGTTAAAGCAGTTCTGCCACGTAAAGGCCAGGAGTTGGACTTTTGCTGCAGAGGTTATGTATTCACGAGCCATTGGGGTATTTAAGCAAGGTTGGGCACTCACCCCAACACTGCGCCCCGTCTACATACAGCAACATTTGGAACCGCTTCGAGGGATATTTTCGCCTGTTTACCAACTTCCAGGATTCGCAGCCATATGTTAAAATTGGTTCTATGTAACATGCAAGAACTCTTTTTCTGACTTTCAAGGGCTGTGACTAATTGCACAAAACATTCTTCATTTGAGAGAATGCAGTTTTTGCTTGTCCTATCTCTCTCTATCTTTATCTCAGTAATGCATCTTCCACCTGATGGTATCCACGTGCCTAGATATCTGAATTTCTGCACTTGCCCCAAAATAACGTCCTGTACTTTAATTGCACATTTAGGCACAATCTGTTTCTTTAATATCATCATGACTTCTGTCTTTCTATTCAAACTAAGGCCCATTCTTTAACTTTCTACAACCACTGTATCTATCATTTCCTGTAGATCGTTCTGACGGTGGAGAACTTTATGATAAAGAATTGCAGTGATATAAAATTGGCAGAGAGTGCAGTTCAACAGAGCATCCATATATGGAAAGACTGGATCAGAAGAGAGTGATCAGAGTGTCTGGGTGATACTCGAAGCGAGGGGTAAATGTCAGATGGACTCATCAAATTGTTACTGGAATAATCAGTATGTAAACTCTTTTATGGCTTCTGAAAAGGGGGACGAAGCACGTGTGGGAATGTTCTGAGTGCAGTGATGATGATTCTTAAATTCAGAATGGAGCCCATGTTGTAAACACCATAAAACATGGTTTCATACCAATTGTGAGGCTGGGTCGACCACAAAACAATGTTAAAGACCCCATATACTTGCCAAGTGGTATAGTTGGATTATGGTGTAAAGCCCATACTTGTAGACCAGTCGGCACTGGCTGGATGATGTTGTCAGTATGATAAGGTTGTCTCTAACTTCCCAAAATATTTCCTAGCACATATTTTATGAGATTGTGTTGACCCTGAAATCACATGGTCAGACAACAAAAGTCTGCCACTGTACTACTGGCATGGCAGGCCAGTTTCAACTGAACGAATAGCACCGACATTATCAAGCTACCTAACTAACGTATCCCATTAACAAGCTGTGCTATTAATATTGTCATTTCAGTTAATGAGTCTGTAATGTGCTACTGGAATAGCAAATGATTTGGCCTATACAGTAACGTCAAACAAATTAACTAACTACCTCACCAGAGCATTGCATGGTTATTTCACAAATGTGCTAGCTCTTGTGTGATTTGGCAGTCGCCCCAGGCATTTGTTACAGTAGCAATTTATATCTACAACAAGCATACTCTATGTATGTATGTATGTGAGAGAGAGAGAGAGAGAGAGAGAGAGAGAGAGAGAGAGAGAGAGAGAGAGAGAGAGAGAGAGAGAGAGAGAGAGAGAGAGAGAGAGAGAGAGAAATGTACACACACACACACGTACGAGGGTAAGCTAATAAGTAAGTCACAAATTGGTAAAATAAGGGTTAGACTGCGACCAAAGAGAATCTACACAGCTAAACACAAATCTAGCCCCAGGATTAATATTATTAACACTCACTATACTGAAAAGTGCTTTCAGTTTCAACAGCAACTTGAAGACGCTTTCACTGATACACCAGAAAATTGTACAGTAGATGAAAAGTGGGGTCAACTTAAGGAAACTCTTTATAAAACTGCCGTAGGGGTTTACGGCACTGTGGATCATAAGAGGCAGGACTGGTTTGCGGCAAACAGCGAGACTCTGCAGCCCTTGATTGATAAGAAGAAGATAGCTCTTAAGAAACAAGGAAAGACCAACGCGTAACACTCTGAGTGAGCTAAGGCAAGCTAGGAAGGATGTGCAAAAGGCTGCCAGGCAGTGTGCAAATGATTATTGGATCAAGTTATGTGAGTCCATTCAAATCGCAAGTGATAAGGGAAACATCAGAAGCATGTATGAAGGAATAAAGAAAGCCTGTGGTCCAGTGATCAAAAGAAGTGCACCATTGAAAACCTTGACTGGAAAAATCATCACTGATAAGAAACAGCAGATGGACAGATGGGTAGAGCACTATTTGGAGCTTTACTCAAGTGAGACCAAACTAGCGCATGATGCCCTCAACGCCATAGAGGCTCTACCAACTCTTGACCACCTGGACACACTTTCCACCATAACAGAAGTTAAGTGTGCTATAAATGAACTTGCATCTGGCAAGGCTCCAGGTAAGGATGGGATTCCAATAGAGGTTATCAGGAGTGGGCAAGACACACTCACTCTACAGATCCACCAGCTAATAGAGCTATGCCGGTGAAAACGACATGTCCCACAGGATTTCGAAGATTCAAGCATCATAACACTGTAAAGAACAAGGGCGATCGGAGCGCCTACAACAACTATAGGGGTATCTCACTTCTGTGTATTGTTGGAAAAGTATTTGCCAGAATTGTTCTGCACAGACTTCAAGTCCTAGGAGATCAAGTCTACCCCGAATCACAGTGTGGCTTTCGACAGAACCGGTCTACCATTGATATGATATTCTCATTGCGACAAATGCAAGAAAAATGCCGTGAACAGAATCAACCACTGTTTATTGCCTTCATCGACCTCACAAAGGCATTTGATTTGGTCAGTCGTGAGGGTCTGTTCAAGGCACTAAAGAAAATTGGCTGCCCACCAACTCTTCTGTCCATTGTGGAATCGTTCCACACAGGCATGAAGGGTATAATCAAGTTTGATGGTGCAACTTCTGAAGAGTTTGAAATCAAGAGTGGAGTTAAGCAAGGTTGTGTATTAGCTCCCACCCTCTTTGGAATATACTTTTCACTTCTACTGAAATATGCCTTTCGTGATCAGGATGGTGGTATATATACATTCACTCACGCTCAGATGGCGGCCTCTACAATGCTCAGAGATTGAAGGCCAAGACCAAAATTAGGAGAGTACTGATCAGAGAGTTGCTTTTTGCAGATGACGCTGCAGTTACGATCCACTCTGAGGAAGAATTGCAATTTCTACTTCTGCATTCTCCGCTTGTTCTGAATTTGGTTTAACAATTAGCAAAAAGAAGACACAGATTATGTCACAAGGTGCACATGGGGTACCATCAATCTTTATTGACGACGCCGAACTAGAGATGATAGACCATTTTACATATCTAGGATCAGCGGTAAATAGCAAATTATCCCTAGATCAGAAAATCAACATCCGGATTGGTAAGGCAGCAACAACAATGAACAGGTTAAGAAAAAGAGTCTGGGAGAACAGGAAGCTTACTGCCAAAACAAAAGTCCTTGTCTATCAAGCCTGTGTCCTTAGTACTCTTCTTTATGGCAGTGAAACCTGGACAACTTACTCACACCAAGAGAAACGTTTAAACAGCTTTCATATGCGGTGTCTGCGAAGAATTCTTGGTATTAACTGATTGCCTGCCAGAGACCGTTTGATAGACCCCGTAACCCAAATTTGACACCCGCGATCCACTCTGTAGGTTTGTTATGTATAGTGGTTTAAACTGAACCATTTCTCCATTCCAGTCCACCATTTTTAGTGTCCCATTGAATTAAACTTCAGAACGAAAAGATTTACCTTCCTTCCGTGTGCAAAAACACGCATGGCAAACAAGATTACACATGAAAACATGATTCGAAATTGATTTTTGTGATTCGAATTTTTGTGACAATACCTTCTGGTGAAAGACCTCATATATTTAAACATTTTTTTTTTTTTTTTTCATTTCTGAAATTCAAAAACATTTCAAAAATATTTGTTTTCATTTCCTGCCATTCCACAGAACTGTGTGACTTACTTATTGACTCGCCCTCGTAGATTTTTCTACCCAACTATGCACTGCTTTACGGGACAAAAATTTGTCAGCATGAACAGGAAACCCACTTTGGCGGGAGACATTTTGCGAATGACGCCGAAGTTATGAAGTGAAAACGTGGTTTAGAAAACAGAGCACGCAGTTCTATGCAGTCGGTTTGGGAGGACTGTTAAAATGATGGGATAAGTGCATCAATGTTGGTGGAAATTATGTTGAGAAATAAAGGGGCAATGTATGTATAAAACTAAACTGGTTTCAAGTTGTTATCATCTTTAGTTATTTTTCTACAGCCATTTGTGACTTACTTATTAACTTACCCTCGTTTGTGTGTGTGTGTGTGTGTGTGTATATAATCTTCATCAATGATCTTGTTGCTAATCTACCGCATGGAATTAAAGCGGCAATGTACGCCGATGACCTGGTTCTATGGAGCACAGATGAACATGCACCAGTGGCCACCAGATCGCTACAAAGAGCTATAGATAAATTTGTTGCATGGGCAAATAGATCGTGTGTCAGCATAAACACTGACAAGTGCAGCATCACTCTATTTACCCTCTCTCCAAAACAAAAAGCAGGGATCATCCAGATAAATGAAACGCCCCTAAGAGAAGATAAAGAACCAACATGCCTTGGTGTAACATTTGATGACAGGCTGACATGCTGAAAACACACCAAAAAATCTGTAGCAAAAGCCAGAAGGAAAACAGCCATCCTGAGAAAACTAAGTGGAACCACATGGGGAGCCAGTGGTAAAATACTTAGCAAAGTTTATCAATAGAGCATACGACCACACCTGGAATGCGGGTCAACTGCGTGGTGTTCAGCATCAAAAACCACACTACAAGAGCTGGACAAGGTGCAAAATCAAGCTCTTAGAGTCATCACAGAAGGGATGAGATCAACCCCTATAGTAGCAATGGAGAAAATGGGGAGGACACAAGCACTGAGAGAACGCAGAGATAACAAAAACACTAATACAAACAGACAGGTTCCTCAGACTATCGCTACAAATCCAGACAAAAGTGAGAGGAATATTTGGCAAGGAAAAACAGAACAGTGTGCAGCGCAGAACAGCCACTCTTAGCTTCCTTGATGACGAATACCCACAGGATCTCTGGATCCAAGTCTACACAGATGGGTCAGCGCAAAATGCTGTTCGAAATGGAGGAGCGGGAGTGTATATAGAATACCCAAATAATACTAGGGACACGGCCAGAGTTCCAACAGGAAAGTACTGCCATAACTATGATGCTTCTTCTTCTTTTTATTCGCTCGCTTAATCTCGAGCGTGGTCCTTACACACTGTTTAAAGTAGTAAAGGAACTATGATGCTGAAATTGAGGCAATCAAGACAGCAATAGAGAAATTACAAAATACCAGCCATGGTAGACAACCTGTGGTGATATTGACAGATGCAAAATCAGTAATAGAGGCACTCCTTTCTGGGAAATTACCAGTTCTAAGGACACTACTTTCTGAACTTAGCAGTCAGCATAAGGTCACCATACAGTGGATACTATCCCACTGTGGAGTCCCCGGAAACGACAGAGCTGATCGATTGGCTAAGGAAGGAGCAAAAGAGAACAACCTGATGTGCCCATTACATACCACCAAAAGAAAAGAATGATCAAATCAGTCAGAAGGCCACCAAACCTTACTCAAGACGACTACCACGTTATGGACAGACCAGAACAGGTCATCATTCTGCGCCTCAGAACAGGACACCATAGATTACGCAACCACATGTATACAAAATTCAAGATTGGTGACTCAGCCGTGTGCACATGTGGTTTGGCGTCGCAGACAGCAGAGTACATACTCCAGGACTGCCCAAACTACAACATATCCAGGCGAACCTTCTGGCCTAGAGAGACAACAGTGGAAGATAAACTCTATGGACCGCTGAGTGAACTAAAAAAGACTTAGATTCATACAAGAGACAACATTGCAGTTATAGACATATTTCAAGCTAACGAAAGAAGAAGAAGATACAAGAGACAACATTGCAGTTATAGACATATTTCAAGCGAACGAAAGAAGAAGGAAATGTGTGGATTAGCGGCGTCATTCACGTGAATAAAATATTCTGCATGCTTTTCCCTTCATTTTGCTGTTTATCTGACTAAAATCTGTTGACTAACAACTTATATATGATATTTTTACTAACATAACTCAAAATTTTACTGAACCTCAAAATTCTTCTTGCCCGTTCAGGGCTACAAAACAGACAAATGTCTGCCCGGTAAAGGGTTAATGGATGTTGTCTTCATGCCTCCAGATATGATTTGCATTCCTTGATTCTGAACTTGATTTATTATGTCAAAGTTTGACTTAGATGCCATTGCTGAAGAAATTTTTCATCTGGTCCTCATATTGCATCAGCAAGTTTTATCATGATTACCATTGTTTTCCTTGCTCTTGTTTTGGTTTATTCAACATGTAAGGCGACAATCCATGGTGACACTTTGTAGTTTGGATTTTCATTCTGATGGAGTATTTTCCATTCAACACTAGCTTAGAGTTGCTGTGAAGTTGGAACTGTGACTAACTAACTAGCTTAGAGTGTAGTGTTTTATTTGAGAGGGTGAACTCCACGCATGTAGTTCCCCCCCCCCCCCATTAGTCTTCACTAGCGAAGGTTTGGACAATTCCTCATAACACTGGATTGGCTTACTGTTTGCTGTACTAATATATTCTTTAGAAGTCAAGGTGGCTAGTTCATTGGCAAAGGAGTAGGCATGCACTCGAATAAAAACTGCTTTCTACTATCATTTATATATGATCTGACTAATGTTGGTGACAAAACTCCCCCTTGGGAGGATTCTTTGCACCAACACCCAGGGTAATAAAATCACCTACATAGATGGGACTGTTGTGTGGCAAATGAGGAGCTTATGTGCTTTCATGGCCCAGGTTGGAGGGAGAACTGTCACGGACGACAGTCAAATTTTTGTTGACTACGAGTAATTTAACCATGAAGATCATGGCAGTAACGTTAGCAATGCATGGCTGGAGACACAGACTTCCACTATGCTTTCTCAACGACTCCATGAGTATTCTAAGGAAGATCGAGTTGGGTCGGTCCAGAAGGTAATGGCTTGCATCTCTGAGGAAGTCAAGACTGACTAATATTTGTTTCATTTTGTGGATATATGAGGAAATGGAAGAGCAGATAAGCTTGCAGCTGCGGCTGCTGTGGGGAACAGATGAGCAATGAACCAGGGTGACATCCTGAATGCCCTCAGGGATGGATGTGATTCTGCAACTTTCATCAACTGCAAGACCATCAAGCTAAGTGGGTCAAGCAAGACTAGAGCACCTTGTGGGAAGCCAAGGAAGAATAGTTAACCAACACAGAACTGGTGTCATCAGCCACTATGCTGAGGGTGATACTGAGGAGAGAATCTGAGTGCCTTAGACTAATAGTTCAATGTACAATGAGGGTGATCTGCTGACTACCTTGTTCAAACACCATCTTCTTGTTGTTTGTCCTTCTATTTTTAATCAGGCAGTTCTGTTCTCAAGGTAGTGGCTGATCCAACTGTATATTTTCCAATTCACTTGCATTTTATAAAAATTTTCTTTCAGCCCCTCCTTCCACTTTAATCAAGTGTCACTCAATAGTATGACCTGTTCCACATGAGAGACCCTGCTGTGTGTATATATAATGCAAAATGCAAGCCTTTCTATCACTTCAAGATTTATCTCTTCATATGTAGTTTTCAGTTTGAACTTTTTTCTTCTCTGTCTTCAAATTGTATAAATCACCTCTACCGTGTGTCCACCGTGACGAGATAGAGGGGCTTGTGTATTCTAATGACCCCAAGAGCTATGCTGACAGTAGCACAGATACTGGTAGGGTCACCCATGTCGGACAGGTCAAGGGAGAGGAACTAGACTAACAGACACACAAAACTGCTGCCTTGTAGGTAGACTGGGGACAGTCAAAGGCTAGGGAAGGCACCCCAAAAAATGCTTGTCGAAATCGGATGTACTGAGCCCCAGGCTTGACAAAGCAGTGCAACGTAACTTAATCAATAGATGATGCCAGTTTAAAATTAATCAGTATGGTGCTAATCCCATGAAGTCCCATCAGGCGGTGATAGTGCCGGGCCCACTGCCTCAAGGGGGTCCACCCATGACTACTGGTGGTCACCTTCCCCTGTGCTGTGCAGTCAAGGCACAGAGGAGTAGGTTAAGAGCTATTTACCAAACACCCCGGCCACTCAACATACTACAGTGGAATGCTGAAGGAGTTTCTAACAAGAAAGTCCCCTTAACGCATCGTCTTCATAAAGATAGAATAGATGTGGCATGCATTCAAGAGACACCTCAACGCCAATCTCAGATTCTCAGTCAGAAGATATCAGGCAACACGTTTCAACTGTGAAGGATACAAAGAAGGAGTTCTAATACTTACACGAAACACAATACCTTGTAGTGAAGTATCTGTGACTTCTGACAACCAAACGGAAATTATAGGTGTTGATATAATGATAAAGGACGTGAAAATAAGAATTTACAACCTATATAGCCCAGCCGATAAGGACCTTACACTTTCAAAGATCGCGATGTGCTTGACCAATTAGCAGGTAGTGACCACAGACCAAACAAGCTTGTAATGAATAAGGAGTATGTTCCACAGGAGCAAAAGCCTTTGCCTCGTTGGAATTACAAACGAGCGGATTGGGACAGATTTGCCATACTAACAGACAAATATTGTGAAAACATAAATACACAGCATGGCAACATGAAACAAATGGTGGAAAGTCTAAACAAAGCAATAATACAGGTGGCTACTGAGTCCATTCCAAGAGGAGCGAGGAAAAATTACAAACCATACTGGACTGAAGAACTACAAATTTTGGAGGACAAAGTTGAGGATGCCAGGAATACAGCAGAGAGAGAACAAACAACTGAAGCTAACATCTCTCTCAAAGCCATCTCAGAAAAATATAAAAGAACAGTAAATCAAACAACAAGAGATTGTTGGAAGGAAAAAAAGACAGAAAAACCTGAACTTTGACAGGGATGGAAACAAACTATGGAAACTAGTAAAAGCCATGAACGATGAAGGACCCAGAAACAAACAAATAACAATTAAACAAGGAAATGCCTTGCTTACAGGAAAAAAGGCAGCAAATGCACTAATGGAACACTATGCTAGTGCAAACCACATTGATATTACAACCGAACAGAAGAAAGCAATTAAAGATAAACAGATAGATCATAATAATACAGAGACAGCAGCAGAATACATGATGGCAAATCTGACAATGGAAAAAATGGAACAGGCAATCCATCCATCCATCCATCATGTGCCATGCCGGTAAGCAGGGGCGGTCATGTTCTGCCATCTCACTCGATCACCAGAGTCGTGGATCAGCTCTGTGTTTCTGTCTCGACCATGCCACAATGCCAAGCCATCCAAGTACTTGCTTCTAGGTCTTCCCCTTGGTCTGTTCCCCTCGATCTTACCAGTTGTCACCAAGTTCTCCAAATCATTTCTTCTCATAACATGCCCACAAAATTGTGACTGTCTACGTCTAATGTCTCTAATCAATTTATGATCTTCATTTGTTTCTTGAAGGACACTTGTTCATTGGTCTTTCTGATGTCCATGGTATTCTTTGCATTTTCCTCAGAAACCACATTTCTACAGCCATCAGATGTTTTTCAGCCTGACTGCTCATTGTCCATGCTTCACGTCCATATAAAATTACAGGTTCTATGTAGCATCTCAACTCTTTTTCTCGTTTCAATTGGATTCTTTTTATTGGTCAGTATGTTTTTCATCTTGCTAAAGGCTACTTTTGCCATCGCGATTCTCGTTCTAATCTCTTCAAGGCATCTCCCATCAGATGTTATTACTGCTCCGAGATAATTGTACCTATTCACTTGTTGAAGAATATTCCCATTTACCTTATTTCGTTCTTCCTAGTGACGACCATAATCTGTGTCTTTTTACAATTTAATTCTAACCCTAGTTGTTCAGTGTGTAACAACCGCATCTACTAAACTTTGCAGGTCCTGTTCATTGTCTGCAATCAAGACTGTATCATCTGCATATCTAATGTTATTGATGCATCGTTCCCCCAATGTTGATTCCTTCCATATCTTCAATATTTCTGAAAATACTTTCACTGTACAGGGAAAACAGATCTGGAGACATTACACATCCCTGTCTCACACCTCTCTTAATAGTTTGATATTGGCTTACTTCATTATCAACTCTTATGGCAGCTTGTTGTTTCCAATATATGTTTTTTACAAGTCTAAGGTCTTTTCCATCAAATGAATACAGGTAATGAATACCCTAAAAATGAAATCACCAGGAAAGGATGGAATCACAAATGAAATGCTAATAGGACTAGGCACTAAAGCAAAAAAGAAACTACTAGCAGTCCTAAATTACTGCTGGAAGAGAGGAATAGTCCCACAGGCATGGAAGGAAGCTATACTAATACCAGTCCCAAAGAAAGGAAAAGACCTGGAAGAACCAAATGGCTATCGACCTATCAGTCTACTTAGCTGTGTAAGAAAATTAATGGAAAGCAATATCAATGGCAGGCTAACACGGCATCTGGAAGAAAACCAACTCTTAACACCACATCAAGCAGGATTCAGAAATTACAGATCCACTGAAGATCAAATAACCTATATAGCTCAGGTAATAGAGGATGCATTCCAAGAGAAAAAGCACACACAAGCAGTCTTGTTAAATTTAGAAAAAGCATTTGATAAAGTACGGAATGAAGGACTGAAAGTAAAACTGCAAAAAATGCATGTTTGTGGGAAAATG
Organism: Cepaea hortensis; assembly: GCA_963921405.1. NCBI lineage: Eukaryota > Metazoa > Mollusca > Gastropoda > Stylommatophora > Helicidae > Cepaea > Cepaea hortensis. Next base: position 26,973,073 of record OY992892.1, on the reverse strand, counting down.
TACAAATGGATCAGCCATTACCTTGAGAACAGAACTGCCAGGACAAAAGTACAAGGACAAACCAGCAAAAAGATGCTGTTGGAGCAAGATGTCACCCAAGGAGGAGTTCTTTCACCAACATTATTCCTAGCATATATAAATGGAAAATTTTCCAGCCAGAGTACACACATCCTCCTTTGCAGATGACCTAGCTATATGGATATACGAAGAATATACTAGTACAGCTAACAGCAGAATAAAGCAAACCCTATTACGCTAGAGGACTGGTCAAAATCATGGCTACTGAAGATAAGTAAGGAGAAAACAACATGCACAATGTTCTCCCTCTCAAATAAAACTCAGCACCCTAAGCTGATAGAAAATATTGAGCCATGAAGAAAATCCAAACTAGGAGTTACCTTTGATCGTCGCCTGACATGGAAAACACAAGTTGAGAAAAATCGAACAAGAGCAAGGCAAAGAATGGGAATCATGAAAAAAGCATGCTGGTACAACGTGGGGAGCAGATGAGAAAGTTCTCAAGAAGTTATACACTGGAGGGGTGAGACCAGTACTGGAATATGGCATCACAGCTTGGGCAACAGCAGCTAAGTCAAACTTTAACAAAATAAGTAGAGTCCAAAATCAAGGAATGTGGATCATAACTGGAAGCCTGAAAACAACGCCTATTAACGAACTAGAAAAGATCACTTGCTTACAACCAATGCAGGATAGAAGAGATAGGAAAGCCCAACAAGCAGAAAAATTTCGAAGATTGACAGACCACTCCAAGCATAAAAGGTTTAATGGTTTTGGAAAGGGAAGACTTTGTAGCAGCTTTGTAGAAACCACAAAACGAAAGATCAAGGCAGATCCTATACTTAACATATCAACGTTCAAACCCATTTACAATGCACACAAGTTCTCAGCTTGAAGACAGCAGCAACTGCCTGAGATGATAGAAAACATTCCTGGTATTGAGGAAAAAAAACCACTCAGAATGAAACAGAAAGAAGAAAAATAGACCTAAACTACATAAAAGAACATTACTCAAGTTGCAATTGGACCCTTGCATATACAGGCGGATCAGCCAAAAATTCAACAGAAAATGGAGGAGGAGGAATTCTCCTAAATTTAAAAAATGGAGTGAAAAAAACGCAGTCAGTGGCAACTGGAAAATTTTCAAGTAACTTCAAAGCAGAGGTAAGAGGCTTTGAAAACTGCAGTAGAAATGCTCTTTATGGAGGAAAATAAAGAGAAGCAAATAGCTATCTCCACAGGTGCAAAGTCAGCTGTCTCAATACTGAAGAGCAAAAACAGTACAGAACTAGCAGACTTAAAGAGCAGCACTCCATGGACTATGCCAGAAATACAAAAATAGTAATACAGTGGATCCCATCACATTGCAGTATACCTGGAAATGAAGACTAGCAAAAGAGGGCGGACGACTACCACAGCCTGACATAAACATAACCTATAATGAGGCAAAAAGGTTTATAAAAAGCACTTATAGAACCAAATGGGAATCAGAGCATCCAGGCCACCAGAAAGATGATGCATATTACAAACTCGACCGAAGTGAACAAGTGGCAATCTTCAGACTCCGCACAGGACATAACAGGCTGAAATACCACTTGTTCAATAAACTAAAGATAGGAGATACTGATGAATGTAATTGTGGAACTGGTAAAATGACAGCTAAACATTTGCTGCAGGAGTGCCCTATATATGCAGAACAGAGAAAGATATTTTGGCCCACACCTGCTTCAATTGAGGACAAGCCCTATGGAGATATCAAAAAGCTCAAGTTGACTGCAGCTTACTTTAACTACATTCAGGTTGACATCTAAAGGTGCATGAAGAAGTACTTAGACTGCCACACTTCATACCACAAGTATGTTGGTAGCAAAAGCGTCCCAGAGGCATGAAATGGAATATTGCTTGGCTAGCAAATCCATTACATGGAAAGTCCGAATCAAAAGCTCATTGTGTGGGCATCATCAAAGATGGAAAAAGCGTCCCAGTGGTACGAAATGGAATATTGCTTGGATAGCAAATCCATTAAGTGCAAAGTCTGAATCAAAAGCTAACTGTGTGGATGTCATCTGCAGACTGCATTCTTCTGGTTTCCGGAGGAACAGCCAGTGGTGACTGGAAGGCTCAATATACGTAAGTGAGGCTAAGCAGCCATGTGCATGATGTGACGATTCCTTGGGTGAACCCAGTACCAGAGTGCTTTGTGTCTGCTCTGCAATTATGGAAGCCTCCTTGGATGGCGGGGAATGCCCATAGTCTGCCCCTGCCTTCCCTTGAGGGCTGACCAGGATGTCTTTGGCCGTTCTAAATGGGCCAGCTGGCATGGGGCATGGGGGATGACACCACAACAGTGAGTAAAACGTCCTAAGAAACCCCCGGGAAGGTTAACCTAGTCAACAAATGCCTGCAGAAGTCGGATGTGTCGGCCTAACGGCGCAAGAACACTGCTCTGCTGTAAACAGGCAACGAAGAAATCCGAAAAAAGTCTCGGGATGAACGTATGAACGCAGCAGAAGAAGAAACTGTATAAATGAGTGAGAACTACACCACTTCAGTGCCCAATGACCCAGATCTGATTTTACCACTGCTGCCTGCATCATCTGCATGTATACTTATATAAGTTATAATCATATGATTTACTGTTACCATTGTATACTTCAGTTTATGCCACATATTTATCTAGTAACTAGGAAATATTAAGTATAGTGTATAGTGTATAGGAACTGGGTGAGCTGGCTAAACTCTCAGTCCTTGATTTAAACGGTAGACATGATTCTTATGGTGACTAACTATATAATTAATAACTATGTGTGCAGTCAACGCTACTCACTCCCACTATCATGCTGCCAGTGTTCACATGCAGTAAATGTGTGACTAATAAATAGTTTAGTTATAGGATGGATGACGTATTTAGCAACAGATGGAACCTGTCACGCACAAGCAACTCACTAGGCCACATCCAACCCTGTGGCTACTGCTTTTACTATACAAAAAATAGGCGCATGGTTGTAAGATTAGTCTAAAGTCTAATCATTTTCTACATGAAAATACCTAAATAAATTAAAATGAAGCCTTGAAGCAACGCTTACTTACCTGCAGATGGATTGGGACCTTTTTCACCGGTGTTCGACTCATCTCTCTTGATTCTGATAGTGGTAGCCTTATTTTAAATGTGTGGGCTAACTTGAGTTACTGATATAATAATTAAAAGCAGTGCAACCAACGATTTCAGAAGTCCAGCTCCACAGTTGTGATGCAAATTGTTTTTAAAAAAAAAATAATAATAATAATAAATAATGGACGCGCAGTTCAGTAAATTTTATTTACACGAAAGTTCCTCTAGCAAATAGAAGACATGACTCAGTGTGTGTATATGCAGAAACTGAACTCCGTGATCCTAAAAGCTCAAGTCTCAAGCGTCACATGCAATTTTTAAAAAAAAAAGACCGGCAAAAAAGAATATCGGGTGGTTAACACAGTTCCTACGACCACCAGGCCGAGTTCTGCTTATGAAAATGAAATCCAAATCGATGAAATGTCCGCCAAAGCTTTGGGTGGAATATTTTATCTCTGATGAGTGGGCACGGCGCACACTCTCTCTTCTTTCTTAGTCTCTTCTGGGCGACGATCTTGTACTCCAATTTTTGGCACAAACTATTTACCCTCGAATTTTGACACTATACATTATATTTATATTACAAACACCACGCCTTTTCAAATAATACATAGTTTAATCCACATAATAAGAAATGATGTTTTAAACGCACCAGGAAAGATAAACGATGAAAATGCTAAACATACTTTCATGAAGAGTTATATCGGCAGAGTAATACACATACGGGCATTTAAAACCAAAAAAACATCCAGCCAGAATACTTTTTTTTTTTTTTTGGAAATTGAGGACTGCACAGAATGCTATATGCACAGAAAATAGTGAAAGGGTCCCTCAACCTGCCACTCGGCGTGTTCTTTTGCTGTAGTACGCTCGTCAAAAGTAGACTAGCCAGCCTACCCCTTCCCTCGCCTCAAGCCACGCGAAAGGGCCACGGAACTAGCATAAAACGCCTGTGTAAAAGACTAGGAAGAACGAAAGGGTGAGCGAGAGCTTAAAGAGAGAATATTTTAATTTGAATAATGTATGGGATTGGCTCAAGCCAGTTATAAACCAAATAGTTAGTATCAACCATTTGTTGAATGTCATCATATATTGTTTCCGATGTCAGTATCTCTATGCAACAAAGTCTACCATAAATGTTAATATTTGATATTTAGATGTTTTACTTTTGAATGCAATTATAAATTATTATGATTAGTATGTTTATGATTATTATATTATTAAGAATGATCAATTTCGATTTTTCTTGCGTAGTCCCTTAGAAATAGGAGTTGGGTAGGGGGGGGGGGGGGGGGGGTTCTGAATCATGTGTGTCTGAACGCTTTACTCACTTGTTTCATTACAACACGTTTTGGTAAATTGCATCCGGGATGCGAGGTATGGCGGAACGATGTGGGAGGAGACAGAATAAATTATGTTGTGAACATTTTAAGCAGTGGAAGCGCATGCTCCAGACGGTGGCGTTGTTCGACACATACATTAAAATTTACATATATTATTATTATAAGGCTTTCCTAATAGCATTAAACACAACGACACGATTTTACACGTAATTGCACTGTTTGCACGTCTGGCACATATTCACAATATATCAAGTAAACTGGCAACATTAAATATAATTGACATTGTATCCCGCACACACTTCATACCAAGCCTCCTTTCCTTCTGCTTCTTGCACTTCCCCTTCTACTCCTGCTGCCCTTTACTCGGTATCGGAGCACAGGCCCTACAAAACCGACACTTGCCTGTAGCTCTCTCTCTCTCTCTCTCTCTCTCTCTCTCTCTCTCTCTCTCTCTCTCTCTCTCTCTCTCTCTCTCTCTCTCTCTTTCTCCGCAATGTGGGTTCCAGTAAAATGACTCCCCAGTATTACGCTATTATCAGGCTTTCTCAATGTGTGTTCTATGATAGTTCTATCGAGCGACAACATCGTTTCCTAACTGTTTGGTCGCTGGAATCTGCCCAATTCTCTCCCCAAGCCCCTCATTAGTGATTCTGTCACCCCACCGTAGTCCTATTCTGAGCATACACCAGTTCATGCATGTCTGTTGTTTATTAGTAATTGTTTTAGTCGTTTTTCAAGCTTCTAATCAATACAGCAGTAGATTATACTTTTCGCACTCTTGTGTCCTCCGTTCTCACCCCTCCCTTTTGTGTACTTTCACCACATATCCTCTCCAATCTGCTGGAATTCCCATGCTTGATTTATTATTATCATCTTTATCTTAGACTGCTAAATAATGTGTGCAGCAGATCAGTTACTTGCCAAGAAACAATAGCAACCATGAAAGAAAACATAATAAGAAAGGGATCTGGTGGCGAGACCCCCAGGCCAGGCAGATCAGATAACACTGGGGAAGAGTGTGACACAGGGACCAGTACTAGTAATCGTGATGACGGAGTTAATCCTGACTGTGTTACCAAGGAAATCCCCTTTGTCAGACTAAGAAACAGAGTGAGAATAGCAACGTGGAATGTGAGAAGTCTGTATGAGGGAAAGCTTAAAGTAGTGTGTGATGAGATTGAGAGGTTAAACATTCAAATTTTAGGAATTAGTGAACATCGCTGGAGCGGCAAGGGACATTTTACAACTGAAAATGGAAGTATTTTCATTTATTCTGGTAGAGACGCCGGAGGCCAGAGTGGAGTGGCATTTTGTTTAGATAAGACAACTGCAAAATCTTTAATGGGATATAATCCAGTTAGTGATAGAATCCTCACTATTAGACTTAAAGGCCGTCCCAAAAATACAACTCTCATACAGATATATGCACCTACTTCAACAGCAGAGGAGGAAGAAATTGAAGATTTTTACAACACACTACAAGACACATTAAATAAAATTGGTCATAATGATATAACAATAATAATGGAAGATTTTAATGCAAAAGTTGGTGCAGGAAGAGCTGAAAATGACAGACACGTTTTAGGAAAATTTGGATTAGGAAATAGAAATGATGCAGGTGACAAATTAATTGAATTTTGCACAGAAAATGAGTTAACGATAGCCAACACGCTTTTTAAACAACATCCAAGAAGACTCTTCACATGGAAGTCTCCAGACAATATTACCAAAAATCAGATAGATTATATTTTAATACAAAGAAGATGGAGATCAAGCATAACATCTGCAAAAACCCTACGTAGTGCAGTCTGTGATACAGATCATCAGTTATTAGAAGCAGATCTGAAATTAAAACTCAAAAAGCTTATCCGAGGACCAAGGCCACTTCGTTTTGATCTCACAAAAATACCGGATGCATATACTGTAGAAGTTAGGAATCGCTTTGGGGTCTTGATGTCTGTACAAGAAGAAATGACACCTGATGAACTGGCAGTACAAGCTAGAGATATCTTGATAACTGCAGCCAAAGATTTAATTCCGACCAAGAAAAAGCAACTTAAGCCATGGATTACATCAGATACGTTAGAATTAATAAACCAACGAAGGGAATGGAAACAGAAAGGAGGTGAATCCGATAACAGCAGGATGAAGTATAAATCTTTAACTCGAGAAATAAGAAAGAACACAAGAAAGGACAAACATCAATATATACAAGATTGCTGTACCAGAATCATAAGACTGGAAGAGATTATGAAATGTTCAAAGAAATGAAGTTATTGACAAGAAATGTTCAACCTCAATTGAATGTTATCTGTGACAAGATGGGAAATACCTTAACAGAATCTAGACAAATTCTAGAAAGATGGCAGGAGTACTGCAGTGGAATGTATGATATGAGTGACAGTGAGGATATGAATGAGATACATGAACCAATGGCAGCAGAGACAGAACCTGAACCCTCATTAGATGAAATTGCTTGGGCTATAAAGAACCTGAAGAATGGTAAATCACCTGGATGTGATGAGATACCAGCTGAACTAATTAAAGCGGGAGGGGAAGAAAGCATACACATATATCATGCATTATGTACACAGATTTGGAAATATTATATATGGCCAAAAGATTGGAAGAGAACTATCTTCATTCCAATACCAAAAAAGGGCAACCTGAAATTATGCACCAACTATAGAACTGTTGCCCTGATCAGTCATGCAAGTAAAATTCTACTAAAAGTCATAATGGGAAGACTTCGTAAGAAAATGGAAGAAGAGATTAACGTAGTTCAAGCTGGATTTAGACAAGGAAGAGGAACAAGAGATCACATATTCAACATGCGTTTAATAATAGAGAAGTACAGAGAATTTAATGTAAACCTATTCTCATGTTTTGTGGATTATTCAAAAGCATTTGACTGTGTACAACATCAGAAACTTTGGGAAATCATGAGGAATATGGGCTTTCCATCACATGTAGTACAACTCATAAAAATGCTCTATCTGGACCAACAAGCTGCAGTTAGAATAGATGGCGAGGCATCAGATTGGTTTGACATCAAGCAAGGAGTCCGCCAGGGCTGCGTGCTGTCACCCTATTTGTTTAACCTGTACGCCGAAAATATAATGAGAAATGTAAGAGATGACATAAACAGGGAGCTATATGATGCCCTAAATATTGGCGGTCATGACATACCGGAGATTCGATATGCTGATGATACAGTATTACTATCCACAACACAGAATGGCATAGAAAACCTAATAGCTTCAACCCAATTGAATAGTGAAAATCACAACTTATATCTTAACATAGCAAAAACAAAGATAATGCATACAGATAAAACTACTATGGAGAAAGAAATATACATTAATGGGGAAAAATTGGCGGTAGTGGAAAATTTTGAATATCTTGGTTCATTGATTACCAACAACGGTGACACAATGAAAGAAATTAAACGGCGACTATCAATTGCTCTTCAAAGACTAAAACAGCTGAATAAATTATGGAGTGGGACAGATAGAACTACAAAAATTAGATTTTTAAGAGCATGCATCTTTCCCATTGCAACATACGCTTGTGAGACATGGACACTTACTAAACAAGCTGAACAGCGCATAAACGCCTTTGAATATAAATGTTATAGACGAGTTCAAGAATATCTTGGGTAAAGAAAAGAACAAATGCATCCATACTTCAAGAGTTGAATATTGAAGAAGGTTGGCTATTAAAGACGATAAAACAAAGAAAATTGAAATATTTTGGTCTCTTGAAACGTCACGAAAGTTTGGAGAGAACAATAATGGAGGGGTATATGCCTGGGAAGAGAGGAAGAGGACGGCCAAAGAGAAGATGGGTGCAGGATGTGGCGGATGATCTCCAGATGTGTGTATCAGACGCGGGACATCTTGCTTATGATCGAGAGGTTTTCCGGAAGGTTGTTATGGGAGCTAGGTTCTGCAAAGGACATGCTACTGAATGAATGAGCAGTTCAATTGAGATGTCTTAGTTAGTTCATTACAGGGTGTCGTAATCAATCCAGACATTTTTTTTTTTTTGGCTATTTGTGATTTGCTTGTACATTTTACTTCCAGTAGTTTGCTATTACTTTCTGAACAATCGAAGCTCTTACCATTGTGAAAATTAATGCAAAGCGATTTGCTCTCAAATCGCCTGGGGCTAACTTTTGAATCCACTATGTCGGGATTGTGAAAATACATTTAAACAAATAAAAATGTCTTAAAAGTCGAGAGGATCGACTTCATTGCCACGGGTTTTATCCCATATGGCTCGGTCTCTTTCCGCAGGGCAACCTTCAGAAAGCATCACGCAAAGCACGAACTCCGTAGCTCCGGCGACAACCCCCAGGAATATCCAAGAAAATTGCACTCGTGAACCATAAGACGTAGCTTGGAATGGAACCCACAACCTTCGGAGCGCGAGGCAGACGGCTTGAACAGTTCGCCACGGAGACTCCCGAAACTGCATTAATTATCCATAAGCCTTGAGGTGTCTACATTGGTTTTAAATAACCTCTGCTGAGATACCATCTCAACCAGCAGCCCTCCCATTCTTCAGAAGCGTGATAGCTTTTCTAATTTCTTCTTTAGATGGTAAATACATACCCAATTAGATTGACAAGATAATACACAAAGATGACGGGAACCCGGCTAAGCCGACACACCACAAACCTCCTACGTCATCGATTGGACGGCACATTTTGGAAACCGGCCACATGATTGATAGAGACAATGCGTAGTCGCTTGTTAAAGATCGCATAAACCATCATGATTAATCTGCAGAGGCCAGTTTTGTACAAACAGAAATACATGATAGTCAGCTTAAAATTACCGTGGTAGACAATTTAAATTATTGTGCGAATATGTGTATATTTCAGCTTAGTTTAGTTTAGTCTATGGATCAACATCATGGCACACGGGTGTAACCCATAAGTGCTCCGTTCTCCTAACTCAAACCTGAGTCTGGAGAAAATCACTCAGTGCACGAACTCCGTAGCACCGACGAGGATCCTGAAATACATTGGGTATTGGGATTAAAAATCTCGACATTTTGCCCGGGCAGCGCCGTTAGGCTACTCTTTGTTGATTTCCAACTGCCAAAGGATTTTTTTTTACGTGCGCAACAATACATACGGGCGTCCGATCTCACTACCCAGAGACCAGGGGAAATTTTATTACTAAAGTCTACGTGAGAAGACTCCCGGTCCTCACCGGGGCATGAACCCGGGACCTCCAGCACTCGAGGTAGACACCATACCTCAAGACCACGCAGCCCCCTTTGATTTATCTGGTTACTTTACTTTATGTACTGTGATTTCTGCAGTATGTACCTGACGAGATGCCGCGAAATATGACGGGCAATAGATCGTGCATATCTATTGTTTGTGTCTTCGTTATTCAAATTCACTATTGGAAAACATTGTTTTGATTCCCATTATTATTTCTGATCACTCCACTTGATTGATTATATGTTCCTACTCTTCTCCTTTTTGTGTTGTAAAGATCTACGATGTTTCCTTTCCCTCCTGCTACATCTGTCTCACTTGCTAGGACATCTAATTATTGTCATTGATCCGTCCTTATCTTTCCTTCTTGATTAGCTTCTGTGTATTTTTCATGATTAACTTTAGTAGCTCTCATTTTGCTTTCATTTGTAAATCTGTTTTATTTTTTTTTCTTCTTCTTCTTTATTCCAGTCACATCAATGTTTTATGTTTTCGTTCACTTTTCCAAGGACTTAAGTGCACCCACATAATAATGTCTAAGATTATGACCATATATTGTTCCTAAATTGCTTGATTAATTATGGCATCCTGCATTGTATTTATTTTCATATATTTAAGATGAAATGGATCTCTTGAGTTTCAACTTCATTTTACTTTAATTATAAGCAGATGTTGATCTGAATTTACATATGCTTTCTGAAACACTTTTATATCATGTAAAGACGATCTAAAGTTTTTGTTGTAAAGATATGAATACTTTTATTTATTTGTTTAATGTGGACTGGTGATACCCACGCTGCGCTGTTATAGATCACACCGTGTGGCTTTGGTGATCATGCCTGTCCACAGCCTCCTATCTCGTGTACTGCCAATTATTTCTGATACCGATGTTGCTCCGTGTCAGGATGTCAACTTGTCTAGCATCTTTTCTCTCAACGTACCTCTGCCTCTCCTTCCCTCCAACTTTCCTTTTGTCATGTGGGTGATGTGATTATCTACACAGATGGTTGGTGTTGAGAGGTAGTAGAAATGCCTGGGGGTTCTTGGCAAAGGTTAATGGTCGACGTTTGGTGCAGGAGAGCCTGGCATATGATACCACAACATCTAGCTTAAGAATGGAGGTGGAGTGCAGCTTTTCGCTGGATGGAGAATACGATACACACACACATCGTGATTGTAACTGACTCAGAAAGCATGCTGAGTAGGGTGAGGACAGGCAAGCTTCGTGCAGAGTGGCTTGCTGCGCTTCGGAAGTCACGGGTGGCAAGCATCGTCTGGATCTTTTCTCTGGGACATGCTGGTGTGCTGGGGAATGAACAGGCAGACAGATTGGCTGGCTCTGCAAAACTTGGTGGAGTATTGATGCATGATAAGGAAGACGTGGTTGCGGCCTTTTGGGAGCACGTGTACACCTCGGAGGAGCAATTGGATCACCATGGTCTGGCAAGAATGCGACTGCGAGGGGTGACGAGGGGATCTGGCCGATGCTCGACGCTTAGAGGAAAGGCGAGACGCACATATAATCAGATTGCTACTGGTACTATTGGGGTTGGAACTCTTCGCTGGCTGCTGAGGATGTAGACGGAGCGCTTATGGGAATGCCCCGAATGCTGTGATGTCGGTTCCTAAATCAATCAATCAATCAATCCTTTTGTCATGACGTACTTCAGCTTTCCCCTTGTCGTAATAAGTGTCGTCCCTGGGGTGAGGGGAATCAACACCCACATTCTTTTAACCCCATATCATTATCTTGAGGATCTTCTGGATTTCTGTCCACAACACCCTGTCAGTCCTTGGATCTCTCTCTCTCTCTCTCTCTCTCTCTCTCTCTCTCTCTCTCTCTCTCTCTCTCTCTCTTTCTTATCACTGGATCATTGCCCCTCTCATTCTGTTCCAAAACATACCACACAACTCCAGCTTCTAAAAAACTGACAAATCAATTTAATAAGAAAAGTGTCAGGTATGTGCAAAGTGTATGTGTAGAATGTCTGTCGTATAATCTAGAGTGTATGCAGAATCAGACCGAACAGCGCAGGAGCAAAGTCTGCTTCATCACAGTACTGGCCACACAACAGCACCATAGATCAAGTACAGAAGACCTCACCAAATGATGCGTCTCTCTGGCCAAATGTCGACTTCCTCCAATAGCTCTTGGATAGTCCGGATGCCTGGTCACCAATAGTGGATATAGTCTAATACTGACCATGAATCTGACACACACAGTGTAACTAGTATGTGACTAAAAGTTCTGTGTTCTGATAATCTGATAACACTTGCTCAGTAAAATAATGTTTAATATCAATTTGAAACTAAATGTTAGTAGTTACTTTCTCACCGGAATTCACCAATTGGAAAACACAATGTTAAATTTCAATGTATCTGTATAACCACTATTGTTCTTGTTACTGGTGGTATTGTAAGTATCTTCACTATACTATGTTGATAACTACCACTGAGGAATCACTCTTATATGAGCATCGGTTCCTGCTCAGCAGAGGCCAGGTTCTTGCACACCCTCTGGGTTATGGGCCCAGTGCAAAAGCCGCTGAGTAAAATACCGCCTTCAATGATCGAGCCACACTTTTCTGCTACTTTTTGGAAAACATAGTGGAACCTGTTGAAGAGAGAACACACCTGGTGAGAGCAACCCGATTCCAACCTTTATTAGGTGAGTGTAGGCCGACGGCCGCACTCAAATATATAACAGAGAACTAAACTCTGTCATAAGGCAGAGGAGCTCATCACATCGGTCTGAGTCATGGTAAGACAAGGAAAGACTAAAGGAAAAGTGCAGAAACCCAGTAGATACCTTACTGGAAGATACTACCATTTGACATTTACTTTATCCTCCCAACCATCCTCAATCTCCCTAAATATCATCACACTACATTGTTCTTAACTCACTGAGTTAATTGATATCTCACACTAGCTAGTTTAAGCACTGCGATAGTCTACTGCTGCCGACGCTCCTATAATACGTTCTCATAACGCACATTACTACACTCGATTCCTAAGAATAATCTAATTTGGGTCTATTTAATTAAATACCATATATTTATTCCTGTTTGAAATTGAGACTACGAAATCACACACTGGATAAATGTCCGCCGATGTAAATCAACATAAGACACTGTAGTCTCTCTCCAGAATCAAACCAGGAATATCACACACGTCCTTATTGCTTCACAACATTTGGTCGACTCCCGCCAAAGTTGTTTATCCAGACTGTTTTAATACTGTGTCTGAATGACGTCACAAATCTGTCCAGGCACTAGGCGTCGATAAACTATTTTTTTCTCTCCTTTTCCCACTCGATGGAAATAACCGGCTGGCTGTCCTGCTTTCATCTGGGGAATTGTCCCGGTACTTCAAAAAGTCTTGCCGGCTTGTGATCCGGAGACCTGTTTTCCCCACAACAAAAAATCTTGCCGACTTTCACCAGGACAGTCTGTCTACCACATCAAAGGATGGCTGCCGCCTGTAGACGAATGGCGCGACAGTCTTTCATCGATCGACAACTCCAAGAATTTCCGTGACACCCCTTCTCACGTCATGCTCAAAGAATGTGGACTATCTTCAGATGCGAATAACCAGTTACTTCTGTCGAGATATCTTCATCGCGGTTGTATTCGTCATTCGCGTTGCTCTGTGCAATATTTAATTTGGAAAAACATCATCACCACCTTCCACTTTTGTCGTCAAGCTTCGTGGGGGAGGATTAGTTGACGTTTTAGCGACCAATTGGTGGCACTAGATAGTGTCATTTCATGTAATTGTACAATGTCTTTAATGTCGTCAATCCATTTTCTTCAAGATCGTCCCCTTGTTCTCTTATCAGCTCTTTTTTAATGTAGCACTAGTGTTGGTAGTTGATGGTGTTGCATTATATAACGAGATGGCCGAACAATTTGATCTTCTGCCTTTCAATATACTATGGAGCGTGAAAGGTGATAGAAATTACAGTAACCATGCCACCTATCATCTGAGAATGTTTCAGTATGGTGATGCATGTGAGACATTCCAGCATGTGTATGAACGGAGTAGGAATTTTCGACCCGCAATCAAATCCAAACGACTTGGACTTCTGAGTATAGGTGTTCTTTTGCAACATGATGATGCTAGACCCCATACTGTCCATGCAGTGGTTGAAACAATTAAACCATACTTTCAGTGTGCACCGCATCCTCCGTAATCGCCAGACCTGGCCCCAAGTGATTTCCACCTGTTTGGACAACTCAAAGAGTCATTTGGGAGGTTTAAAACTTTCATTTGAAGCCCCCTAGTATGTGACACAGGGCGTTGATCTCATTGTAATCTGATAACATAATGTATTATTGGGTCTCGGGTAGTTAAGTTGGAAACTCTCCTCAAGCATCTCAACTCGCAGGTGTTGATTTTGTGTAAGTGATTTGGATAAAGTTACTTGCAGATCTACAAATTGATCGGAAAGACCTTAGACCTTAAATATAGGACAACGAACAGAATGTTGAACATTTCATAGATGCAGTTATTGTACACAGTGAACAACAAGGGCTAGAATAAACCGCGAAGAAACAGAGATTATGGTCGTCTGTAAGAAAAAAGAAATACCACAATATAATATACGGGTCAATGGGGATATTTTTAGACAAGTCAATCGGCACAACTATCTCGGAACAGTAATAATATTTGATGGGAGGTGCCTTGAAGAGATCAGAACAAGAATAGCTATGGCAAAGATAGCATTTTGTCAGATGTAACTTCATCGAGAAAAAGTTGAGACGGATGTTGTCTGTGTAAATGACTGGACGCCCGCTAGGCTAGCAATGAGACCGGGGGACCCTGACACGGCCATAGACCTGGCACTTGTATCCCAATAGGCGGCATCAGACATAAAATGGAGTGTCCTTGGAGACTATGGAAGTGACCACCTCCCCTCTTCTGTGCTGATACCCAAGTCCAGCACAGTAAGGGCTATAAGAGCCCGCAACAGAATTGCCACAGGGATCTGCCTTGTCCCCAGTGCTCTTTAATGTCTATTGCGACCACTCTTCGCTCTTGGGGCGCCTTAGATCACAGGGAAGATCTAAACCAACAAGAAGAATTTTCACCCAACCACCATGGTGGACACCAGAGGTGGAGAATTCATGGAGGGAAAAGAGGGCGGCCATAAGAAATTGGCAGAGGTTGCGGAGAGCAACCAATTCAGTTGACACAGAATTGGAGGCTGAACGATATATTTTAAAAAGTAAAGGTGCCGGATTTTAAACTCCAGGCAGCAAAGGCAAAAAAGGAACAGTTTATCAATGAAGTCGGCGGGGATGTGACATTGAGTAAATTCTGGAGGCTGCACCGGCAGATGAAGAGACAGGCTTTCCCTTGTTCACATGGTACCGTTTATGATGATAACGACCGATCTATGACACCTGACCGGGACAAATGAGAGGGTTTTCTTGCACGATTTTTAAAACAGACGGATCAGCAAGATAGAGCTATTAGAGATAACGTCAGAGAAGCCTTGTCACGGGTCACTAGGAAGGAGTACTGTGAGATTAAGGTGGAGGATATTAGACGGGTACAGAAGCGGGCTAAAGACACAGCGCCAGGACCGGCTGGGGTGAGGTACTCCCATTTGAGTAACATAAATTATGGGGACTTGAAAGAGATGGCTCTTTGTTTCAACCTAATCGTCAATACGGCGGAAATACCTTAATGGATTTAAGACTTAATGGATACCAAATTATAACCCTGCAAAACACGTATGGCAAAGTCCTCGAAAAGATAATAGCACTCAGGCTCCAGCGACATTTGAACCGTGGTAATCTGCTTCCCAAAGGGCTCGGGAGTTACCGGCCTGGCAAGGACACCTGGGCCAATGCTGCAACTTTTGCATTTAGTTAGTTAGTTAGTTAGTTAGATCATCCTCATTGCACATCGAACCATTCAGTCCATAAGTGCTCGGATCCCCTCCTCAGCAAATCCCGCAGCGTGTAGCGGCTCACGAAACCAGTTCTGTGTTGTTTAATAAATCTTCTTTGGCTTCCTGCGTAGTGTTCTTGTTTGGCAACACCTCAACTTTTGCATTTGATGTCTACAAGGGCTTCCAGGATAAACAAGAGACAGTGGCGGTATCTCTTGACCTGGAGGATGCGTATAACAGGGTTATGATCGGTTGATATACACACTGCTGGACATGGAGGTCTGCCATTGCCTTGTTAGATGGGTTGCGAAGTCCTTTATGAGCGTTGCACTGCGCATGAGTTCCTGTACTTCGGACCCTTGTACTATTACACCTGGGATGCCACAGGGATCTGCCTTGTTCCCAGTGCTCTTTAATGTCTACACCAGCAAAATCGCAGCTATTGAGACACCAGGTGTTGGTAGAATCTTGACATTTGCAGATGATGTGCTGGTGTACAGACAGGGCAGCGACAGGGCCAGTTTGGCGAAAGACTTACAGGTGGCAGTAAATAGGGTATGGATATAGTCAAGGGTCTTAGACTAAGATGAGGCAGGTCCTAGATGGCACAGGCGGAACTTTCTATACGTCAGGTATGTGATCTAGAGACCATCAATCGTTAAAAAAGTGGGTTGAAGTTCCGGAAGACATGATGGACTGGCACAATGTAATAATACACTGGGTCGTGAGTGCAGAGAATAGGCAGCGGGCCGCGCTTAGTGTGAAGTGCAACAGCTGATCCATAGTAACACACATCAAGGTGACATAGTCATCTACACCGACGGGTCAGTGGTGAGAAACAGACGTAGTGGTTGGGGTTTTATTGGAAAAATTAATGGACGAGTCTTGAAAAAGGAGAGTCTGTCATATGAGACTACGACCTCCAGCATGAGAATGGAGGTGGAGGCAGTAACAGCGGCATTCCGTTGGCTAGAGAAGACTAATGCAACACACACTGTATTCATTACCGATTCAAAGAGTATACTTAGTAAGGTGGAGAAAGGAATGTTTCGTGTGGAATGGCTCTCCTCGCTTCAGAGGTCACAGATTGTGAGAATTGTATGGATATTTTGCCCTGGCCATGCGGGGGTGCGGGGGAATGAATGAACAGGCGGATAGACAAGCAGGGAATGCACATCTTGGTGGTAGATTGTCTATGGACAAGGGGGAGGTGGTCGTGCGCTTTTGGGACCAGGTGGAGAAGGCGGTGGAACAGATTGAGAACCCATATGTGGAAAGAATGAGATTGTGGGGGATCGGCAGGGGTTCTGGAAGAATCTCAAAACTGAGAGGGAAGACCAGGAGAACTTTTAATTAGATAGCGGTGGGAACGATTAGTAGTATGACTTTTCGCTGGCTGTTGAACGACGGGACGGGGCACGTATGGGAATGTCCTGAGTGCAGTGATGTCGGTTCTTAACTCGACTCAACTCATGGATGTGAAAAGGGCACAACAAGTAGACAAATTGAGAAACATCTGATGGCAGTGGAGATATGGTTGTGAGGAAAATGCAAAGAATTACAGTGGGCAGACAGAAAAACCAACGAGTAAGTCCTACAAACCAAAAAATTAAAAATGTTTATTGATTAGAGAAATTAGACATAAACAGTAAAGAGGTTTTTTTTTTTTTTTTTTTTTTTTTTTTTTTTTTTTTTTTTTTGACACGTTATGAGAAGAAATAAACTAAAAAACTTAATGAAAATTGAAATGATTGGGGAGGAAAGGAACAAGGGAAAGGTAGAAAGATAAATATCTGGATGATTTGGCCACATAGCATAACTGAGACAAGCACACAGAGCTGATCCACAACTTTGTTGACCATTTAAGTTGGCGAAACATGATCACCCACGCTTATCGGTATGACACGTGATGATGATTTGGATAATGTATAAGTTTGCCAATGGTAACATATGCTTGTTGTGAATATGCTATTATTTATGTCGTTTTCGGACACACGTACATTTGGATGTTTTAGCATGGGTGATAGTTGATATATAAACTTGCTTTGTGACATCAGATTCCAATTTATCTGTCCTTTCTGCTATCCTCTGTTTAAATTATTTAACTTGCTTCAAAGCTGTACTGTTTATCATTATATTTACTGGATCAGGAGATCTGCTCTTTATTCTTCCCATAGAGATTCTGGACTATGTATATGACACTGAGGTTGCGATGATGACTGCCTTTAGTAAATTGCATTTGACTTGTTTCTCAGTGGCACAGTGGTTAAAGCGCTTACCTGCCAAGACGTGGTCTGGTTCCAATCCCCAGCAGAGGCAGAGTTATTTTTTCCGACTAGTACAGCGCTTGGGTCAACTCAACCTCGCAAAACTGCGTGTACCAGAGAATTTTTGGAACTGTCTGAGGAAAAAGACGCGGAGAACGGGAACTGGCCAGCTCAGCGCGGGTGTGGTGGCCTAGAATATGTGAAGGTCCAACACTTCAATCCCCAACGGCAGTACTAGCTGTACAACTACCTGGACTGTTGTGATGATCCGCAGGCCGGCTCCTTCTTGATTCGTGTGATTGAAGATTAATCAGACTTACAGGCACATAGATTACTCTTGATTTCATTAATTTCTGTGAACTACAATTTTCTCATTTCACCATCATTCATTTTTTGCATCGAGTTGGTCCTGATGAGGATTGGTCCTGAGGAGGCCCTGCTAGATTCAGTTGCCTCCCAGTTGTTCGTCGCCTTCTCTTGTTCTCTAATGACAAGGACTGGTTTTTGTCAGGACAGATTTGGTTTTATCTTCTGTGAAGATATTATTTGAAACGAGAAAAAAAAAGTGTCGAAGTGCTACAACCTGTACTTGTATATGGATGTGAAGAGTGGACAATGAGCAGACAAGCTGAAAAACATCTGATGGCTGTGGAAATGTGGTTTCTGAGGAAAATGCAAAGAATACCATGGACAGACAGAAAAACCAATGAACAAGTCCTACAAGAAAGAAATGAAGATCGTAAACTGATGAGACACATTAGACGTAGACAGTCAAAATGTTTTGAGCATGTTATGAGAAGAAATGAATTGGAGAACTTGGTGACGACTAGCAAGATCGAAGGGAGGAGACCAAAGGGAAGACCAAGAATTAAATACCTGGATGGCTTGGCCACGTGGCATGGTCGAGACAGAAACATGGAGCTCATCCACGACTCTGGTGATCGAGTGAGATGGCAAAACATGACCGCCCACGCTTATCGGCATGGCACATGATGGATGGAAGATGTTTTAAGATAGTCCTGAACAGGATTGGTTTGTATATGGTTATATCCTCTATGATAGACATTCTTCAGTTTACTACCACGTTTTCACAGTTGAGTTGAATTGCACAACATAGTGTTATAGTCTTGCACAAATCTAGGTTATAAGATCAGTCATAAAATACCATAAGGAAAAATAAATGAAGTGGTACATATGCATAGAAATCATAGAAGAGGTGGAATTGACAAATTATCCGTATGCGGGAAAATACTAGGCAGTGGGGGAAATGACGACAGAGAAAGATGTATGTGGGAAACTTAAACCCTCAACAACAAATAATAATATAGGGTGTATTTTTAATGACTGTGGGGTTTTTGAAAATATTGCCGTTCCAAGTTTTGCATTCACCCTCTGTGGAGTTCATGCAACAGAAAAGGTAAATGCAAAACTTGGAACAGCAATATTTTCAAAAACCCCACAGTCATTAAAAATACACCCCGCCACAACAACTCCCTCAACATATTAAATAATAACATAAGCTACAGCTTAGACAGAACAGAGGAGGAGCGGCTGGCCGAGTGGCTAGAACGCCGGACTCTCCTTCGGGAGACCCGGGTTCGACCACCTCGGTAAGATGTGGGATTTTTTTTTCTGTCGGAGGCAAAAAGAAAATCCTAACCTGCACAGTTCGCGGCGACTGCACTAGCCAGGCCGCCTTAATTCCTCAGACTCAAAGACCCCTCTGCCATACACCACAAGGTATTATATTGGCAGTAAATGACAGTTATGATAAGCTACAGCAACCCCCCTCGACATATCAAATAATAATATAAGCTACAGCAACCCTCTCAACATATAAAATAATAATATAAACTACAGCAACTCCAGATAAAACTACTATGGAGAAAGAAATATATGTTAATGAGAAAAAATTGGAGGTGGTGGAAAATTTCGAACATCTTGAGTCATTGATTACCAACAATGGTGACACAATGAAAGAAATTAAAAGATGAATATCTATTGCTCGTCCAAGACTAAAACAACTGAATAAATTGTTGAGTGGGACAGACAGAACTTCAAAAATTAGATTTTTAAGAGCATGCATCTTTCCAATTGCAACATACGCATGTGAGACCTGCACACTTACTAAACAAGCTGAATAGCGCATAAATGCCTATGAATATAAATGTTATAGACGAGTTCTAAGAATATCTTGGATACAGAAAAGAACAAATGCATCCATACTTCAAGAGCTGAGTATTGAAGAATGTTGGCTATTAAAGACAATGGAACAAAGAAAATTGAAATATTTTGGTCTCTTGAAACGTCACGAAAGTTTGGAGAGAACAATAATGGAGTGGAATATGCCTGGGAAGAGAGGAAGAGGAAGGCCAAAGAGAAGATGTGTGCATGTTGTGGCGGATGATCTCCAGATGTGTTATCGGACGCGGGACATCTTGCTTATGATCGAGAGGTTTTCCGGAAGTGTGTTATGGGAGCAAGGTTCTGCAAAGGACATGCTACTGAATGAATGAATGAACCCCCTCAACATATCAAATGGTCGAGAGGAATGAAGTTTTGTGGTAACCAATGCCTGCTCTAAACTACGTACTCGAAGAAGAAGATCAGGGTTGAAGAATCAAAGTTTCTGTCTCAGGACAGAGCATGTTTCAACTGAATGATATGTCGTTAAAACACGTAACCCGTGAAAAAAAAAACATTAACAACCACTCCATGATCGTATGCCACGCTGAAAACCGTGACACGTTCCAGAACCTAGGGCCAGGCCTGTTTCTTTTTTTAAAATGTGATACCATATAGCCGAGCCAAATAATGAAAGCTAGTTAGTTAGTTAGTCGCGGTTCCAACTTCACGGCAACGGGTCGTCCCCACTATGCTCCGGTCCTGTGCCAGTGAATATCACACAAAATGCTCCCCACTGCCCAAATGTTAAAAGTGAACAGACAGGAGTCTCGGCAAGCCAACAGCCCGCACAGGTACACTGCATAATGTCGCCGCCAGAATGCCAACACAAAAGTCCTCCACGAAAAATACAGTTCATCGTCGATGGAATCGGCAGTCACCAGAAAGTCTTCATTGACCCGGGTTTTATCCCATATGGCTCGGTCTTTTTCCGCAGGGCGTCCCGCCAAATAATGAAAGCGAAAGTGTTAAGTCCACGCACAAGAGTCTAAGTTTCGTGCACGTTTATGAAGATATAAGAAAGCAGATGTAAGGGAATCATTTGCAACGTCAGACTGTCATACAAGGATTATCTGAAGTTATAATTTAACCCCCCCCCCCCCCCGCCACACCCCCCCCCCCCCCCCGACGGCCCCCCCCCCCGTGCTAAATCTATGCAAGTGAGTAGTTGTGAACTGTCGACTTATTCAGTGACTCGTGACTCTAGCGGGGGTTTTAACAAAAAATGTAATATCTGCTGTGGGTTATTTAAATATAGGATTCGTGAATTAACAACACATACAAATAAATACGTAGCTCTTGCTGGCAACAATTAATACGCAGTAAGCAACTCCTTTTGAACATTCAGACATGTTTGTACATTGACTTGGGATTTTCAGTTGAATCAGACCTTCCCCTCTGTTCCTTTTACATTTCTTATAAAAGAAGCCACGAACAAATGCAGGCAGAAAATAGCGAGACAAAGAGGGCTGGGCTGTGCTAGAGTCGGAGATAAAATCGCAAGGATCGGCTAGGGTGAGTGAAACGAGACACACGGGATAGATTTCAGTGCCTGGTAACATTTAAGTGCCATTTAAATAATTATATGGGAGCCGCTATAACGCAATTGACTATCAAGCTTGCCTGCTGGTCCGATGGTCATGTATTCGAATCCCCATCGACGCGGAGAATTTCACTTTAAATTGACCCGGGTTTCAAGGCCGATTCAGGATAAATTGAGTAAGAAGAAATGCTCTGGGAAGTAAAGGCGATCGGCGTAATATTGACCACATCGCAAATAGAGCGTCAATTGGTCTATACAAATATAGAACTAGCATCATAAAGGCGTGGGAAGGACCCATTTCACACACAAGGTGCTTGTGATAAAACATAGGAACATTTATCCTGCTACAGTAGATTGTGACACCAATGGCGAAAGCACCGATAAAAAGAAGTAGTTCGAAAAAGAAACTACTACCTTTGCTGCTGCTGCTACAACAACAACAACAACAACAACAACAACAACAACAACAACAACAACAACTACTACTACTACTACTACTACTACTACTACTACTACTACGGGAGGAGGGGAAGGAGGAGGAGAGGGAGGAGGAGGGAGAGGGAGAGGGAGGAGGAGGGAAAGAGAGGAGGAGGGAGGAGGAGGAGAGAGGAGGAGGAGAGAGCAGGAGGAGGGAGGAGGCAGAGGGAGAAGGAGGAGGGAGGAGGAGGGAGGAGGAAGAGGGAGAAGGAGGAGAAGGAGGGGGAGGAGGAGGAGGGAGGATGAGGAGGGAGGAGGAGGAAGAGGGAGGAGGGATGTGGAGGGAGGAGGAGGAGGGAGGAGGTAGAGGGAGGAGGAGGAGAGAGGAGGAGGAGGGATGGGGAGGAGGAGAGGGAGGAGGAGGGGGTGAAGGGAGGAGGAGGGAGGAGGAGGGATGAGGAGGAGGGCAGAGGAGGAAGAGGAGTGATTAGGAGAAGGGAGGAGGGCGAGGAGGTAGGAGGAGGGAGGAGGAGGAAGAGGAAGGAGGAGGAAGAGGGAGGAGGAAGGAGGAGGAGGAAGAGGGAGGAGGAGGATGGAGGAAGAAGAGGAGGGAGAGGGATGGGAGGAGGAAGAGGGTAGGAGGAGGGGAGAGGAGGAGGAGGATTATAACGTATATGCCTGTAGATAACTGCAGCGAAAAGGTGGGGAGCATCTCATTTAATTCATATACGTAGTCATATAAGCTCCCATTCCCGACTATCTGTCTGTCTGTCTGTCTGTCTGTCTGTCTGTCTGTCTGTCTGTCTGTCTATCTGTCTGTCTGAGCCAGCCCGGCTTCACCCAGTCCCTGATGGGGAGCATCTCATTTAATTCATATAAGTAGTCATATAAAGCCGGCTCCATGGCCGAGGGGTTAGCAGCTTTCTCCGCTAACCCCGAATACTCTCGTCACGTGACGCGACGAGAATTAGCAGTGGTTCGAATTGCAAAAGTGACTTATGAGAGTATGGAGCCGGTCGCTCAGAAAGTCGTGGCGTGCTGATGAGCGTAATCTAGCCTAGGAATCAACATACAGCTGAAAGATGCTGGTGTTGACCGCAATATCCTGAGACAGGATGGAAACGCGGGAAAAAAAAAAAAAAAAAGTAGTCATATAAGCTCCCTTTCCCGACTATCTGTCTGTCTGTCTGTCTGTCTGTCTGTCTATCTATCTGACCCGGCGTGGCTTCGCCCAGCTCCTGGTGGGGAGTGTCTCATTAAATTCATACAACAAAAAAAAAAGTAACTTAAAAGAATGTCCTTCCACACACCATCCATTATTTTTTAATGAAAACTGTTTTTAATCACCTACATGAATGTACATAACTTCTTTAAGCATAAAAAGATGAGTTACAATGTTATGCATTATGCATTATTTTTATGAAAATTTTGAAAATGCCTTAAAGATTATATCATGATTTATTATAACTCATATGCCTGTAAATAACTATAGACAAAGAGTTTATAAATCTTTGAAAACGATGCAACAATATGACTATAAAGTATATAGCAATGTTATTAACAGTTATGCCCCTTGAAATAACTTTTCTAGAGTTAAGTCCCCTTGCTATATATAAATTATAATGAAAAATGAAATATTAAATAATATTAAGTAAGTAGCCGATTCTACACTAAAAATATGACAGTTGGCAGCGCGGGAATGAGAGGAAGACGTGTAGAAAATTTCATCTCAATCGGATGGACCGTTCGCGAACGCATAAAGGACATACAGACATACATTCTTTTTTATATATAAGATGTCAGATGTATACTTATTTAAATTATCCTGTGTTTATTTTACATGTACTTGTCAGGTCAGTAGTCACAAATATGCAAAACGGATAGGATTTCTGGAGCTGCTCCATCTAGGTCACGTTATCTTCTTCTTCTTTTCGTTCATCCGGAGTGTTTTTTTTTCAGATGTGATTGCGGTGTGTCTGTTATGCGCCCTTGGGCCGAAACCCGCAGGCCAACACATCGACTTTAGCGTGCTTTTTTGACCAGGTAGCATTCCTGGGAGACTCTCACTTTTGTGGTGCCATCTGCAAGCCTGCTGGACAAGGTTGAAAGGTCGAAGACAACGGTCATCCCTGAAAAGGAAGGCAGGGACAGTCCATAGCATTTTCCGCCATCCAAGGTTGCTTCCATAGTTGCAGGGCCGACACATAACGCCCTGGATCTGGGCTCACCGAGGGAGATCGTCACGTCCTGCTCATGGCTGCTTTAAATCCTCACTTCAATATATTGGTCATTTCGCTTCCCCGGGTCATTCCCGCACAAACCAGACAGGTTTGCAGACGGCATCCACTCAGCGAGTTTTCGGACATGTGCTTGTCGTTGCGCCCATCAGAGCTTTTCCAGGCTCAACAGACATTCGGAAAACTACCCAGTCAGAGCTGTTCCGAACAAGAGAGGCATTCGGAAACTAGGTAGTCAGAGCTGTTCCTAGCACGAGAGACATTCGGACGAGACATTTCACTCGGACGTAATTGCGTAGTGTCAATTTTTAGTTTGCCACCCGTAGGACGACACTTCCGACTTCAGCGGGCATTTTTTAATGAGGTTAGCCATCCTCTGGTTTCGGGGCACGTTGGACTGTTGTGATGTCGCTAACATCTCAGCTGGTCAAGATAGAACGATGAACGACATCGTGGTCGGCCCTCAAGGGAAGGCAGGGGCAGACCATGAGCATTCCCTCGCTATCCAAGGGGGCTTCCATAATTGCAGAGCCGGCACATATTGCTCTGTGACTGGGCTCACCCGAGGAGTTGCCACGTCCTGCTCATGGCTGCTTTAGTTCCTCACTTCCATGTGTTGGGCAACTCGTTTGCCACTGATCGCTCAAGCACACACCAGGGACGGTCAGACTGCAAGCGACACCCACTCGGTAAGCTTTTGCTTTTGACTTCGGACCACGCAATAGGTTCGCTCGCCGTGCGTTCCATTTTGCGTCATTGAGACGTTCTTCCACTTTTGTCTACACTCTTTATGAGTTAGATACAGCTTTCGCAGCCATTTTCTTCGACTGGGGCACTTTTTGACTTTTTGTACTCGCTCACGAGGTAGGCTACTTGTGCTGCCGGCTCAGCACCTTACCTTCGTGCAGCGGTGAACGAGAAACGGCCTGGCCCTATCATCCGGGAATCTCTCATATCCCCCAGCTGAGAGCCTTCGAACTTGTATCAGACCTGAGCATGTAGCTTGCTCAGTATCACGCCTTTATTTTTCGAAAGGTGGGTATAGGCCTGGCTCTCAAGTCCGAGGGTTTGTGGCTTAGAGGCGTTCAGCCACAGCCCTCGACAGGGAGCCTTTAGTGTTTTGTATCGGCCAGGCTCTCACTTCCGAGAGTTTATGGCTTAGAGACGTTCAGCCATACACCTCGGATGGGAGCCTTAGAGGTTATGCCCGAACTGAAATTTTAGGGATCGTTTGCCTGATTTTGACTGCTATCCTCAGTCTTACCTGCAGAGCAGCAGGTTGTATCTCTCTTAGTCTGGTCCCTATCCCACGAGCCGTCCGATATGTAGTTTTCACCCATCGGCAAGCACATGGGGTCGATGGGACACGCAAGCTCCCCCACCACGGCAAGGTGGAGACACATCGGGGGAGCGACTGATTTAATGAGCCATTCGCGGTTTCACCGTGAGACAGTGTGAACTTAGACATGCATGGCTTAATCTTTGAGACAAGCATATGACTACTGGCAGGATCAACCAGATATCTATCGGACAGACGGACTATTCACGCACACGCAAGCCAAGAGTAGCATCGCTAAAGCGCGCCCTCCCGGTACAAGGTGATACATGCAAAACCACTGGACGCCTACCGACGAGCTTTCAAGCTACGCCGGCAGGACTAACCGAAAAAAAGCTATACCAGCTTACTGACTGCAGGCCCACTACTCATCGAGAGAGAGTGGGCGCTTATCGAGACTTTGTCGAACGGTCGTACAAATTTTGCTCTTTTGCCCGCTCAAACCACGACCCTGGCTGCACGATGCGGTTACATTCTTGAAACGCCTGCCTCGCTAACTCACGTTGGCTGGGAAGATCCCATTTTGGTGCACCTCACACAGCCATCCGAGACAACGAACGCTAGACGCGGAACTGATCTAGCGAACCAGACCAGCTCACGGTCACGTTATAAATCCTTATATGTGAGTTATAACGCCTGCCTTCTTCCGTCACCACAAAACAAAAACGGACCGCATATTTCAAGTCTCGAGCGTTCTGGTATTACTTATGGTGTCTCCGGGTGAGGAGAGCGGCACGAGGCTGGCGGCTACGGGCGGCGCGAGGCTGGCCGCTACGGGCGGCGCGAGGCTGGCGGCTACGGGCGGCGCGGGGGTGGGTAGGGCGGTGGGCCCATGGGGTGGGTAGGGCGGTAGACACGTGGGGTGGGGAAGTGTGGTTCGACTCTATTAATATACGCGACGCAGTAGGTAGGTGTTTAAATACGCTTCCAGGCTATCATTTCTTACAAAATCTCAGAAATGTGTCGGCCTACGCGTGGTAATGTATAGGGTGTCACGTCGCCGCGCTCGGCATGAGAAAAATATAATTATATTTCGGCGCTAGGTCGTTAAATAGTGGTTAGCATTACAAATATTTGGTCAGGTCTGTTTAAAGCAGAGGTTTCCAAACCACGGCCTGTGGGCCACTTGTGGCACGCCAGCTGTCAGAAAGTTGCACGC
Organism: Cepaea hortensis; assembly: GCA_963921405.1. Lineage (NCBI taxonomy): Eukaryota > Metazoa > Mollusca > Gastropoda > Stylommatophora > Helicidae > Cepaea > Cepaea hortensis. The sequence continues at coordinate 26,946,322 of OY992892.1, read as the reverse complement.
AGAACGCACTGTCAGTGTGCGATAATTTATTCTACTCGTGGCTGTTATGCTAAGATATTATCGAATGTGCCTGTTCAGTTCGCAACGAAACGTTATGAAGTTCCCATATCCCAGCCCTGTCGAATAATCAGAGTGCGCAAGGTGCCACGTTGTCATCTCTTAACACTGTTTAGCAGAGTGGGTAGTAGTTTATTGATATTATATATATATATATATATATATATATATATATATATATATATATATATATATATATATATATATATATATATATAGTCAAATAAAAATTTACCGTTAAAGCCTATAATCATGTGTGTGGAAAATATAAAATAAAACAAAGGTAAAAAGCGAAAATGTGAAGACGTTCCTTGTCGTGAATTCAACGACGATTGGGCGGATAAATTTATGTTTCTGCCTAGCCGTAGTGGTAAACCAGTTTGCTTATTTTGCGGTTTTTGTGTTTCTATTACACAATTTTTTTTATCTGGAACCACACTTCACAACCACACATTCAGACATAAGTGCTCAATATCCGATCAATTCGGAGTTAAGAAAAGATTTCATAGCTAAAACAAAAAAAAGTTCTCTGACCAGGCAGCATTCACTTTTTACCCAGGCTAACAAACAGAGCAAGAGTGCTGTTGTTGCATCATATGAAGTCGATCTTCTGTTGGCTCACGAAAAGAAACCGTTCACCGATGCAGAAGAAATAATCAAGCCTTCCCTTAAAATTTCTGCTAGAATGCTTGGCAATAAAAAGTGTGAAACAAAATTTGATCAGATTCCTTTGTCTAATAATACTATGGCCATGCGAGTTGAAGAATTAGCCAACGATGTTCATCGTCAAGTAGCAGCACATATAAAAATATAGTAAAATTTTTTTCGTTGGCAATGGATGATGAATTTACTGACATTTCTGACACAGCTCAGGTCGCAGATTTTGTTTCTAGCAATAAACGATAATTTTGAATCATTGAAGAACTTCTAGGACTTGAATCGATGCATGCAACTACCAATGGGACTGGGCTGTTTGAAACTCTGAAGTTGTGTTTACAGAAAAACAACATAGAATGGACAAAATTGGAGAGTGTATGCACTGACGATTCTCCAGCTTTTGACGGGTAAAAAGTCTGGATGTCTAGCATTATTGGAACAATTTCTTGGCCGCACTATATTAAAATATCACTGTATCATTCACCAAGAAGTTATGTGCGGAAAGACATTAAATCTGAAACATGTCATCGATGTTGTTCTAAGATGTGTGGGCAAAATTCGAAGTATGCCACTGAACAGGCGTGAGTTCAGACAGTTTCTATCAGACCTGAACTAGGAATACGGTTAGCTACTGTTACACTGTGAAATCAGATGGCTATCTAAAGGGAAAGTTCTGTCACATTTCTGGGCACTGAAAAATAGTGTGTATCTGTTTATGTCTGAAATAAATTAATTGCCTACAGAACTGGAATGTTTGCTGAATTGTGACTGGCTTAATGACTTGAAATTTTTGGTGGACATCACGTCTCATTTAAACTCTTTAAATGTGAAGATCCAGGAAAAAAAAACTATACACATCAATTTGTGCGATTAGATTTCTTTATTTAAAATGAGACTACGACTGTTTATCGGACAGCTGACTGAAGGGACTTTAGAGGCGTTTCCAACTCTGAAGACGCTTGTGGGTGGGAAAGAAATGTGACTGGTTACAGTACAAAGTAAAAGTTGCAAGTCTTCTGGATATCTTTCAGTCGAGATTTCAAAAGTTCCCGATAGAGAAGTATAATTTTGCCCTCTTCATAAATCCATTCGTATTTCCTGATTCCAAGTTCCGTCAATTACAGCAAATCCTTTAGTACGAAATAATTGATTTGAAATGCAATTCTGCACCGAGATGTAAATTTCTGGAGCTGCCTGCTTCACTCTCAGCTGATCATATGATTTCATTCTGGCGACTATTGCCTGTCAAACAATTTGAACACTTGTGTTCATTCCCGCAGAGGTACATTTGTCATTTTGGATCGACTTAACGATGCAAGCAGTCATTTTCCACAATGACCGTTATAAAAACAAGCAACATTCCAGACTCACCGAGAGTAACCTAGCTGCGCTTATGACTTTGGGCACGATAGACTTGTGCCCAGACATTGATAAACTGGCATCTGAACTGAAGTAACTGGTTATGAAGAACAGTTACAATTGTAAATTAATTACATTAATAGCGATTTTCGAAACTGACATTGACTGCTATTAAAGGTTTAGAATTTTTTTTTGACGAAAGTTAAGAAAGGTAAGAATGATATTGCAAGACTTATAATTTTATAACGTTGTGGCCCGCTTAACTACCGAAATATTATATATGGCCCTCTGCTTGAAAAGCTTGGGAACAACTGGTTTAGAGTATGCGTGCACATTTGTATATGTTTGCACATATAAATGTCTGATTTTCTTACAGTGAGTCTGTATGTAAGTCTGTCTATCTAGTTTTCTACTTATATGTATATCTATCTATGTTGGGTGTATGCGCGTTTGTGTCTTTGATTGTATGTCTATCAGCTTATTAGTCATTATGGTTGTATATGACATTGTTGTGCTGACAGGCTTATCTGGGATCTAAGAATATTTGTCCGCCTATAAGACTGTTTGTGTGTGTTTGTGTGTGGGTTTGTGTCTGGTCGTTATACAGACCTACAATTTTATCACAATGTCCGGGCAACACGGAGAAGTAAACAAGACCCAACCTAACCGTAATTACATGTGCGTGATTCCATTCCGAGAGTTTGACATAAATATCACATATATGTGAAAGTTAGTAGTAGGGGAAGTGGTTATCCAATCATATTTCGGGTTCGCCCCTGAACCCGAAATAATTTCTTATATCGCTTATGTGTCGGCACAACTAGCCTTAAGAAGCTGAATTTTAAAATCTCATGTGGTAGGATAATACCTGCTTCCTGTTTTGTATATGTAAACATAAATAAACTTTACTTATTAAAAGTAATATTAAAAAAGTGAATTTTTGATGTGTAAAGTGAAAAGTAAAGATGGCGGCATGGGTTAGAATGTCATTAACAATTTCGATGCATATTTACCGATCCGAACATCAGAAGGCTTGGATTTTCCCGTTATATAGCTATTATAAAGTAACAGATTATATATTATGATGGCGGTTATTACTATCTGTAGTGGATGAGATTTAAACACTATCATCATACCAATGGCGATGTGTTAGAGATACAAGACTCGTCCTCGGGCTGTGTGATGGCGAACAGCAAGTAACACAGTCACGTGTCTAAGGGATACAGCCAAGACACGTGAATAATAGCTACAACCGGACCACCAGCGTTACATACACCTAGTAGCACTGCATAAGGATACATCCCGAACACGTGTGTAATGGTTACATCCGGTCACAGATGGTAGTGCTTCCGGTCACAATCATACGGATATACCCAGTACACACGCTCACTGGATAAAGCAGGCCAAAGATGGCACTGCTTCCGGTCACATTATAAGGTACATCTGGTACAGTTGGGTAATGGTTAAATCCGGTCAAAGATAGCGGTGCATCTGTTAACATGCATGAGGGTACACCTGGTACGTGTAGGTAATAGTTATAGCCGGTCAAACATGGTGGTGCTTCCGATCACATGTGTAAAGGGTACATCCGAGACACGTGGGTAATGGTTACTTCCAGTCAAAGATTGCGTCGCATCCGGTCACATGTGTAATGATATCTCAAGAACACGAGGATAATGGCTACGACCCGACCACGTGGGGCGCTGCTCCCGGTCACATTGTAATGGTACATCCGAGACACGTGTTTAAGAGGGAAACTACATAAAAAGGCTGTCTTGACGGTTGTCGAACCAGGGGACCTAACTCACGATGATCGCCATGTATAGGAGTTATTCCACTACCTCATGAACAGAGCATCAGAAGTTTAAAATGGTATCCCTTTTCTCTTTTCTATATCGGTTAGTGTGGTCCACCGAGTAACACCAAAGAACATCAAGACATCAATACACCATAAGACAGTTTTGACTGTAGTATACACGAGTGTAAACAATTCATCACATTGTCCGACTAAACCTTACTCGTAGTCATAGTGTAGAGATGTGATCACCGATGCCCGCCCGGAAAGGCGTATCTGTACGTAACAGCTATCAGGTCATACAGCGACGAGTGGCTATCCTACGTGGTCCGATCGTAGCCATTGCCCCGTCTCAGATGTACCATTACACATGTGACCGGATGTGACGCCATCTTTGACTGGCGGTAACCATTACCCATGTGTCTCGGATGTACCCTTACACATGTGACCGCTTGAAGAGCCATTTTTGTTCAGATGTAACCATTATCCACATGTCTCAGATGTACCCCTTACACATGTGATCGGAAGCACCACCATCTTTGACCGGCTGTAACTATTACTCACGTGTACCAGATGTACCTTTTGCATGTGACCGGAAGCAGCGCCATCTTTGATAGGCTTTAGCCACTGGAAGCAGTTATTATCCTACCACATGAGATTTTAAAATTCAGCTTCTTAAGGCTAGTTGTGCCGACACATAAGTGATAGAAGAAATTATTTTGAGTTCAGGGGTGAACCCGGAATACAATTGGGTAACCACCTCCCCTACTACTAACTTTCACACATATGTGATGTTTATGTCAAACTCTCAGAATGGAATCACGCACATGTAATTACGGTTAGGTTGGGTCTCGTTTACTTCTCCGTGTTGCCCGGGCATTTTGATACCATTCTAGATCTGTATAGCGACCAGTCACACACACAGACACACACACACGCACAAGCACACACACACACACACACACAGAGTCATATAGACAGTCAAATAGTCACAGATCCCAGATCAGCTTTCAGCACAACAATGTCATATACAAGCCCAACGACTAATAAGCTGATAGATATACGATCAATGACACAAACACGTATACACCCAGCCAAACAGATAGACATATAAGTAGAAAACTAGATAGATAGACTTACATACAGACTCACTGTAAGAAAATCAGACATTTATATGTGCAAAAATAAACAAATGCGCATGCATACTCTAAACAGACCTGACCAAATATTTGTAACGCTAACCACTATTTAACGACGCTCACCCTAGCGCGGAATGGTAATTATCTTTATCTCAGGCCCAGCGTGGTGACGTGACACCCGATACATTACCACTTGTGGGCCTACACATTCCTGAGATGTAAGAAATTTTAGCCTTGGAACGTACTTAAACACCTACCTATGGCGTCACGTATTTTATAGAGTCCAACCGCCCCTCCCCACTCCACGCGTCAACCGCCCTCCCCACCCCCGCGCCGCCCGTGGTCGCCAGTCCCGCGCCGCTCGCTTCATCCGGAGACACCGGAAGTAATACCAGAACGCTCGAGATCTGAAAAACTAGGTCAAATGTCCGTTTTTGTGATGGTGGTAGGGGGCGTTATAACACACATATAAAGATTTATAACGTGACTTAGATAGAGCAGCTCAAGAAATCCTACCCGTTTTGCACATTTGTAACTACTCAGGTCGTAGTCAGATATGACAATAGACGATACTATCTACTTTCTGTTAGCGCCGAATGTTAGGCGGCACTTACCAAACGCATCACCAGGCATTGTGCCAATGACCTCGGGTGGAGGGGAGCAATTGGGAGAGTACATGTCTTATCCTGGTGGGAGGATTGATTGATTGATTTAGAAATCGACATCACAGCATTCTGGGCATTCCCATAAGTGCTCCGTCTCCATCCTCAGCATCCAGCGAAGAGTTCCAACACTAATAGTACCAGTAGCAATCTGATTATAAGTCCGTCTCGCCTTTCCTCTGAGCATTGAGCGTCGGCCAGATCCCCTCGTCACTCCTCGCTGTCTCATTCTTGCCAGACCATGGTAATCCATGTGCTCCTCCGAGGTGTGCACGTGCCCCCACAAGGCCGCAACAACATCTGCCTTGTCGTGTATCAATACTCCACCAAGTTCTGCAGAGCCAGCCAATCTGTCCGCCTGTTCATTTCCCAGCACACCGGCATGCCCCAGAGAAAAGATCCAGACGATGCTTGTCACCCGTGACCTCCGAAGCGAAGCAAGCCACTCCGCACGAAGCCTGCCCGTCTTCACCCTCGTCAGCATGCTTTCTGAGTCAGCTACAATCACGATGTGTGTGTGTGTGTGTGTGTGTGTGTTGTATTCTCCATCCAGCGGAGGTGGGAGGAAATGCAACATAAAGACTAAATATCATGTCAGGGCAGACCAGGATCTAAGCCTTGGTCGGCAACTGGTCTAGGATCGAAGATCCGACATGCAGAAGTTAAAGTATTGCTTTGCTGATCCTGCAGCTTCTGTAGCTTGTCTTATACCACTTAGATGCAGTAACTACATGGTTATGCAAACTTCTGCTTTGTCCTTTACAATGATCCTTCCCGCTAGTGCCGAATCAGATTCCTGATTCCATCTGTCGCGGCCTCAAGTAGTAACTGATCCTTGTGTGGTACCTCGTGCAACAAGCGATCATTTACAGACAGTACCATGTTTCTCTTGCCCAATCTCATCCTGAATGCCAATAAATCGGCTTTGTTTTTTTCTACAATCGCCGACATGGCCTGAGATTTAGACCTACCTTAGCTCCTGTAGGTGGGGTGACTCTGTGTGTGTCAAACGTTTGTGCCAGCAATATCAAGATCGAATATCCGAAGCATTGACTAGGGTCAGTTATTATAACTGTCTTATTGAAAGGGGGATCAGATAGCCATCTGAGGGTTGCAGTGACCGTTTCTAATTCCACTGTCAAGCTTAAATATACACCACTCCACTGATCTTGCCTGTCCATCTCTCACCTTGCTGCAATTGTCCTTTGGCAAATGCTATTAAATGTTCCTCCCCAGCGATATCCTTAGCAACTGCGTTATTTCCAACTCTGCCCTCCCATTGCAGCACTGTCTATATTATCTGCTATTTTGCACTGGCTTCATCATCATCATCATCATCATCATCATCATCATCATCATCATCACCATCATCATCATCATCATCATCATCATCATCATAAAGTGCCATGCCGGCTGGTGTAGGCATTCATCACTCTCCACAAATTTCGGTCTTTGGTTTTCTGAATCAACTCTGTTGATGATATTCCTCCATGCCACCGTTTGTCATGTCATCTGTCATCTGTCCAGCATCATTTCTCTTGGTCTGTCTTTGCTTCTCTTTCCCTCGATCTTTCCAGTTGTCACGATGTTCTCCAATGATTCTCTTCTCATCACATGACAAAAGAAAGCTATTTGCCTCTTTTTTATTGTTGTGCTTCATTAGCCTCATTCAGGCAGTCGTTGTTAGTTACTTTGGCATTCTAAGAAATTCGCAACATTTGTCTCAGAAGCCTCAATTCTGTTGTTTCTACGCTCTTCCTAATTTGTTCATTTACTTTCTAACATTCACAACCATACAGCAAAACAGGTTATATAAAGCACTTCAGCAATCTCTTTCTTACATTCAATGATAGTGACTTATTGCATAAGATATTCTTAATTTTCTAAAATGCAGCCTTTGCTTGCCATATTCTGCTCTTAATCTCTGTTGTACATCTTCCACCTGATGTAATAAATGCTCCTAGGTATTTAAGATTATCCACGTGTTAAAGAATTTTCCCTTCTATCTCTATATGACATTTGGGTGTCACCTTTTTTTATATCACCATTGTTACTGTTTTCTTGATATTCAAGGAGAGTCCTTTCATTGCACAATCTGTTACTACAATGTCCAACAATTGTTGTAGATCTTTTGCGTTATCCAAAACAACAAGCTGCCATCAGAATTGATAACGAGATAGGTCAGTATCAGCCTATTAAAAGACGTGTGAGACAGGGATGTGTAATGTCTCCAGATCTTTTTTTTCCCTGTACAGTGAAAATATTTTCAGAAATATAGAAGATATGGAAGGAATCAACATTGGGGGACAATACACCAATATCATTAGATGTGCAGATGATACAGTCTTGATTGCAGACAATGAACAGGACCTGCAAAATTTAGTAGATGCGGTTGTTGCTCACAGTGAACAACTAGGGTTAGAACTAATATTAAGAAGACACAGATTATGGTCGTCACTGGGAAGAAGGAAATAATGCAATGTGACATATGAGTAAATGGGCATATTCTTAAGCAAGTGAATCGATAAAGTTATCTCGGCATAGTCTGATGGGAGATGCCTTGAAGAGATTAGAACAAGAATTGCCATTGCGAAAGTAGCCTTTTGCAAGTTGAAAAACATACTAACCAATAAAAAGTTATCAATTGAAACGAGAAAAAGAGTGTAGAAGTGCTACATAGAACCTGTACTTTTGTATGGATGTGAAGCGTGAACAATGAGCAGTCAAGCTGAAAAACAGCTGATGGCTGTGGAAATGTGGTTTCTGAAGAAAATGCAAAGAATACGATGGACAGACAGAAAAACCAATGAACAAGTCCTTCAAGAAACAACTGAAGATTGCAAACTGATTAGAGTCATTAGACTCTAAATATTTTGACCAAAATATTTTGGGCATGTTATGAGAAGAAATGACTTGGAGAACTTGGTGACAACTGGCAAGATCGAAGGGAAGAGACCAAGAAGTAAATACCTGGATGGTTTGGCCACGTGGCATTTTCAAGGCAGGAACACGGAGCTGATTCACGACTCTGATGATCGAGTGCGATGGCAGAACATGACCACCCACGCTTATCGGCATGGCACATGATGGATGGATGGATTGAGGGAAAAGAGATAAGGTGACAAAACACATCCGTGTCGTACTCCCCGCCTTATTTGTTCATAATTTTTTTAATTTATTTCCCATTTTAATTGCTGCTACTTGGTTACAGTAAATATTGTTTATTATTCTGAGATCTTTCCCATCAATCTTAATATCTTCCAACAATTTAATCATTTCATCGAGTTTTACTTTCTCAGGTATAATCTATCATCATCATCATCATCATCATCATCATCATCATCATCATCATCTTCCACTTCTGCCGTCAAGCGGCGTGGGGAGGAATAATTTGCGCTCCAGCGCCCGGTGGGCGGCACTGGATAAGTGTCATTCCGTGTGATTGTACAATGTCTTTGATGTCGTCAATCTATTTTCTTCTTGGACGTCCTCTTGGTCTCGTCGCAGATGATCTTTGATGTAAGGCTGTGATGGTAGTTGCTGGTGTTGCATTCTAACGACATGGCCAAACCATTTAATCTTCTGTTTTTCAATAAATGTGGCACAAGGTGTTGATCCCACTGTCTGTCTGATAACAGTATTTCTTACTCGGTCTCGGATTGTTAAGTTGGCAGCTCTCTTCAGGAATCTCATCTCGCAGGTGTTGATTTTGCGAAAGTGTGATTTGGATAAAGTTCAAGTCTGAGATTGGTAGCATAGGGTTTGTGTGAATATGCTGTTTATTATCTGTCGTTTTGCGGACATGGGTATATTTGGATGGTTCAGTAAATTATAATCTATGAAGCACAAATATTTGTCTTTCTGTGTCTCTAATGATATTTCTAATAGTGTCGGTAATGCATATATTGCATTGTTTGTACCCTTTCCTTCCACACATCCATACAGTTTTTCATCAATTTCCATTTTTATTTTCTTTTTTGTTCTTCTCATTATAATTCTGAGTAGAAGCTTAGTGACATAGTTTATGAGGTTAATCGTACGAAAATCTTCGCATTCAATTGCTCCTGGTCTTTTTGGTATAGCTGTAAGTATAGATTTCAGAATATCGCTTGGTTAATATCCACTGCTGTAAATATGATTCAACATTTTGGTTAATATATCTACTCCCTGCCTTAGGCTGTGTGAATCTATTTCTCCCCCATATAGACATCTTCAACCGGTTTCACTTTCGTGATTATCCTTTCAACCATTGCCATTCATGACTCTTCCAAGTCCCTCTCTTGCTGACAGTTATGTTCCTCTGTAGTGTATGACTCGTATCACGTATGACCCTTAAGTAAGTCTAAGTCTGAGTCAACGTACATCTGGACTTGTTTGAGAGAAGAGTAAGCATGTTTTCATTGGGGTATCTCTATTGCAGCCCAGCAATACTCGCAGTCAAACATTTTGGTGCAATAGATCTCTATGCTGCCAATCCTTGTATGTCTCGCTGTATAGTGTTATCAGCGTGGCAATTGTGTGATAGGCTGAGACGAAACGTTAATCCAAGATATTTAAGATTGTCGTGTCTATAAAAAGTGTTCCCGTTGAAGTACATCTCGTGCAGGTGATGTTTACTATGGCATTGTCCAAAGAGCACCACATCACACATGCCTTGTTAGGATTCACATTTAAGCTGGTCTCCTCATGCCATGAGGGATTTAATGTAGTGACTCCTGTGTTTCTCTGCTATTATCTTGTCTGTCTGGTTTTGTTTTATAAATCACGATTCACTTAGGTCTAATTTCTTTATATCTGTATTGTTGCCTGCATTATCTCTTTTCTGCATAGCTGAAGATCCGAAAATCGAAGAACGATGATTCTAAAACAGTAATGTGTCTGTGAAACTGAAATACTTTGGGCATATTACATCAGTGGCTAGGAAAGAGCAGTGAAGGAAGGCCTGGTTTCTGGAACCAGAGTCAGGGGGTGACCAGCATGAAGATGGACACAAGACATTGCAGACAATAAGTACAAGGTTTTAGTGACCTTCTTGCTTTTTTTGCTAAGGAGGTCGTGCTTCTCCTCGTTTGTTTGCAACGGACATTATAATATAAATTAGGTGGGATGAGGGGGAGGGGGATGAAGATTAAATATGTATACGCCCTAAGCATACAAACAATACAGAATACTCACTGATCCTCCTGCTACCCATGGTTCAGCAGATGTCATGCACACATCATGCAGACTAACAGAGTCTAGTACTGGACTTGCAGCGGGCTCTTCGGTAACAACTTCTTGGCTGTCTTCTGGTTCTGGCTCTGGTTCAGGCTGCTTGACTTCCTCAGCCTGAAAAGTGCATGTTGCTATTGATAACAAGTGTTCCAACGTGCTCCATGCAGATTTGTTTATGCATTTATACCTAACATAGAATACACAGACAGAAGTTGCAAACAATTTAATGGCACAATCACATCTGGTAAATTAGTAACACGATTAGTTACACTCCTATAGAACAAACTGCAAACCCACCTGGGCAATAGAATTAAAACCATTAAATCTACAGACTTAAATCTCCAAACATTGTAGTGAGTACAGTGTTGCGAAGTAAGTCTGAAAAATGACATTTAAAAATAAAATGGGATCAGAGATTCCTCAAGTATACTGTATAGGGAAAGGGAGGCGTTATTCGCAATCAACATGCGAATAATACAGAGCTTTATTCGAAATTGCGGTTTGGTCACGTGACGTTTGGGAAAATGGGCACTCTTCCGAATAACGGTTCCAAATTATTTATTGTAAAAAGTATCTCTTACAGGACTAATTAGGTGATTATGCTTGTTGTTATATGATGATTTAGGGGCGATATTTTATTTGGAAAATAAAATTCACGTTAAACAAAGACATCTATTGGATCCATCAATTCCGACACTCGATCACTCCGTCGCTGCCTGGGGGGTGCGCCCCCCCCCCCTCTCAGCCGATAAAAGCACAACATAAATTAATAATATAGTCAAACACATGTCCCGTTGACGTCACATGACCAGCCGCAATTGCGAATAACGCGAATAATCACTTCGATAGAGAAATGTAATTTACTGAAACAGTGAAAGATTTTTGGCAGATCTGTCTCCGAGACTAAAACGTTTAAAATACACACTATTTCACCATAAAATATCAATAATAAAAACAATCTAATAACTGACACATTCTAGATTTCGCCTGGACGTTTCTAAGTGTTTTTATTGTTTAATATTAGTAAGCATGATTCCTTATTATAGAGATTAGAGTGTTTCATGTAGTTTTGTGTCGGTTTGTGTTTGTTTGTTCTGTGCTGACGAAGGTTTGGCCGCAACGTCCCATTTGTTTCTTGTAATCGTGTTTCAGTAAAGCTCACAATCTACTTCTCGTTTTTTGGTGATTCATTCTTTACCTTATTATAGAGGCAACACGATCATCGCAATAAATAATTTAGTTTCACGGAGAAGATAAGCGGTGGAATTGCTTGTTATAGTTCATGTGATTCTTTTAATATGTTTCGCCGTGGCGCTCCTTCATATCTTTACCGAGGTATTTCAGTGACTGATTTCTTGATATTGGCCAATTAATTCTCAGCCAGTACATCGTAGAAATGCAAAAACCAACTTCTAATAAATAAGATACACGAAAATGACTTTGTCAAAGTTATTGGCATGTCCATTTGACAAAATGTCGTCATCGAGGCCATCATTTATTGGCTGTTTGTGATTGTCTGTGCAATTTTATGTTCAGTTGTTTGCCATTGTTTTTTGAATGGCCGTCGGTCATGCCATTATGAAAGTTAACGCAAAGCGATCTGCTTTCAAATCGCATGCGGCTAACTTCGAATCCTGTATGTCGGCATTGTGAAACTGTGTTCACTACGCCTAAGGAAAATGGCTTATAAAGAAAGTTAAGCAACTCGTATATGCTATTTGCATAACACCAAATGCATATATCATTTTCACTGGAGAATAAGGGGATACAAGCATAGTTTAGATGGTGAATTATTCCGTATGAGTTTTATTATTCCGTATGAGTTTTATTAATGTGTTGTGGGTGTACAGAAGTGAATCATCTGAGCAGACTAGTGAGGAATTGTGTGGAAGCTGCAGAGATATGGTTTTATAGAAAAAAGATGAGAACACCACGGGCAAATAAAAAGCATAATGAAGGTATTCTTAAAGAAATTAGCTCACATAGAGAACAGGTTATTCATATAAGAAAAAGACAGTCCACATTCTTTCGGCACATCTTGTGTGAGAGATAGAGTGCGTCATGCAACGTGAAAGCTGGAGTAAAAGAGAGGCAGGGGAAACTGGGAGAGAAGATGCTGGACAGTCTGACTCCATGGCATGGAGGAACATCAGCATCAGAAATGATTGACAGCAAATGATACACAAATCAATGAAAAGACATGATAACGAACTCTGCACGCATAGGCTTTAAAAGAGACGGGGTTTTATTCATCTCATCTCATCATGTTCCTCTTGTACCTTGCGGTGTCAAGATGAAGTATAAACTTCGTCAGAGTGCTCGATTATGGGCTTCATATATCGATATTCCCATGGACTCTGCTATTCCCTCCGTCCAACGTTTACGTGGTCGGCCTCTTCCTCTGTTTCCAACTGGTCTGTACATATTTGCTTGTTGTGGTATGCTGTTGACTGGTAACCTACTTGCATGGCCAAACCATTTGACTTGCTGCTTTCTAATAAAATCTAGTGCTGCTTTAATCCCCACTTTAGTCCTGATTTCTTCATTTCTGATCTTATCTCTTCTTGATACGTTGAGTATTCTTCTCAGGAACCTCATTTCTGTTGTTGTGATTTTTCTTCTCTCTTTTTCTGTCATTGTCCAGGTTTGGCATTCGTAGCATAGAGTTGGCAGGAAGATTGTGTTGTAAAGTGCTTTCTTAGTATTTACATGTTTGTTCTTTAGTATTGGTGCCATTTGTCCAATTGTCGTGAATTCACTCCAAGTTACAATCAGATGTCAAAAATACCAAGGACAGTCAGAGTAACAGCTGTAGTTGTTTACTAGGAGGTTCGGTGAGATCAATCAATACACCGTCCTTTGAAATTTCCCCACCAGTCAGGAAATTGGAACCAGGTGGTTGTAATACGCGGGCTTGTTTTGGGTGTCCGGACAGGAGGAGACAACTGGGGACATTGATTAAAAACAAGGGAGATAAGATCTTATTCTGAAATGGATAGTCTGCCCTTGGAATCATCTGATGTGTTGACATCAAAAGAACTTCACTAGAACACTCCCAGCTCTTGGTGACAAAAACATGATTTGTTGTTGGCTAGTGTAGCTCAAACAGTTGAAGTAGGCAGAAGTGATAGCTGGCTCGATCCGTGTTGAATAGAATCGCATGTGTTCGGTTTTGCTTAACATGTGTCTTTTATGGCAAATGGTGTATTCGATTCAGAGGTTGAGTCAGGACGGCATAAGGTATTTTATAGATTGCATCCAGCTATAATTAATGTGGAATAGCTTAGGAATATAGTTTAGAACTATAACATAGTGTTCTAGCATTGTGGTTTGGTAGTCAAGGAATATCAGCGACAATAGGCAGTCGCATTGTTAAGATTAACTAGTGTAAGAAGGCAGGTGGCTCCGCTGATGGGGAATAGTGAAATGGGATGATATTTGGGGAGACTGGGGATGGGGAGAATGTCCAATGGTGGGATCTTCCAGTGAGGTCTGCTGGGGGTCTACACTTTGCATTTTGCTCTGTCCTGGTCTTAACCCATCGCAGACCGGAGTGAAGAGCTCCTCTGCCCATGACAGAGTTGGTTCACTGTCATGTATCTGAGTGAGGATGTCAGCCTAAACCCATCCAATGGAGGTCAGGGACAGGTGCTCTCACCAAGTGTATTGTTATCTCTTTTACAGGTTCCCTTAGGTCACTCAAGTCACTGAGAATGGAGACCTTAGTGCAGGCAGTTAGTCAGCAACTTTTGCACTGGGCCCATGATGAAAGGGGTATAAAGGAACAATCGTGAGAGTATTTATTAAACGTCACACGTTAGCAGAATACTAGAGATTGTTTTCTCCGCATCATTTTGGAGAATGAACAATCGTGAGATTAATGTTTCGAACATCATATGTGAACAGAACAATATATATATTTTTTTTTTACACCACATGGGAAAAGTCCAGTGGGTATTATGTTTTCACACGACAGGTGAAAAGACTAATAGGTACTGTTTTTCCACATCACATGGGAATAGAACAGTATAAACTGATTAGGAAGTTATTAAAACAGTGGTCTTGTGAGCAGTAGAAACTTTAGACAGGAATTACATTTAGTTCAAGGAACAGTATTTTCGTGTCCTCACTAGACAATGATGTTATAAGTCTAAGAACAATAGGGACATGTAATAACGGTATGTGATCCAGGCAGGATCAGTGTTAAACTGTGACTAGATATATGAGTGATCAAGCAGCGACCGGTGGAAGTCTACATCTAGTAGGAGGGACACATTCCTTGGTGAGAGTAATGTGGACTGAATGAAGATGTGGTGTGATCCTTTCCGGGATGATCGGGCTGGGCTCTTCAGCTACTTGGTCTAAGTTTGCACACACTAGAATATTCGACACACATTCTACACAGTACACACACACACTTCTCACACACATACTCTTTGCTTAATAAATTATTTTGTACTTATTTGTTAGAGCTAGAGTTGTTGAGTATGTTGTGTTGGGGAAGAGTGAGAGGGGGCATGATCTAGGGGTGAGTGAGAGTAAGAAAGAGGTGTCGACAGACTGATGGAGTTTTGTGGACGGAGTCAGATGATTTCTCTAGGACAATAATATTGGGTTAATAAAAATGTGGGTGTTGATTCCCCTCACTCCAGGGACGACACTAAAGTAAGAAGGGATAACTTACGACACCAATGAGTTGATTTGCCTTATTGCACCTATTTTCGATCTCGTCTTCTGATCTGCCATTTGATGATATTATACTTCCCAGGTACTTGAAAGTCTTCACTTGTTTCAAGGGATGTTCGTTTAGGTGAATTGTTGTTGTTTGGTTCTTCTTTAGTTATAGTCATTACCTCTGTTTTGCTTGCGCTAATTTTCATGTTATGTTCCCTACACATTTCGTTTAGACTATTCATGTGGTCTTGTAATTCAGCTTCTAATTTTGCTATTAGTGCTTGGTCGTCCGCAAACAGGAGTTCTCTAATGGTTAGATTTGCAGATGGTTCTTCTTCTGTGTTCTCGTCATATGGTATTCTTACTATCTCTGCTTGGCTGGTTTCTTTACATATGTTGTCTATATATGTTATGAACAAGAGAGGGGACAGGACACAACCTTGTCGTACTCCAGATCTTATGGTGAAGGGTTCTGAGTGTCCTCCAGTTGCTCTCACTATGCATTCACTGTTGTTGTATAAACTTCTACATAGGTTTGTTAGATGTGTACTCACTCCATATTGTTTAAGGATTTGCCACAACTTGTTTCTATCTACTCTATCGAATGTCTTTTCTTGGTCGACAAAGGCTAAGTAAAGTGTTTCGATTGATTTTTCTATAAGTTGTCTAAGAGCAAAAATTGCATCTGTGCATCCTTTGTTTTTCCTAAATCCAAGTTGTGTTTCGCTTAGCTGAGGTTCTAAAGTAGTTCGTAATCTTTTTTTCAAGAATTTTGCAAAATATTTTCCCAGTATGACTCAACAGTGAAATGCCTCTGTATTGTGTGCAGTCTCTTTTGCTGCCTTTGTTTTTCCAAATTGGGATAATTATGGCATTTCCCCAATCTCGTGGTGTCTGTTGTTCTACCCAAACATGATTGAATAGTCTATGTAGCCAAGCTGTTCCTACTTCTCTTGCTGCTTTAATTAGTTCATTTGGTATTTCATCCGGTCCTGGCGATTTGTTCAATGGGGCTAATCGGATGGCTTCTATAATTTCTTCTTTTAGTATGTCTGGTTCTAGTTCTTCGGTGATACCTGTATAGGTCTCTTGAATTCCTGTGACATCTGATGGGATGTTGAGAAGTTGTTCGAAATACTGCTGCCATCTTATTAGGATTTGTTTTTGTTCACTTATTGATTCTCCATTTTCGCTGTTAATTATTTCAGTTGGATCAAGGGGTTCTCCTCTGGCTCGCGTTGCACCTATCTGTTTGTAGAAGTTTCTAGTTGCCTCCTTGTAGTTTTTATTTAGGGTTTCTCCATAATCTTCCCAGTCTTTTTGTTTTTCCCTCTTTACTATTCTATTCACATGTCTTCTCGCTATTCTATATTCTATGCGATCACATTCCTGTTTGCTCTTCAACCACTTTTTATATTTTTCCTTTTTGTCTTTTACCGCTTTCTTTACTTCTGCGTTCCACTAACTTGTTATTTTCTTTATCCGTGTTTTGCGTTTTTTCGTGGTTCCACATGTTATTTTTGCAGTATTTAAAATGCTTGATTTGACCATCTCCCATTCTTCTTCCACTGTTTTTCTCTCTGTAGGTAATTTTTCAAAGAGTTCAGTTAGTTCTTTCTCATAATTTTCCCTTACTGCCTCGTCTTTAAGGTTTTTTAAGTTTACTGATTCGCATGGCATGTATTTTCCTGATCTTTGTTTTCTTCTTCTGATTGTTCTTATTGTGGCAACGACTGCTTTATGATCTGTGTTTATACCGAAATTGGGCACTGCCGTTGCATCTAATATATTTCTCTTTCTGTTATTTCTTGTTAATATAAAATCAATTTGGCTTTTAGTATCTAGATCGTTCCATTTATACCATGTGTATACTTGTGAATCTTTATGTTTATAGAATGTGTTTGCTATATAGAGGTCGTGTTGGCTGCAAAGCTCTAATAGTCTACTTCCGTTATCATTCCCTTCATTTTGCTGATCTTCAAATGCTCCCAGATGTTTTTCTATGCCCACTCTGTTATGTCCTAGTCTTGCATTGAAGTCTCCCATAACTATGATGTTGTCCTGCTTATCTATTTTATTTAGCACGTCATGTATGTCTTCGTAGAAGTCCTCGCATTCTTGCTCATTATTGTTTGCATTACATGGTGCGTATATTTGTACATATGTTGTAATTGTTTGTTCTTTTATTCTCACTGTTATGATTCTTTCTGATATATATTTTATTTCTAGTATTCCTCTTGCTAGCAGTGGTTCGATGACTATTCCCACACCGTGTCTTGCCCTTTCTTGCTGTTCTACTCCAGAGTAAACAAACGTGTAACTGCGGTGGAGCTCCGTGCATCCTTTCCCCTTTGTTCTGGTGTCCGCTATTCCCATCAGTCCAATTTTCCTCTCTTCCATTGTTTCTATAAATTCCTCTTCTTTACTATTGAAACCACAGACGTTGATTGTGCCTATTTTTTGAGTCGTTGATCTATCTCTTAGTCCATTAACATTGCCGGGTCGATATCCGTTTGGGTCAGTCCGTTTATACTTCTTAGTTTTCCTACGAGCAGTATGAAGATCCCCTGCCGGCTTGCTAGGCCAGTCGCAGGTTTATGACACAAATCTGACCACAGGGAGTCCATCCCCTATGGCGAGCCATAGCTCCGTTAGCCCATGACCTCGCGGTCATGGTTGCCAGGTCTGCACCACGCAGAGGTGGGGGTTGACTTGTGTAGTCTGCGGGTCATCGGCAGGCTACTAAATTTTCGCTCTTCACCCCTCCTGGGAGAGGCTAGCCGATCCTAACCCTGCTGGCTGCAGGGCCAGGCGCTGTCCACACCTTACAGACCGGGGTTTTATTAATGACGCTAATTAGCTTGCAAGTGTAGTCGACACAATTTCTAAGTCCTCGTACTCACAATGACAAACATGGAAACATATGTCAGAGCATCATCACCATCATTATGTGGTTTGTAGAAAGTCGTTCTCATCAGAGCCTGCCGAAAAGATTCGATACTTTTGACCAGTGCCCACGCCCGACGTATTTTCTTGTCCAGGGTGTTTAACGGATGGTCTGATGAGCCTCTTAAGATACATAATGTAGTAATTTTCACTTGTTGTCCATATCTATATGTCTTTCGACTAATTCCTCGGCCTTGTGCAGTCTGCAAGTTGCTAGATAAATGAACGACATACACTGTGCTGCTCTAAGTAAAAGCAAACGGCCGCCCAGACGTGTCCACTCATCCCCGTGGTTAATCGGTCACCAGAGCTACGTTTGATACACACAGTGGTGTGTTTTCCATTCTCTGTCACGTGAGGTGGAGATAGAATTCCCCCTTCAAAGGGTTAAGGTGCCGCAGAGATTTTTCTAATACGGACGGTCTGCAAGGTGTAGACTGCGCCCGGCCCTGCAGCTATCAGGGTTAGGATCGGCTAGCCTCTTCTAGGAGGGGGTGAAAAGTGAAAATTAGTAGCCTGCCGATGACCCGCAGACTACACAAGTCACCGTAGTGCAAAGCAACGAGGACCAATACTGGAGAAACTGGTCTACGATTTTGATGTAACAGGAACTGAATACGAACTCTTTTAAGTGCCCTGGCTATACATGTTACATCAACCCAACTGGGCAGGGAAGACATGGGCAGGCTCTGGTGGTCAAAGACGGTTTACAGCATTCAATACTGGATATGAGTGGGTGGGGTCAGGAGACTAAAGTGGAGCATCATTGGCACCTTTCCGTCTTGACAGACGATAGTTTGGTACATTGTGCTTCAAAAAGGCTTAATAACTACGCCCCATGGCGGTGGCAAGTGTGGCTGGTAAGGCCAATTTTTGCTGCAAATGTTTGCCCACAGTAGATGCATGTGAAAACATGGTCATGTCCACCATTGTGCACCATCTTACGTTTCTCACGCTCTGTGTGTGCTTTATCTGCAATCATTTTCTCTTTTGTCTTTATTCCATTTCTGATGTTTGCCCTCCATGCAACACGTTCAGCGGCGACTTGCTCCCAATGTGCATTATCTATGCCTGTATCAATCATGTCCCGCTTACACACATCTTTGTATCGTAGTAGAGGCCGACCCTGAGATCTCCTACCCGTCTGTAATTCACCAAAAAAGATGTCCTTTGGTATTCTACCATCATCCATCCTCCTAACATGTCATATCCATCAAAGTCTACGAAGACTGAGCATGGAGTACACCGTCACACAACCTGATCTTTCCAATACTTCAGTATTTGTGATTTTGTCTTGCCACTTAATACCAAGTATTCTTCGCAGACACCGCATATGAAAGCTGTTTAAACGTTTCTCTTGGCGTGAGTAAGTTGTCCATGTTTCACTGCCATAAAGAAGAGTACTAAGGACACAGGCTTGATAGGCGAGGACTTTTGTTTTGGCAGTAAGATTCCTGTTCTCCCAGACTCTTTTTGCTAACATGTTCATTGTTGTTGCTGCCTTGCCAATCCTGATGTTGATTTCCTGATCGAGGGATAATTTGTTATTTACCTCTGATCCTAGATATGTAAAATGGTCTACTATCTCCAGTTCGTCGTCGTCAATAAAGATTGATGGTACACCATGTGCACCTTGTGATATAATCTGTGTCTTCTTTTTGTTAATTGTTAAACCAAATTCAGAACAAGCACTGGAGAATGCAGATAGTAGATGTAATTCTTCCTCAGAGTGGGTCGTAATCGCAGCATCATCCGCAAAAAGCAACTCTCTGATTAGTACCCTCCTAGTTTTGGTCTTGGCC
Organism: Cepaea hortensis; assembly: GCA_963921405.1. Classification (NCBI taxonomy): domain Eukaryota; kingdom Metazoa; phylum Mollusca; class Gastropoda; order Stylommatophora; family Helicidae; genus Cepaea; species Cepaea hortensis. The sequence continues at coordinate 26,926,017 of OY992892.1, read as the reverse complement.
TTCAATCTCTGAGCATTATAGAGGCCACCACCTGAGCGTGAGTGAATGTATATACCGTCATCCTGATCACGAAAGGCATATTTCAGTAGAAGTGAAAAGTATATCCCAAAGAGGGTGGGGGATAGTACACAACCTTGCTTAACTCCACTCTTTATTTCAAACTCTTCTGAAGTTGAGCCATCAAACTTGATTTTACCCTTCATGCCTGTGTGGAACGATTCCACAATGGACAGAAGAGTGGTGGGCAGCCAATCTTCTTTAGTGCTTTGAACAGACCCTCACGACTGACCAAATCGAATGCTTTTGTGAGGTCGATGAAGGCAATAAACAGTGGCTGATTTTGTTCACGGCATTTTTCTTGCATATGTCGCAATGAGAATATCATATCAATGGTAGACCGGTTCTGACGGAAGCCACACTGTGATTCGGGATAGACTTGATCTCCCAGGACTTGAAGTCTGCGCAGGACAATTCTGGCAAATACTTTCCAAACAATACACAGAAGTGAGATACCCTTATAGTTGTTACAGTCGCTCCGATCACCTTTGTTCTTGTACAGCGTTATGATGTTTGAATCTTTGAAATCCTGTGGGACTTGTCCTTCTCGCCAGCATAGCTCTATTAGCTGGTGGATCTGTAGAGTGAGTGTGTCTTGCCCACTCCTGATTACCTCTATTGGAATCCCATCCTTACCTGGAGCTTTGCCAGATGCAAGCTCATTTATAGCACACTTAACTTCTGTTATAGTGGGAAGTGTGTCCAGGTGGTCAAGAGTTGGTAGAGCCTCTATGGCGTTGAGGGCATCATCCGCTAGCTTGGTATCACTTGATTAAAGCTCTAAATAGTGCTCGACCCATTTATCCATCTGCCGTTTCTTATCAGTGATGATTTCTCCAGTCAAGGTTTTCAGCGGTGCACTTCTTTTGATCATTGGACCACAGGCTTTCTTTATCCCTTCAGACATGCTTCTGATGTTTCCCTTATCACTTGCGATTTGAATGGACTCACATAACTTGATCCAATAATCATTTGCACACTGCCTGGCAGCCTTTTGCACATCCTTCCTAGCTTGCTTCAGCTCACTCAGAGTGTTACGCGTTGGTCTTTCCTTGTTTCTTGAGAGAGCTATCTTCTTTTTATCAATCAAGGGCTGCAGTATCTGGCCGTTTGCCGCAAACCAGTCCTGCCTCTTATGATCCACAGTGCCGTAAACCCCTACCGCTGTTTGATAAATAGTTTCCTTAAATTTACTCCATTTATCATTTACTATACAATTTTCTGATGTATCATTGAAAGCGTCTTCAAGTTGCTGTTGAAATTCAAAGCACTTTCCAGGATCTTGAGTGTTAATAATATTAATCCTGGGGCTAGACTTGTGGTTAGCTGTGTAGATTCTCTTTGGTCTCAGTCTAACCTTTGCAACAACCAAAGAATGATCTGTATCACAGTCAGCATTGTGGTAACTTCGAGTTAATGATGTATGGTTCAGATGTTGTCTCCATGTGATAATGAAGTCCAGCTGATGCCAATGGCCGGATCTTGGATGTTTCCATGTGACCTTATGCAGCTTTTTTGTTTTAAAAAAGGAGTTTGTAATACATAGGTCATTTCTAGTGCAATGCTCCAGCAGCCTTTGCCCATTATCATTCATGCGACCGATGTTGTATTTTCCAAGGCACACTGGCCATGTACTCGAGTCCTTGCCCACACGAGCATCGAAATCACCGAGCATATAAATGTAGTCGGATTTTGGAACTGCCTTGATCACGGAGTCTAACTCCTCATAGAACGTACCCTTCACATCATCAGAGGAAGCGAGTGTCGGTGCATATGCAGTGAGAATGGTGGCAAATCCACAAGAGGTTGCCAGGCGCAGTGATAATAATCTTTCATTACCTCCAGCTGAGATATTAATCATTCCCAGTAGCGAATTCTTCACTGCAAAGCCCACACCATGTTACCTTTTTTTCTGCCTGCCCTCTTCCCTTCCAAAAAAAAAAAGGTGTAATTTTTTTTCCCTGAGTTACCCTTCCTCAGCGAGGCGAGTCTCCTGCAGGCCAGCAATATCAATGTTAAGACGATTGAGTTCAGCATCAATCACAGCCGTTTTTCTCACATCGTCAATATTTGTCAAGTCAGTGGAAAATCCTGGACACATGGTTCTCACGTTCCAGGTTGCAAGCCGTAGCTTGAGGTTTCTATTATTCTTTTTATTAGTACCTGGAGCATTGGTTTTATAGCCTGCGATTCAGATTTTGTCCTAACCCAATTGGCCGGGAGCTGCCCAGCTTGAGGCGGGCGGTAGCTGATCAGTGACACCTGTAGGTGTCTCCCACCGTCAGAGGCAACGCGTGGCGCCCCATGTCTACGCCAACTGCCAAGGACTTATAACCCATAACAGTTGCCTCTCGCTTTGATTCCGAGACCGGTTAAGACCAGGGATAGAGTTATTGCCTCTCCATAGCACAAAGCCTGGGCTAAAATAAAGAAACATGTGTTGCCCATGCAGCATGATCCCTCTCTCGGCCTGCCTAGTTCACTCCAAAGGAAAGTTAACACCTATACATCTGGAACAAGACAAGGTGCAGAAGCTGCCGGATCAGCAAAGCAATGCTCTAACTGTCCGACTGTCGGAGCTTCCATCCTAGACCAGCTGCCAACCAAGGCTTAGGGCCTGGTCTGCCCTGCCATTACTTATTTTGTCTTTGGGTTGCATTTCCTCGCACCAGGATACGGCTGGTACCCTCCCAATTGCGCTCTTCGGCCCGAAGCCGTTGGCACAATGTGGGGGTGTCGGGTTTGGTAAGCGCCAACCAACATTCGGCGCTGACAGAAAGCAGGTAGTACCGTCTACTGTCATACGGTAGCTGAGTCATATCTGACTAAGACCTGACACACAAAGTGGAGCAGGGAATGCGGATACAAATCGGCCGATACAGCTGGAACCTGATAAATATATATGTGAGTGGGGAATCTTGTATAAGCAGAGAGAGTTGGGACTGGTTGAAAGGTTTAGTGGACACCCCAGGTTCCAGGTATCTGATATGTGGTGATTTCAACGCCCGCGCCAAGGAATGGGACAGGTCGGGAGAGAACAGACAGGGTACTGCTCTTGCTGAGGCCTTGCTTGAGACGGATGTTGTCTGTCTAAATGACAGGACACCTACTAGGCAAGCAATGAGACCGGGGGACCCTGACACGGCCATCGACCTGGCACTTGTATCCCAATAGGCGGCATAAAATGGAGTGTCCTTGGAGACCATGGGAGTGACCACCTCCTCTCCTCTGTGCTGATACCTAAGTCCAGCACAGTTAGGACTATAAGAGCTCGCATTCAGTTATGATCGCGACCACTCTTAGCTCTTGGGGCGTCTTAGATCACAGGGAAGATCTAAACCAACAAGAAGAATCTTTACCCAACCATCATGGTGGACACCAGAGGTCGAGAATTCATGGAGGGAAAAGAGGGCGGCCATAAGGAATTGGCAGAGGGTGCGGAGAGCAACCAGTTCAGTTGATACAGAATTGGAAGAGGCTGAAAGGTATAAAAAAAAGTACAGGTGCGGGATTTTAAACTCCAGGCAGCTGAGGCAAAGAGGGTTAAGTGGGAACAGTTTATCAATGAAGTCGGTGGGTATGTGACATTGGGAAAATTCTGGAGGCTGCACCGGCAGATGAAGAGACAGGTGATGCCTGGTACACATGGCACCGTTTATGATGATAACAACCGACCTATGACAACTGACAAGGACAGGGGGGGGGCCTCTTCTTGCGCGATTTTTAAAACAGACGGATCAGCAAGATAGGGCTATTAGAGATAACGTCAGAGGAGCCTTGTCACAGGTCACTAGGAAGGAGGACTGTGAGATTAAAGTGGAGGACATTAGACGGGTCCTGAAGCGGACTAAAGACACAGCGCCAGGTCCGGATGGGGTGAAGTACTCCCACATGAGGAACATTTATGATGGGGACTTGGAGGAGATGGCTCTTTGTTTCAACCTAAGCATCAATACGGCGGAAATACCTCACGATTGGCTGCATTGCTACCTGGTCCCCCTCACAAAGCCAGGCAAGGATCACTCCAGACTTAATAGATACCGAATCATAACCCTGAAAAACACGTATGGCAAAGTCCTCGAAAAGATAGTAGCACGAAGGCTGGAGCCAACATTTGGAAAGTCTGAATCTGCTTCCCCAAGGACTCGGGAGCTACGGCCGGGAAAAGAAACCTGGGCCAATGCTGTAACTTTTGCGTTCGATATCTATGAGGGCTTCCAGGATAAAAAGGAGACAGCGGCGGTAGCTCTTTACCTGGAGGATGCGTATAACAGAGTTAGGTATGATCGGTTAATACATACACTGTTGGACATGGACCTTGCCTTGTTAGATGGGATGCGGCAGTCCTTTATGAGCGTAAGGTTGCACTGTGCATGAGTTCCCGAACTTCTGACCCTTGTACTATTACACCTGGGTTGCCGCAGGGATCTGCCTTGTGCCCAGTGCTTTTTAGTGTCTACACAGGGATGACTGACCTGAAAGATAGTCAGTGAATAAGAGGGCAACTCAGGATCTGGGGCAGGGATCCCAGACCTGACACTATGGCTGTGATATGATTTTGCTATTTAAGTGTAACAAGTCATGAGTTCTCCTTAGTTAATGCTATAGTAATGAATTATCAGGAGTATAATTCATTATGGACATATAGTTATTAATGTGTGTAATTCATCAGTCCATGGGTTAAGGGATTGATGAATTGATGAGTCTGTCAGGAAGGAGATGTCCGGCTGGACACCTTCTCGATACAGTAATCCCTACACTGAAAGGAAAGTAAGTGTATATGTTGATTGATGATGGAAGATGAAACCGGATTGGACTGGCACCAGGCGAAGGATGCTTGACAGAGTCATACAGTCGACTCTGGTGCTAGGGGTTATATGTAGCCCAGAAGTGTTACTTGACTGAACAGGTGTGCTATTGCTTTTTCTACCATCATTATGCCTATATATTATAGTTACTAGGTAGATCTATGATGTGATGATTTCATACTCATGTTGGTAGACATGAGGAATGTCTGAGAGGCAGGTGACAGGGTGGAGATGCTGGTAGTCTTTGTTGTAGTTGAGTACTCACACCAACCTCTCCGTGTTTCAGGATCTGTTATTACTATACAGAAGAAGATTCGAGAGCTGCACCATGAGCTCTATGGGCCCACTCATTCCAGTGCCTATCCAGAAGTTGATTGAGGCCATACTGGGAGTGGTTGTCTGAGTCTGCGAGATCAATGTTGGAAGGAGCTGAGTGCTGAATAAGTCGGTAGGTCTAGGGTAGGACCTCCGTCAAGAGTCCGACGAGTGTCATCCGATCCTGAGAGGATCCAACACTGAAACGTCTGGTGATTCAAGCCAGTGAAGCACTGGTGACATTCAGTCTCTGTGTAAACCTTGGTGATTGCAAGGTAGTGAACTTTCAAGTTGTGCAGAGTGATCATTGTTACCGGTCACCATGACCTGTGTTATATGCTTCTGGCCCGGCTGGGTTATGGGACACCATGTATCAGTTGATGCTTACATAGTGTTTTTACATTGGTTACCTTTATGAAGCCAACATGTGGTCCAGTGAACTAGGACATTGATTACAACATTGGTGGAAACACCTGAGTGACATGGTTGTGAAGGTAGGGAGTTACCTCATGCCAACGTTATGAACTGTTGACAATGTTTGTGACGGTAGGGAGCTACCTCATGCCAACGTGATGAACTGTTGACAGTGTGTGCTAGGTTGTGATTACTACCCATGGATCAGGGTAGGTACATAATACTGTGTGAAGATCTATTGTCCAAGGACATGGAACTAAGGTGAAGTGTTTAGTCACCTGATAGACTTTACCAGTGACATTGTGTGTTCGTGTGGAGCAACCGCTTATTAGGTAAGTGACATATCAGTGTGTGGGTCACTGATGAGATAGAAGAGTGACCTGGCTCTTGTGTATTTTGAGACGGTGCTACATGTATTTTTTCTGCAAGTGGGAGACCGCTAATGTTCTAGGGTCGGCCCAGACTTCATCAAGAGTGTGACAAGGGAAATAGTACGACAGCAAGGAAGGATCCTTGTTCATCAGTGCAGTGTCCGTCAGGCAGTGGTACGGCGCTTGATCAGCCCTTGCTTGGTTCTCTGGGTGAAGAGGGAACTTTGGAGAGGCAGCAGACCTTGGAGTTCCAGTCCACTGGAGGAGCCTGGGTGAGTCGCTACCACGACTGGACAACCGCACGAGCTATCGTCCGCCTCCATGATGAATACTCATCTGCGTCTTTGATCTTGTACATAGTTCTTCTAGTCTGGCTTTCAGCCATCCTTCTCTGTGTTGTGGTTGACGTAGTTCAGAATTAAATTTTTGTTCTCTTAGCTATGACTTTGTGCAGTGATATGACTGGTGTCTGGTCCGAGCCCCCTTGGGGTTTGGAACCCTAGGTGAGGGAGGGAAGGTTAAGCTGTCCCGGCTTGTGTGGGGCCTGGTAGATGTAGAGTGCTATTGAGGTGGTTGGAGCAAAGGCAGGGGATAGTAACTATCGTGACAAACCAGTCCAAGCCCCGGCGGTCTTGTCACAAGACCGGATATATCTCCGCACGTCGCCTGTCATTCCAGGCCAGTGGTAGTGGCTGGAAAGACACTGGACTGTTGTCCCCACATCCTTATGTCCGGTTAAGGATAAGGTATGCACTCTATGTATCAAGCGGGATCTGTAGTCAGTAGGGACTACCATCTGACCGTACTGGCTATCCCCTTGCCCGGCTCTACGATAAAGCAACCGGTTTTCTACATAGAACTGACCCGGAGTTGGCGGGACAGAACTTTGGGACACCTCCAGTAAGTAAGGACGCAAAGTCGGGTCCCTACTTTGAGCACTGCTCACTAACCTCGCAAGAGAATGGTCTATTTCCTTACCACACTGCCTTTTTCCATCCTTAGCCCTGGCCTGCCTAGCGCTCACTAGACAATGTTCCCTGGGGTCCCCCAGGAATACATGCGGACGACCGAGGATCAAAGGGTAAATAGGATCAGGCAGCACAGCCGCCAGGATGCTACCCGTAACGTACCTGCACCGAATGTCAATCCGAGCAATCGGCAAGTCCATAGCTACGGAGCTCCTCATGGCCAGCTGAAATTCTCTTGTCTCGCCGGTGAGCTGCCCTGGGCTCACAAGGTGGGATGAGATTACAGCTTCAAACTGCAATCCTGTATCGTATAGACATTCCACCTGCTTCCCATTCACCTCTATCGTTTCGATCACAGGTGATTTCTCAGACTTTGGTTTCTCCCGACCCTTAGGTGTGGTCTCGCTAGGTCTACCTCTAGTAGAGGCGAGACACGCAAAGTGCAAGTCCTTTGGCTTCCTCAGACAATCTACAGTATTATGGGAAGGAGACTTACAGTGCTTACACCACCTCTTACTCCACTTCCGTTTTGGGGAGGCGGGAGGGCTTTGCTTATCGGGTTTCTTACCAGAGTCTTTTACCACAGGATCTGCTACATTGGATGATTCTTTGGGACCTTTGGTCTTGGGCTTCTGATCAAGCCCCTTCTGCCTTTTCTGTGAATCAGTCTGACTGGAATCCCCAGTCTCCCCATAGACTTCCACATACTTTTCAGCTAACTTATTTACTATGTCTAGCCTTTCCACCCCATTTTCCCCTAAGAAATTCCTTAAAGGCTTGGACATCTGCATTTTCATTTGATCCACCAACATCAACTCTCTCAGACTCTCATACTCCTCTTTGAAATTGGCCAACGCCATCCACTTCAACAGGTATGAGTTCAACCTCACACTATAGGCCGAGAACATCTCACCTGGTTCTCTCTTGGAAGTTCTGAACCTCCGCCTGTAAGCATGGGCTGTCATTTCGAATCTTTTCAAAAGAGCCGATTTCAGGGTTGGATAATCATTTTCCATCCCTGGGGGAAGACGCGCATACACTTCGTACGCGGTGCCACGGAGTCCTTGTGAAAGCTTAAGATTCCAACGCTCTGGCTCTAAACCCATAGCTTTACACATTGCCTCGAACTTCTCTAAGAATTGATCTATCTTCTCTTGGTCCGGTTCAAATGGTGGAAACGGCCATTTCATAGCATGGTAAGCTGGTCTGCTGGCTACTGATGAGCTAGGTAAAGCTACTCCACCTACTGCTCCCTCAGACTCACCAACCGATTTAGCCTCTACCTCAAGTTGCTTCATACGGAACTCATGTTCCATTTCCAACTTCCTAGCATCTAATTTCTTAGACTCTAGGTCCGCTGCCAGTTTTTGTGCTTGTTGGTCTGCCACCAACTTTTGCTCTTCAAGTGCTACCTTTCGAGCTTCAAGCTCAATTTCTGACTTTCTTCTCTCCCTCTCTTCTGCTCTGAAGTCTCTCTCTACTTCCAGTACATAGGCTTTAAACTCCTCACCTTCCAATCCCATCTCAGTTGCAGATGCCCGCACCTTAGCTAAATCTAAAGTACGAGTAGCCATGCTTAGTGTAACTTAGTATCAGTATAGATATGCAATACCCACTCACAATGCTAACTGTACTCCAACCAACACTGTAACTATGTATCTATACTAACTTAACTAAATGTCTGTCCACGTCGAAGAGAAAGGTTTCAGTAGCCCTACTCGTCAAGTAGACAATAGGTATAGGACAGATGACACTATAACCTATTCCTACGAGATGTCAGAACAAAGAGAAGATCCCGGACGAGCCCCCACTCTGGGTGTAAAGCGGCCCTGCGTTCCTGCACCACTCTGTCACCCTATTTACTGCCACCTGTAAGTCTTTCGCCAAATTGGCCCTGTCGCTGCCCTATCTGTACACCAGCACATCATCTGCAAATGACAAGATCCTACCCACAACCGGTGTCCCAATAGCTGCGATTTTGCTGGTGTAGACATTAAAGGCCGTCTCCCTGGCCTAGAGGTTAGCGACTTTCTCCGTAATCCCTTATACTCTCATGAGTAACGTGATGACGGCGAGAATAAGTAGCGGTTCTAACTGCATCGGTAACTTACGGGGTATGTGAGCCGGCCGCTGACAATCAGCTGAAAGATGCTGATGTTGACAGAGATGTCCTGTAAAGGATATGCAAACATTTTTTTAGACATTAAAGAGCACTGGGGACAAGGCAGATCTCTGTAGCAGCCCAGGTGTAATAGTACAAGGGTCAGATGTCCAGGAACTCATGCGCAGTGCAACCTTACGTTCATAAAGGACCACTGCAACCCATCTAACAAGGCAACAGCAGACCTCCATGGAAAACTAAGAATATAACTGAAAACATTAAAGACGGCCCTATGAAATACCAAGCTAGATTTGGCAACACTTGAACCAAACTAAGAAATATATGAGAAATGCATAATTCAGTTTCAGTTATCAGTTGGAGTATCTTCATTGCATTCCGGACAGGTCCATAGGTGCTCAGATCCTCCCCCCCCCCCCCCCCAGCATATGCATCAGCGTCCGGTGGCCAATAGTGCCAGTTCTGTGTTGGTAGACGAGGCACCTCTTTTTCCCGATGTACCTCTCGCGTCTGGCCGTGCCGATTCTTACTTCCAAGTCTTTCATCCTGGACAGCGATGTGGATTCACTGACGTCAAAGTCCTCTGTTCTCGCCATATCTTTAAGGACGTTAATAACATCGGCACGATTCATGGGCTGGCCATCTACAGGGGGTGCAGAGCCAGCCAGTTTATCAGCTGGTTGATTTCCCTCGACTCCCGCGTGTCCCGAGACGAAGATGAAGGTGACTTTACGGATAACAGACTTCCGTAGTGTCTCAGTCCACTGTCTACGTACAGATCCAGCTTTGACCTTCTGAATCATGCTCATTGAATCACTTAGTACACACACGTTGGTATAATGCTGTGATTCCAGCTATATGAAAGCCTGTGTGACTGCAATCACTCCCATCGTCATGCTGCTCGTGGTCATAGAGTGGACACCACTGGATACTTGAACGGTTCGGCTCGCTGAACGGGTTGTAAATGCCCCCGCACTTCTCTGCTGCTCTACAACAGATCCATCTGTATAGATGAGCACTTCGGAGTTATGCATCATTATTGTACACAAAAGGTATAAGACATAATCTCTTCTAAGTGGTTCGCAGTTCCGTCTAGAAAAGGAAGAGGATGCACTGATGCCATTTTTGCATTGAGACAGGTGAGTGAAAAAGTTATAGAATACAATAACGAACTAAGTGTAGCTTTCATTGATTAAGAATAACCCATCGACCGACTAAATAGGAATAAGCCTTGGAAAGTGTTCGAAGATTACGATGTATGTGGGTAGCTGTTGGACAACTCTGGGTTATGTATGCATCAACACAGTGAATGTACAGTAAGAACAAACGTCGGCATGACAAATTGATTAAAAGTAAAATTAGGTGTAAGACAGGGATGTGTTTTATCACCACTTTTGTTCATCACCTATATGCATAAGATTACTAAAGAAGCAAATCCACAACCAGAGAGTTTAAACGAGGTGCGTTTCGCAGAACACCAGAGTTTACATTATGAGAACAATGCGGATCTTCATCACCACATAAACAACATTGACAATTGCTGCCAGAAACCACGCCTTCTATCACTGTTCATTCCAACCACTGTGAGGTTTAACATAGCCAAAGTATTACATTTTATGAGGCATGCTATTATTTATGAGTCAGTTTTCTTCAATGTTCAGACCTTTATAATGCCAGTATTTTTCTCCTTCTTGGTCCACACTATTCTAAGAACTTGTCTGTAACATTTAAGTTGAAAAGCCCTGCTTTTCTTCTTTGGTGACTGCGAAATGATCCATGACTCGCGTCCGTATATTGCTACAGGAAAAATGCACGTCCTCAAAAATGTTACTTTAGTTTCTTTGCTGATGTTGTGTCAATGAGTCGATACAACTGTTTAACTTCTGCATTGATATGGCCAGTTTACATATAACTTCTCATGAACATTCACAATTATTGCTAGTTAATTACTCTGTATCTCTTGACAGACAGAATCAACTCTTCCAAACAGGTAGCACTATTTGAGTGGAAAGCCATGCCATATGCTTAATGTGTTCTCGGATAGGCTTTTCACGAAATGTAAATGAGTCAAAATTGTCTCTTGTATCATCATTCTTGGTGTTTCTCGTTATATTTTGTGCAATGACTCTGAATATGTATGGACAGAGAATTCCCCCATGCATTACTCCCATTTACACCATTAACCAGTCTCTTGTTTCACCAGCGATTCTGACAGCTGCCTGTTGTTCGTGATATAATAGTTCAATTAAGTGGATCACATGTCCTGGAAACTTAATATCTCTCGTGATGTTTCACAATATGTGAGGTAGAACACATTTGAAAGTATGAAGATCTACATTATACTCTCTGCATCTCTAGGTTGATTCTCACCTTGAAGACATGGCTCCTGCATCGTCAGTTAGATACAGTGAACTAAAAAGCCTAGTTGAGTTGAGTTGAGTTCAGCAAAGAACCCACATCACTGCACTCATAACATTCCCGTATGTGCTCCGTCTCCTCATTCAACAGCCAGCGAAGAGTCACACTACAAATTGTCCCCACCGCTATCTGATTGAAAGTTCTCCTGGTCTTCCCTCTCAGTTTTGAGATTCTACCAGAACCCCTGCCAATCCCCCGCAGTCTCATCCTTTCCACACACGGGTTCTCAATCTGTTCTTCCACCTTCTCCATGTGGTCCCACAGGTGCACGACCATTTCTCCCTTGTCCATAGGTAATCTACCACCAAGAGGTGCATTCTCTGCCAGCCTATCAGCCTGTTCATTCCCCCCACACTCCCTCATGGCCAGGGCAAAACATCCATACAGTTCTTACAACCTTTGACCTCTGAAGCGAGGTGAGCCATTCCACACGAAACATTCCTTTCTCCACTTTACTAAGCATACTCCTTGAGTCCGTGATGAAAACAATGTGTGTTGCAGTGGTCTCCTCTAACCAACGGAATGCCGCTGTTTGGGAGGATCTCTCATGCTGAACAGGACAAGGGGTAGGACCCACACAATGCGATACATAAACTTGAAGCCTTGTAGGTAGATTGGTGACAGTCACAGGCTAGGAAAAGCAAATCCAGAAAAATGCTTATCGAAGTCGGATGGTCTGATCCACAATCAATCAATCAATCAATCAATCAGGTGCCGTCTCCGCAATGAAGGTTGGCTGCAATGGACCTCCACCTGTCTGTCTCTCGCCTTGACTGTACATTCTGTCAGGCTGATGTTAGTCCACCTCTTGATGTTATCCTCTCACTTGTATCGTTGTCTACCTCTTGCTCGCTTGCCCTCAACCCTGCCTTCCAGTATGGTTTTTATAAGAGTATCAAGTCTTTTAAAGCCGGCTCCATGGCCGAGGGGTTAGCAGCTTTCTCCGCTAACCCCGAATACTCTCGTCACGTGACGCGACGAGAATTAGCAGAGTTCGAATCGCAAAAGTGACTTATGAGAGTATGGAGCCGGTCGCTCAGAAAGTCGTGGCGTGCTGATGAGCGTAATCTAGCCTAGGAATCAACATACAGCTGAAAGATGCTGGTGTTGACCGCAATATCCTGAAACAGGATGGAAACGCTGAAAAAAAAAAAAAAAAAAAAAAAAAAATCAAGTCTTTTAACGTGGACAAAATATTTCACTTGTCTCCTCTTTATTTCTTTCATCAACTCTCTCTTCATTCCCAGTTTTTCTAGGACCTCTGCATTTGATTGTTTTTGTTTCCATGAAACCTATTCGTCTGTATATCCACATCTCCAGGGCTTCTATGCGACTTTCTAGTTGCTTGTTCAATGTCCAGGATTCCGCGCCATACAGTAGCGTTGAATATACGTAGCATTTGACAATTCTAATTTTTAATGCGTTGTTAATCTCTCTAAATGTTAATACTGATTTCATGCCGTTGAAAGAATTTTTGGCCATTCCTATTATCTTTTTGATTTCCATTTCACTTCTGCCATCATCTGTTAGTTATTATATGCCCAAGATAAGAGAAACTTGTTACTTGTTTTAGATCTGCCCATTTACTGTGATGTTCATTGATGACCTTTCCTTTTCACTACTAATTATCATAGCTTTTGCTTTTTGGATGTTAATATCTAAGCCACATTCTGCACTGTGCCTGTTTACTTCTGTCACTAGGTCTTGCAACTCTTGCTCACTTTCTGCTAGTAACACGGTATCGTCAGCATTTCTAAGATTGGTTATGATTCTCCCATTGATGTTGAGTCCAGGTATTTCAACTTGTTTAAAAATTATTTCTGTGTATAGGTTGAAGAGGCTTGAGGACAGTACACACCCCTGCCGTACTCCTCTTTTAATCTCTATAGGCGACGAATAGTTATTACCGCATCTAATAGACACCAGCCGGTCTTTCTGGCTGAGGGGTTACACCACTTTCTCCGTAATCCCGTTTATCCACGCAGGGTCTCGCAGCGAGGAGAGAACTGAAAGCGGTTCGACCAGCGCTCGTGACTTACGGGATAATGAGCCGGCCGCTCAGAAAGCAATGGCAAACTACTGAGCGTAATCTTGCCAAGAAATCAACATACAGCTGAAAGATGCTGATGTTGACAGCGATGTCCTGTAAAGGATATGCAAAACATAGACGCCACTTGTTCGCAGTACAAGTTACTAATAAGTCTGATGTCCTTTCCGTCTACTCCTATATCTTGAAGGCACGTAATTAGTCGTTCATGTTGTCTCATCTCATCTCATCATGTTCCTCTTGTACCTTGCGGTGTTGAGGTGAAATATAAGCATCGTGAGAGTGCCCGATTATGGGCTTCATATATCGACATTCCCATGGACTCTGCTATTCCCTCCGTCAAACGTTTACGTGGTCGCCTCTTCCTCTGTTTCCATCTAGTCTGTACATCAATGCTTGCTGTGGTATGCTGTTGACTGGTAACTACTTGCATGGCCAAACCATTTGACTTGCTGCTTTCTAATAAAATCTAGTGCTGCTTTAACCCCCACTTTAGTCCTGATTTCTTCATTTCTGATCTTATCTCTTCTTGATACGTTGAGTATTCTTCTCAGGAACCTCATTTATGTTGTGATTTTTCTTTTCTCTTTTTCTGTCATTGTCCAGGTTCATATTGTACTCTATCAAAAGCTTTCTTGTAGTCTATAAAACAAACATATATATTTTTTTGAACTTCTATATATTTTTCAATTAACATCCTCAAACAGATGATTGCTTCTCTGGTGCCGCTGTTTTTGCTTAACCCAAATTGTTCTTCAGCTACTTCCTCATCTATTTTATGTTGAATTCTTTCTTGTATGACTTTGAATAGTATCTTAGTCATGTGGCTCATTAAGCTAATAGTACTGTAATCCTCACACTCAACAGCTCTTGGCTTCTTCGGTAGTGTGATGAAAATGGATGTTTTCAAATCCTTGGGGATGTACCCATTATTATTATGATTATTATTATTATTATTATATATATATATATATATATATTATTACATAATTCTGTGATAGTTTCAATGCCAAAGCTTTATACGGATTTTATCATCTCTGTTGTTATCTTGTCAGGACCTGCAGCCTTTCCTTCTTTCATCTTTTTAATAGCCTTTTCTACTTCAGCCGTTAATATTTTTGGTCCATCTTGAGTATTATACAATGTTAGTCTATTGACCCTATTGTCTCAGAATAAATCTTCTGTGTACTCTGTCCATCTTTTTATTACGTCAGTGTTATTAATTATAATTCCTCCATTGTTTCTTCTGATGCAACCGTTTCCTGTTATATTATTTTTCTTCTTTGTAAATCTTTTTATATGTTCATGTAATTCTTTCGAGTTGTGTTTTATTTCCAGATCCTATATTTCTTTGCACTGTTTCTGCAGCCACTCTTCTTTGGCAACTCTGTACATGTGACATATTTCTCTATCTATTACTATATACTCTGGAGTGTTCTTTGCTTTCTTTTTTTTTTTTGGAGACATTTTACTCAAGATTTCATCGGTTATCCATAACTGTTTTTTCTTATTAATCTTCACTGGCAAAATGGTATTTGCAATCTGAATACTGGTTTTTACACTTTCCCATTTTGTATTAATTTTATATGTCTTCCGGTACAATGGCAACAAAATGAAGCATTACTTTTCGGAGGGACGCTATTTAGTGTTTTCCTTTGGATTTCGTGTGATTTCCTATGTATTTCCTGTGAATAGTGTTTTCCTGTGGATTATATGATGTTATGTTGTGTTCCTTTTATTGGAAGTTTTCAAAAGAAGCCACGGAAGGCAGGTGGTGGATGAAATTTTGAGGGCAGCCAGCAGATATTTGTGGGTCATGGCCTCGAGCTTCACGACGGCAGGCAGAGGAACTCTTCGTGAGTCAATGGCTGCGGTCTCCGACCAGTAAGGCCAGTGCCATAGAGGAAAGCAACGGCAAACTACCTCTTTAAAAGTGCCTAGTATATTATGATTCGCTTAAAGACTGATCATCGCAAGACAAGGACAGAGACGTTAAAATTAGCAACTTGGAACGTTAGGACGTTAAACAACGACGAAAAATTGGAGAACATAAAACAAGAAATTGAAAGGGAAAAAATTAATATTTTAGGTATGTGCGAAACGAGATGGACAGGAGCAGGCATCAAGATAGAGGAAGATTTCAAGATTATTTATTCTGGAGGTGAAGATCATCATAGGGAAGTGGCAATTATTTTGGACCTGAAAACATCAAAATCTGTTCAAGGATATTGGGCCATGTCGGACAGAGTTCTACTAGTTAAATTAAGTGGCAGACCTTTTAGCATAAATATTATTCAAGTATATGCCCCAACAGGAGAATCCAGTGAAGATAGTGTAGAAGAATTTTATAATGACATAGAGTCTGCCTTAAAGAAATGTAAAAATTCAGAAATAAACATCATAAAAGGGGACTTCAATGCAAAAGTAGGAAATCAAGGGGATAGATACACAGTAGGAAACTATGGTTTAGGAGAGAGAAATGAAAGAGGATACAGACTCGTAGAGTGGGCAAAAGAACAGGAAATGATTGTAGGAAACACCTGGTTCAAGCAACACCCTAGAAGATTAAGGACGTGGAGGAGTCCTGATAGCTGGATTAGAAACCAGATTGACTACATTCTGATTAGCAGAAGATTTAGAAACACATTAACACTAGCAAAAACAGTTCCCAGTGCTGATTGTTATAGTAACCACATATTACTCACAGGAACATTGAGGATAAAGTTGAAGAAAGTCAAGTATATAACAGGAAACACTAAATATGATTTGTGTACATTGAGTAATGACAAGGAAATACAAAACGAATTCAACATAGAAGTACAGAACAGATTTGAAATTTTGTCTGATCTAGAGATCCTATCCCAGGATGTGGATGATCAATGGGAAACGATGAAGAATTCAATCAATGTGGCTGCAGAAACAACTATTCCAAAATTAAAGAAGGTGGGTCGTAAGAAATGGATGACTGAAGAAATTTTACACCTCATGGAAACAAGAAGACTCAACCAAAATAATTCTGTCAAATATGAAGAAATTCACAAACAAGTCAGAATATTATGTAAGGAGGCAAAAGAAGCATGGCTTGAGGAAAAGTGCTTAGAAATTGAAAAAACAACACAACAGTCAAAATACCAAATTAGTGCACAAAAGAATTCAGGAACTTACTAATAAAAGAACAAGTACATCAACAGGGTGTCTAAAAACTGAAGATGGCAAAATCATAATAGAATAAGACCAGATTCTACATGTATGGACAGATCACGTGAAACACCTTTATGATGATAACAGAGACGAACAGTATGATATTAGATTTAATAATGAAGGACCGCCAATTTTGGAGATGGGGGTTCGAAATGTTCTTAAGCATATGAAAGCTGGCAAGGCCCCCGGTGCAGATAACATCACAACAGAAATGAATTAAAGCTTTAGAAGAATTTGGACTAGAGCAAGTCACCAGACTGCTGAACACATTATATGATACTGGAGATATACCTCCTGAATTATGTAACTCTGTATTTATTGCAATCCCAAAGAAATCAGGAACCTTGGAATGTGATCAACATAGAACAATTAGTATAATGAGTCACATCACAAAGATTTTGCTAAGAATTATCATGCAAAGAGTGAGGAAGAAGATACAACCTGAAATAGGGGAAGAACAATGCGGGTTTGTAGAAGGAAAGGGTACAGTAAGTGCTGTGTATATGCTGCGAACAGTTATTGAACGTGCTGTAGAAGAATGCAACCTTACGTTCATAAAGGACCACTGCAACCCATCTAACAAGGCAACAGCAGACCTCCATGGAAAACTAAGAATATAACTGAAAACATTAAAGACGGCCCTATGAAATACCAAGCTAGATTTGGCAACACTTGAACCAAACTAAGAAATATATGAGAAATGCATAATTCAGTTTCAGTTATCAGTTGGAGTATCTTCATTGCATTCCGGACAGGTCCATAGGTGCTCAGATCCTCTCCCCCCCCCCCCCAGCATATGCATCAGCGTCCGGTGGCCAATAGTGCCAGTTCTGTGTTGGTAGACGAGGCACCTCTTTTTCCCGATGTACCTCTCGCGTCTGGCCGTGCCGATTCTTACTTCCAAGTCTTTCATCCTGGACAGCGATGTGGATTCACTGACGTCAAAGTCCTCTGTTCTCGCCATATCTTTAAGGACGTTAATAACATCGGCACGATCCATGGGCTGGCCATCTACAGGGGGTGCAGAGCCAGCCAGTTTATCAGCTGGTTGATTTCCCTCGACTCCCGCGTGTCCCGAGACGAAGATGAAGGTGACTTTACGGATAACAGACTTCCGTAGTGTCTCAGTCCACTGTCTACGTACAGATCCAGCTTCGACCTTCTGAATCATGCTCATTGAATCACTTAGTACACACACGTTGGTATAATGCTGTGATTCCAACTATATGAAAGCCTGTGTGACTGCAATCACTCCCATCGTCATGCTGCTCGTGGTCATAGAGTGGACACCACTGGATACTTGAACGGTTCGGCTCGCTGAACGGGTTGTAAATGCCCCCGCACTTCTCTGCTGCTCTACAACAGATCCATCTGTATAGATGAGCACTTCGGAGTTATGCATCATTATTGTACACAAAAGGTATAAGACATAATCTCTTCTAAGTGGTTCGCAGTTCCGTCTAGAAAAGGAAGAGGATGCACTGATGCCATTTTTGCATTGAGACAGGTGAGTGAAAAAGTTATAGAATACAATAACGAACTAAGTGTAGCTTTCATTGATTAAGAATAACCCATCGACCGACTAAATAGGAATAAGCCTTGGAAAGTGTTCGAAGATTACGATGTATGTGGGTAGCTGTTGGACAACTCTGGGTTATGTATGCATCAACACAGTGAATGTACAGTAAGAACAAACGTCGGCATGACAAATTGATTAAAAGTAAAATTAGGTGTAAGACAGGGATGTGTTTTATCACCACTTTTGTTCATCACCTATATGCATAAGATTACTAAAGAAGCAAATCCACAACCAGAGAGTTTAAACGAGGTGCGTTTCGCAGAACACCAGAGTTTACATTATGAGAACAATGCGGATCTTCATCACCACATAAACAACATTGACAATTGCTGCCAGAAACCACGCCTTCTATCACTGTTCATTCCAACCACTGTGAGGTTTAACATAGCCAAAGTATTACATTTTATGAGGCATGCTATTATTTATGAGTCAGTTTTCTTCAATGTTCAGACCTTTATAATGCCAGTATTTTTCTCCTTCTTGGTCCACACTATTCTAAGAACTTGTCTGTAACATTTAAGTTGAAAAGCCCTGCTTTTCTTCTTTGGTGACTGCGAAATGATCCATGACTCGCGTCCGTATATTGCTACAGGAAAAATGCACGTCCTCAAAAATGTTACTTTAGTTTCTTTGCTGATGTTGTGTCAATGAGTCGATACAACTGTTTAACTTCTGCATTGATATGGCCAGTTTACATATAACTTCTCATGAACATTCACAATTATTGCTAGTTAATTACTCTGTATCTCTTGACAGACAGAATCAACTCTTCCAAACAGGTAGCACTATTTGAGTGGAAAGCCATGCCATATGCTTAATGTGTTCTCGGATAGGCTTTTCACGAAATGTAAATGAGTCAAAATTGTCTCTTGTATCATCATTCTTGGTGTTTCTCGTTATATTTTGTGCAATGACTCTGAATATGTATGGACAGAGAATTCCCCCATGCATTACTCCCATTTACACCATTAACCAGTCTCTTGTTTCACCAGCGATTCTGACAGCTGCCTGTTGTTCGTGATATAATAGTTCAATTAAGTGGATCACATGTCCTGGAAACTTAATATCTCTCGTGATGTTTCACAATATGTGAGGTAGAACACATTTGAAAGTATGAAGATCTACATTATACTCTCTGCATCTCTAGGTTGATTCTCACCTTGAAGACATGGCTCCTGCATCGTCAGTTAGATACAGTGAACTAAAAAGCCTAGTTGAGTTGAGTTGAGTTCAGCAAAGAACCCACATCACTGCACTCATAACATTCCCGTATGTGCTCCGTCTCCTCATTCAACAGCCAGCGAAGAGTCACACTACAAATTGTCCCCACCGCTATCTGATTGAAAGTTCTCCTGGTCTTCCCTCTCAGTTTTGAGATTCTACCAGAACCCCTGCCAATCCCCCGCAGTCTCATCCTTTCCACACACGGGTTCTCAATCTGTTCTTCCACCTTCTCCATGTGGTCCCACAGGTGCACGACCATTTCTCCCTTGTCCATAGGTAATCTACCACCAAGAGGTGCATTCTCTGCCAGCCTATCAGCCTGTTCATTCCCCCCACACTCCCTCATGGCCAGGGCAAAACATCCATACAGTTCTTACAACCTTTGACCTCTGAAGCGAGGTGAGCCATTCCACACGAAACATTCCTTTCTCCACTTTACTAAGCATACTCCTTGAGTCCGTGATGAAAACAATGTGTGTTGCAGTGGTCTCCTCTAACCAACGGAATGCCGCTGTTTGGGAGGATCTCTCATGCTGAACAGGACAAGGGGTAGGACCCACACAATGCGATACATAAACTTGAAGCCTTGTAGGTAGATTGGTGACAGTCACAGGCTAGGAAAAGCAAATCCAGAAAAATGCTTATCGAAGTCGGATGGTCTGATCCACAATCAATCAATCAATCAATCAATCAGGTGCCGTCTCCGCAATGAAGGTTGGCTGCAATGGACCTCCACCTGTCTGTCTCTCGCCTTGACTGTACATTCTGTCAGGCTGATGTTAGTCCACCTCTTGATGTTATCCTCTCACTTGTATCGTTGTCTACCTCTTGCTCGCTTGCCCTCAACCCTGCCTTCCAGTATGGTTTTTATAAGAGTATCAAGTCTTTTAAAGCCGGCTCCATGGCCGAGGGGTTAGCAGCTTTCTCCGCTAACCCCGAATACTCTCGTCACGTGACGCGACGAGAATTAGCAGAGTTCGAATCGCAAAAGTGACTTATGAGAGTATGGAGCCGGTCGCTCAGAAAGTCGTGGCGTGCTGATGAGCGTAATCTAGCCTAGGAATCAACATACAGCTGAAAGATGCTGGTGTTGACCGCAATATCCTGAAACAGGATGGAAACGCTGAAAAAAAAAAAAAAAAAAAAAAAAATCAAGTCTTTTAACGTGGACAAAATATTTCACTTGTCTCCTCTTTATTTCTTTCATCAACTCTCTCTTCATTCCCAGTTTTTCTAGGACCTCTGCATTTGATTGTTTTTGTTTCCATGAAACCTATTCGTCTGTATATCCACATCTCCAGGGCTTCTATGCGACTTTCTAGTTGCTTGTTCAATGTCCAGGATTCCGCGCCATACAGTAGCGTTGAATATACGTAGCATTTGACAATTCTAATTTTTAATGCGTTGTTAATCTCTCTAAATGTTAATACTGATTTCATGCCGTTGAAAGAATTTTTGGCCATTCCTATTATCTTTTTGATTTCCATTTCACTTCTGCCATCATCTGTTAGTTATTATATGCCCAAGATAAGAGAAACTTGTTACTTGTTTTAGATCTGCCCATTTACTGTGATGTTCATTGATGACCTTTCCTTTTCACTACTAATTATCATAGCTTTTGCTTTTTGGATGTTAATATCTAAGCCACATTCTGCACTGTGCCTGTTTACTTCTGTCACTAGGTCTTGCAACTCTTGCTCACTTTCTGCTAGTAACACGGTATCGTCAGCATTTCTAAGATTGGTTATGATTCTCCCATTGATGTTGAGTCCAGGTATTTCAACTTGTTTAAAAATTATTTCTGTGTATAGGTTGAAGAGGCTTGAGGACAGTACACACCCCTGCCGTACTCCTCTTTTAATCTCTATAGGCGACGAATAGTTATTACCGCATCTAATAGACACCAGCCGGTCTTTCTGGCTGAGGGGTTACACCACTTTCTCCGTAATCCCGTTTATCCACGCAGGGTCTCGCAGCGAGGAGAGAACTGAAAGCGGTTCGACCAGCGCTCGTGACTTACGGGATAATGAGCCGGCCGCTCAGAAAGCAATGGCAAACTACTGAGCGTAATCTTGCCAAGAAATCAACATACAGCTGAAAGATGCTGATGTTGACAGCGATGTCCTGTAAAGGATATGCAAAACATAGACGCCACTTGTTCGCAGTACAAGTTACTAATAAGTCTGATGTCCTTTCCGTCTACTCCTATATCTTGAAGGCACGTAATTAGTCGTTCATGTTGTCTCATCTCATCTCATCATGTTCCTCTTGTACCTTGCGGTGTTGAGGTGAAATATAAGCATCGTGAGAGTGCCCGATTATGGGCTTCATATATCGACATTCCCATGGACTCTGCTATTCCCTCCGTCAAACGTTTACGTGGTCGCCTCTTCCTCTGTTTCCATCTAGTCTGTACATCAATGCTTGCTGTGGTATGCTGTTGACTGGTAACTACTTGCATGGCCAAACCATTTGACTTGCTGCTTTCTAATAAAATCTAGTGCTGCTTTAACCCCCACTTTAGTCCTGATTTCTTCATTTCTGATCTTATCTCTTCTTGATACGTTGAGTATTCTTCTCAGGAACCTCATTTATGTTGTGATTTTTCTTTTCTCTTTTTCTGTCATTGTCCAGGTTCATATTGTACTCTATCAAAAGCTTTCTTGTAGTCTATAAAACAAACATATATATTTTTTTGAACTTCTATATATTTTTCAATTAACATCCTCAAACAGATGATTGCTTCTCTGGTGCCGCTGTTTTTGCTTAACCCAAATTGTTCTTCAGCTACTTCCTCATCTATTTTATGTTGAATTCTTTCTTGTATGACTTTGAATAGTATCTTAGTCATGTGGCTCATTAAGCTAATAGTACTGTAATCCTCACACTCAACAGCTCTTGGCTTCTTCGGTAGTGTGATGAAAATGGATGTTTTCAAATCCTTGGGGATGTACCCATTATTATTATGATTATTATTATTATTATTATTATATATATATATATATATATTATTACATAATTCTGTGATAGTTTCAATGCCAAAGCTTTATACGGATTTTATCATCTCTGTTGTTATCTTGTCAGGACCTGCAGCCTTTCCTTCTTTCATCTTTTTAATAGCCTTTTCTACTTCAGCCGTTAATATTTTTGGTCCATCTTGAGTATTATACAATGTTAGTCTATTGACCCTATTGTCTCAGAATAAATCTTCTGTGTACTCTGTCCATCTTTTTATTACGTCAGTGTTATTAATTATAATTCCTCCATTGTTTCTTCTGATGCAACCGTTTCCTGTTATATTATTTTTCTTCTTTGTAAATCTTTTTATATGTTCATGTAATTCTTTCGAGTTGTGTTTTATTTCCAGATCCTATATTTCTTTGCACTGTTTCTGCAGCCACTCTTCTTTGGCAACTCTGTACATGTGACATATTTCTCTATCTATTACTATATACTCTGGAGTGTTCTTTGCTTTCTTTTTTTTTTTGGAGACATTTTACTCAAGATTTCATCGGTTATCCATAACTGTTTTTTCTTATTAATCTTCACTGGCAAAATGGTATTTGCAATCTGAATACTGGTTTTTACACTTTCCCATTTTGTATTAATTTTATATGTCTTCCGGTACAATGGCAACAAAATGAAGCATTACTTTTCGGAGGGACGCTATTTAGTGTTTTCCTTTGGATTTCGTGTGATTTCCTATGTATTTCCTGTGAATAGTGTTTTCCTGTGGATTATATGATGTTATGTTGTGTTCCTTTTATTGGAAGTTTTCAAAAGAAGCCACGGAAGGCAGGTGGTGGATGAAATTTTGAGGGCAGCCAGCAGATATTTGTGGGTCATGGCCTCGAGCTTCACGACGGCAGGCAGAGGAACTCTTCGTGAGTCAATGGCTGCGGTCTCCGACCAGTAAGGCCAGTGCCATAGAGGAAAGCAACGGCAAACTACCTCTTTAAAAGTGCCTAGTATATTATGATTCGCTTAAAGACTGATCATCGCAAGACAAGGACAGAGACGTTAAAATTAGCAACTTGGAACGTTAGGACGTTAAACAACGACGAAAAATTGGAGAACATAAAACAAGAAATTGAAAGGGAAAAAATTAATATTTTAGGTATGTGCGAAACGAGATGGACAGGAGCAGGCATCAAGATAGAGGAAGATTTCAAGATTATTTATTCTGGAGGTGAAGATCATCATAGGGAAGTGGCAATTATTTTGGACCTGAAAACATCAAAATCTGTTCAAGGATATTGGGCCATGTCGGACAGAGTTCTACTAGTTAAATTAAGTGGCAGACCTTTTAGCATAAATATTATTCAAGTATATGCCCCAACAGGAGAATCCAGTGAAGATAGTGTAGAAGAATTTTATAATGACATAGAGTCTGCCTTAAAGAAATGTAAAAATTCAGAAATAAACATCATAAAAGGGGACTTCAATGCAAAAGTAGGAAATCAAGGGGATAGATACACAGTAGGAAACTATGGTTTAGGAGAGAGAAATGAAAGAGGATACAGACTCGTAGAGTGGGCAAAAGAACAGGAAATGATTGTAGGAAACACCTGGTTCAAGCAACACCCTAGAAGATTAAGGACGTGGAGGAGTCCTGATAGCTGGATTAGAAACCAGATTGACTACATTCTGATTAGCAGAAGATTTAGAAACACATTAACACTAGCAAAAACAGTTCCCAGTGCTGATTGTTATAGTAACCACATATTACTCACAGGAACATTGAGGATAAAGTTGAAGAAAGTCAAGTATATAACAGGAAACACTAAATATGATTTGTGTACATTGAGTAATGACAAGGAAATACAAAACGAATTCAACATAGAAGTACAGAACAGATTTGAAATTTTGTCTGATCTAGAGATCCTATCCCAGGATGTGGATGATCAATGGGAAACGATGAAGAATTCAATCAATGTGGCTGCAGAAACAACTATTCCAAAATTAAAGAAGGTGGGTCGTAAGAAATGGATGACTGAAGAAATTTTACACCTCATGGAAACAAGAAGACTCAACCAAAATAATTCTGTCAAATATGAAGAAATTCACAAACAAGTCAGAATATTATGTAAGGAGGCAAAAGAAGCATGGCTTGAGGAAAAGTGCTTAGAAATTGAAAAAACAACACAACAGTCAAAATACCAAATTAGTGCACAAAAGAATTCAGGAACTTACTAATAAAAGAACAAGTACATCAACAGGGTGTCTAAAAACTGAAGATGGCAAAATCATAATAGAATAAGACCAGATTCTACATGTATGGACAGATCACGTGAAACACCTTTATGATGATAACAGAGACGAACAGTATGATATTAGATTTAATAATGAAGGACCGCCAATTTTGGAGATGGGGGTTCGAAATGTTCTTAAGCATATGAAAGCTGGCAAGGCCCCCGGTGCAGATAACATCACAACAGAAATGAATTAAAGCTTTAGAAGAATTTGGACTAGAGCAAGTCACCAGACTGCTGAACACATTATATGATACTGGAGATATACCTCCTGAATTATGTAACTCTGTATTTATTGCAATCCCAAAGAAATCAGGAACCTTGGAATGTGATCAACATAGAACAATTAGTATAATGAGTCACATCACAAAGATTTTGCTAAGAATTATCATGCAAAGAGTGAGGAAGAAGATACAACCTGAAATAGGGGAAGAACAATGCGGGTTTGTAGAAGGAAAGGGTACAGTAAGTGCTGTGTATATGCTGCGAACAGTTATTGAACGTGCTATAGAAGTAAACAAGGATATACATCTTTGCTTTATTGACTATACAAAGGGTTTTGATAGAGTTAGACATGTCAGCATGGTGGATATGCTTGCAGATCTACAAATTGATGGGAAAGACATTAGACTTATAAAAAACATATATTGGAAACAACAAGCTGCAATAAGGATTGATAATGAAGTGGGACAGTATCAGCCAATTAAGAGAGGTGTTAGGCAGGGATGTGTGATGTCTCCAGATCTTTTTTCCCTATACAGTGAAATTATTTTCAGAAATGTAGAAGATATAAATGGAATCAGCATTGGAGGACGAAACATCAATAACATTAGATATGCAGATGATACAGTATTGATTGCAGACAATGCGCGGGACCTGCAACAATTAGTAGATGCGGTTGTTGTACACAGTGAGCAACTGGGGTTAGAATTAAATTGTAAAAATACTCAGGTTATGGTCGTCACTAGGAAGAAAGAAGTGCCACAATGTAATATACAAGTAAATGGAAATATTCTTCAACAAGTGAATCGGTACAATTATCTTGGAACAGTCATAACATGTGATGGGAGATGCCTTGAAGAGGTTAGAACAAGAATCGCCATGGCGAAAGTAGCCTTTAGCAAGATGAAAAACATTCTGACCAATAAAAAGATGTCAATTGAAACGAGAAAAAGAGTGTTGAGGGGATACATAGAGCCTGTTCTTTTGTATGGGTGTGAAACTTGGACAATGAGCAGTCAAGCTGAAAAGCATCTGATGGCTGCAGAAATGTGGTTTCTGAGGAAAATGCAAAGAATACCATGGACAGACAGAAAAACCAATGACCAAGTACTACAGGAGACAAATGAACATCGTAAACTGATTAGAGAAATTAGACGTAGACAGTCAAAAATGTTTGGACATGTTATGAGAAGAAATGGATTGGAGAACTTAGTGACAACTGGCAAGATCGAAGGGAACAGACCAAGAGGAAGACCGAGAGGAAAATACCTGGATGACTTGGCCACATGGCATGGACGAGACAGGAACACTGAGCTGATCCACGACACTGGTGATCGAGTGAAATGGCGAGTCATGACCGCCCACGCTTTCCGACATGGCACATGATTGATTGATTGATTAATTTTATCCTCGAGATTTTCACGTCGATATTGTTCCATACTTTCAATGATTAGCCCATCATATCTATTTTTGACTTCAACTAGGTATAGTTGACTTATTTCTGGTTGTTTCAATTTCGATATATCTACTTGAGGTGCCTTCGATTTCCTTATTCCTGGGTTTTTAAGTTTTGTTTGTAATTTTAAAACTACAGGATTATGGTCAGAGTTGATATCAGCACCAGGGTATGTTTTAGCATTTTTAACATTGTTTATAAATCTATTTCTAATCATAATGTAGCCAATCTGGCTTCTTGTTCTATCTCCAGGGCTTTTCCATGTATACAGTACCTAGGGTTATGTTGGGAAAATGTGTTGGAAACAATAAGATTGTTTTCTTCACGGAACTGTGTCAGCCAGCCTCCATTGTCGTTTCTGTTTCCCATAGTATATTGCCCTACTATCTGTTTATATTTATTTTTTCCAACTTTTGCGTTCATTTCTCCCATGACAATTAGGACCTCTGATGATTTTACAACTTTCAGTGTTTGTTGTAGGTCTTCATAATATTCTTCTAGCTGTTCATCACTATAATCAGTTGTTGGAGCATATGTCTGAAGAATTACTATGTTGAACGATCTTGCCTTAATTTTGAGAAGTATCATCCTATCTTTGTGAGTCCAGAATCCACTAATATTTTTCTCTAAATCTCGTTTTACTAAAATTCCTACTCCTCTCTCGTGATGATCTCATCCTGAATTAATGAATACGTAATCTTCTCTCCTTATATAACTTGTATCTCTCCCGTGTGTTGCCGGGGCCCATAAGGGAAGCAAAGAATAGCAACACTGTAGCCTACCACGCATGTCGTAAGAGGCGACTAAGGAGGCTTGATGGTTCCGTTGCCCTGCTACTGAGTGAGTGCGTGACGCGACACTGTGAGCTGTGGGTTTCGTGTAAAATGCTTTTGAATCTGCCCGAGGTTTTTTGGAAGGTGACTGCATGTTCGGAGCGATGGCAGATGGCTATGTCCCAGAGTTGACCGGTTTTTGCCTTATGCAGAAATGCGTGTTTGCTGGGCTTCTGGTTGACTGCCACTGCCATCGACGATGAACTGTATTTCATGGACTGTGTGGGTGAACATCTAGGAAACATCCAGATGGGAAAATGACTGCCGATTCCATCAGAGTTTAACTGGGTGTTTCGTGGGGGACTATTGTGTTGACATTCTGGCAGCGGCATTATGCACAGTGTATCTGTGCGGGCTGTTGTTTGTCGAGACTCCTGTCTTTTCAACTTTTCACATTGGGCAGTGGGGAGCGTTTTGTGTGATATTCATTGGCACAGGAACGGAGCATAATGGGGATAACCCGTTGCTGTGAAGTTGGAACTGCGACTAACTAACTAACTTACTAACTAACTTGTATCTGTCTATCTTGTTTCAGATACGCCTAAGATATCTAAATTCATGTTTTTTGCCTCTGCAATACGGTTATCGAACTTCCCTGCTTGATATAAGGTGCGTACGTTCCACGTATCAATTCTCAGACTTCTCCTTTTACTTTTCAGGTAGGTATTGTCAGAATGCACCCTTTCAACAGAATTTGGGATGCAGTCGTCATTATGCACTTCCTTATTCACTATAGGAGTTGTCTCTTCCCTGTTAATATTTACAACAGGCTTATTTCCAGGGGGCCAAGAATTACCCGTATCGCTTTTTTCTTGTTGTTGAATTACCATTGCGGTCTGATCCACAGGCTTGGCGAAACAGTGCAACGCAACTCATTCGATGATGATGATACATCATTATTGCTTGTTTAAATTCCTTACTAATAGTAAGAAAATATGGCTCTTGGTTTTATTCTGCCTAACTAACATGTAAGCAGCTGGTTTATACTCTTTATCGTAGTCTGTCTACTCACCTTTATTTGCTACATACAAACCATTCACTGATTTTTTCTGCGGCAAAGCTTTATATGTGTGTTTGAACCCGGATAGGTTTTATTTTGCTTTAGTAAGCTTCATTGACATAAACCATGGGGCTCCAGAGGTGTCATCATTGTTCACTTCAGTGGAGCCGGTTGTCGCATTTTGCGCACCTCAGTTCATTACACCGCTGCATACCACTTATCTAAAACACAGTTCTACACAGTGCCTATGCTAAAGCGCATTGGAATGTCAGGAATGTTGTATCACGTCTAAAAATAAAGATGTCACCCGATGATGGACAGACCAGGTGTTCGAATCTTGTGAAACTATTGGACGACCTAGACTTGGTAGCGTCGTTGCAAGGACTGATGGGTAGGAGAGAGCCTTGATCGGGCACATACAGTTTGATATCCCAGAAAGCCAGTTGTGTATTTCGTATGGAGTATCTTAAACTTGTGTGTCCCTCGCCTGATTCAGGCCAGAATGCCTCTATAAAACGGATACTTCGCTGACATATGCGTCAGGTAAAGCTTTGTGTATGTGTGATCTGTCTGTGAAGGTTCCAGCACGATAGAAAATATATTCAATTTGGAGATAGCCGCCACCTTCTCTCCTAGTTCAGGCAATGGTTGATTCCACCATCTCTGTCTAGAATCTAGCTCCGTCCTTATCTTCTGTTTCCAAAAGAAGTGCTGTAGGTACACTAAATCTTAAGCTGTGAGAAGAAGTCTAAGCCCAGACTTATATTCTAATCTAAACCCTTATAGCTTCTTGATTAATTCAGAGCTTGGTTTAGTAAAAGACAAGCTATGACTTCCGTGGGGACACTGCCCCCTTTTTAATCCACGGCCAATCTTCAACACTCGTGAATGAGAGGAGGAATGAATGATCTCTTCCTCTTGTCTTTATATGTCCGTGGTGTGAAGAAAGATTGTGTTGTATGACTGATTAGCATCGATGACAGGTCCAGCGTTTTAAACTGCTGTGATATATTCAAACGAGTTGTGAAATGATCACCACTGTATCTCGCACTCTGATTGAACTGAAGTCAGGCTAACAACCCAGTCCAGGCACTCCAGTGAACGAAGAGGAAGAAGATTGGTGTTAGAATGTGAGAATGAGTTGTACTTTGTCATCTCATCTCTCTATCACTCTGTATATATGTTGTTGTTAATGGATGAGAAGCGGTATGAAATTTCACAATGAATACTTCACCTGTTCCTCAATATTCATAACATGCACATGACATTCATTGTATTAACTTACTATGAGTGAAAATATTCATTATATGCTTCCTTACATTATTGCTTTGATTCAACCTGTGGAATGTTATTTTATTAAATCACCTCCCTGTTTGAAAGATTAAGTAAAGGAAGATATACAGCTTATGCTTTCATGCATTATCATTGCTAATCAGCCAGGGGAATATCATTAGTAATATTGCACCCATGTCTGTAAAAATAAGTAAAGGAAATGACAGATGAAGTGGGAAGGAATAACCAGGAAATGTAACTAGGCAGACTAAACATCTGAGGCAGCCCTGATTTGGTAACATGAGTTTATATGAATGATATGCCATCACCATCACCCTATTCTGTACCATCGCTGTTCAGGATCAGATCTTGCTGTGTGCATTCCTTCATGAACTCTCCATCACTCATCTAGTAGCCTTGTCATTCTCTGTGTCTGTGTCTTCTGTGAGAACATTGGCCCAAACAGATCACTATGTACAAGAGCAAAAGAGGATGTAGCTTGCCAGATGAATTAAAGATGCCTGATACCAGTACAAAGAAGAGACACTGTAGCTCGTATTTGTGGTTACTTCTTCTAATTTCTATCACTTCTATCTGTAGCCCTTTCTATTCTTGTCAGCTGGAGAACTATCATCAGTTGAACATATATAAATAGGATAACCATATTTATTCACGTCAGGTGAGGAAGACGGTGTTCGCAGATTTATCTCAGATCTAGCACAGATTACTTCAGATTACTGCAGATTATAGCAGATTATTGAAGAACAACGTTGATAAGATCATCTTAGATGGAGGGACAGACTGTTGAGTAGGGAATGGACTAAACCAGAACAATGCCAATGATCAGCTGGAGAAATAATTAGGGATTCTTCCACTACGTCAAGTGGTCAGTTACCCCGAATCTGTTATTGGAAAACAATTCATAGAGGATCTGCCAACCTAAAAACTCCCAGACAATCTAGTGCTCAGTGTTGTCTATGTGTCTTTCCTAAAGCCAGCATGTCAGACCCAGTACCATCTCACCACCAACGTTAATGAATTGAATTGATTTCCCTTAAACTTTAAGGAAATTAAGAACTATTGCCAAAGGCATATCACATTCAATGGACTTCTTCTTCTTCTTCAGCGTTCCGACCCATTGAGGTTCTTTGCTGCAAATACAATCCGTCTCCATTCGTCTCTCTGGTGGACCTTCTCTTGCCAGTCGTTGATTCCAAGTGCTTGTAGGTCTGTACATGTATTATCTCTCCACCGCCTTCTTGGTCTACCTCGGGGTCTACGGTCATTTATTTCCTGAGTGTAAGCGAGTTTTGTTTCCCTATTATCTTCCATTCTTTCTATATGCCCCAGCCATTGTAGTCTATTAGCCTTCATGATACCAGTGATTAACGGGGACTTAAACAGGTCATTCAATGGACTGAGAACAGTTAATTAATAATGACCAGTCATAAATGTGTTTAAAAAAATAGACGGGTTCTAAGAATATCTTGGATAAAGAAAAGAACAAACGCATCCATACTTTAAAAGCTGAATATCGGAGAAGGTTGGCTATTAAAGACGATAAAGCAAAGAAAATTACATTATTTTGTTTAGAGAACTTTATTTATTCACAATATCTTCTATCCATGGAAATTCCCCACAACATCGTGTGTAACCCAGAGACATTGTTTGGAAGAACTTGTGGTTAAGCACAGTGGCTATCTGGACTGATTTATTCTTCGATCAAATGGGAGTTAAATTATCCTTACCGGACATATTGACATTATCTCTTGGTTTAATGATTGAAGTACATGTTTCATAAATGCATAACTTGCTTTTATCTCCACTGCATTTTATTCAATAAACTGATTTCACTTTTACTTCCTCTTTTGTCGGGTACATTGTGATGTGACAACAATTGTTATATGTGTTTAGTTAACATTACTAAATCACATACTTGAAGAATCTGGAACGACAGGTGGCTGGGTAACCACGAGTAGACAGCAACGTTCTGTACTATTGTAAGCACCCAGGTTCCAGGTTATTTATAAAGGAAAACTTTAAAATTATACAAATTTTCACCTATAAGGGAAAATGGATACAAGTGGGGGACCCGAGATATATAAGTAACTCCTTTCTGGGAAGGCTAAGTTTGGAGGTAAATCATCAATATTCCCGGGAAACCCCTAGATTTCCTGAGCCAAAATGGGGCACTTTGGCTTCCAAAGACCCATCCCCTCCAGACGAAATTAGTCCCATCCGTCTAGCTTGACTTCAACACGGGGCAGGTCATGGTGGGTACTGCATTCTCCTCCCAATATGCCACAGGTGTATATAATT
The DNA here is from genome assembly GCA_963921405.1 of Cepaea hortensis. Lineage (NCBI taxonomy): Eukaryota > Metazoa > Mollusca > Gastropoda > Stylommatophora > Helicidae > Cepaea > Cepaea hortensis. Next base: position 26,894,142 of record OY992892.1, on the reverse strand, counting down.
ATATGGATATTTTTGCCAAAAGATTGTGCATCCTACATTAACTCACAGCACAGTTTCTTAGTCTTACCTTCTTCTTGACTCTCCTGTGGTCCCCGGTGAAGTTCAAGCTCTTATCATCAAAAGCATCTGGTACCACTTCAAAGAAGGAAGTTTTCACTCTGGGTTTCGTAGGGTGGGGATGGGGTTTGAAGAAATCAATTTCCTCTTCCGCCATCTTATCTGTGTGATTGAATAAGTAATTGATGGTGTAAATTTAACAATAATACTTTCACATGAATGTACATACAAAACACAATGACGGTCGAATATAAATTATCTTCAAGAGAGAAGATGCTGGACACAACGACATCATCACATGGAAGAACACCAGTATCAGAAATGATTGGCAGTACACGAGACAGAAGGTTGTGAATGGACATGATCAACTGGACATGGAATATAAGCAGAAGGAAATACACTGAAGTCGCTTATGTGTTACAGGGCCTTTGAAGGGGCGTAAATAATAATAATAATAGTAACATTGAAAGGTACCATGTATGTTGTATGAGGCGACTATGAAGGGCTGGGTTTGTGGTTGAATTTCGTATCCAGTAGAAAATGTAATCTGCAAAATCATTCTTTCCGAATGCGTACATAGTTTTCATAATCCATGTACTAATTCTGAAGATCTTCGCAGGTGGAAGAAAAATGTATCCGCGTTCCAGAATCCGTATCACTTTCTACGCATCTCGGCATACCTCTTCTAGATGTGTCATTGTCTTTAAGTTCAGTGGGCTTCATGGGCATATGGGTGTACCTCCAGTGTGGGTAGGAGATATAAGGCAGGCAGCGAGAGGGGGAGAGAGAGAGAGAGAGAGAGAGAGAGAGAGAGAGAGAGAGAGAGAGAGAGAGAGAGAGAGAGAGAAACAGACCGACAGACAGACAGACAGACGGAGACAGACAGAGACAGAGACAGACAGAGACAAGCTGACAGAAAGAGAAAGTCAGATAGAGAGTGACAGAGACAGAGAGAGAAATAGAGAGGGAGAGGGGGGAGACAGGCAGAGAAACACAGAGAGAAAGAGAGGAGCGAAGACACGCATACTACGTGTATACTGGCATGCTTCAGTGGGGGAAAAAATCAAAGATAGGGGATATCCGTTTGATCTTTTTCCCAGGACAAGCTGATGTGGTGTTATACGAGCAAGCGGACAAAGAGTGGCTGGACCTTCACCGTTGGGTGGGATACTGGTGCATGGTATGCATTCAGATGTGGTCACCTAGAGAGAACGGTACAACAGGAAGTATTTAGAGAAAAATCCAATGACTGCAAATGTTTTCTTCTTCTTTCGTTCGCTTGAAATATGTCTATAACTGCAATGTTGTCTCTTTTATGAATTTAACTGTCTTTTTTTTTAGTTCATTCTGCGGTCCATAGAGTTTATCATCCACTTTTGTCTCTCTAGGCCAAACGTTTTGCCTAGACATGTTGTATTCTGGGCAGTCTAGGAGTATGTGCTCTGCTGTCTGCGACGCCAATTTACATGTTCACATGGCTGATTCACCAATCTTGAATTTTGTATACATGTGGTTGCGTATTCGATTGTGTCCTGTTCTGAGGCGCAGAATAATAACTTGTTCTGGTCTGTCCATAACTGAGAGTCTCACCCAGAGTTATAACGCGTTGTCTGCACCAACGCCCGACAATGCAACGCTGATCTATGATAAGCACTACTGCTATAACGCGGCGTCGTCAACAACGCCAGGCAATCAACGCTGAGCGATACTAAGCAGTCGGCGGTCAGCTGGAACACAGCGTGAACATTGAGGGGTCACGCGGGCTGACTCGAGCACAACTGTGGTGTGTGCTGGAAGTCCAGCCAGACTAGGCTTGGGGGCCGTAACGAACTGACGTGTGAATGCAGCTTGAGAGTTTTATGCATGTATTGATAGCTAACCTGTATGACCGTTGGAGATGGAACGCCTGTCTGTGTGACTTGTAAGTGGAGTGCATTGATGTATTATTATATTGATGTATTGATTGCTTGCATTTATGATCTATTGGATATTGTGAATTGTGATTGCGCGAAGCTTGTATTGTTTCTGATGTGTGCAGTGCGCGAATAAATAGCGCGAATTATAATATCGGTTGTTAGCCTCGTGTTATTTGATAAGCATATTTAGTATCACACTTGTCAAGATACGAGCCATAATTCTTGCCCTAAGCAAGACTTTGACAAGTGCGAACGTGGGGTCTACGTCCTCATTAGATTTGAACCGTGAAATACGAAAAATAGAGTGCTAAATAATTGTAAACATGGCGACTGTTGTCGAGTTTTTTTTGTGAATCAATTATTGGTATAAAGTGCGAGTTTTGAACAAATGCGAGCGTGTAGGGTATAATTTAACAGATAAATACCATCTTTCGAGTTAATTTATCGAAACTATAAGTGCGTTTGTGGACTTAGTAAATTTCAACCGAGTTATTGAAGTGATAAAAACAAAATGGCGGCCATGTCCTTGAATGTCATTAGTAGAAGTAGTGTTAGCGGAACGTTTGGAAAGTGTGAAAAGAGAGTTGTTGAGTGTGGTGATACGACCAACAACAATACTTGACGAAATACAAACCTACAAAAACTTAAGTGACATTACATACACCACACACTTGCACATGTTCTAATTTCTCTTGCTCCAAAAATAACAGGTTGTTAGGTGTCATCTACACCTGTCCCTTGCAAACTCCGAAATTTTTTGGTCGACCTGAATTAAAAGCCAGTGTGGTTTCGGGCAGTACTGTTCAGCCATTGTCCGACACATTGCCTCAGGAGTACTTGAGTATAAAATTTTGTTTTCTCTTCCTTATAGTTTCGTTCAGCAGGCCTAAACATAAGCTGTAATATTAAGTACTGTAAACTTTTGAACTTAAATTACTAACAACGTTATTAATTTTGTGTCTATCGATTTCATCATACATTTTGTTCATCATGTCTAGTTTAAACGAGTACATCGAAATGGGTTTAAAGATGAACCTTTCTGGTAAAGAGTTAAGAGTCTGGAGTGAGAAAAAGTTTGCAGAATACAAGGTTAATGAACGTGATGAGAGAGCAGCCGAAAGATCTCTTAAACAGACAGAATCAAATACTGCTTTGAAACTTAACAGGCAGAATCAGATACTGCTTTGAAACTTAAAGAGGCAGATTCAGAAGCTGCTTTAAAACTTAAGCAAGCAGAAACAGATGCAGAAATAAGAAAAGCTGAAATTGTAGCTCAGAGCAAAAGAGAGGAACTTGAAGTGCAGCTAAAAATTGAACAGCTGAAAGCAGAAACTTCCAAAGAAAAGGAAGATAGAAAAGCTGACAAAGACCAGCCATATAAGAAATACCAAGGGCTGATTAAAAGTTACACCACAGGTGATTGCATAGCAGCTTTCACACAAAATTTTGAATGTATTATGGATCATTACCAGATCCCAAAGTCAGAATGGAGTATAATATACATGAGAAGTCTTTCTGGAGAACCTCTGAAAGTGATAGAGTCGATTCCAAATGACCTGAAGAAAGATTATCATTATATTAAGACAAAAATTATGTCTCATTTTCTGCTAGATGAAGCAGGCTACAGAGAACAGTTCGGTAAATTGTCTCCTAAACCAACACAAACGTTCTCTGATTACATCTCAGAAATACAGAATGTTTTTTCTAAGTGGCTGTCAGCAGCCAAAGTGAATGGTAATTTTGATAAATTGACAGATCTTATTTTGAGAGATAAAATTATCACATCTCTCCCACCTCCATTTTCGGAATTTCTATTAGAATGTCAGTGTGAAAGTGTACAACAGATTGAAAGTCGTGGCTCAGGTTATTTTTCAGCCAATAAGCAATGTTTCATTACTGGTTTGACTAGCACAGACTTTGTAGCAGCCGCTACATATGATAGATCTAAGTCAGTGCCCTACAACAAACAAAAGCCCTATAGGCAATCTACTGAACAGCTTAACAAATGTAAATATTGTCATTTGTCACACCACGAAACTGATATGTGTGACCAACATCCTGGTTACATGTCGTACTTACAAAACTACATTGCGAAGCAAGACAAAGAAAGAAAGATATACAGACGGAACACCAAATGCTTCCTTTGTAAGGCGTTCGGCCACTGGCGGAAAGATTGTAAGGCCAAAGCTATGTCCAGAAAGGCGAATGCAGCCATGATTGATAGTTCTTCATGAGAAGATGAAAGTATAGAAGATCACCCGGTAAACGCAGCACATTCTATTGATGTGTTTCAACACGACAAATGTACTATCTGTGATCAATTTCATGAGGATGGCATTTTGACATGTGGCCACTCCATTCCTGTTACAAATGAGGAAGCCAATTTAGTAGTCAACTCCCAAGGTAAATTAAAGATCCACCATGGGTATATTAACGGTAGAGCTGCCACCGTTTTACGGGATAGCGGCAGTACCCTAATTGGCATTAAGAGAGACTATATCTTACCATCACAATATAGTGGTAAATATGTTACATGCAGAACTTTCTCGGGTAACATCGAGAGATACCCGCTTGCATGGGCATACATAAGTACACCATTCCTCACCGGAAAGGTCAAATGCGCAGCACTGACCAATCCTTGTTGCGATGTCATCATTGGTAACCTTCCAGAGGTGAATGATATGCCACATGACGGTATTATATCCACCGTCACTTGTAACATTGATAATACCATTTCACCACCATCACAAATCACCATTCATGATGTATTACCACCTGTAAATGAATGTATGTATGCCAATTCGGCAATGTCATCACAGGAATGTAGTTGTGTAAATGTAACACCAAGTTGTAATGTACATGATAACCTTGATATTACAAATGCCGTAACCAGATCTACTGCTCAAATGCAAAATCGAATCGATCAGACAGAGGCTTTACAGCTAATAAGCCCAGTTGTAACATCTCCTGAAACAACCAGGGAGAAATTTATAACAGCTCAAAAAGCTGATCGATCGTTGCAAAAGTATTTTAAATTAATAGGCCAAAAGCCACGAGTAGCAAAGAACGCTAAATGGTATTTTGCTCTGAAAAACGGAATTCTGACACGGTACTATACCAAAGGTTCTAGCACTACAGAACAAACGGTGCTACCTTCAGAAAACCGCAACCAAGCATTACAGCTAGCGCATGACATACCCTTTGCAGGGCATATGGCGTATGCTAAAACACGAGCAAGGTTACTTACTCAATTCTATTGGCCTAAATTTTGCAGTGATACCAAATTGTATTGCAGATCGTGTGACATCTGCCAAAAGCTTGTTAAAAAGGGAAAACACCCACAAGCAGAACTGCAAATCACTGATTTGGCAAGTAGACCGTTTGAAAAGATCTCGGTCGATATAGTTGGTCCTCTTAACCACATAACATCAAGAGGAAACAAATATATTGTTACAATAATTGATTTATGTAGTCGGTGGCCAGAAGCCATTCCGATGAAGAATATAACTTTCAAAGACATCATGGAAGTATTCTTCCATATTTTTGCAAGGGTAGGATTCCCTGATACCATCCTTTCAGATCGGGGTAGCCAGTTTATTGCCGCAGCTACACAAGCATTTACTAAGATGTTGGGGGTGAAGCAATGCTTTAACAGCCCGTACCACCCACACTCCACAGGTATCATAGAAAAGATCAACGGCGATCTTAAGCATATGCTCTCAAAAGTAACCCAAGAACACCCCGAAGACTGGGACACGTATCTACCTGCTATTTTATTTGCATATAGGGAAGTGCCACATTCCAGCACTGGATTCTCACCATTTGAAATAGTGTATGGTGCCAAACCACGCGGCCCATTATCATTGTACCAGTCTATGATGACTGAAAGTAAAACCATATTTACACCCATTTCATCGTATGAACATGTAATATCATTGCGCGATAGAATCATGAAATCATGTGTGTTACCAAAAGAAGCACTACAAAAATCTGGTGCTATCTACCGACAATACGCTAACAGAGGAAATAGAACCATTACTCTGACGCCAGGACAGGACGTTGTTCTCTTATTGCCAAGTGACAGACAGATGTCACAGACTCATGGCAAGGACCGTTTAAAGTATTAAGACAAATTTCGACAGTAGATTACGAAATTGCAGTTAGGGACAAACACAAGATTTTTCATATTAACATGCTTAAACCATATTACCACAGGGACGACGAACAAGTAGAGACTACAGCAAGCACAACAATAGTGGACCAGACAGACGACAACGATACTGACGAGATACCAACACCAGTACTGGACACGAAAACCAACCTACAGGACATACAGGTAAATCCCAAACTGACGCAGACACAGACTGACAGTTGCAGACAAGTATTACAAGACTACAGTACAATTTTTTCTAACAACCCAGGACAGACAGACTTAGTGCATCATCATATTATTTTGACGTCTGACATCCCAATAAAATGCAGACCATATTCCATTCCTATACAATACAAAGAACATGACAGACCACATAACAGCACTACAGCAGACATTCGACAGGATTAGACAACATGGACTGACAAAACCATCCAAAGTTGATATAGCCTTTCAAGAAATTACATTTTTGGGCTATAAGATCTCAAATGGCTTCATATCAACTGACGATAACATCATGTCTAGAATTTTGAAATTGTCGCTTCCAACAACCAAAAAAGAGTTGCGAAGTGTGTTAGGTCTTTTGAATTACTATAGACAATTATCCCTCATTTTGCTGAATTGACCAAATGTTTCACTGATTTACTAACAAACAAACATCCAAATGTTATTGTAAATGGCGAATGTTTAAGGCTTGCATTTGCGAAAGTACTATCTTATTTTTCCAGTGAACCTATTCTAAAATTACCTGATCTTAGCACTATTTTCAGGCTAAGATGCGATGCGAGCTCCGTAGCCATTGGAGGGGTACTGCTTCAAGAGCACGACCAAATATTGTACCCGGTATACTACGTCTCCCGGAAATTGAACACCAGTGAACGAAATTACAGCACGCCGGAACTTGAAGCCCTCGCTCTTGTGTTCTCGGTACGTAAACTTTCGAGATTTCTTTTAGGTAAACACTTCATTATTGAAACAGACAATAGCCCTTTGACATTCATCACCAGTGGTACCCCAAGTAACCACAGTGTGGCCAGATGGTCCCTTCTTCTAAAGGACTATAACTTCGAAATCAGACATATACGAGGCTCACATAACTCTCTGGCCGATCTTCTATCGAGATGTCCATACGACTCACCCAATAGCCAGGTAACACCCGAGCACATTGCAGATGGTGTATAAACTGCAACGTAAATAGTGCTCAACACCACAGCCAATTGTGACTTTATGTCAGTTACGCTGTGAAAAACAGTGTGATGGGAAGATTTAATCTCCCATTGTAAATATATTGTGTACATATTATTATTATTATGTGAATGAATGGGTCGTATAATTGTGAGAAATGTGAAAGAATGCCATTACTATTGTAAATATGTAGTATTATAAGAAATATACACTTCAAGTGTCACAGGACAGTACTACAGGACCCAAAGACTTACTGAGCTTGAACAGCGCCAAGTAATCCCGAGTACAGCTACAAAGATGGTCCACGACGTTTTAACAAGTACGAATGATGACCTTGACAACCTAATCCGAGGATAAGACGGAAGAAGCTATCCAACAGCTGATGACAAGATCTGGGTGCTCCGTATATTTAAATTACATCTAAAACGAGAGACCTTGAATGTGCAACAACACAGCTATACACTTCCGTTGGATGTCCATATTAATTTGAAAGTTAGCATACCATAATAAAATGTTTATAAATTTATGACAATTGTATGAAAATTTGGGTATAAAACATTTCCATATACGAAATTGTATGTCGAGTTTTGTTAGATGTAATCTCAGCATCGTAGCTTGAATTACTTTTTCACAAGAGTGGCCTTTTGTGCACTTTTGTCAAGGAGGATCAAACTATGACACTAAGAAAGAAAATGTTACTTGTAATTTATTTTGTTGAAAGCATGATAAAATTACTGTCCCTAACATTTGTTCCATAAACAAGGGACATAACTAAATATTGTTGGTGATGTGTGAATATGTATTGAAACTACCATGTTTGCCTAAATAGGTATCACGTCGATGTGACGTCATGTGTATATGGGAAAACTTACCAAAACTGAAGACCTTCATTGGATATTCTATTAGATAAGGGTAGATGTCCAATGTCGGAGTTATCTTATAGGTAGATACTCACAGACTCACCTGATTATTTGTAATTTTTCTTTTTGGTGGAGAGGTAGGGGCAAGTTAGCCGTAACCTACCGGACTGGCTGTGTCTCAGCGAGGTAAACACCATGGAATTGATTGTACTTGACAAGTATGCTTGATGGGTAGGCATGAGGATTGTATGCACATTGTTTACTAATCACCTGTACATATTAAGACAAACTAAAGAATTACGTCAGATGAAGTGCAAAGTTCGATTCTGACAAGATAAAAAAAGCTTAAAAGTCGCTTAAAAGTCGACAGGGTCGACTTCATTGCACCGGGTTTTATCCCATATGGCTCGGTCTCTTTCCGCAGCACGGAAAGCGTCGCACAAAGCACGAACTCCGTAGCTTTTAGCGACGACCCATGGGAGTCTCCGAAACATTTAACTCGTAACCGAAGGACGCGGCCCGGAATCGAACCCACAACCTTCGGCTCACGAGTCAAACGTCAAACGGCTTGACCACTTCGCCACAGAGACTCCTGACAAGATAAAGAACAGCTATATAGAGTACATGAAAGGAAAACCTTTCATAAGAATGAGGGGGGGGGGAAGAATGTCAGAGTCTCACCCAGAGTTATAACGCGTTGTCTGCACCAACGCCCGACAATGCAACGCTGATCTATGATAAGCACTACACTACGCGGCGTCGTCAACAACGCCAGGCAATCAACGCTGAGCGATACTAAGCAGTCGGCGGTCAGCTGGAACACAGCGTGAACATTGAGGGGTCACGCGGGCTGACTCGAGCACAACTGTGGTGTGTGCTGGAAGTCCAGCCAGACTAGGCTTGGGGGCCGTAACGGACTGACGTGTGAATGCAGCTTGAGAGTTTTATGCATGTCTTGATAGCTAACCTGTATGACCGTTGGAGATGGAACGCCTGTCTGTGTGACTTGTAAGTGGAGTGCATTGATGTATTATTATATTGATGTATTGATTGCTTGCATTTATGATCTATTGGATATTGTGAATTGTGATTGCGCGAAGCTTGTATTGTTTCTGATGTGTGCAGTGCGTGAATAAATAGCGCGAATTATATTATCGGTTGTTAGCCTCGTGTTATTTGATAAGCATATTTAGTATCACACTTGTCAAGATACGAGCCATAATTCTTGCCCTAAGCAAGACTTTGACAATGACGTGTAGTCGTCTTGAGCAGGGTTTGGTGGCTTTCTGACTGATGTGATCATTCTTTTCTTTTGATGGTATGTAATTGGCACATCAGTCTGTTCCTCTTTTGCTCCTTCCTTAGAGAAGCGATCAGTTCTGTCGTTTCCGGGTACTCCACAGTGGGATGGTATCCAATTTTTGGTGACCTTACGCTGACTGCTGAGTTCAGAAAGTAGTGTCCTTAGTACTGGCAATTTCCCAAACAGGAGCGCCTCGAGTGCTGATTTTGCATCTGTCAATAGCACCGCAGGTTGTGTACCATGGCTGGTATTTAGTAATTTTCTGTCGCTATCTTGATTGCCTCAATTTCAGCATCATAGTTATGGCAGTACTTTCCTGTTGGAACTCTGGCCATGTCCCTAGTATTATTTGGGTATTCTATGTACACTCCCGCTCCTCCATTTCGAACAGAATTTTATGCTGGCCCATCTGTGTAGACTCGTATCCAGAGGTCCTGGTGTATTCTTCATCAAGGAAGCTGAGAGTGGCTGTTCTGCGCTGTACACTGTTCTATTCTTCTTCTTCTTCTTCTTCTTCTTCTTCTTCTTCTTCTTCTTCTTCTTCTTCTTCTTCTTCTTTTTCTTCTTCTTCTTTTTCAGCGTTCCGAGCCATTGAGGTTCTTTGCTGCAGATACAATCCGTCTCCATTCGTCTCTCTGGTTGACCTTCTCTTACCAGTCGTTGATTCCAAGTGCTCGTAGGTCTGTATATATATTATCTCTCCACCGTCTTCTTGGTCTACCTCGGGGTCTACGGTCATTTATTTCCTGAGTGTAAGCGAGTTTTGTTTCTTTCTATATGCCCCAGCCATTGTAGTCTATTAGCCTTCATGATACCAGTGATTAGCAGGGACTTAAACAGATCATAAATGTCTTTGTTACCTCTTCTTTTCCACTCTCCACTTTGTGTATCCCTAATGGATCCAAAGATGCATCTTAAAACTTTGTTGTCAAAGGTTTGTAACAAGGCTTCGTCTCCTTTCGTTGTACTCCAGGTTTCAGAGCCATACAGCACAACTGGTCTGATCAGTGTTTTGTATATTGTGATTTTGGTGTTACGAGATAGCGCATTTGATTTTAGTAGATGTTGTAGTGCATATTTATTCTTATTTACAGAATTGATTCTAGTTTGTATTTCTTCCCTTATGATGTTGGAGCAGTTGAAGATTGTACCCAGGTAATTGTACGTTTCCGTTTTTTTAATGGTCATATTATCTATTTGTATGTGGCCAGAGATTGTAGCCATTCCTTCTCTTGAAATTACCATATATTCTGTCTTATCTTGGTTGATAACCAGCCCCATCTGTTGGGCTTTTTCCTTTAAGTGAGTCAATATTTCCAATGTCTTTTGTTCATTTTCCCCTATTATATCTATATCATCTGCATAACCAAGCAGCTTGGATGTTCCTCCAAGATCATATTCCTCCTTTACGTTCCTTACAACTTTCTCTAGAGCCAGATTGAAGAGTAGTGGCGATGGTGCATCACCCTGTTTCAAGCCAGATGTTATTTGGAAAGGGTCTGATTTCCTGCCTTTATATGTTACTATATTATAAGTATCTTCCATGCATAGTCTGGTCATGTTGATTAACTTCTTTGGTATTCCAAATTCCTGCATACCATTCCACAGACAATTCCTATGGACACTATCATTAGCCTTTTTAAAATCCACAAAAATGTTATGGAGATCTCTTTTATATTCCCAATTTTTCTCGGCTATTTGTCGTAAGATAAATATCTGATCTATTGTTGATCTGTTTTGTCTAAAACCCGCCTGGTAGTCACCTAATATGTCGTCTGAATATGGTTTTAGTCTATTTAGTAATACTGCGGATAGTATCTTATAGCTTGTGGATAGTAGCGATATTGCTCTATAATTTTCACATTGGAACTTGTCTCCTTTCTTAAAGATAGGCATCAATATAATGATTCTTTCCAGTCATGGGGTAATTCTTCTGTTTTCTAGATTTTTATTATTAGTTCGTATAGCTTTAGATGTAATGCATGGCCACGTGCCTTTATAAATTCAGCTGCAATTCCATCAGCCCCAGTTGCCTTATTGTTTTTAAGTCGTGTGATTACATATAGGATTTCTTCAAATGCAGGTTCTTCAATTTGTGGTTCACACGTTAGAACCTCTTTCTGTGGGAAGGTGTTACTTGGAGCTTCACAATTTAGTAATTCAACAAAATATTCCTTCCATGTGTTGCACATTTCCTGATTGGTATTTATCATATTCCCATTTTTGTCTTTTAATTCATATGTGTTGTGTTGGTGCCCTCGTTTAATTGACTTCAGCTCATTGAAAAAACTTTCTGGATTCATTTTTCTGGCGATTAGTTTCCATATCTTTGATTATATTACTCATATATTCGCTTCTGCTGTCGAACTATTTTTGTAGCCTCTTTACATTCATTTCTATATTGCTCTTCCTTTTGGATGTTGTTGATGTCATTTAACCATAAATGTCTGGCATTCTTTTTTCCTAATGACTACTTCTTCACATTTTTGATTGAACCATCTGTTCTTTCTATGCGTGGTTAACACACCGAGACATTCTTCTGCGGTAGATTGAATTGTATTCTTGATGCTCAACCAAGTTTGGTCAACGCTTTCCTCCAACGGGTTTTGCAGAGTTTCAAGTTTACATTTTATTTCATCTGTAAATTTCTCTTTGACTGTAATTTCTTGTAGTTTTCTCTATAATATGTTGGGTGTAATCTTTGTAATTTACTATAGAAAGCTCTCTTAAGTTTTATTTTAAATTTTGCTCCAACGAGGAAGTGGTCGCTGTGGCACTAAGCTCCTCTATAACTTCTAACTTGTTGTATGTTTGATGCATTTCTGTTGTTAATTAAAATGTGATCTATTTGATTATAGGTTCTCTTGTCACATGATTTCCAAGTTTGTTTGTGTATATCCTTTCTTTGTAGTCTGGTACTGCTAATCTGCAGTCCTTTGGCTTCTGCCAGATTGATGACTCTCCATCCATTATCATTTGAAGTTGTATGTAGGCTTCTCATACCGGCCACTTTTTTTGAGTTTGCTCTCTACCTATTTTTGCATTGAAGTCTCCCAGCACAATCAGGATGTCCTGTTTGGCGGTTTCTTCTATGACATCTTCCAAATCATTATAAAAGTCTTCTTTAACGTCATCTTCTTTCTCTTCAGTAGGTGCATGTACATTAATCATCGTTATATTTTTCCATTTATCTTTTATTCGTAATTTACTAATTCTGTCATTAACAGCTTTAAAGTTTAGAACGTTCCCCCATAACTCTTTTTTGATGACAAAACCTGTTTCTAATTCATGTTTATTTTGGGTGTTTCCTCCATATATTACAATCATTCCATTTTGCTCTAAAGTACCCTCTCCTGGCCACCTTATGTCTTGAATTGCTGTTATATCCATTTGATATTCAACCAGCTCCCGGGTTAGTTCTTCAGTCGCTCCAGCTCGATATAGTGTCCGTACATTCCATGTTTCAAATCTCAAGAGTCCTTTAACGTTCCGAGGTCGTTGTCCAAATAAGTCAGTCCGAATTCGAGGCTTATGTATTTGTTTCGTAACAAAATAGTTTTTACAAAGGTGGGGATGTTAACCCCACGCTCTGGATTTGTAGTGATAGTTTATGTTCACCTTTCCATGGAAATGATACCATTAGTATTGGGACTCTTCACTGACAGTTGATGTTGGTGACGTATGGGAAATTCGCCATGAGTGTTGTAATCTCGGTTCTTAATTCAACGCAACTCAATGGGGTATATTATATTGAACATAACAAAATAATTCTCAACAATGACAGTGGGGTTTATTAGATTATTATGACAAAATAACTATTGAGGAGTTGAGGAGCGGCTGGCCGAATGGCTATAACGCCGGATTCTCCTTCGGGAGACCCGGGTTCGAATCCTCGGTAAGGTGTGGGATTTTTTTCTGTAGGGGGCAAAACGACAATCCTAACTTGCACAGTTCGCGGCGACTGCACTAGCCAGGTGGCCTTAATTCCCCAGGCTCAAAGATCCCCTGCATAAACCGCAAGGTATTATATTGGCAGTAAATGACAGTTAAATGACAGTATAACAAAATAATTTAGCTAGCAGTAGGTTTATTGTCCCTGTATAGCAAAATATTGTCAGAAATGTAGAAGATATGCAAGGAATCATCCAGGACGTATCATCAATAACATTATATATGCGGATGATACAGTATTGATTGCAGACAATGAGCACGATCTGCAACATTTAGTAGATGCTGTTCTTGCACACAGTGAACAACTAGGGTTAGAATCAAATTTTAAGATTATGGTCGTCACTAGGAAGAAGGAAATACCACAATGTAATATACAAGTAAATGGGAATATTGTTAAACAAGTGAACAGGCCCATTTTCTTAAAAAATTTGCTCGCTCTCTTGGAACTCAAGCGTAGTCCATGCACACTATTTATAGTAGTCATGGACTGACTTGTGCGTGTTGATTAGCTTTCTTTATTAACAGTGTCCATCGACCTCAGGCGAACCCACTCCGACTTCAGAGGTACTTGTAATTTACGTCCCAAAGTCAAGGACGACAGGTCAACATTTTAGTCCAGCTGTCCGGTGTAAGGGTTGAACCCCTAACCTCGGCATCAACATTGATTTCGGAACAGTAATAACATCTAATGGGAGATGCCTTGAAGAGATTAGAACAAGAATCGCCATGGCGAAGGTAGCCTTTTGCAAGATGAAAAACATACTGACCAATAAATTGATGTCAATTGAAACGAGAAAAAGAGTGTTGAGGTGCTACATAGAACCTGTAAATTTATATGGATGTGAAGCGTGGACAATGAGCAGACAAGCTGAAAAACATCTAATGGTTCTAGAAATATGGTTTCTGAGGGGGAAAAATATCATGGACAAACAGAAACACCAATGACCAAGTCCTACAAGAAACAAATGAAACTCGTACACTTATTAGAGCAGTTAGACGTAGACAGTCAACATTTATTGGCCATCTTATGAGAAGAAATACATTGGAGAACTTGATGACAACCGGCAATATCGAGGGGAAGAGAACATGGGAAAGGTAGAGAAGTACCTGGATGGCTTGGCCATGTGGTATGGTCGAAAAAAGAATACTGAGCTGATTCACGACTCTGCTGATCGAGTGAGATGGGGAATCGTCATGATTATCGGCATGGCACATGATGAGTGACTGAGATTTATAATTGTGTCCCTGTCAGAGTCCTGGATAAGTGTGAGAGAGGACACAAGGTAAGGACAGGACATAGATAGAGCATGGGTAGAGTAGGACATGAACTGCATACCCAGCGGGAGACAGGACATAGGGTTAGAGACTGGACATGTCCTTGAATGACAGTCCAACCATGGACTAAACGACCTGAAACGTCAGCCGTCAACAGACGGGTGAAGGACAGAACGTCACCAGAATACCGAGACACCCGACGTGGCACGGACGACATGTGGGTCAAGTACCACGTGACCACAGACCAAGGCAAGAGAGATCAGACGGACTTTGACTGTGGTTGAGAGAGGAGTATTTTGGGTTGCCTAAGAGAAAGAGTGTGCTGAATGCTTCATGCTAGAGATTTACTATTACTGTGAGAGTGTCGATAAGAGACAGCCTGTGCGCTAATATTCAAATGAATTGTGATACTAGGACGCATGAGTGCTTTACTAGTTTTGTCAGAGCGCGATTATGACTAATGTCAATGAGTATTATACTTAATAAATTGTCAAAGATAACCACGTTTTGACGACTCATTTGCATATAATGTATTATATTACTGTCACGTCTTTTGTGACGAGCTATGACTGATTGAGACGCTGACAAGTAAACATGGTGGTTTCGATCCGTCTTTACGAAACTCCAAGACAGTTAAAATAGTAATAATAAGTCAAGTAATAAAATTTTTCACTGCTCTTGGTTTCGCCAAGTAAAATTATAAAGTCACGACTCAGATAAGCTGACGATACGACACACTTTAACACAACAGAAACTAGTGAGTAAATTTCTAGAGGCAAAGACATTTGACAAACAAACTACGCTTTAAGACACATTAATAATATCCCTTTCTCATCATGATTATAACTGAGCCGGCCGCTCAGAGAGCAATGGCAAACTACTAAGCGTAATCTTGTCAAGAAATCAACAGACAGCTGAAAGATGCTGCTGTTGACAGCGATGTCCTGTAAAGGATATGCGGAAAAAAACATCATGATTATACCACATTTTGAATGACATTGAACTGACACAACCATCGACAGATACTAATATTTTTCTTTTCCTGCAACAGAAAATGTGTATTTCGATGTATATCCACTGATGTTACCAGCCTAAACTGGGTGCAGTCACCAACAAGATCAGTAGCGCTGGGCCGAAAATTTCCCGATAAAGCTAAGTACTTTATTTGTTTATTATATTCTAAAGTAGGCATTTTCTTTTCACCATATTTTGTACCCACATTTACAACCCCATAAGAATTTAATTAAGGGTAAGTAATAATTTGTATATTTTATTATTGCTGGAAATCAAAATTGTAAACATGTCAACACTAAAAGAATGCATTGCAGATGGGAAAGAATTGGGGTATAATTGTGATAAATTAGAGGAATGGGCTGCGAGGAAATATAAAGAACATTCTGATAGAGAAAGAGAGGAAAGATTACTAGAACGACAACAAAAGAAAGAAGAATTAGAAGCAGCTACCAACTTAAAGGAATTGAAGCTTACAGAAGATACAAATTAAAAGAATTAGAGCTTACAGAAACTACCAAACAAAAACAAATAAATTGCAGATGAAGATGAAACAATTAGAAACAGACACGCCGATAGAGATATCTACAAATAAATTAAAAAGTAAAGAAGAAGAACAAAAGTTCAAGAAATTTCAGGGCATTGTCAAACCTTTTTGTGCAGGCAATAGTATCCGCGCTTGGACAGAGAATTTTGAGATACTAATGAAGTTCCATGATATTTCTAAAGATAACTGGGCAATGATATACATGCGAAATCTCGCATTGGAACCATTAAAAGTTATAGAAATAATTCCACAAGATTTAAGGAAAGATTATGACTACATTCGAGGTCGTATTATACATTTTCTTTTAGATGCTCAGGGATACCAACTACAATTTTCTAAATTAAGTCCACAAGCAAATCAAACCTTCTTAGACAATGTATCTCAAGTTCAGGACATTTTTTCAAAATGTATAGCTGCAGCAAAAGTAGGTAAAATCTTTGATCTACTAAAAGATCTAATGATCAGAAATAAAATCATTACATCCTTACCCACTGCTTTTGCTAAATTTTTACAAAAATGTGATTGTCAGGACATTCAACAGATAGAAAATAGAGGCTCTGATTTTTTCAACGCAAACAGAGATATATTTACACTTAATTCCAGCTAAAATTAAATAGCAGCAGCTGCAAATGTTAAGCAACAGAAACCATTTGCTTATAAGAACAATCCAAAAGTAAACACAACACCATGCACATACTGCCATCTAATGCACCAACAATTTGAAATGTGTGATAGAAACCGTAATTATAAGACACATTGTAAAATGATGGTAAATAAACAACAAACAAAACGTAATAAGCACAGAAAAGCCATTAAATGCTTCTTTTGTCGCAGCTTTGGGCATTATTCATCTAACTGCGAAGGACGAAAGATGATTAAGAGTGCAAATGCTGCACTTTAGACAAATCAAGTTCAGAGAATGAATGATGTAGTGAGAAAGAAGCGGAAGAGGCGAATGCAATGCAAGCAATTGATATTATTGATTATGATAAATGTGATACATGTCGTACATTTCACAGTGAAGGCATTTTGAACTGCGGCCACACAGTGCCAATTTCATATGAAAATGTAAATGCACTTGTTTGCTCAAAAGGGAAATTGCAATTCCATGACAAGTTCATTAACAACAAGCTCGCCAGAATCCTTCTTGATTCCGGCCCCACTATTATTGGTTTGAATACGTCCTTTGTAAATGAAAATGATTATGCCAGAAAATGTGTGTCTTGTCATACATTTGCGGGTAACACCAAGAGAGACCCATTAGCTGTTGCAAATATTGACACACCTTTTTTGACTGGGAAATGCAGTTGTGCAGTGTTGGAAAGATCATGCACAGATTTAATATTAGGATGTTTACCAAATATAAAAAACTGTTCCCAAGAACAAATTGAAGCCTGGAAACAAAGTAATCAAAAAGGTATTGCAGTGACAAAACTAACTGCAATGAAACAAAAATAAAATGATCAAGAAAAGCAATTATATCCAATAAACCAAAGGGAGACTATTACTCACAAGACAACAGAACACCCCATGGGAGTACATTACCCAGATTCCTCCCCCATTGAATCATTTTAAATTCCCAAATAAAACTGTCAATGACCATATTGACAAACCTACGAAAGGTTGCACTACCATTAAAGTAACATCACGAAAAAGCAATAACGCATACAGAAAGTATGCAAACAAGAGAGCTCAAACATCACATGTAAAACTAAAATAAGATGCCCTACGGTCATGTACACACAAACGACTACATTCTCCAATAATCAACAACACACGTACGATTGACGACATCAGAGTTTATGGTAAACTCACCGACTCCAAAACAGTTGACAATGACCTTCTCTCCAAGGGACATAATAGAACAGACATATTCGAAGACAGAAACTTACCATTTTGTATTGCTATACCCCTCATATCACTTTCACTACTGCTGTTACTAATGACATTACCGACAGCCCTGTATACACATCAACTTCAGTTAACGCTAATCATATTGTTACTGATGTACCAACTAACGGTGATACTGACAACTTTATGGATAAACCATTCACCACCAATTCATATTTATGTCTTAATGAAACATACGAAACAGAAATGTATTCTTATCATATTGAATTTGTACGATAAATTCATCCCAATTCTGACAAATGTATTTTCAATTTTGCTGTTAAAGTTACAGCCAGGAAAAATTGTTAAATTTTGGAACACATAATCAGCAAATTAAAAGATTTTTTCTCGACGCCACCAATTTTGCGTTTTTGTAATATATCCCTTCGTTTTATTTTGAGAACAGACGCAAGCAGTACTTCCATCGCTTCTGTGTTACTCCAGCGCTACGAGGGAGTAGACCACCCAGTGATCTACGTGAGTAGGAAATTAAGGCCAGCAAAGACCCGGTACAGTATAGTACAATTGGAGACCCTAGCTGTGGTATACAGCATTATTAAACTCTCTAAATACCTCCTGGGCACCCACTTTTTCATCGAGACAGACAACGCACCATTGTTAGTTATCCAGCAAGGCAAACCTAAAAACAATCGCATTGCCTGATGGGCGTTGCTGCTTCAAGATTATTCGTTTACTATCCGTCACATTAAAGGAACTGAGAACATTCTCGCCTACTTACTTACACGGATGTCAGAGACACCAGTCGACTAGATAGACCAACCTCATCACTACAATTTTAATTAAGTGTAATATTTTATTTAGGCGCACAAACTATGACATACAGTGTTAAATATTTTCCAAATCGTATACAAATAAGAAAGTGTTAACTATTTATTCAATAGATTTAACTTGCAACATAGACTTTTCACAAATAACAGACAACATACATATCTAATATATTTCAGTGTTAATGTAAGACTCAAGTTATGAATTGTAAGTACTAATATTTTGTATAATTAAAATATTACTATGGTAAACTACATTGTACATATTCAAATGCTAAATAGTTAAAGCGTTAAAAAGAGCTTAAGATTATAAGCCCTTTTGCTTTTTCACTAAAAGTTTTCTAATTAATAAGTTCACTTTGATTTAAGTATTTAGATAAAATAATGTTACCTTTACTTATTACCTTACCTTAAACATTTATTTTTTACTTGCATATATTTTTATAAGAATATGCAGTGTGATAGTGTGAATGAACGATGAATGACAGACATTATAAACACAATAAATATGAGGGGACGAAAGGAATGATGTGCAATATTTTTCAAGCACACTGGCCTCAATGTTATATATTGTCTGCGTCATCTGCAACAAATGTGATTTGTGCCAATTTTATATTGAGTGTGTGATTGTTAAATTTACACTACACTAATAGAATGGACCTATTTCTAAGCATCATTGTTCGGTGGTTCGCTTCACGAATGAGGAATATAAAATCCTTCGTGAAAATCGGAAAACCTAATAAATGACTCTTAGACAAAATTCACAAATACAGTATAAGCATGCACACATGTTTGTAGTTAACACAGATGTTATTACAAATAGCTCGCATACACACACAACACCAACAGATAAAGCGCATTCACTATTCACTACGGAATGGGACATTATCTTACACACCAAGAGAAATAAGTAGTTCTTAAGGGAGATAAAACTTGATTATACATAGAATCACTGCTAACAAGCGGAAGCTAGATAAGGGTTTAACAGTAAGTACACACATCTGTATGAAAATTGAATTGCCAGTTTACGGGGACCAGGGGAAATATTTCACTTGATGAATCTCCCTAAAAAGAGATCATTGTTGCGTGGGCACATTTGGTGTCTTGAGAGGGTTGCAATTCAAGGCTTAAGCCACGGATGTGATACAACGTTACCATGGTCCGTAAACAGTCCCCAGTAGTAAAACGAGCGAGGGGATAGACTCTCTGTCAACTAAACCAAATGGATACCACTGAACAACACCAGTGAGTTGTGTTTCTACAGTAGATCAGACTCTTTGTGGACTACAATTGTCACCCCAACCTACATTAACCATGACGACTTACTTACTTTCTCAGTCCTCTGACGAATTAGTTCCAACTAATTATTTAGATATAAGTATAGAATAAGTGACATGAGGAGGAGCGACGGGAGAGTGTCAGAGTCCTGGATAAGTGTGAGAGAGGACACAGGGCAAGGACAGGACATTGATAGAGCATGGGTAGAGTAGATCATGAACTGCATACCCAGCGGGAGACAGGACATAGGGTTAGAGACTGAACATGTCCTTGAATAATAGTCCAACATTGGACTAAACGACCTGAGATGTCAGCCGCCAACAGACGGGTGAAGGACAGAACGTTACCAGAATACCGAGACACCCGACGTGGCACGGACGACACGTGGGTCAAGTACCACGTGACCACAGACGAAGGCAAGAGAGATCAGACGGACTTTGACTGTGGTTAAGAGAGGAGTGTTTTGGCTTGCCTGAGAGAGTGTGCTGAATGCCTCATGCTAGAGATTTACTATTATTGTGAGAGTGTCGATATGAGACAGCCTGTGCGCTAATATTCAAATGAATTGTGATACTAGAACGCATGAGTGCTTTGCTGACTAATGGTTACATGATTTTCTAGTTTTGTCAGAGCGTGATTATGAACAATGTCAATGAGTATTATACTTAATAAATTGTCAAAGATAACCAAGTTTTGACGACTCATTTGCATATTATGTATTATATTACTGTCACGTCTTTTGTGACGAGCTATGACTGATTGAGACGCTGAGTCCCTTTGTGCTATTATGTGTTTATATCATAGCGACTGGCGTCAGCGTTGTAATTAAATTAAATATGACACTCAAGATACCTCCTTCAAACATCATCAACGTGAATATGCTTGTAAAGAAAGTAGCAGTCAGCGTTAGGTTATTCATAACCTCATAGTATCGGGGTCACCTTGGTGAATTGGTTAAGACATCTGTTTCACGCTAAGAGGGTCATGAATTAGTTTTCGAACGCTGATACGGGCGGAACTTATGACTGTCGCCCATCTTTGGACCAAACTTACCTACACTAGTTCCTCGCTAGAGGTAACTTTCTTGGACCTAACAGTCTCCATAGGTGGCTGACTATGAACCACAGACTGTTCTTCTCTACACCTGATGCCACCCTCTTTCCCGCAATAATTCTCTTCCCTTCTCCCAGCTGCGTCTTTGGTGTTTATGTCAGGTTAATGACAATTTCCATTCTAAGAACTTGTCACGGGACCACTGTCGTTAACGATAAGATGATAAACTAACAGAGACAGTCTGTATTCACAGCTGCAATTGTTTGTTACTAGTGGAGAAACACTCACGTCGGATCAAAGGAAGCTACAAGTCTTTAAGCGTTCCCTAGGAACGGGGAATCTGTCGGCATTGTTTGATGTATCGTCATTAGAGAGAAAAAGCCTGTTGTGTTCGTGGTGGGAGGGGGGGGGGGACAACTATTCTTGTGAAGTTGGGAACAGATTGTCTGCCGCTGAGGCTACCTGGTGTTGACATCGAATGACGTCACTCGGACAATCCCCGACGGTATGAAAAACAGAATTTGTTACCGCTAGTGTGAACAAGGGAGTTGACCTAGGCTGAAGTGTCTGACTAGCTCGGTTTTAATATAGAAAAGAATCTAGCGTGTTCTGTATCAATTCACGTTGAGGAATATGTGTCTTTCATGGCAAAGTGTAGATTCGATTCAGGATAGAGCCGAGTGTTCATAAGGTATTTACTAAATAGCATTTAGATGTAAATAATGTAGGATAGTCTAGTGATTGATAGAGATAGAACTTGAACATAGTGTTGTTGCTTTGTGGTTAGGTATTCAAGGAGTGTCGGCGACAGTAGGCAATCGCATTGTTAAAACTAACTAGTGTGAGAGGTCAATTAGCTCAGCTGGTTGGAAATAGTGAAGTGGGATGATATTTAGAAGGATTGAGGATGGTTGGGGGATAGGGAAAATGTCCAATGGTGGGATCTTCTAGTGGGGGTCTACTGGGGCTCTGCACTTTACATTTGGTCTTTCCTTGTCTTACCCTAATTCAGACCGATGTGATGAGCTCCTCTGCCCCATGACAGAGTTTGGTTCACTGTCATATATCTGAGTGAGGCCGTCGGCCTACACTCATCTAATAGGGGTCAGTGTCCGGTATCTCTCACCCGGTGTGTTCTCTCTCTTTCACAGGTTCCCTCAGGTTACGAGGAAAAGAAGCTGAAACATCACTGTTTACTATCAGGGATAAATTAGTGCAGGAAGAGTTATTCAGCAGCTTTTGCACTGGGCCCATGATAAAAAGGGTCTGAAGGAACATGGCTCGGTTGAGCAAAAACATATAAGTATCCAGCAGATGACTTCTTAGTGATAGGGATCATGGAAGTCAGTAGTGAGATTATTTTTCCAAACCACATGTGAACAGAACACTAGTGATTGTTTTCCACATCACATGTAGAAAGAACCATAGAGAGTTTCTAAGGAACAGGAACAATGAACCTGGTGATTTTACTAAATTACTAGATTCCTGTGGGACTGTAAACCATAACAGTGTAATTGTGAAACGGTATGACCTTTAGGAAATGAAATCACGCTATTTCAAGGGACAGTGTTCTGTGTTTTCGCAAGGCAAGGATGTTTTAAGTCTCAGAACAGTAGGGACATTTTAATAACATGGGGTGTGATCGATTCAGGATCAGTATCGGACTATATCCGTGATTGGTGACCACGTATCTGGGTTATCAAAAGCTACTGGAGGAAGTCAACATCTAGCAGGAGGGACACATCGTTTGGTGAGGTTATCGTGTACTGAACTATGATGATGTTGTGTGGTCCTTACAGGGATGATGAGACTTTGCTCCTGAGCTGTTCGGTCTGATTCTGCAGATACACTAGAGAACACGACATACATTTTACACATACACTTCTCACATACATACACTTTTCTTCATTAAATTAATGTGTTATTAATTTTTGGAAGCTAGAGTTGTTTAGTATGTTGTTTTGGGGAAGTGTGTGAGAGGGGGCATGAGCCAGTGGTGTGTGAGAGAGAGAGAGAGAGAGAGAGAGAGAGAGAGAGAGAGAGAGAGAGAGAGAGAGAGAGAGAGAGAGAGAGAGAGATGTATCCATTGACTGAAGGAGTGTGGTGGACGGAATCTGGTGGATTCTCCAGAATAATGATATGGGTTAAAAATAATGTGGATGTTGATTCCCCTCACTCCAGGGACGACACTATAAAGGAAATCCACGAGATTACTGTGGGCTCGTAAACGGGATCCTTTGACAGCGGGATCTCTCGGCAAGGGGATCTTTTGACAACGGGATTTCTAGACGACGGGGTCTTTTGACACAGGATTTCTCGACACGGGATCTTTCGATAAGGACGGTGATATCATATTAGTGAGGATCCAGCTAGGGTGAATGTGGATAGGAGTTAAGACACATATCTTACCTGTTCACACTTCACACGTCTACTTAGGTCTGTGGTCCTAATTCTACTCTTGTCACTGAGTGATTGGTTTGAGGTGTGCTGTGTGGTGTTACATATATAGATACATTTTAATTAGTGAATATCTATATATTGTTTAGAGAATTTGCACTCAACCTGCTGACTCACTTCTCTTAAATATGGTGGATTCTCCAGAATATTGATATGGGGTTAAAAATAATGTGGGTGTTGATTCTCCTCACTCCAGGGACGACACTATAAAGGAAATCCACGACAGGACTACGAAATGCTGGATTTCTTCACTTTTTGTGGCTACTCCTAAAAGACTTTGTCAGCAGCTTTCCGTCGCTCCCAGTGTGTTAGTCATGCCGAGGCTGTCCTCCATGCCGAAATTGTAGAACGACATGTAATTTCTCTTATCAATCACTAGTCAAGAGCAGATTACAGCAACTGTCGGAGACTTATTCAGGCACCGAGGCTTATGTTAGATCCCGTTGTAAGACCTGTTCATCTGTGCTTCAAACTCCAAGGGTGTCGTTTCTTAATGTCACTTTTTACATTTGTAGCGGTTTCTCCTGCAAGAGCCATAGTGTTACGTATGCCATCACCTGCAAACGATGTGGCTTTGTATACATCGGTGAAACGACAGATTTACGCAGTATCTTTCAGATGTCATTAGTGGGCTTCAAACCCTGTGACTATAAATTTCAACAGTGCGGATCATGGTGGTGAGTCTGTAATACAGATAATGGCCATAAAATCTTGCACATCTCATGAAAGAGATCGCAAGACTCTCGAAAAGCATCTCATTTTTAGGTTGGGGTTAATTTCGTCTTAAGTCTCAATATTCAACACAGCTTAATTTAACTAATCTTCTCTCATCCTATTCGCCCCTCTCCCTATCCCTCTTTCTTTACTCTCTGACTAAAGCTGAAGGAAATCATGGGATACACCCAGTCGGATAGACAGGGTGTCGGTCGCCATGACATAGCTCAGCTGTGATTAAAGGCGATGGCCAGGGAATGCAGAGACATTGTGGTTCAGGCGATCTGTGAAGGAGAGGACGTAAAGAGAGTACAAAAGCCTCCCCAACAGTCGGAGCTGGGCGAGTGGATGTCGTGGCAGGGTGCAATGCAGAAGTCTCTGGCATGGAATTATATCTGGCGCATGGAACTACTGAGTCTAAGTTTCGTCGTCATATCACTTTACGATGCCCTGATATCAGCAGCCAAAATTGTCACGTAGGGTAAATCTACCAACCCGAAACATGGAGACTGGGAAGACTGCATATTTACCGTCCATTCTCGATGGCACCTACGAGTGGGAGCTGACTGTTGACCTGAAAGGCTATAGTGGTTAAACGGCAGTGATCCAACAGTTTCGGTTGCAACCTGACATTGTACTGCAATCCTCGTCTGCTCAACAGTTAACGCTGATCAAGCTTACCGTTCCATGCTAATCGATAAGCAGCACACAGACTGCCCAAAATACAACATATCTAGGCAAACCTTCTGGCCTAGAGAGACCAGAGTGGAATATAAACTCTATGAACCACTGAGTGAACTAAAAAAGACAGTTAAATTCATACAAGAGAGTAGTGTAGAAGTAGGAAATGACGCGCATTTTTGAGGTGGAAATCGATATTCCACCTCAAAGGGCGATAACTCATTTTGAAAAATGTAGGCGTGGTCCGAGTAGGTGTTGGGAAGTGACTCATCGGAGTAGGTGTGGTCTAGTGACTCATCAGAGTGGGTGTGGTCTAGTGACCTCGTTAAATTGTAGGTACTATACAACATAAAAAATACAACATAAAACATTCAAAATAACAAACGAGTCAAGTAAGGTATATAATGTTTTTATTAAACCATGTATAGACAAAGTTATAAAGTTTTTTTTTTTTTTTTTTTCCTTGGCGGGGACGTGTGGACACATCTGGAAGGTAGTACCGGGAACTTATACGAAGTGTGGGAACATCTCGTACGGGTGTGACGGGGGTCGGTTCATAACAGACGTGGAGGGGTGCATATGGAAAAGTCATTAAGTAACGGGTTGTAAAAACATTGGTGAGTGGTGTGTTAAAATATTTTGAACTGTTAGCGCATTGGTGGTGTATATTAGTACGAATAAAAGGAATAGGTGCGGTGGGGATAGTAGTGGGTATGGGTTAGTGAAATTAGTTTATAAGGGGTGGTTATTAGTGCTTTGTAGATGGTCATAGTAGCTTATTCACTAACATCACACGTGTTACAAATGAAACCTTGAAAGCTAAAGATCGTCGGTTGTAATGGATATGGTATAGTGTCATTCGGTGGTAAGGGGTGGGTACCAGGTATTAGTGGTCAAGAGATGGTCAAGTGGGGGTCAAGTGAGAAAATTTTAGGGAAAAGTAATTGTAATGATATGGTGATGATTAATGGGTGGTAAATTACTGGTCAAGCAGTGGTCAAGTGATGACAATTTTAGGTGAAAGTGGTTGTAATGATATCGTGATGATTAAAGGGTGGTAAATTAGTGGTCAAGTAGTGGTCAAGCAGTGGGCAAGTTGTGTTCAAGTGAGGAAAATTTAGGGGAAAGTGTTGTAATGATATGGTGATGATTAAAGGGTGGTAAATTAGTGGTCAAGTAGTGGTCAAGTAGTGGCCAAGTAGCGGTCAAGTAGTTGTTAAGTGGTCGAGTGATCACTTAAATTGTAAGGGAAAGTACGTGTAGTGAACCTGTGTTTGTTAAAGTGATCGATGACGTGGTCAAGTAGTGGTCAAGTAGTGGTAAATGGTCAAGTGACTACTTAAATTGTCTGTGAAAGTAGGTATAGTGACATGGTGATGATCAAGATGTGGTCAGGGGGTGTTCAAATAATGGTCAAGTACTGGTCAAGTAGTGGCAAAGTAGTCGAATGACCACTTAAATTGTAGGGTATGGTACGAGTAGTGAAACGGCGATGGTAAAATAAGTAATGACATGTTCAAATAGTGGTCAAGTAGTCGTCAAGTAGTGGTCAAATGGTCGAGTGATCACTTAAAATGTAGAGGAAAGTACGTGTAGTGAAACGGTGTTGGTTAAAGTGATCGATGAGGTGGTCAAGTAATGGTCAAGTAGTGGTCAAGTGGTCGAATGATCACTTAAATTGTAGGGTATGGTACGTGTAGTGACATGGTGATGGTTAAAGTGATCGATGAAAGACGTTATGCCGGCTGCTAAGTTCAGAAAGTAGTGTCCTTAGTATTGGTAATTTCTCCACCACGAGCGCCTCGAGCACTGATTTTGCATTGATCAATAGCACCTAGTGGTACAGTCGACACACATGGACAATAGTTACATCCGGTCTAAGATGGCGGCGGACCCTATCACACATGAGTAATTGCTACAACCAGACTACGTCTCATTCGCTAAAACTGGTCAAATATGGCGTCACATCCGGTCACATGTGTAATGGTACAGCCGATACAAGGGCTCATTGGCTAAAACCAGTCAAAGAATTCCCTGCTTCCGATCACATGTATAAGGGTACACCCACTACACGTGGTTAATGACTCAACCGGTCAAAGATGGCGATGCATCCAGTGACAGGCATAACGATACACATGAAAAACGTGGCTAATAACCCAATCGTTCAAAGACGGCGTCCCATCTCGTCACAGGGGTAATGGCACACCCGAGACACGTGGTTAAGAGGGAAACTATAGAAAAAGGGTGTCCTATCGGTTGTCGAGTCAGGGAACCTAATGTATGATGATCACTGTGTATAGGAGTGAATACACTGTATCATCAACACTGCATTCGAAGGGTAAAATGGTCACTCTTCTCTCTTTTTTTCTATATCCGTGTAGTCCTAGTGTTACCGGGTTACACCAAAGGACACCCGGGCATCAACACAACATATACTGGTCTCGAAAACCCCATACGCGCGTGTAAACAACTAATCACAGTTTTCCGACTAAGCCTTTCTCATACTCATAGTACAGAGATGTGATCACCGATACTAGTCGGGGAAATCGTATCTGTGCGTAACAACCATCGGGTCATACAACGACGAGTGGGTAGTGGATGTTAACAGATGCACACAAACACAACAAACTGCCCCGACTCAACCTTAGGCAATGCATGTAATATGACAGGTCACATGTCCGCCGTCATAACCAGCGACGTTATCACGTAGCAAATTATACATCCACACTTTCATTTCCTTTCTATGTGTCCATAGTGTCTTTACATCTTTCTCCAGAAAGCCATTTCCAAGACCAATATATGTTTTTCCAGTTTACCTGCTCAGTGCCACACTTCACAACCACACAAAAGTACATCTTCTATGTACCACTTCAACCGGCAAATAAGAAAAATATGTTAGACAAAATATTAAAATTATTGATCAAATACAGAAATATCTCGTCCAAACTTATAAAAAGTAGGAACATTTGTTAACCTATTGGAACAAATATCAATCAACTAGGAAAGTTTGTTAGTCAAATAGAAAAAAATATTGACCACGTAACGATATATCTTGTCCACACTTATGAAAAGTAGGGAAATTTGTTAGTCAAATTAGAAAAAAGATTGACCAAGTAACGAAATATCCCCACCAAACTTATGAAAAGTACGAAACTTTGTTAAGCAAGTATGAAAATGTATCGACCAAACAGAGAAATATATCACCCAAACTTATAAAAAGTAGGAACATATGTTAACCAAATGGAAAATATCTTGGCCAAATAGGAAAATTTGTTAGCCAAATGGGGAAAATATTGTCCAAGTAACGAAATACATCGTTCAAACCTACGAAAAGTAGGAAACTTTGTTAATTAAATGTGAAAATTTTGGCCAAATTTCAACCAAACTTATAAATATTTCACCTAAACTTATAAAAAAGTACGATCATTTGTCAGCCAAATGGGAAAAAGGTCGACCAAATACAGAAATATCGCAACCAAACTTATAAAATTTGTTAACCTAATGAGAAAAATATTGACCAAGTAAAGAAAAATTTACACCAAATTTACAACAACAACAAAAAAATATAGGAAAATGTGTTAACCTAATGAGAAAGAAATATTAGCCAACTAAGAAATCATGTTAACCAAATAGGAAAAAGTATCGGTCAAACTTATAGATGTCTGGTTTAAACTTATAACATGTATGAAAATTTGTTAGGCAAAGGTGAAAAATATTGACCAAGTAATGAAATATCGCATCCAAACTTATAACAAGTAAGAAAACATGCTAGTAACATCAAGAAATATGTCGACCAAAGTAATGCAAAGTAATAGGCAAAACGATGGACAAACTTATAAATATGTCGACCGTTATAAGAAAATGTTACCCATATTAATGGTATTATTACACATACAAACCAGTGTTAGAAACGGAAAAAGTTAAATTTTAATTAAAATTTAAAACTAATAAATCGCAATTTTATTGTTCGCTTCACTTAATATACAGATATAGACTAAGTATAGGTATAGGTTAGATATAGGACGTATATCGATCTTACATCTTGCGCAATAAAATTGCGATTTATTAGTTTTAAATTTTAATTAAAATTTAACTTTTTCCGTTTCTAACACTGGTTTGTATCTATGTGTCTTACAGAAAGAGTTTGTTGTGTGTGCTGTATAGTTAGGGTTAGGGTTAGTAAGACAGATTTTGGTGTGTTTGATGTATATAATGCTTTATTTTCCTTAGGGTCTTCCTAGGCGATCATCTTTAGTTACTGTGGTTGTCCAACGAATTCAAATAATTCGTCCCACGAACCCCTCTCTCTCTGTTGTTGTTTTTTTTTTTTCAAGTTCTTCCTAGGGGTGATGGTCGATGACCCTATTCGTCGTCTAGAATAGCATCTAGTAAGTTAAGGGGGACAGATGCTTTACCTCCATTAGGTTGGAAACTCTGCCTATTCAGCAGAAATTATGCTGTTTTGTAATCTAAAAGAATGTTAGTGTTATTTGTTATGAAACATTGAAAGTCGGTTAGAAGATGTGGTAGCTGATATTCCCGAGTTCACTACGGTAGGCGTGATTTTAAGAAAGGCCGAGTTTATAGCAGACAGTGGTGGTTGCTTGCAGATTTGCTGTTATTGCGGATGTGAAATGCTAATGTGAGCTAGTAGTGGACACCGCAAGAAATGTTATTTTAGGCAGACTTCGAGAAAAACCGTTGTATTGTTGAAAGATGGAACAATGAAAGGATAATGTAGCAGACGTTGTGGTATGGAAAGTTGAAGATGGCAGCCATGGGAAATGGTTCTGTGATGACGAATACCTAGATGATACAGAAACTATACCAGGTGGAACCATAGACGACCTTACCATAAATGTTGTTAACTGTCATGGGTGTTTCAATGGAGCATGTGTACGATGGAGGTTTGAAGTTCTTGGTGATGTGACCACTTTGTGTTAGAAAGAAACCAAGAGTGTGGAGAGATGCGTGATTAGTCTGTATAAGGGTTTCTGTAACAGATACGCTGAAGTTGGAGCTTTCGGTAATGTAAAATCGGGAAATTGGTGCCATTGATAGCGTCTTTCCACCTAAAAGTTCAAAACACGTTTGACATAACTACAGAAGTTACATTTTTTTCTAATTTGGGTACCACATTTTTTTTTCTTGGGTTGGTCGACATAGTTCTTACTTTTCCATAGTTATTTCTTAGACTGGTTGACAGATTTTCCTAGTTTTTATCACTTTGGACGACAAGTTTATAAGTTTGTTTGAAATATGTCTGTACTTGGTCAGTATTTTTTCACATTTAGTTAACAAAGTTTCCTACTTTTCATAAGTTTGGATGTGATATTTATAACTTTGGTCAACATTTTAGTTGTTGGTTAATATTTTTTCCTAGATTTTTTTATAAGTTTGGTCGAGCTATTTCTGTATTTGGCCAACATTTTTCCCATTTGGCTAACAAATTTTTCTACTTTTTTATAAGATTGGGTGATATATTTATAAGTTTGGTTGAAACATGTCTTTACTTGGAGAATATTTTTCACCTTTGGTTAACAAAGTTTCCTACTTTTCATAAGTTTGGATGTATTATTTCTTCATTTGGCCAATATTTTTCATCGTTGGCTAACACATTTTCCTGTTTAGGTCGACATATTTTTCTAAGGTTTGTAAGTTTGGTTGAGGTATTTCGTAACTCGGCCACTATTTTTCCTACATTGGGTACCATATTTTCTTACATCAGTCGACTTTTTATAAGTTTGGATGAGCTATTTCTTGACTTGGTCAATAGTTTTCACCGTTGGGTAACATATTTTCATACATTTTATAAAATTTTGATGCGATATTTCTTTACTGGGCCACTATTTTTCATCTTTGGCTAACCAATTTTCTTACTTTGGTCTACATGTTTTCCTACTCTTTGTAAGTTTGGTCGAGATATTTCATACGTTGGCCAATATTTTTCCTAATATGGGTAACATTTTCTTATAACGGTCGACATATTTATAAGTTTGTCCATCGTTTTGCCTATTACTTTGCATTACTTTGGTCGACATATTTCTTGATGTTACTAGCATGTTTTCTTACTTGTTATAAGTTTGGATGCGATATTTCATTACTTGGTCAATATTTTTCACCTTTGCCTAACAAATTTTCATACATGTTATAAGTTTAAACCAGACATCTATAAGTTTGACCGATACTTTTTCCTATTTGGTTAACATGATTTCTTAGTTGGCTAATATTTCTTTCTCATTAGGTTAACACATTTTCCTATATTTTTTTGTTGTTGTTGTAAATTTGGTGTAAATTTTTCTTTACTTGGTCAATATTTTTCTCATTAGGTTAACAAATTTTATAAGTTTGGTTGCGATATTTCTGTATTTGGTCGACCTTTTTCCCATTTGGCTGACAAATGATCGTACTTTTTTATAAGTTTAGGTGAAATATTTATAAGTTTGGTTGAAATTTGGCCAAAATTTTCACATTTAATTAACAAAGTTTCCTACTTTTCGTAGGTTTGAATGATGTATTTCGTTACTTGGACAATATTTTCCCCATTTGGCTAACAAATTTTCCTATTTGGCCAAGATATTTTCCATTTGGTTAACATATGTTCCTACTTTTTATAAGTTTGGGTGATTTATTTCTCTGTTTGGTCGATACATTTTCATACTTGCTTAACAAAGTTTCGTACTTTTCATAAGTTTGGTGGGGATATTTCGTTACTTGGTCAATCTTTTTTCTAATTTGACTAACAAATTTCCCTACTTTTCATAAGTGTGGACAAGATATATCGTTACGTGGTCAATATTTTTTCTATTTGACTAACAAACTTTCCTAGTTGATTGATATTTGTTCCAATAGGTTAACAAATGTTCCTACTTTTTATAAGTTTGGACGAGATATTTCTGTATTTGATCAATAATTTTAATATTTTGTCTAACATATGTTTCTTATTTGCCGGTTGAAGTGGTACATAGAAGGTGTACTTTTGTCTGGTTGTGAAGTGTGGCACTGAGCAGGTAAACTGAAAAAAACATATATTGGTCTTGGAAATGGCTTTCTGGAGAAAGATGTAAAGACACTATGGACACATAGAAAGGAAATGAAAGTGTGGATGTATAATTTGCTACGTGATAACGTCGCTGGTTATGACGGCGGACATGTGACCTGTCATGTTACATGCATTGCCTAAGGTTGAGTCGGGGCAGTTTGTTGTGTTTGTGTGCATCTGTTAACATCCACTACCCACTCGTCGTTGTATGACCCGATGGTTGTTACGCACAGATACGATTTCCCCGACTAGTATCGGTGATCACATCTCTGTACTATGAGTATGAGAAAGGCTTAGTCGGAAAACTGTGATTAGTTGTTTACACGCGCGTATGGGGTTTTCGAGACCAGTTTATGTTGTGTTGATGCCCGGGTGTCCTTTGGTGTAACCCGGTAACACTAGGACTACACGGATATAGAAAAAAAGAGAGAAGAGTGACCATATTACCCTTCGAATGCAGTGTTGATGATGCAGTGTATTCACTCCTATACACAGTGATCATCATACATTAGGTTCCCTGACTCGACAACCGATAGGACACCCTTTTTCTATAGTTTCCCTCTTAACCACGTGTCTCGGGTGTGCCATTACCCCTGTGACGGGATGGGACGCCGTCTTTGAACGATTGGGTTATTAGCCACGTTTTCCATGTGTATCGTTATGCCTGTCACTGGATGCATCGCCATCTTTGACCGGTTGAGTCATTAACCACGTGTAGTGGGTGTACCCTTATACATGTGATCGGAAGCAGGGAATTCTTTGACTGGTTTTAGCCAATGAGCCCTTGTCTCGGCTGTACCATTACACATGTGACCGGATGTGACGCCATATTTGACCAGTTTTAGCGAATGAGACCTAGTCTGGTTGTAGCAATTACCCATGTGTGATAGGGTGCGCCGCCATCTTTGACCGGATGTAACTATTGTCCATGTGTGTCGACTGTACCACTAGGTGCTATTGATCAATGCAAAATCAGTGCTCGAGGCGCTCGTGGTGGGGAAATTACCAATACTAAGGACACTACTTTCTGAACTTAGCAGCCGGCATAACGTCTGGATCATTTCATCGATCACTTTAACCATCACCATGTCACTACACGTACCATACCCTACAATTTAAGTGATCATTCGACCACTTGACCACTACTTGACCATTACTTGACCACCTCATCGATCACTTTAACCAACACCGTTTCACTACACGTACTTTCCTCTACATTTTAAGTGATCACTCGACCATTTGACCACTAATTGACCACTACTTGACCACTATTTGACCATGTCATTACTTATTTTACCATCACCGTTTCACTACACGTACCATACCCTACAATTTAAGTGGTCATTCGACTACTTGACCACTACTTGACCAGTACTTGACCATTATTTGAACACCCCTTGACCACATCTTGATCATCACCATGTCACTATACCTACTTTCACAGACAATTTAAGTAGTCACTTGACCATTTACCACTACTTGACCACGTCATCGATCACTTTAACAAACACAGGTTCACTACACGTACTTTCCCTTACAATTTAAGTGGTCACTCGACCACTTAACAACTACTTGACCGCTACTTGGCCACTACTTGACCACTACTTGACCATTGCTTGACCACTAATTTACCACCCTTTAATCATCACCATATCATTACAACCACTTTTCCCTAAATTTCCTCACATTACCACTACTTGACCACTGCTTGACCACTAATTTAAGACCCTTTAATCATCACCATATCATTACAACCACTTTCCCCTAAAAATGTCGTCACTTAACCACCACTTGACCACTGCTTGACCACTAATTTACCACCCTTTAATCATCTCCATATCATTACAACCACTTTCCCCTAAAATTTCCTCACTTGAACACCACTTGCCCACTGCTTGACCACTGCTTGACCACTAATTTACCACCCTTTAATCATCACGATATCATTACAACCACTTTCACCTAAAATTTTCATCACTTGACCACTGCTTGACCACTGCTTGACCAGTAATTTACCACCCTTTAATCATCACCATATCATTACAATTACTTTTCCCTAAAATTTTCTCACTTGACCCCCACTTGACCATCTCTTGACCACTAATACCTGGTACCCACCCCTTACCACCGAATGACACTATACCATATCCATTACAACCGACGATCTTTAGCTTTCAAGGTTTCATTTGTAACACGTGTGATGTTAGTGAATAAGCTACTATGACCATCTACAAAGCACTAATAACCACCCCTTATAAACTAATTTCACTAACCCATACCCACTACTATCCCCACCGCACCTATTCCTTTTATTCGTACTAATATACACCACCAATGCGCTAACAGTTCAAAATATTTTAACACACAACTCACCAATGTTTTTACAACCCGTTACTTAATGACTTTTCCATATGCACCCCTCCACGTCTGTTATGAACCGACCCCCGTCACACCCGTACGAGATGTTCCCACACTTCGTCGACGTATAAGTTCCCGGTACTACCTTCCAGATGTGTCCACACGTCCCCGCCAAGAAAAGAAAAAAAAACAAAAAAACTTTATAACTTTGTCTATACATGGTTTAATAAAAACATTATATACCTTACTTGACTCGTTTGTTATTTTGAATGTTTTATGTTGTATTTTGTATGTTGTATAGTACCTACAATTTAACGGGGTCACTAGACCACACCCACTCTGATGAGTCACTAGACCACACCTACTCCGATGAGTCACTTCCCAACACCTACTCGGACCACGCCTACTTTTTTCAAAATGAGTTATCGCCCTTTGAGGTGGAATTTCGATTTCAACCTCAAAATTGCGCGTCATTTCCTACTTCTACACTACTCAAGAGACAACATTGCAGTGTTATACATATTTCAAGCGAAAGAAAGAAAGAAAGAAGAAGAAGAAGAAGAAGAAGAAGAAGAAGAAGAAGAAGAAGAAGAAGAAGAAGAAGAAGAAGAAGAAGAAGAAGAAGAAGAAGAAGAAGAAGAAGAAGAAGAAGAAGAAGAAGAAGAAGAAGAAGAAGAAACAGATAAATTTAATTTGGAGGTACAGAAAAGTGATGCTTTGCCCGATTTGGAAATTCTATTTCAATTTGTCAGTGACCAATGGGAAATATTGAAGAACTCAATCAACAAGGCTGCAAACACAACTATCCCAAAAATGAAGATAATGGGTCGTAAGAAACAGATGACAGAAGACATCTTAAACTAATGGAAATAAGAAGAAATAACAAAAACAACTATGACAAATATGAGAGACTCATAGGAAATTTAGAAAATTGTGCAAAGAGGCAAAAGAAGCATGGCTTGAGAGAAATTCCAGGGAAATAGAAAACGAACACAATACCCGAAATACATAATTAATACACAAAAAGTCACTAGCAAAAGAACACACACATCAACGGGTTGCCTAAAATCCAGAGATGGCAAAATCATAATAGAAAAAGATAAGATTTTAATCGCATGGTCAAATTATGTGAAAGACCTTTATAATGATACCAGAGAGGACCAGTATGATATTCTGATTAATAATGAAGGACTATCAATTTTGATGATGCAAGTTCAGAATGCTACTACGTATATGAAAACTGGCAAGACCTCGGATACGGACAATATCACAACAGAAATGGTCAATGCCTTAGAAGGATATGGAATAGACCAGGTCACCAGACTGCTGAACACAATATGTGATTTTGGCGATAAACCTCCTGAATTATATAATTCTATATTTATTGCAACCTCGAAGACATCGGGAGCCTTGGAAAGTGATCAACATCGAACAATTAGTATAACGAGCCACATTACAAATATTTTGCTAAGAATCATCATTCAAAGAGATAGCAAGAAAATACAACCCGAAATAGGGGAAGAACAATGTGGATTTGTAGAAGGCAAGGGCACACCACCATTTCCATATCTCCATTCCTTGTACTCTATTAACTAAATTTTCTTCATTGTTTTCTTGCAGTCTGTATGCCAATACGTTTTACTGATCAACATACTAGTCATCAATTTGCAATTGCACATCAGCTAATTCCCCAACTCTCCCATGAATATTGTCTAGTCACATTTCTCAATTTCTGTGAACTTCGATATCATTGTTCACGTCAATATTTTCGCATTTCACTTCGTCAAAACCGTCATCCATCCCTTCCACACTGTCTTCGCTTTTACCACTTAAAGGTCTACTATGTATCTTCTGTGGTTTGACTGTCAAAGCAAGATAACCGTTTCGTCATTATTCGGTTTCGGTAAAGTAATGTCTTTGTCAGTTTTGGTAAGTTCATGTCTTCGTCAGCTTTTTCTTTGTTTTTAAAATCTGTACGGGACGATAATAACAAGGAGGGTGGCCATTGGACAAAACATAAAAGGCCGATGTAATACTATTGAATATGGGTACCATTAATGTTTCCATTAAAGGACACCTTTAATGCAGAAAATGTGACGAGGAGAATTGAAGATAATGATAGTCATATTTTTAATTGATAATTTAACAGTGTAATCATTGTTACTTGATAATATGTTAAGTGATTTCATTGTAACAACTTCACCGTGTATATCATAACAATGAAAATCATAATAATGTACCTAATGTTTGTAACTATTAATTCACGGCCATGTAATTATTATGTAATTGATAATTTAATAACGCTGTTTATGCTTCACCACGACACCGCAAGGTACAAGAGGAACTTGATGAGATGAGATTATTATATAATGTGCCATTTCATTTTCA
Source organism: Cepaea hortensis (assembly GCA_963921405.1). NCBI lineage: Eukaryota > Metazoa > Mollusca > Gastropoda > Stylommatophora > Helicidae > Cepaea > Cepaea hortensis. The sequence goes on along the minus strand of OY992892.1, from coordinate 26,857,241 downwards.
CCTCTACGCATGTACATCAGAATCACGTTAATGATATGAACGTTATATGTATATGACAATATAACTATTCTGTAATTGTAACCTATCATGCTTTAATAAAAAAAATTTCCAACAAGATACCATGCAGACTATTTTTCAACATGACAATAATTACAGAAGAGCAGCATAGAGATCTAAGCAAATAGCACCATGCCAACTATGCAGACATAGCATTCAAGAAACAGAAAAACATATTTACTAAACATATCCAACAATCACAGACACACAGACTGCATTTTTTTTTCTTTTTTTCACATATCCTTTACAGAACATCGCTGTCAACATCAGCATCTTTCAGCTGATTATTGATTTCTTGGCAAGATTACACTCAGTAGTTTGCCATTGCATTCTGAGCGACCTGCTCACATACCCCTAAGTTACCGACGCGGAGAGAACCGCTACCGTTTCTCGCGCAACGTCACGTTACTTACGAGAGTATACGAGATTATGGAGAAAATCGTGTAACCTCTAGACCAGGGAGACGGTACAGACTGCACTACAACAACTAATAAAACACACAGACAAAAACACTGACATTTAGAAAGCAATCTGCCTAACACACAATACCTACAACATGACACACCCAAAGAAAACGGTACAAGCAAGGAATACATGTTTACAACACTACCTTATTACGGCACATAACCGAAACAGAAGAACATATTCATTATAAATATCCAACAATCACAGACGCACAGACTGCACTACAAACACACAGACAAAAACACTAACATATACATAGCAATCTTCCTAACACACAATACCTACAACATGACACAACCAAAGAAAACGATACAAGATAGGAACGAATTTTTACACTACGTTATTACTGCACATAACCACATTTCTACAACACATACATAAAGGCAGTACAAGGAAATGACCACTTGTTACAAGAAACAACACTTACTACAACCATCACCACCATCACTACTACTACTGCTGCTATTACTACTACCACCACCACCAGCAGCACTGCTACTATTACTACTACTTGACTCCTAGTACTACTGCTACTAATACCACCCTTACTACAACTACTACTTCAGCCTCTCCTACCAATATTACCATTATACTACTAGCACATTTACTATGCAAATACGAGCAACGAAACCACCAACCGAAGATTGGATTTCTCACACACATGGCAGACACTAACCCTCATTTCCCCTTATACCCACTATCCCCTGACCAACCTAAACTAACTTCAGATAACAACAACTACTACTACAACTACCACAATTACTAAGCTACCACTTCATCCTCTACTATCAATATTATATGGATTTGATCTTTCAAGACCTTGCCGTCTTGACAGACGATAGTTTGTTACACTGTGCTTCAAAAAGGCATAATAACTACAACCTATGGCGGTAGCGAATGTGACTGATAGGCCAATTCGCTCCGTAAATGTTCGTCCACAGTGGATACATGTGAATATATGATCATTGCCACCATCATGCACCATCTTACGTCTCGCAAGCTCGGTGTTTGACTTATCTGCAATCATTTTCTCCTTTGTATTTATTCCATTTCTGATATTTGCCCTCCATGCAACGCAATCAGCAGTGACTTGCCACCAATGTGCATTATCAATGCCTGTATTCATCATGTCCCACTTACACACATCTTTGTATCGTAGTAGAGGCCAACCCTGATATCTCTTACCCATCTGTAATTCACCAAAAAAGATCTTTGGTATTCTACCACCATCGATCTTCCTAACGTGTCCTATCCATCTAAGTCTACGAAGACTGAGCATGGAACAAACCGTCACACAACCTGATCTTACCAAAACTTGAGTATTTGTAATTTTGTCGCAATGAGAACATCATATCAATGGTAGACCGTTTCTGTCGAAAGCCACACCGTGATTCCGGGCAGATTTGATCTCTCAGGACTTGAAGTCTGCGCAGAACAATTCTGGCAAATGCTTTCCCAACAATACACAGAAGTCAGATACCCCTATAGTTGTTACAGTCGCTCCGATCGCCCTTGTTCTTGTACAATGTTATGCTTGCTTGCTTGTGTTCGTTGGCTTGAGCTCCAACGTGAAGTCCTGTATGTCGGATGAAGACATCCTGTTGTCCATCAGTGTGATGTCATACAGGACCTGAGGTTTGCGTGAGTATCCGTTGTCCCATGTCTGGCTTATTGGTGTGCAGACTGGTGGTTCCTCGCCGTACAGGCAGACACTCTCCGACTTCGGAGGAATCGGCGATCCAATTGACTTTAGCTAGGACCCCGAAGGGACCTGTTGCCCAGGACGCTCGACGAGGACGTGTCAGTAGGTCTTGGCCAGTATATAACCCGGCCCTGGTGCCTTGGAAACACCTCTGCGTCCCTACAATGTTATGATGCTTGAGTCTTCGAAATCCTGTGGGACGTGTCCTTCTCGCCAGCTTAGCTCTATCAGCTGGTGAATCTGTAGAGTGAGTGTGTCTTGCTCACTCCTGATAACCTCTATTGGAATCCCATCCTTATCTGCAGCCTTGCCAGATGCAAGTTCATTTATAGCACACTTAACTTCTGTTATGGTGAGAAGTGTGTCCAGGCGGTCAAGAGTTGGCAGGGCCTCTATGGCGTCGAGGGCGTCATCCGCTAGTTTGGTCGCGATTGAATAAAGCTCTAAATCAGTGTTTCCCAACCTTTTTTGTACCGTGCCCCACTTAAGCCTTTCTAAAATTCATATTGCCCCCCCCCCCCCCTCAACATATACATTATTTTTAATATTCAAAAATTGAAATGTTCACTAAAGAAACTTGAATGATAGGTTTTAGGAAGAAATCACTAGGTAATTATTGTGCAAACACAGTAAGTAAATTTTCAAAACATATAATGGAGAACTGAAATTCAAGTACAAAATAATTTTAATGAAAAATTTTTCTATATTATTTTAATTATTAGTAATTATTTATTATTTAAATTTAGTGAAATCCTTGCGCTTGATGCTTGCTGCAAAGAGATCTTATGTCAGGTTCCAATTTAGTTAACTTCAGTCTCAAGTCTCCCTGTTTTGTTATATTCAGCCGATTTCTTCCATTTTCGAATTGCCCCCCTTAACAGTCAAATTGCCCCCCTGTGGGGCGTGGGCCCCACGTTGGGAAACACTGCTCTAAATAGTGCTCTACCCATCTACTGTTTCTTATCAGTGATGATTTCTTCAGTAAAGCTTTTCAGTGGTGCACTTCTTTTGATCATTGGACCACAGGCTTTCTTTATCCCTTCATACATGTCTCTGATGTTTCCCTTATCACTTGCAGTTTGAATGGACTCACATAACTTGATCCAGTAGTCATTTGCACAATGCCCAGCACCCTTTTGCACATCCTTCCTAGCTTGCTTCAGCTCACTGAGAGTGCTACGCGTTGTTCTTTCCTTGTTTCTTAAGAAAGCTATCTTCTTTTTATCAATCAAGGGCTGCAGTGTCTGGTTGTCTGGCTATCACTACTACAGTACTACTACTACTACTACTACTACTACTACTACTACTACTACTACTACTACTACTACTACTACTACTACGACTACTACTACTCGCACTTTTGTCTTGATGTTGACAGGTTATTGTAAGAGTATGAACATAATGACTGACAAATATACATCGAACATTATAACACAAATAGGCCTTAGATACTAATTTTTTCTCAGTTTAGCAGCACACAATACTAGATTTGGCATAGCCATTTTGAAAACATAAGACAGCTGAGAAATAATTACAATGCAAGTTAGTAACAACACAAATGTATACAAAATGATCAAGACACACGCCCTACCCAATTGCAACCATTAATAACATTTTTACGAACACCTAAACAAATTACTAATACAGACATATAGATGCATCAATATTAGAGGGTTTCAGGAAGGTTGTTATGGGAGAGGGGTTCTGCAAAGTATATGCTATTGAATGAATGAATGAATGAAGAGCTATTAATTGCGTATGTTCACATCTTGGCGTAATAGGCTGAACGGTGACTTACTTTAATAACCTTGATACTTGAATAGAAGCAACGGTTGTGACCAAATCATTTTACGGTTCCTACATAGTTAAACACTGCACTGAAAAGTTGCCATTCGTCAGGCTAATTAATAATATTTGCCTGTCACTTTTTTCGCCAGCTGTCACCGTCTGCTCTCTCTCTCTCTCTCTCTCTCTCTCTCTCTCTCACACACACACACACACACACACACACACACACACACAAACATCATGATAATGTAACTGTTGTGTACTTACAACCTCTCATGGTTTACTTGGCATCTTGCCGTCTTGACAGGCGATAGTTTGTTACATTGTGCTTCAAAAAGGCATAATAACTACAAGCAATGACGGTAGGGAATGTGACCAATAAGGCCAATTCGCGCTGTAAATGTTCGTCCGCTTGCTTGCTTGCTTGTGTTCATTGGCTTGAGCTCCAACGCAAAGTCCTGTATGTCGGATGAAGGCATCCTGTTGTCCAACATCAGTGTGATGTCATACAGGACCTGAGGTTTGCGTGAGTATCCGGTGTCCCATGTCTGGCTTATTGGTGTGCAGACTGGTGGTTCCTCGCCATACAGGCAGACACTCTCCGACTTCGGAGGAAACGGCGATCCTATTGACTTCAGCCAGGACCCCGAAGGGACCTGTTGCCCAGGACGCTCGGCGAGGACGCGTCAATAGATCTTGATGTTCGTCCGCAATGGATGCATCTGAACACATGGTCATTTCCACCATCATGCACCATCTTACAAGCTCGGAGTGTGACTTATATACAATCATTTTCTCCTTTGTATTTATTCCATTTATGATATTTGCCCTCCATGCAGCACGTTCATGGTTTAATGAAGAAAAAAAAAACTACCAGGGTAAATTAATAAGTAAGTCACAAATTTCATTGACCTACCATCCCACAGAACTGTGTGACTTACTTATTGACTCACCCTCGTAACGTTTTCACCTCAGCTTTGCACCGCTTTACGAGACAAACATTTGTCAGCATAAACAGGAAACTCACCTTTGCGGGAGACATTTCGGGAATGACGCCGAAGTTGAATGTGAAGTGAAAACGTGGTTTAGAAAACAGAGCACGCAGTTCTATGCAGCCGGTTTGGTAGGACTGATAAAACGATGGGATAAGTGCATCAACGTTGATAAAAATTATTTTGATTGATTGATTGATTTAGGAACCGACATCATAGCATTTTTTGAGAAATAAAGGGACGTGTATCTATAAAAATAAACTCGCTTCAAGTTATCTTCTTTAGTTATTTGTCTATAGCCATTTGTGACTTACTTATTAACTTACCCTCGTGTATGTGTGGTCTGGTGTGTGTGTGTGTGTGTGTGTGCGTGAGAGAGAGAGAGAGAGAGAGAGAGAGAGAGAGAGAGAGAGAGAGAGAGAGAGAGGGAGGGAGAGAGAGACGCTTTTGGTTGCTTATTTTCGTTTATATATTTGACGTTTCTTTTTATATGTGATGTTGTTTCTTATTATATGTCTGTGGTAGATTTATGATTATATTGTTTATAACCTAATCATAACTCATAATCATGTGCCCTGCCGGTAAGCGCGGGCGGTCATGTTTTGCCATCTAACTCGATCACCAGAATCGTGGATCAGCTCAGTGTTTTTGTCTCGCCAATACAACATGGTCAAGCTATACTTATATTTATTTCTCTGCCCTCTCCTTGTTCTCTTTCACTCTATCTTGCCAGCTATCACCAAGTTCTCTAGTTTATTTCTTCTCATAACGTTACAAAAAAATTATGGCTGTCTACGTCTAATTTCTCTCATCAGTTTACGGTTTTCGTTTGTTTCTTGTAGGACTTGGTCATTGTTTTTTTCTGCCTGTCCGTGGTATTCTTTGCAATCTCTTCAAAAACTAAATTTCCACAGCTATCAGATGTTTTTTCAACTTGACTGCTCATTGTCCACGCTTCACATCCATACAAAAGTACAGGCTCAATATAGCACCTCAATACTCTTTTTCTCGTAGCGATTGGCATCTTTTTATTGGTCAGTGTGTTTTTCATCTTGCAAATGGATGCTTTCGCCATGGCGATTCCTGTTCTAATCTCTTCAAGGCATCTCTTAGCAGATGTTATGACTGTTCGGAGATAATTGTACCAATTCACTTGTTCAAGAATATTCCCATTTACTTGTATATCACATTGTGGTATTTCCTTCTTCTTAGTGACGACCATAATCTGTGCCTTCTTACAATTTAATTCTAACCCAAGTTGTTCACTGTGTGCAACAATCGCATCTACTAAATGTTGCAGATCCTTCTCATTGTCTGCTATCAATACTGTATCATCCGCATATCTAATGTTATCTTTGTTATGTCCCCCGATGATGATTTCTTTCATATCGTTAACATTTCTGAAAATACTTTCATTGTACAGGGAAACAAAGATCTGGAGACATTACACATCCCTGTGTCACACCTCTCTTAATTGGCTGATATTGACTTACTTAATTGTCAATCTTTATGGCAGCTTGTTGTTTCCAATATATGTTGTTACGAGTCTAGGGTCTTTCCCATCAATTTGCAGATCTGCCAGCACCTCCATCATGTTGACATGTCTTACTTTATTGAAAGCCTTTGTGTAGTCAATAAAGCAAAGATGCAAGTCTTTGTTTACTTCTATAGAACGTTCAATTAAAATTCTCAGCATATACACAGCATTTACTGTACCCGTGCCTTCTAAAAACCCATTGTTCTACTCCTATTTCAGGTTGTATTTGGGGGACTGAGTGGTCTCGAGGTATGGTGTCCTAACGGCGCTGCTCGGGCAAAATTTCGAGTTTAAAATCTATCCAACGTATTTAGGATCCTTGCCGGTGCTACGGAGTTCGTGCAAGTGAATCGGTACAATTATCTCGGAACAGTCATAACATCTGATGAGAGATGCCTTGAAGAGATTAGAACAAGAATGGCGAAAGTAGCCTTTAGCAAGATGAAAAACATTCTGACCAATAAAATGATGTCAATTGAAATGATAAAAAGAGTGTTGAGGGGATACAAAGAGCCTGATCTTTTGTATGGATGTGAAACTTGGACAATGAGCAGTCAAGCTGAAAAACATCTGATGGCTGCAGAAATGTGGTTTCTGAGGAAAATGCAAAGAATAGCATGGACAGACAGAAAAACCAATTACCAAGTACTACAGGAGACAAATGAAAATCGTAAATTGATTAGAGAAATGAGACGTAGACAGTCAACATTTTTTAGACATGTTATGAGAAGAAATGGATTGGAGAACTTAGTGACAACTGGCAAGATCGAAGGGAACAGGCCAAGAGGAAGACCGAGAGGAAAAATACCTGGATGGCTTGGCCAAATGGCATGGACGAGACAGGAACACTGAGCTGATCCACGACGCTGGTGATCGAGTGAAATGGCGAGTCATGACCGCCTACGCTTTCCGGCATAGCACATGATTGATTGAACACTACACCGCCGCTTAACACACCCAATGTCAATAAACGCGGGAAAAGATAAATCACTACACCATCACTCTGCCATGCTAACTCTCCCTTGACCAACGTAATGAAACTTATTCTGCTAGATGTCCAATGTTGACATCGCTAAAAGTGACTTGTTTCGCTATAACTCTTAAGAAAGTTTGTTATGTCTTTGGCAAGAGTATGATAATCTTGTTTATTGTGACGGGACGGCCCGGCAGCATCAGAATTACACAAGTTTGGAAGGAATTAAAGAGCCCACAAGAATTTTTCTGTCATTCTCTAAAAGAATAAACGTTCCCAGAAGAGGATAAAAATGTAAGAGAAAAATACAGAGTCACTTAGAGCCCGCACTATCATTTTTACTACATTGGTAGATCAAAGCAACGTCTGGTCTCTACGTCTAAGAGATTTGCCCTTTGATGTTCTGATCAACCAGACATCGCGGAGCCAGTCAGTGGAGATTGGCGTGTTAGTTTACAATCCTGCGGATGGAATAGGAACAGACACCTAACACCTTACGTTTAACGGGACCTAACGTGTGAACCAGCCACGGCAGAATGGGAGATAAGAGCCAGACTTTGTCGAGATAGAAAACGTTTGTAGTTGCCGCAACAAGCGAGTTCAGCGGACAGACGGGTGATTGTAAGACGGCAATATAATGCAGGCCTTACACCTCGTCGTAACCCTGGAGATAAAGCTTGTTAATTCCTGGGAAAGTGAGGGGGCACCAGCAGATTGGAATGTAGGTATGATGCAACGTCTGTTGCATGGGCCAAAGCATTGTTTCAGACACCTGGCGGAACATCAGTCAATTTGATTGACAGATGAAACTACCATGCACAGGAATGTAGGAGGGGTGAAAAGAATTTGGGACTTAATCCATCTCGGTAACTCATCCTACATGAAATAGAATAGGCGGAGTTAATTAATATGGGGCATATTAATTAACCAACATGGAAACTAGCCAGGGATGAAAAGAATAAAACTACATGCATGGCCAGCAAGACTTCAGACACATTCACAATAGCATTCTTAGGATACCTACTGGAGAAATATTAACATTTTGTTCTGTTGGACTTCTGTTCGAAGTATTATGATGGAATTTCCTAGCTATAACCCAGGTATACCATTATTCTGATTAGTTTGTCTGCTAGTCTGAAGGCTTGTGTAGTTTCCTGTTTTTACATATTCTCCAAAACTTTACACTCGTGGATTTTCTTTGTACTTAATGTTCCAGTTCTAGCTTTACGATTTCACTGAGAACTATTTTCTTCTTTCATTCACCACTTGGTTGTCTGATTTGTTGTATGTGATAATTTGGAGAAATCCATTATCCAAGCTACATGAGCGTGTGGCTTATGCATGTACAGGAGATACGTGTAGATTCATCCTGTATGATGTTAAACATTGGGGAGACTGACTACTTAGGAGAAATTCCTGAGAGCTACCAGCCTCTTGATAGCGTCCAATTAACATTGATTATTTGGACCAACACTTTGAGTGCCTACCAAGATTGTGGTGAAACCACTGGGTTTGAGGAATGGCACCAGTTCACCTTGTCTGCACGATGTCTGCATGAGGACAGACATTACTTAGGACATTCAATATCCCAGACAGATTCAGGGAAGGCATTTAATGTTCGACAGGACTGTGCGACCAGCCCTTTCAACAAGACAGTAAGAATGAATCAGAAAGGGAAAGAGTAAGTGAGGTGAACTTATATGGGAAACACCCCATTACATAAATGTATGTGATGATGTATGTTTTGAGCTATAGATGTTCTAAATGGTTTTATGAATATATACATATATTTATTTATTTAGAACTGATATATGTTTATGTAACATGCCATCACCTATCATCATCAATCAATCAATCATGTGCCATGCCGGAAAGCGTCATATATTATGACTTGAATGTATGTTTATATGAATGTATAGACATATGTGTTTGAGATGTGTAGACGTAGATACTACCCATCTCCGTTCGTTTCATTCCAGATCTCTTAGGAGCAATGGACAGTCAACAACCCATATCAGGAAGTGACTTAGCCTTTTGAAGGGACCAATTTGGACTCCTTCAATCTGACAGTGAACTGCGTCTCACTGTGGGGAAGCATGACCTATGTGACCTCTTAAGTTACGTATATCATAATATAATCATCATCATCATATGATCATCAAGACTAGAAATAATAAACACAGTTGTTGTATTTTATAACTCAATTTGTCCGTATAATTCTAAATGTTTATAAATGTTTGTGTAGCGTAATCAAGTACACACATTATTATATCATTTAGTGGGGGTTCAAACACATTGTCCAGAAGGGGGAATATATGTCAGGGAGGTACTTTGCCTATGCAGTCATAAGTAACCAGATTACGTTGCATAACTTAACTCCTCCTTTCTCACTTCTGGTGATACCAAGTACAGCCAAATCTATATAGATATATTCTATCTTCAACGAGCCAGTTCTTGCCTGTTTTCTTGAGTATCAGGGACGGTGTCTTAAATCAGCATAAAAGACACTAGTTCCAGGTTTTCTCTCTAGGATCCGGGGTGGTAATTAGTCCCATCTGACAGAGGTAAGGGATCTCAAACTGCACCCAGAACTAAACCCCAGTAGGAGAAAATGATTTTGGCTGAGTGGTTGCCCACCCGTGAGCTACTTCAAGCCAGTTGGTGACATATTGGTCTGCTCGTCAGTTGGTTACATATTGGTCTGCTCGTCCGCTATAGAATCCGGGAGTAAACCCTAGAACACTTTGGTTCGCTCGCAAGGAACGAACCTATTTCAAATCTGTTAGTCTGGTATTGTTCCTGTCTTGCCCATGGATAGAACCTAGGTCATATTAGTTAGTTATAATATATTTCTAATGTAATAGCTTGCTTGTTTATAGGCCAGATTTTGACACATTAGGACTTCTCGTCCATGATAGAATCAGAGAATACATTCTAGACTATTGATTTTCATAAACCATTCTTTCATTCTTCACCCATTACATTTGCTAAGTTTTAACTTAGGAATTTGTTTCTAGGGAAGTCTGTAGAATTTAAATAACTTGTTAAAAAGTTAATAACGGATAATATATGAGTTAATTTACATCATTCACCACTGTAGAATTAATAATCACATTAATTAGTGATATTAATTAGTTTATTGATGATTTTTTGATTACATGCTTTATCATTTGGTTTAATCATGAATAATTTGATAATGCATAATTACTTCAGTGTATGACGGACTGCTTTGCATCAACTTTCTCACTCAAATTCACTACTATCATTCTCATAGCAGTGTCGGTTCCTCTTGTCACTATCCTGCTCTAGTATAAATCTAACTAGCTCTCTGTAGGGTAATAATATAATTACTTGCCTAAGTTTAAGCTGAGAAGAGATCATGGATTCACGCACAGATTTCTTACAGTCCGCTAGAGGATGGGGCATAAGGCTCGGCTTAATAGGAGAGAAACTAGAACTATTTATCAGAGATGAAATGGATTGGTGGGACAAAGAAGATGAACAAATGATGAAAGGACTTGCAGAATTAGAAGCAGATATGCGTCACAAAGCTGAAGAAGATGAGATTAAGAAGAAGCAAATTGAAATTCTGAACGTGGAGGAATCTACCAGCTCGATTGAGGAAAAGCCAATCACTCAAGCCGAAACTCTGATAGAAAGCGGGGAAGCTGACCGTCACAAAGAAGAGGCATGCATTCCTTCGCAAATCCCCATGGCTCAGAAAAACAAAAAACTTGCGCACAGAAAGGCAGATGCTTCCCTCCTCAATTCCGAAAAATAAACGGAATAGGAATAAATGTACCCAGAATACAATAAACAGTCACAAACGTGATGTTTACAGCGCAATAAAAGCGGATTAGCTGGCTTGGCAACCCAGCAATCTCAGGAGCTTCCTAAGACTTCCGAGAGGAGAAACATCCAGGAGGAGGAGGACCTGAGGAAAACTATTAAAGAGATCGAAGGCGAGACCTTACCCGACTCTTTTATTCCCTTCAGTTCAGAGAAACTAGGAGTGGAAATGAATTCAGCTGAGACTGGAATGGATGTAAAACAGGATTCCATTGTTTCTCACGGTGTGGCCACACAAGATGAAACAATTATCAGTATGAATTACTTATCTCAGGTGGGAGATGACATTGAAAATGACACCCCACAACATTCACTTCGATTGGATTTGGGACAAGAAAACCAAACCAGGGAGAGAATACCTCAACTGGACTTGGCACAAGAGAGCCCGGCCAGGGAGGAAAAACAAGACACGGAGGAGAATTCTTACGATGTCAGTATCTTGGAGTCTTTCGAAAGGGAAATTCAAGATAAAGAAAGCAATCATGTAGATTATACTACGGACTCTGATTCAGGGATGATAAACATGTTTGCTACCAACAAAGAAGAAAATACTTCTTTGGACAAGATGAAGGTAATACCTATCATCAACACAGCTGAAGCCAACAGGGGATCACAAATGATGGACTCTGCAGTGGAACAAGCCAGGAGCGGTTGGTATACTCAACACTCAGGACCTTGTTTACCTTTCACTTCAACCAATGTTGGATGTGGAGAACAGCTGTTTATGTATACTTCTACAAGGAGTGATACAAATTCACAGTTCTTGGGGAACCACAGGATTTCTCAAAGCTGGACAACTGCTACTAGCCTAATACTTTCAAACACAGATTCAAAATGGAACTCTGTTGAAGAGAAACTCACCTGGATAAAGAATTATCAATGGAAGAAAACTCTTAAATCAAGAGGTAGTAAGAGCCCTACCAAGAAAGAGGCAAGTATGAGTTGAATGCACATCATAAAATTATGATGTTTACCAAATTTCCTGCCAAAAGGATGAGATTAAAGGATTTTATTATGATCTTTGGCCGACGGAGGAAAAGAAAATGGAGCAACATTACTGCGACCAATTCTTTTAAGACAACACTGATGGCACTTCCTCTGCTTATAGGACAAGGGCCAGAAATTGAGTGGACAATAACAGTCTCTCTGCGGCACAGGAGAATCTTGTTATACATTTTGCAATTTCCCGGCTAAGAAAAAGTAAAACCTCCAGAGGACAGGACATTACCGAGCAATAGCCCGGAAATCCTACATGAAACCAGGAGCAAAGATTTGCAAGATTTATCCTGGGATTATGGACATGGGATGTTTCTTTTGACTCATAGAACCCACTGCCACAAGGAATATTGGGAACCCAGACTTTGAGGCAATTCTGGAATGGAGATCACTTAGATACATTCTTGAATGCTGCCGAGGCTCTGTTATAGGCTTCATTGCTGAACCTACTTAAATTGGGGAGCTATGTGACGGGACGGCCCGGCAGCATCAGAATTACACAAGTTTGGAAGGAATTAAAGAGCCCACAAGAATTTTTCTGTCATTCTCTAAAAGAATAAACGTTCCCAGAAGAGGATAAAAACGTAAGAGAAAAATACAGAGTCACTTAGAGCCCACACTATCATTTTTACTACATTGGTAGATCAAAGCAACGTCTGGTCTCTACATCTAAGAGATTTGCCCTTTGATGTTCTGATCAACCAGACATCGCGGAGCCAGTCAGTGGAGATTGGCGTGTTAGTTTACAATCCTGCGGTTGGAATAGGAACAGACACCTAACACCTTACGTTTAACGGGACCTAACGTGTGAACCAGCCACGGCAGAATGGGAGATAAGAGCCAGACTTTGCCGAGATAGAAAACGTTTGTAGTTGCCGCAACAAGCGAGTTCAGCGGACAGACGGGTGATTGTAAGACGGCAATATAATGCAGGCCTTACACCTCGTCGTAACCCAGGAGATAAAGCTTGTTAATTCCTGGGAAAGTGAGGGGGCACCAGCAGATTGGAATGTAGGTATGATGCAACGTCTGTTGCATGGGCCAAAGCATTGTTTCAGACACCTGGCGGAACATCAGTCAATTTGATTGACAGATGAAACTACCATGCACAGGAATGTAGGAGGGGTGAAAAGAATTTGGGACTTAATCCATCTCGGTAACTCATCCTACATGAAATAGAATAGGCGGAGTTAATTAATATGGGGCATATTAATTAACCAACATGGAAACTAGCCAGGGATGAAAAGAATAAAACTACATGCACGGCCAGCAAGACTTCAGACACATTCACAATAGCATTCTTAGGATACCTACTGGAGAAATATTAACATTTCGTTCTGTTGGACTTCTGTACGAAGTATTATGATGGAATTTCCTAGCTATAACCCAGGTATACCATTATTCTGATTAGTTTGTCTGCTAGTCTGAAGGCTTGTGTAGTTTCCTGTTTTTACATATTCTCCAAAACTTTACACTCGTGGATTTTCTTTGTACTTAATGTTCCAGTTCTAGCTTTACGATTTCACTGAGAACTATTTTCTTCTTTCATTCACCACTTGGTTGTCTGATTTGTTGTATGTGATAATTTGGAGAAATCCATTATCCAAGCTACATGAGCGTGTGGCTTATGCATGTACAGGAGATACATGTAGATTCATCCTGTATGATGTTAAACATTGGGGAGACTGACTACTTAGGAGAAATTCCTGAGAGTTACCAGTCTCTTGATAGCGTCCAATTAACATTGATTATTTGGACCAACACTTTGAGTGCCTACCAAGATTGTGGTGAACCACTGGGTTTGAGGAATGGCACCAGTTCACCTTGTCTGCACGATGTCTGCATGAGGACAGACATGACTTAGGACATTCAATATCCCAGACAGATTCAGGGAAGGCATTTAATGTTCGACAGGACTGTGCGACCAGCCCTTCCGACAAGACAGTATGAATGAATCAGAAAAGGAAAGAGTAAGTGAGGTGAACTTATATGGGAAACACCCCATTACATAAATGTATGTGATGATGTATGTTTTGAGCTATAGATGTTCTAAATGGTTTTATGAATATATACATATATATTTATTTATTTAGAACTACACCATCACTCTGCCATGCTAACTCTCCCTTGACCAACGTAATGAAACTTATTCTGCTAGATGTCCAATGTTGACATTGCTAAAAGTGACTTGTTTCGCTATAACTCTTAAGAAAGTTTGTTGTGTCTTCGGCAAGAGTATGATAATCTTGTTTATACACTAAATAATACGATCCTAAAAGTATAATGTTGTTGTTTATACACTAAGCCACGCCCATAACAAACAATAATAACCGCCATTTTTAATGTATTCTTTTATTTATTATGCTATTATTTTATTTTTATTTTTTTTATTTTTTTAAAATTTATTTTATTTTAATTTTTAATTTAATTTTTTTTTTTTATTTCTAATATTGTTTATTTTTTTTTTTTTTAATTAAAAAATTGAAGATGCACTACATCACATAAAGAAATGAAAAACACACGGTCTAGACAACATTACGTTGGGGGGAAATTGAGACTGTGTGCTTTTGGAATGGAACTACTGACAAGATTTCTAAATGACAATTACACTAGTGGGTACATTCCAAGTGATCTATTAAAATCAATTTTCATTATTCTGTCAAAAAAAGGCATTTTAGAATGCGAAGAGCATCGTACAATAGCCTTCTGAGCCACATGACGATGCCACTACTGATAATAATTATTATAATAATAAACAAGGTTAAACCATAAATTTGTAATGAACAGTGTGGATAATAAGGCAAATCAACTCATTGGACAAATGGCATCAATACTAAAGAACAAACATGTATCAGTAACTACTAAGAAAGCACTTTACAACACAATCTTCCTACCAATGGCTACCAATGCCAAACCTGGACAATGACAGAAAAAGAGAAAAGAAAAATCACAACAACAGAAATGAGGTTCCTGAGAAGAATACTCAACGTGTCAAGAAGAGATAAGATCAGAAATGAAGAAATCAGGACTAAAGTGGGGGTTAAAGCAGCACTAGATTTTATTAGAAAGCAGCAAGTCAAATGGTTTGACCATGCAAGTAGGTTACCAGTCAACAGCATACCACAACAAGCAATGATGTACAGACCAGATGGAAATGGAGGAAGAGGCCGACCACGTAAACGTTGGACGGAGGGAATAGCAGAGTCCATGGGAATATCGATATATGAAGCCATAATCGGGCACTCTCACGAAGTTTATACTTCACCTCGACACCGCAAGGTACAAGAGGAACATGATGAGATGAGATGAGATGAGTGTGGATGTGTATAGGGAAATGACATACACATCTCCAAAGACTAATCAAAATCATTTGACAATGATTAACATCAGTAAATAATCAAACTACTAAAGCAACTAAACATTAACGGCAAAGACATGAGAATAATAAAGAACATACATACTTGTATATTGTCAGCAACAAGATTAACATCAGCAATAAGAATTAACAACCTATTTGAAACATTTCAGTGTATAAAGAAGGGCAACAGACGAGGTTGCGTAATGTCTTCTGATTTGTTCTCATTGTACAGTGAACATGTCTACAGAAAAAAATATTCCAGGAAGATTCCGGGTTGGTGGACATAATGTAAATAAAATACGTTATGATGATGATATTGTTGGTCTTGATAGCAAGAAGTCAGGAGGAACTACATGAAATGATAGATACAGTGGTTGTAGAAAGTGAACAATTTGACCATAGTTTGAATAACAGAAAGACAGACACCACCAGGTTAATATCAAAGAAACAGATTGTGCCTAAATATACAATTAAAGTAAATGAAGTAATTTTGCGTAACGTCAGACGGAAGATGCATCACAAAGATAAATAAAAGCAACGGGGCTAGCAAAAACTGCATTCTATCACATTAAGAACATTTTATGCAATAGGTCCTTGTCCCTGGGGGTTAGAAAGAGTTCTTGCGTGTTATATAGATCCAGTTTTAACATATGGCTGCGAATCTTGGATAATTAGTAAACAGACGGGGAGGGGAAGAACCAAGAAGCCTTGGAGATGTGGTTTTATAGAAGAATGGTGAAAGTTCACTGACAGCTAAAATCAGTAGTCTGGGCATTTTGAGGGAGGCTGAGACGAAAAGATAACTTATCACAAACAGAAAAGAAGCAGTCATAATTTTCTGGCCACATTATAAGAAGACAAAAAACTGGAACACGTTGTGAAATATTTGTGGAAAGAGCTGCTCATTTGGTACAACCTGGACAGCTGACCAACCAAACCACTGAGGTGAAAGAAGCTACAATTAGCTCGGAATCAATTATATTACCTATTGCAAGAGTGGAAGTGACTTCTAAGTATGTCACAGGGACAATCTCGGCAGCGGTGATGTCAGACCCCATGTATGAATTCATGCTGGGAAGTAAATATGTTTACTTAGGGGATCCTGAAGCACCTGCTAGGCAGACTCGAAATCACGCCACAGGATCGGGTGAGCCTGCTCCTTATATAAATTATGTACCTCAAGAATTTAGGGCTGCACAATCCCCAGATGATTCCACAAAACCTTTTTATAGCAAAGTGCCAAGAGCACATAATCCTCCAAGGGGAGGTAAATTCTATGGAAGGAACAAGTTACGGTACAGGAGAGGGGAAACAAGAAATAATGACCACCAACAGCTTGACGTTCCTACAACCGCGAACCCACCAGTTCATATTATGAGTTTACATGTGTCGAGTAAGGGAATAGGGGGAGGAATATCCAGATGGAAGGAAAAACCCCGACAGAGACGAGGTCAGCGAAGCAGAACTCTATCCGACCGAGGAGACGTCCTATAGGAGAGAAGCTATGCAAAGCTGGGATTCCCCAACACCAGAGTCTCAGGAGAGACAGGGTCGAGAGAAGGTAATAGTGATCGAAGGGCCACTCTCAACTACAAATTGGGACCTGCTTCGACCAAGGCACCGTTCCAGGAGGAAGGCTCCATGGAAAAGGCATCAGGCGAGAAGATATCTCAGGAGATGTCTTCAGAACGAAGCTGATTCTTAAGCAGACATCTTTTAACGGAGGAGGAATCTGAATAAGTCACCACCATATGCAACCAACGCTAACAAAGGAGAAGGCTGTTCAAGTGGTCTAAAAAGTTCGCTTCTAGTACTATTTTTTTCACCATGCGGGCCTAGCGAAGACGGTCGAACTCCATTTTGTATCAAACTTGCGAAAAAGGCAAAACATAAGACTTGTCAATACTGTTACATGCCTTGTAGCTCCATAAAGTAATTGTAGGCTTGAGAGGCTACCAGAGTTGCTACTGCAACACCACGCTTTCATCACCGAGCTATTGACGAGAAGAGCCAGTGAGTGGCTGACCACTAGGCAGAAGAAGAGCAGTCTGTCTCCATGCAGCACTAAGATAAATGCCTATCGCCAACCTTGCCTAAATCCACTGACCGCTTGAGCCTTCACTAGGACCTACATTTAGGTTCAGCACTTGAAAAGAAAAATACAGAAGAAGATCTAGGCAATTCTGACACACACAGAGCATTGCCAATTCTCTTTCAGCTTCAACAGAATCAAATAAACTTTACACTTTTATTTTGAGTAACTTTATAAATTGCTCTTAGACTTTTCTATTTATTAGCATACAGTTTATGTAAGCAAAAGTAAGATTGGTGTTATTTAGAGTGAGAATTCATTTCTTGAGTTATGATAATTCTCTGGGGGTTGTAATTCTATCACAGGCTAAAGTAGCCCAGATAACTAAACCTGCTGTCTTTTCCCAATTGTTCAGCTTCAAGTTTTACTTTCTGGTGCCTGTGCCATTGTTAGGATAGTTGCCATTTCCTGGGCCAAAAACCCATACTCCTAATCTACAAGCCAACAGGGTCTTCTTTTCCTACAGTAGATGAACTTTCTTAAGGGTTAGTCTGTCTTCTACTTTGGTGTGAGGATTCTCCTCTCCACTTCTGAAGACCCCGCTACACTGCCATACAGCAGTATAGATTCTATATAACAATGGTTCTCAATCGGTGGGGAATTCCCCCTCCCCCGAAGGAATTTTAGAGTTTCCTTCCGGGGGGGGGGGGGGGGGGGGGGAGGAGGAGAGATTAAGATCATTTCAAGATCGCGTTAATACTAGAACCAATTACTTGAATTGTGTTCCCTCCATATTTTACGGTTCTGTTCTTCTCACCCGTCTGACATTCTTTTTATTACGTAACTAGGTGACATAGCCCGGCTTCGCCCAGGCCGGGATCTATCTATCTATCTATCTGTCTGTCCCGGACCGGCTTCACTCAGTCGCTAATGGGGAGCATCTAATTTAGTTCATATAAGTAGTCATATAAGTTCCCGTTCCCGACTGTCTGTCTGACCCGGCTTTGCCCAGTCCCCGGTGTGGAGCATCTCATTTAATTCATATAAGTAGTCACATAAGCTCCCGTTCCCATTCCCGACAATCTGTCTGTCTGACCCGGCCCGACTTCGCCCAGCCCCTGGTGGGGAGCATCTCATTTAATTCATATAAGTAGTCATATAAGCTCCCGTTCCCGACTGTCTGTCTGTCTGTCTAATAATTTATTGGTCAGTTAGAACAACCTTAGATAAACGAAGACCAACTTACAAAAAGCATTAGAAAGAGCCCTTGAAAGATCTTTACATCTTCCCCCAACAATTAACTTGGGTAAATGGAGCGGCAGCAGCAGCAGAAGCAGAAGAAAAAGGAGGAGGAGGGAGGAGGAGGAAGAGGGAGGTGGAGGAGGGAGGAGCAGGATGGAGGAGGAGGAGAGAGGAGGAGGAGGGAGGAGAAGGAGGGAGGAGGAGGAGGGAGGAGAAGAAGGGAGGACGAGGAGGGAGGAGGAGGAGGGGTAGGAGGAAGAGGGAGGAGGAGGAGAGATGATGGAGGAGGAGGGAGGAGGAGCAGGGAGGAGGAGGAGTAGGGGGAGGAGGGAGGGGGAGGAGGGAGGGGGAGGAGGAGGAAGAGGGAGGAGGGGTATGAGGATGAGGGAGGAGGAGGAGAGAGGATTAGAGAGGAGGAGGAGGGAGGAGGAGGAGGAAGGAGGAGGATGATGGAGGAGGAGGGAGGAGTAGGGGGGAGTAGGGAGGGGGACGAAGAGGGAGGGGGAGGAAGAGGGAGGAGGGAGGGAGGGGGATGAAGACGGAGGAGGAGGACGGAGGAGGACGGAGGTGAAGGGAGGAGGAGGAGGGAGGAGGAGGGATTCGGAGGAGAGAGGAGGAGGGAGGAGGAGAGAGGAGGGGGATGGAGGGGAGGATTATGTGGAGGGATTATAGATCTTCAATTGAAAACCATAATAGTGAAGATGGTGGCTAGTAGTGGTCGGGATGTGTGTGCGTATGAGTGTGAAGCGGGTGTGATAAGGTCACTGTAGTCTTCCTCTGGGTGGAGGAATGGCTGTGGAGTGGGTGTAAGATGGGTATTTGTTGTTAAGGAGGTGGGCGGGTCGAGACGTGGAGTAGATGTAGGGTGAGACGGGGTGGACAAGTGGCTAGCGAGGAGGCCGCCGTGGCTGAGAGTACGACACAGTGGTCGACGTAGCAGAGGGTATGACGCAGTGGTCGGCGTGGTTGAGTGTATGACCCAGTGGCCGGCGTGGCTGAGGGTATGACCCAGTAGTCGGCGTGGCTGAGTGTATGACCAAATGGTCGGCATGGCTGAGTGTATGACCAGTGATCGGCGTAGCAGAGGGTATGACATAATGGTTGACGCTCAATCTCTCTCTCTCTCTCTCTCTCTCTCTCTCTCTCTCTCTCTCTCTGTATTCATCTTTGTGATATGTGATGTCAGTATATGTCTGACTATTGACTGGGAGTCTATATAAACTCTAGGTGTAAACTTAACACAAACTGATAGTTTGTCCTAACTCAGACATCAATTTTAGAACCGCTGACAGGTGGTGTTATGTTACATTCTAAGTTATGAGCTCATAGCTGGCTAAACTGAGGGTGATCTCAGAGCGTGGAGGCCTGGCAGTGGTGAACATATTCAGACATATTTTTCAGGTATATTTAGAGTATGCGTGTGCATTTGTATATGTCTGCATATATAAATGTCTGCATTTCTGACTGTGAGTCTGTATGTATGTCTATCTATTTGTATGTCTATCTATATGGCTGGCTGTATGCGTGTTTGTGTTTTTGATCGTATGTCCATCTACGTATATGTCGTTAGATGTGTGAGATTTGTGTGATGGCAGCTGGTATGGCATCTATGACTACGTGTCTGCCTTTATGACTGTGTCTGTGACTGGTCGATATACAGGCCTACAATGGTACCACAACACTCGGGCAACGCGGAAAACTAAACGACATCCGACTTAACTGTAATTACGTGTGTGTTATTCCATTCCGAGAGTTTGACATAAATAGCACATATGTGTGAAAGTTAGTAGTACCGCATGTGGTTATCCAACCGTATTTCGGGATCGCCCCTGAACATGAAATAATTTCTTATATCCGCTTATGTGTCGTCACGACAAGCCTTAAAAAGATGAATTTTAAAATCACGTAAATGAGGATACTTAACTGATTCCAGTTTTGTATATTTAAAAAGTTAAACTGTAAGTACTAAAGTAATAGTTTTTTATGTTTGCATATCCTTTACAGGACATGGCTGTCAACATCAGCATCTTTCGGCTGATTGTTGATTTCTTGACAAGAATATGCTCAGTAATTTGCCACTGCTATCTGAGCGGCCGACTCACATACCCTATTAGTCACAATGTGGCGAGAACCGCTATCGATTCTCGCACAAGTTATATTCCTCACGTGGATATACAGGATTACAGAGAAAGGCGTTAGCTCCTAGGCCAGGGATTCCAGCAAAAGTAATAGTATATACTAATAAAACTAGTATTTTTGATGTGTCAAGAGAAAAAGATGACGACACGGGTTAGATCTACCATCGGCAAATATATAAGAATCTTATCATAAGAAGACCTTGGGTTTTTCCGTTATATATCTAATGAAAACTTGCCTATTATATGTTACAAGGCGGTTATTACTGTCTCTAGTGGATGGGTCGTAAACACTGTCATCATAATAAGCTGGAGGCTAGTTAGAAATACAATCCACATCCTTGGGCTGTGGGACGGTGTACAGCTGGTCACAGGGTCACATGTTTAAGGGGTACATCCAGGACACGTAATTAATGGTTACAACCAGACCACATGGAAGAGTTGCATACAGCCAGTCACATGCTTAAGGATACATCTGGGACATGTTGGTAATGGTTACATCCGGCCAAAGGGGGCGTTACTTCCGGTCACATGTGTAAAGGTAATCCAATGGTTACAACTGTACAACAATATCGTGAATTCGTCAACCCTGAGATGGCCTCCTGAAAACAATACAACAAGCGACCTATACCGTTGATGTGCCACGATCGTTGCACGTGATTGTATCAAGTTCAGACATGTCCTGACAGTGCATAATATTCTGCTGAGTCAGATTCCATGTCTTCAGGTATCGCATATAACACGATCAGCATCTGCCGTATAGAAGTACCGTTCTCTGTGAACAGCTAACAGGTCATCATGTGGCAAGTCGCTAATGGTAAGTTGGACTTTGATAAGGCTTACACATTTTCATTATGATTCTGAGTCATGATTCCATGTCTTCAGATATCGTGTATAACACTCCATGAAGGTTAACTCTGTCAACAAATGCCCGCAGAAGTCGGATGTGTCGGCCTAACGACACAAGAACGCAGCTCTGCTGCAAACAGGCACAATGTAATCCCGTCCGGAAAAAAATTCTCCTGATGAACGCAGAAGCAGAAGTGTACAAAACGACCAGCATTTGCCGTATAGAAGTACCGTTCTTTGCGAACAGCAAACAGATCATCATGCGGCAAGTCGCTAATGGTAAATTGGACTTTGATAAGGTTTTCACATTTTCGTTATGTTTCTCTAAGTCGGCACATGGTTAACCTAACAATACTAGCACAATACAAAGGATAAATGGTGCTAGACGCATATAACCGAAGAGGCATCAACAAGACATTTCTTAATATGTCATGGTAGGTTGGGTTGTTCTGGAATGGAGCTGGCATTCAAACTTTTTAACACAACGCTATGGTGGTAGTGTAATACGAATTTGTAGTAGTGTGTATTCATAGGGGAAAGTGAAAGTGTCTTTCAGGGTCTACATATCCATTATCGGTAGCAATATATGGACTGTTTTAACTAGGGGCACATGTCAGATACAGAGCTATTATTCATAATTTGTATTTCTATAACTCTGTTATAGTACCTTATTCTTATCTGTGTTTTACAGACACGGATGCCCAAGAACAATTAATTGAGAAACTGTGGCACATATTAAGAGTGGAACCGAACAACGATTGCATGGAATGCTTTAAACACTTTGCTGACCAACCTCGACGATCGCCGAATTTCCGGCTATATGCCTTGGTGACCAACTTCGACGGTCGCCGAATTAGCGACATGCAGATTTCAAACAGACGAACTTATTGATAGCCACCGAATCTGGCTTCATCTGGTTGTTTCCCAATATGGCTGCATCCATGAATGATACCGTTTAGAATGGTTTTGAGCGTATTTTTAGTGAAATTTTGTCGAAAGTGAATAATCAGCATTTTCATAATCTCTGATGACGAAAACCAGGCTCGTAATATAGAGGAATCTGACTCTGCCACGAATTTGGAGCTGAAAGCTATGATTTCTGGCTAAGTAGAGACGCAGAAGTGAATGATATGGCGAATGACAGTAGCGACAACGATGTTGAAATTGACGAAGGCAGTGATGAAGGTACTTCTGAAGAAAGAATTAGGCGTGGCACAAGAGACCAGAACATTTCTACAGCTAAAAATTCTGTTTGGAAATGGAGAAAGGCTCCTCAAAATGAACTTATTGAGCTTGACAATCTTCCTCCATACAAAGAACAACAGGGTGTCACGTCAGACAGAACTGGGTTTATGCCCATTGATTTTTTCAAGCTTTTATTCCCTGACACTGCCATAGATCTGATCATGTGTGAAGTCAACAGGTATGGTGAAAATCACCTCTCTCAGTACACAGGAAAAAGAGTTAACCTTGTATCAACGGTTCACTCCAATGAAGCTATGGACAAGAGAGTTAGGAAAATGGGAATTCATGAGGGCAGAATAATAAACAAGCTAGTGCTTGCAGAAAAATACAACAAAAGTATGGGCGGTGTTGACCACTTCGGCCAACTGAGTGCAAGCTACTCCCACCCACATAGATCCTATAATAAATGGTACCTGCCATTATATAATTTTTTTTAGTTGAAACTGCTCTGGTCAACGGGCATATAAGCTACAACATTGCCAACTCTACAAATAAGATCACTGCAAAGAGGTTCAGGCAGGATGTCAGTCTTGCTCTTATTAGACCTGCTGTTCTTCGGCGAAGTGTAACACCTTCAAGACCACAAGCCACGACATCACGACTTACTGAGCCCCATTTTATTGAAAAATATGAAACGCAAAGTTACAAACCAGACTGTAAAGTGTGTAAGGCTGCAGGTAAAAGAAGCCAGACTTACATGCACTGCCCAGATTGCAATACACCTCTATGCCTGACACCATGTTTCAAGCTATACCACACAATTGAGGATTATCAACGTTCCAGACAAAGACTCTTGCAGAGGTCTACAGCTAAAACTTCAACCCCAATTAATGAAGGAAGTAGCTCAGTCTTCAACTAGAGGTAAGCATTCACAAATAAGCATTGTAACATGCCAAAAGCACAATACACTGAGGAAATAACCACAATACTCTGCAGGAATTAAACATTTTTTCCACTTTATTCATTTTTTTGTTGGGGTTAGTTTGTAACGTTGTACTATCTGGTCAATCGTTAAATAAGTGCTCCTATTGAGCTTATTTTATTCATCACCAACTATGTTCCTAATATTTTATAGCTTTGAAAATGAACAAATTCACTAAAAACTAGGAAAAGATGATGGTTTTAAAACATCTTCTAAAATTTCTATAAATAGCCAAACAAATTCAAGATGGCCACCATAATCATGTGACAAATTTGCATAAAACATATTTTTTAATGCGTAACAACCATTTTTCATGTGTAGCATACATTCATAATGGTGCTCTGAAAATTTCAAAACCCTAAGTACGTTTTTAATTTTCTAATGAATTTAATTAAAAAACCAGACATCTTTAAAATAAATCCGCAAACACCCTTGGTAATGGGGGGAGACAATGCTCCGGACTGCTGGTCAGCAAAATTAAAAGGTCACAATTTGCAGTAAGGTCAAGAACCTGATGATCCATTTGTGCATTTTCATGATAATAATGATAGATTTGAGAACCTAGTAACGCGTCGACTGCATGCTGTACTACAACAGAACTTCACCAAAGAGGAAATAATCATATTAAGCCTCAGTAGAATTGAGGAGTGCATCCTTGAGTATAATTACCAACAGATATTCCAGAGCCATCCCAATCCAACGTCGAGTGATCACCATCACCAATAACACCCTTCATATTAAACAATCAATCCACATTACCGGACGAGTCTTAAGCAGCTAGGTATAACAAGATGGTTGTAAAATACTTACAGACATATCTTCAATAGCTGAACAATCCTCAATATAAAGAAGGCTGTGGTGGGTGTGAGGAGACTTAATATATACATTGTTGTTTTTCTGGCTTCTCAGGTTGTATCTCACAGTGACTACAATGCAAGTAATGCTGTGGCCTCTGCACTATCTACTTCATCATGGTCATCATGCTGAAAGGTCAGGACCAAGCATGATCAGCATTCTCGTCCAGCTCAAACATACAATAGGTCAACGATCAGGCAATATGTCACTTAGCCACACCATACGTAAAGCAGAGTCACCATAATCTAAGACACTTGACCTCAAACTCACTGAAACTGTTTTTACATGGGGCTCAAACACTAGTATATAAGCCCAAGGCTGGTAACAGTAGTTGATTGTGGTCTGAAGATGACTAAAGACCTCAAGGCTGTGCCTGCTAACTGGGTCTATATGACTTGTAATGGTGAGACTATTAGACTGGTAGGCGCTGGTGATAAGGCCATGTTTGTCTCATCCTACAGAGGAACGACCACGTTACAGATCCATTGATTCTTTGGCGAGTCCAACGAGTTTCCTACCAAGATGGGGGTGACACTTAGTCATCAAGAATATGAACAGATGACAGCTATGCATCGTGAGATCCTAGCTGACTTTGATCAACACAGCCAAACCAAGCAGCCCAATCAAGTCAGTAACCAATTCAAACAAGGCACTAACCAAAGCAATAAAGTCAGTAACCAAAACACTCAAATCAGTGCTCAAGTCAAATAGGGCACTAAACGAAGCAATCAAGACAGTAACCAAAACATCCGAGTCAGTGCTCAAGTCAACCAGGGCATTAAACAAAGCAACCAAGGTATATATCATGCCTCCAGTACTCATCCCAGCTATAGTCAGATGTGTGATGAACCCAACAACCAGATGTGTGATGTAGACTGACTGTAGTGGATGGGTTGTAAACACTATCATCATACCATTGACAGCTTGTTAGAGACACAATCCTCGTCCTCGGGCTGTATGACAGTGTACAGCCGGTCACAGGTTTAAAGAGTATGTCCAGGACTCGTGGTTAATTGTTACAACCGGACCATGTAGAGGCATTACATACAGCCAGTCACCTGCTTAGGGATACATCCAGGACACATGGGTAATGTTTACATCTGGTCAAAGGGGGCGTTGCCTCTGGTCACATGTGTAAAGCTACATCTGGGACACATGATTACTGGCTACAACCAGACCACAATACCATAAATTCTGCAACCCTGGGGTGACCTGAAAACAATACCACAAGCAACCTTATCACGTTGATAGGTCATGACCTTAGCATGTGATTATATAAAGTTTAGACATGTCCTGACAGTGCATAATATTCTGCTGAGTCATGATTCCACATCTTCAGATATTGTGTAAAAAACGACAAGCATTTGCCAAACAGAATAGGGCAAACAAAAGCTATATTTCAGAAAATGAACAGTATCTTATGCAATAAGTCACAATCATTGAATGAAAAAATTAAATTGTTAATAATAAACTTTTAAAACTACAATTTTACAAATTACAATTAAATCTCACCAATAAAATTAAAACAAAAATTAAACATTAAATATATAGTTAATGTTTCCAGCTTAAATGTTTCATGTAGAAATTTAATTTTATTGTTGAGATTTAATTTAATTTTCAATTTTATATTAAAAATTTTGTTTTTTATTCAATGATACGCTGACCCTGCTTTACATATGGTGTGACTAAGTGACCTACTACCCAATCATTGACCCATTTGTATGTTTTAGCAGGACTGGAGAATGTGGGTCATGACCTTTCAGCATGATGAAATAGATAGCGTAATTGCCACAGTGTTACTTGTGTTGTAGTCACTGTGAGATATAACCTGAGAAGCCAGAAAAGCAGTTATGTATATATAAAGTCTCCTCACACCCACCATAGTCTTCTTCATGTTTAGGATTGTTCAGCTATTGAAGACATGTCTGCAAGTATATACACCCATCTCGTTATACCTAGCTGCTTAAGATTCATCTGTTAGTGAAGCAGTAAGGATGGGGTTGGTTGCCGCACTGCTCCAGTTGATTCTAAGGATACTCTCTGGCTAGGCTGAGCCACATATCTTCTTCTTCTTCTGCGTTCATCCGGAGGTTTTTTTCCGGATGTGATTGCGTTGTGCCTGTTCACAGCAGAGCTGCGTTCTTGCGCCGTTAGGCCAACACATCCGACTTCTGTGGGCATTTGTTGATCGGGTTAACCTTCCCGGGAGCCACATATCTGAAAAATCACCTCTAACTATGCACCTTAACATAGATGTAAAGTTCTTTAGAAGGCAAGGAACACTCAAGGAACACTGTAGAACTATATATATATATATATATATATATATATATATATATATATATATATATATATATATATATATATACACAATGTGCTGGTAGGGGTATGCTATAGCTACATTGGCAAATTACGCTTGAACGCATACTATAATACACTGAAAAACTGCAACGTCCCAAAGCATCCCGATCACTTTATTTATGCGACAATCGGTTCATAAATGTATACACTTATCACAATGCTCTACTTACAGTTATACTGTGTCGTTACTGGGCCCTAAGCCCATGCAAGCGAGCGACACAGCTCACTCTCTGTGCTGTAGCGAGTTTACCAGCCTGGTGTGTACTGGCCATCTCTTTTGCTATACAAACGGACTCTGCAACTCCTAAACTCTGTCCCTTGCCGTTCGAATCATAGGTTTCATGTTTACAGTTGAATCACTGTCCACCTTTTCATCTTAGATTGTTGACCTGTTGTTTTCCTACGATCTGTACTTCACTGTATTTTCAGGCAGACTAAACTCCCAACTGCCCACTGATCGCTCGCCCAACACATCACGTGTCCCGAGCTCGCGATTCTATTCGCTCTTTCCATTTTTACCATCTTCCTCTCAGCAATCCTTATCGTGACCAGTTGTTACAACTAACAACTATTGTCTGAGTTGTTGTCCTCATAAATAGACTCATGGCATACATATTAGGCACACTTACAAGACTAGGACATCTAGAGATGAAGTACAGGAATAGGTACACATAAGCCACAGGCCACCAGTCCAGTGATCAGTTCAAGCTGACAGGAGAAAAAGTATCATTCTATGGCCAGTGCCATCAAAGTCTGTGTGTCTGAAGTCCATGGTCACATCGCCTGATTTTGTCGGGCGTCTTCCTCTGACTGCAGACTGGACCACAGGCAGGATTCTTCAGAAAATGGGACTGTATAAGATAGGGTGATGACACTCTCCCAGTTCTTGAATAATTTTGAATACCAAAGTCTCTGGTGTGGACCCCTCAATTCAGAGGTCAATAAAACTGTGGATTTCTGTTAGCATCATATCTTGACCCCTTCATCGTCCAGTTTATCAACACTTCAATAGTTTTTACCATTCACTCAAAGAAACATGCTCAACAGCCTGCATGATAAGTGACATTCAAGGAGAATGCTGACATCGACACCATCAGAGTGATGATAGTTTCCTTCTGCCTAACATAGCTTCTGGGTATTACTTACAACAGCTGTCTGGTGGAGTATGATATGTTGGCTACGGTGGCCATGCTGGTGAGTCTTGATAGGAGTATCTCTAAAAGCAGTAGACTTGACAAAATGGTAGGGTATGCCTGGAGTGATCCGCATTCATAGACCAATTTTAACTTTATGCAGCCATGAACCACCAAAAGAGAGACCCTGAAATAAACAACCTGGTGAAAGTGACCTGCATTACTCCCTCATGCACAAAACAGTGAACAGGACTGGCATGGCATATGAACAATGTATCATCAATATACATTGATTTCCAGATCCTGGATGGCTTGGCTGGAAGACTTGAGGGCTAGAACATCATCTACCAGGAGGCCCAAGTGAACAGTATCATCTGGAATAAAACTTTGTCTCAGCTTGTATAGGCCCGGTCGTCGAGGCAGACTCTGGAAATCTGGAACCCTTTTATACAAGAACCCATTCTTTCTCACTCACTTCATTCATCCTTGTCTTTTGTTTACTCATACTTAAATTTCAGGTCTCATGGTTGTTGGAACTCTTGACATCCGTTCAATGTCTTTTTAAGTACTAAAACACTTATATATTCAGTGTTCTGCTGAAGAGGTGTAACCTTCCCACTAGAAGAACCCCCTTCAAGGTAATCACAAGATTCCCCCTCTCTACTAGTCCTAGAAGAGAACGTGTGTTTGCTGATGCATGTTCCTTCCCCCACCCCCCACCCCAAGCAGAAGGTTATGTGTTATTTCAGAACCCATTCATTAACCCCGTACTTCAGGGGTCAGAGTAAATTGAAGGGCTCTTCTGCTCCCAAGAGCGCTGTGTTAGAATAATCACAATGTAAGCTAGATCCCTTTCATTAACCCTTCCCTTAAGAAGTTAACGCAGAATGAAAGGTTCCTCTGCTCCCAATGAAGCGGCGACGTGTTAGTCATAAAGTAAGTCACCAGATAATTATAAAGTCTAGAGAATGCCAAAGCTCCTCCGAGAGCAATATTATAACATTATACCCAGTCTGGCGATAGTAAGTATAAATTCCAGAAGTGCCAAAGCTCATTCAGGAGCTAGAAAAGTATATATTGGTACTTTACATCATGTTTGAAGTTTATGGATAAACTCCCAGACACCGTCAGGAACTTACAAAAGTATAACAGCTCTCGTGTAGCCTCCCATTATATTGAGCGATCCGGCTATTCAAGGAACTTCCTTCATTATACTATAGATCACTGCACCATTATTAACAAAGGAGAAGTTTGGCCTGTGCCGATACTCCACATAGAACATCCTTTAGATAATCATTATAAAGGTTTAGCTATAAAGTGTATATTCTAATTGGAGCTTAATTCAATACACTTGTAGTGACCCCCTAACAATATAGTCTTGGTGAGATTGATTAAAGCTATTGATTGGCAAGGCTATTGATTGACGAGGAGCTGGAGTAGCACCAAGAGCTCAATACAACAAATCGTTTCCCCCTCATTAGTTATGCAAGGATTAACCTGCTCACGTCAAGTTCAGCACAAACCTTGGCTTCTGTTGTTAAATCTAATAGTTAGCTTACCACAGTGTGTAAGAAAATCTAACAACCAACTACCTTATCTAACTGAAACAACATCTTGATCCATGAATCTTTAGACTGTAGATGTTCTTTAAAACACGGAATACAGGATACATGGATTTGCTGCCACCAGGTCAAGACATGAAATGATTTTCAATTGTCAATTTATTAACATAACCCCGCTCACGGACGTGAGACTCGGGCACAATCACACTTTTGCGCTGATTTTGAAATTTAGAGTTCACCTCTTCTTGAAGAGGCAAATTCTATTGAGATCTGTTTATTTACTATTCCCTTGTTTATAAGAAAAGTAGGGAAGTTTAGTTTCTAGAAGGAAGTAGACGATAATCTCATGAAGGATTTGCCCATCTATTAATAGCAACAGGTTCCCCGAAATGTGAACTAGGTCACAGATGAGAGAATCACTGGGTTTTTTGCAATAGTTAGTGTGGATTGATTAAGGTAAAGGGATTTATCGGTGATGGTGATAACTCGACGTTGGATGGGGATGAATCTGGAGTATCTTGTTGGCAATTATAGTCTAGGATGCACTCCACAATTCTACTGAGGCTTAATATGATTACTTCCTCTTTGGTGAAGTTCTCTTGTAGTACAGCACGCAGTCGACACATCGCTAGGTCCTCAAATCTATCACTATTATAACGAAAATGCATAAATGGATCCTTAGGTTCTTGAGCTTGTTGGAAGTTGCGATTAATGCATTCCATGCAATCGCTGTGTGGTTCTACTCTTAATATGTGCCACAGTTTCTCAGTTAGTTGTTTTTAGGCATCTAGATCTGTCAAACACAGGTAAGTATAAGGTACTATAACAGAGTTATAGAAATATAGATTATGAATAATAGCTCTGTATCTGACATAGACCCCTGATTAAAACAGTCCATATATTACTACCGATAATGGATGTATAGACCCCGCAAAACACTTTCACATTCCCCAATAAATACACACTACTACAACGGTTCTCAACCGGTGGGGAAATCCCCCCTAGGGTTTTCAGGGGGAATTAAGATTATTTCAAGATCAAGTTAATATAAGAACCAATTATTTGATATTGTTTTCCCTCCATATTTTACGGTTCTGTACTTCCACCTTTCTGAAATTCGTTTTATAACATAAGTAGACCAGCAACTCACATTTTATGTAGATGTCTGGACTTGTTCTAGGATGTGTTATTAAATTTAGCTTCCATTTTTACATATACTGTGTAGGGCGGGGGGGGGGGGGGTTTATAGGGAAGAAATATGAAGGGGGAATGACGTTCTGAACATATGGTGAAGGGGTGCATGGGCCAAAAAAGGTTGAGAACCACAGCACTACTACAAATATGTATTACAGTACCAGCATAGCATTGTGTGAAAAGTTTGAATGTCAGCTCTATTTCAGGTCGATCCATCCTACCATGATATATTAAGAAATGTCTTGTTGATTCCTCTTCAGTTACATGTGTCTAGCACCATATATCCCTTGTATTGTGCTAGTATTGTTAGGTTAACTGTATGCCGACTTGGAGAAACATAATGAAAATGTGAAAGCTTTATCAAAGTCCAACTTACCATTAGCAACTTGCCACATGATGATCTGTTTGCTGTTCGCAGAGAACGGTACTTCTATATGGCAAATGCTGGTCGTTTTATAATGATATCTGAAGATGTGGAATCAAGACTCAGCAGAATATTATGCACTGTCTGGAGATGTCAGAACTTTAATACAATGTTTGCTAATGTCGTGGCCCATCATCGCTTTAATGTCGCTCGGGGTATTGTTTTCAGGTCACCTCGGGGTCGCCGAGTTCATGGTATTGTGGTCCGGTTGTAGCCATTAACCATGTGTCCTAGATGTACCTTTACACATGTGACTGGAAGCAACGCCCCCTTTAACCGGATGTAACCATTACCCACGTGTCTCGGGTGTATCCTTAAGCATGTGACGGGCTGTATTTACGGTGCTTATTCTACCCATAAGTCACTTAATTTATGAACTAAGGAGAAGAAGACTGTTTCTCACATTAAATATCTCACCACAATGAAGCAATGGATGCACTGGACACAGTGAAACTAATTATTAGTCCATGAGGTACAACAGTATGCAAGAGTAATAACAGGGGCAGACTTGCTCATGTTGACATGCAAATAACACCATGGAGTTTTCTTGATAATGCTACCATGCAACCAATGTGATATGTTTTTCTCAGAATGTTAGTAATGACATTCTTGCTTATATTGTTATGAAAACATGCATATTCTTTCTCCTACGTGGATTGACATTTCAAACAGTCATCTTCTGAGGTTCTTAAAAACACAACACCCTGTGTTGTGTTTTTCTTATGGGTATTCCCATTCAAGACCTTTCTGCCAGTAATCTCTTATGTTTGAAACACATAATAAGTACATTGTTGAATGTTTTCTGTCTTTGTGAAGTAAACTGTAAGTTGTAATTAATGGTAAATGCCATTCATTGCAATGTTTATATAGTTTAGTTTAGTTTTAGTCATTGAATCAACATCACGGCACACGGTTTAACCCATAAGTGCTGTTTTCCTCTTAACTCAAACCTTAGTCTGGAGAAACTCAGTTCAATGCACGAACTCTGTTGCATCGGCGAGGGTCCTGAAATACTTTGGGTAGATTTTTAACTCGAAATTTTGTCCGGGCAGCGCCATTAGGCTACTCTTTTTTGATTTCCAACTGCCAAAGGATTTTTTACGCACGCAACAATACACACGGGCGTCCGATCTTACTACCCAGAGACCAGGGGAAATTTTATTACTGGAAGTCCAGGTGGATTTTTTAAAATAAATCCCGGTCCTCACCGCGGCCTGAACCCGGGACCTCCAGCACTCAAGGCAGACTCCATACCTCGAGACCACGCTGCCCCCTTGTTTATGTTTGTATGAGGACTTGTGGTCCTGTTTCTGTCCTAAGCTAAAATCCAGTTCAAACAATTTGTCCAAGGTGCATGCCTTGTCTTAACAGTTCCAAATTGAGTATTGCTGACTAGGAGCTGGAGTAGCACCATGACTGGACTACCCCAGGTCTTAGCATACTACCTGGTGAAAATTGTAAAAATTGGAACTGGAAGGAGTAAAATGGGCAGTTACATCCCCAGATAAGTCGACAAATTAGTGACCACCTGCCACTCGGTATTTCATAATGTCCAATGATTTTAGATTTGAATTTTATACAGTGCTATAATTTGATCCAATAGAGGCAGTTGTGAACAGCGACACTGCCCACGATAAAGTGAATTTAACTGCTAAAGATTAGAATGCTCCTTATGCAAGTTACCCAAACATCCAATCTTCAGCCACACACACACACGCTGTTAACACATTTTGTTTCAGCACTTAGAACCAAGTTCTCATATTTTTGGAAGCGAAACTTCAAACTGCAACTCCATGTGGTGTGAACAGGCAAAGAACAGTTGTATTGCAAATGCATTTCTGGTATCAGAATATTCACATTGAGTTGAGTTAAGAACCGACATCACTGCACTCAGGACATTCCCATACGTGCTCCGTCCCCTCATTCAACAGCCAGTGAAGAGTCACACTACTAATCGTTCCCACCGCTATCTGATTAAAAGTTCTCCTGGTCTTCTCTCTGTTTTGAGATTCTTCCAGAACCCCTGCCGATTCCCCGCAATCTCATTCTTTCCACATATGGTTTCTCAATCTGTTATTCACAAGTATAGGTAAACAACTCTGCAAATGATCAAATCAGAGCACTGCCTTGTCCTGACAGCCAGAAATTGCCGTCAATGTAGAGGTAACATATCCCTGGGTAGAAGTGGAATGGAAGTGAAAAGTTCCACTATATATTTCCAAGTCTTCGTGAAACAAAACAGATCAGAGTTAAAGAGTGGTGTTAATGGCTTTCTTTGTACACTCTCATACAGTTGGAACTACCAATAGTTACAAGTGATACCACACTGCCAGCAAGTTATTGATGGCAAAACCGATACAAACAAATTCAAAATAGGCACAAGGAATTAGCAATATAACGTGTCTGGTAAAATCACAACAAACACATAATAATAATATATTCAGGAAGGGATAAACACAAAAAGTGAGCAAGGACAAGGAAACTACAACCAATTAGTGGTTATTAGAGTATTTCAAGTAGGGTTATTGTGGTTAAAATAAAAAGCATTAAACAAATATATGCACCAACATTAAGCAGAATTGAAGAAAAAATGCAAAGATGTGATTAAATAAATATAAATTTTGATCTCTCAGACATAACAATTTATAAAAAATAATACATGGAGGGGCTTCAATGCAAAAGTAGGAAAGGAGTGAATGAAAGATGTTGTTGGTGACTATGATTTAGGAAAAAGAAATAAAAAGAGGACAAAAACTGATTAAATGAGCAAAAATAAATGATATGCTGATTTTAAACAGCTTAAATATAAGACACTATAATACAGAGAAGCCCTGAATAGAAAACAATAAATCAAACTGATTACATAATGATAAATAAAAGACTTAGAAACGCATTGATTATAATGAAGTCAGTACCTGGTACTGACTGTAAAAGAAAACATGTTCCACCATATGTACAAATAAAATTATAAGATTCAATAGGTGGAAAAAAACACGAATCAAGAAGTTAAGGACACCAGACTTAACTAAGATATTCTAAGAGCACAAGCAAGAGGTATTACTTTAAAGAAGACAAAACGTTAAGAAATTGTGAAATTTTAAAATTCATTAATAAAAGAAAACTAAAAATGACAAACAAGAATATGACAAAATAATTAAAGCAATTGCAGATGTGTGCTAAAAGCCCAAGGAAAACTTATTAAATAAGCTGTGCAGCAACATTAAAGTAAATTTGTTAAGTATGTAAATAATATGTAAAGACAAATAAATAATTTGACAATCAGAAAAATAAGATTAAACACAAGCTATTTGAAATCAAAGATAAAGAAAATATTCTTATTCTTTTTTGTTCAATGTTTGCTATGCATCTATCCCGACACGGTTCACAAACAGGATGGTTCGCTTGAGGTCTTCACAGATCCCCCAGAGCTTTTCTTGAGGGGTTGCTCCAGCCTGCCAATTTCCTTCCTCAGTTTGGCGAAGTCAGGGCAGCCTTGTAGGACATGTTTTTGGGTTTACTTGAGTGCTCAAGATTTGCAAG
Source organism: Cepaea hortensis (assembly GCA_963921405.1). Taxonomy (NCBI): domain Eukaryota; kingdom Metazoa; phylum Mollusca; class Gastropoda; order Stylommatophora; family Helicidae; genus Cepaea; species Cepaea hortensis. The sequence goes on along the minus strand of OY992892.1, from coordinate 26,822,030 downwards.
AGGCAGAGGTGGTGAGACCCTTTCGGTAGAGGTGTGCTCCATAAAGTCCTGGTCAGAGTCTGAAGATTTTGGTCTGTGTTTCTGCGAAGCTCATTTATAGTGACATGTTCTGGTCTGTACATTTTGTTTTCTTTCCTCCAGATTGTCCTTAGATTGTTTTATTAGTTTTCTCGCCTCCTGTGAGATGCACAGGGCTGCTTGAGGTTTCCTACAACCAATACCAACTTGTCTGCCTTCCATTTAAAGGGATAATATAGTGAGCTGGTATCCACTGTAAGAATAGTTAAGTTCTTGTAGACAGAATTATAATGCTGTCTTTTATTGTGTGTATGATGATGGTTTGGAGCATGAGATGGCTTTGAGGACTGACTTGAGTCAGTAAAAACAGCGGTAGTTTGCTTGACTATTTAAAGATCTGGTTAAATTAATGCAAAGAATTGCGTAATCAAACTCAAGAACCATGTCAGTGTCTAATCAGAAATATAATAAAAACAGGGGGAGGGGGGATGTAAATTAGTAAAGATAGGTATGGCTTTGCAAGAAATACATAGCCGCTTATGAACATGCATTAAGAACCAACATACCTTGGAGTAACATTTGATGACAGGCTGACATGGAGAAAGCACATCAATAAAGCAGCAACAAAAGCGAGAAGGAAGATAGCCATCCTTAGAAAACTCAGTGGAACCACATGGAGAGCCAGCAGTAAATTACTTAGCAAAGTTTATCAACAGAGCAATTGGATCTTGGAATATGAGTCAACTGCATGGTATTCAGCATCAAAAAACCACACTTCAGGGGTTGAATAAGGTGCAAAAATCAAGCACTTAGAGTCACTTAGGGAGGGATGAGATCAATCCCTGTAGCGGAGATGGGGAGGAAACAAGCACTGTGAGAGTGCAGAGATACAAAAAACGCTAATACAAAAAGAAAAGTTCCTCAGCATGCCAGGCCACCCTATGAAGATGTGAAAACCTAGTTATTGGGCAGTTAAAAAGAAGCACTTTTATCCATCAGGCCCCCCTCTGCTGTGTGTCCACCGTGATGAGGTAGAGGGGCTTGCGCGTTCCAATGACCCCAAGAGCTATGCCGACGGTAGCACAGCTACTGATAGGGTCACCCATGTCGGACAGGTCAAGGGAGAGGGACCAGACCAAGCGACACACAAACCTGCTGCCTTGTAGGTAGACTGGGGACAGTCAAAGGCTAGGGAAAGCACCCCGAAAAATGCTTGTCCAAATCGGATGTACTAAGCCACAGGCTTGACAAAGCAGTGCAACGTAACTTGATTCATGATGTCACAATTTAAAATTAATCGTTATGGTGCTAGTCCCGTGAAGTCCCATCAGGCGGTGATAGTGCCGGTCCCCCTGCGTCGAGGGGGTCCACCCATGACTACTGGTGGTCACCTTCCCCTGCGCTGTGGAGTCAAGGCACAGAGGAGTAGGTTAAGAGCTATTGACCAAACATCCCGGACACTCAACATACTACAGTGGAATGCCGAAGAAGTTTATAACAAGAAAGTCTCCCTAACACAGCGTCTTCATAAAGATAGAATAGATGTGGCATGCATTCAAGAGACACACCTCAATGCCAATCGTAAATTCTCAGTCAGAGGATACCAGGCCACACGTTTTGACTGCGAAGGACACAAAGGAGGAGTTCTAATACTTACACGAAATACAATACCTTGCAGCGAAGTATCTGTGACGTAAGACAACCATACGGAAATTGTAGGTGTTGATATAATGATAAAGGACGAGAAAATAAGAATTTACAATCTGTATAGCCCAGCAGATAAGGACCTTACACTCTCAAACATGAAAATAACTGACACAAACTGCATTATTGTCGGAGACTTTAATAGCCGTTCAGAAAGATGGGAATACCCAGATACTGACAAAAGAGGAGATGAAGTGGAGGACTGGGAAATAGACTCAAATCTCCATCTACTCAACAAAGCGGATGACACACCGAGCTTCTACTCCAGAAGATGGTTTACCACTTCTACTCCAGACTTAGCTTTCTGCACAGGAGACTCCTCCACAAAATCGATCGCCATGTGCTTGACCAATTAGCAGGTAGTGACCACAAATCAATCAAGCTTGTAATGAATATGGAGTATGTTCCACAGGAGCAAAAGCTTTTGCCCTGCTGGAATTACAAACGAGCAGATTGGGACAGATTTGCCATACTAACAAACAAATATTGTGAAAACATAAATACACGATATGGCAACATGAAGCAAATGGTGGAAAGTCTAACCAGAGCAATAATACAGGCGGCCACTGAGTCTATTCCTAGAGGAGAGAGGAAAAATTACAAACCATACTGGACTGAAGAACTACAAATTTTGGAGGACAAAGTTGAGGATGCCAGGAAGACAGCAGAGAGAGAACAAACAACTGAAGCGAACATCTCTCTCAAAGCCATCTCAGCAAAATATAAAAGAACAGTAAATCAAACAACCAGAGATTGTTGGAGGGAAAAATCAGAAAACCTGAATTTTGACAGGGAGGGAAACAAACTATGGAAACTAGTGAAAGCCATGAACAATGAAGGACCTAGAAACAAACAAATAACAATTAAACAAGGAAATGCCTTGCTTAAAGGAAAAAAGGCTGCAAATGCACTAATGGAACACTATGCCAGTGCAAACCACATTGATATTACAACCGAACAGAAGAAAGCAAATCAATGATAAACAGATACATCATAGTAATACAGAGACAGCAGCAGAATATATGATGGCAAATCTAACAATGGATGAAATGGAACAGGCAATGAATACCCTAAAAAAGAAGAAATCACTAGGAAAAGATGGCATCACAAATGAAATGCTAATAGGACTAGGCACTAAGGCAAAAAAGAAACTACTAACAGTCCTAAATTGCAGTTGGAAGAGAGGAATAGTCCCACAGGCATGGAAGGAAGCTATACTAATACCAGTCCCAAAGAAAGGAAAAGACCTGGAATAACCAAATGGCTATCGACCTATCAGTCTACTTAGCTGTGTAGGAAAATTAATGGAACGCATTATCAATGGCAGGCTAACATGGCATCTGGAAGAAAACAAACTCTTAACACCACACCAAGCAGGATTCAGAAAGTACAGATCCACTGAAGATCAAATAACCTATACAGCTCAGGAAATAGAGGATGCCTTCCAAGAGAAAAAACACACACTAGCGATCTGGATAGATTTAGAAAAAGCATTTGATAAAGTATGGAAGGAAGGACTGAAAGTAAAACTGCAAAAAATGCATGTTTGTGGGAAAATGTATAAATGGATCAGCCACTACCTTGAGAACAGAACTGCCAGGACAAAAGTACAAGTACAAACCAGAAAAATGATGCTGTTGGAGCAAGGTGTCCCCAAAGGAGTTCTTTCACCAACATTATTACTTTTTTTTTTTTTTTTTTTGCATATCCTTTTACAGGACATCGCTGTCAACACAAGCATCTTTCAGCTGTATGTTGATTTCTTGGCAAGATTACGCTCAGTAGTTTGCCATTGCTTTCTGAGCGGCCGGCTCACATACCCCGTAAGTTACCGATGCGATTCGAACCACTGCTGATTCTCACCGTCCTCACGTTACCTACGAGAGTATACGAGATTACGGAGAAAAGTCGCTAACCTCTAAGCCAGGAAGCCGGCATACATTATTACTAGCATATAGAAATGATATCACAGAAAATTTTCCAGCCAGAGTACACACATCCTGCTTTGCAGATGACCTAGCCATATGGATAGCCGAAGAATATATTAGTACAGCTAACAGCAGAATACAGCAAGGCTTATTAGCACTAGAGGACTGGTCAAAATCATGGCTAATGAAGATAAGTGAGGAGAAAACAACATGTACAGTGATCTACCTCTCAAATAAAACTCAGCAACCTAAGCTGGTATTGAATGGAAAAATATTGCACCATGAAGAAAATTCAAACTATCTAGGAGTCACCTTTAATCGTCGCCTGACATGGAAGACACAGGTTGAGAAAAATCGAACAAGAGCAAGGCAAAGAATGGCAATCATGAAAAAGCTTGCTGGTACAACGTGGGAGCAGATGAGAAAGTTCTCAAGAAGTTATATACTGGACGGGTGAGGCCAGTACTGGAATATGGCATTGCAGCTTGGGCAACAACAGCTATGTCAAACTTTAACAAAATAAGTAGAGTCCAAAATCAAGGAATTCGAATCACACCTGGAAGCCTGAAGACAACGCCTATTAATGAACTAGAAAAGATCACTTGTTTACAACCAATGCAGGACAGAAGAGATAGCAGAGCCCAGCAACAAGCTTGATTGACAGACCATCCTATGTAAAACAGGTTTAATGGTTTTGGAAAGGGAAGACTGAAGCGTGCAAATTTGCAGAAACAGCAAACGAAAGATTAGGGCAGATCCCCTACTTAACATATCAACAGTCAATCCCATTTACAATGCACACAAGTTCCCAGCTTGGAGACAGCAGCAACTGCCTGAGATGATGGAAAACATTCCTGGTATTGAGAAAAAGAACACTCAGAATGAAACCGAAAGAAGAAAAATAACCCTAAACTACATAAAAGAACATTACCCAAGCAGCAATTGGACCCATGCGTATACAGATGGATCAGCCAAAAATTCAACAGAAAATGAAGGAGGAGGAATTCTCCTAAATTTAAAAAATGGAATGGAAAAAAAAAAACAGTCAGTGGCATCTGGAAAATTTTCAAGTAACTTCAAAGCGAAGGTAGAGGCTTTGAAAACTGCAGCAGAAATGCTCTTGATGGAGGAAAATAAAGAGAAGCAAATATTTATCTTCACAGATGCAAAGTCAGCTGTCTCAATACTGAAGAGCAAAAATGGCACAGAACTAGCTGACCTAAGAGCAGCACTCCATGGTCTATGCCAGAAATCCAAAAAAGTTGTAATACAGTGGATCCCATCACATTGCAGTTTACCTGGAAATGAAGAGGCTGACAGACTAGCAAAAGAGGGTGGACGACTACCACAGCCTGACATAGACATAACATATAATGAGGCAAAGAGGTTTATAAAAAGCACTTATAGAACCAAATGGGAATCAGAGCATCCAGGCCACCAGAAGGATGATGCATATTACAAACTCGACCGGAGAGAACAAGTAGCAATCTTCAGACTCTGCACAGGACATAACAGGCTGAAACACCACTTGTTCAATAAACTAAAGATAGGAGATACCGATGAATGTAATTGTGGAACTGGTAAAATGACAGCTAAACATTTTCTGCAGGAGTGCCCAATATATGCAGAACAGAGAAAGATATTTTGGCCCACACCTGCTTCATTTGAGGACAAGCTCTATGGAGATATCAACAAGATATCAACTGCAGCTTACTTTAACTACATTCAGGTTGACATTTGAAGGTGCATGAAGAAGTATTTAGACTGCCGCACTTCATACCACAGGTATGTCGGTAACAAAAGCGTCCCAGAGGCATGAAATGGAATATTGCTTGGATAGCAAATCCATTACATGGATAGTCTGAATCAGAAGCTCACTGTGTGGGCTTCATAAAAGGGGAAAAAGTGTCCTTGTGGCACGAAATGGAATATTGCTTGGATAGCAAATCCATTACATGGAAAGTCCGAATCGAAAGCTCATTGTGTGGATGTCATCTGCAGACTGCATTCTTCTGGTTTCCAAAAGAACAGCCTATGATGAACGGAAGGCCCAATATGCGGAAGTGAGGCTAAGCAGCCATGTGCAAGACGTGACGATTCCTTGGGTGAGCCCAGTACCAGCGCGCTGTGTGTCGGCTTTGCAAGTATTAGAAGCCTCCTTGGATGGCAGGGAATGCCCATGGTCTGCCCCTGATGTCTTTGGCTGTTCTATATGGGCCAGCAGGGATGGGGGATAACACCACAACAGTGAGAGTCAAACATCCTAAGAAACCCCTGGGAAGGTTAACCCGGTCAACAAATGCCCGCATAAGTCGGATGTGTCGGCCTAACGGCGCAAGAACGCAGCTCTGCTGTAAACAGGCACAACACAATCACGTCCGGAAAAAAACTCTGGATGAACGCAGAAGAAGAAGATCCATCAGGCAAAACTACTCTGCAGACAAACCACAGATCTGCCTGCAGTTGGTATGCCCCTGAAAACTACCCCAGAACAAACTTCATGGAGACAGAAACATAGACTATCACTACAAATCCAGACAGATGTGAAAGGAATATTCGACAAGGAAGAACAGAACAGTGTACAATGCAGAAAAGCCACTCTCAGTTTCCTTTATGAAGGACACCCACAGGACCTCTGAATCCGAGTCTACACAGATGGGCCAGCACACAATACTGTTCGAAATGGAGGAGTGGGTGTACACAGAATACCCAAATAATACTAGGGACACAGGAGTACAAACAGAAAAAAAAAAGTCTTTAAAGTCGAGAGGATTGACTTGATTGCACCTTGTTTTATCCTGTATGGCTCGGTCTCTTTCCGTAGGGAGGCCTGCCGAAAGTATTGCACAAAGCATTTAACTCTGTAGCTCCAGCGACAACCCCCAGGAGTACCAACAGGAAAGTACTGCCATAACTATTATGCAGAAATCCAGGCAATCAAGATAGCAACAGACAAATTACTGAATACCAATCATGGTACACAGCCTGTGATGCTATTAACAGATGCAAAATCAGTAGGCAGCCTGTGTAAGGTCACACTGTGTAGTACCTGGAAGTGAGAGAGCTGATCAACTAGTAAAGAAAGGAACAAGAAGAACAGCCTGATGTGCCTGTTACATACCACCAAAAGAAAAGAATGATCAAATCAATCAGAATGCCATCAACACCAGCTCAAGACAATTACCATTTTATGGACATACCAGAAAAAATAATTATTCTGCGCTTCAAAACAGGACAAAATAGATATCACAACCACATGCATGTAAAATTCAAGATTGGAGGCAAAAATTCAAGATTGGAGAATCAGCCATGTGCATATGTGGATAAGCACCACAAACAGATCACATACTCCAAGACTGCCCAAAATACGACATATCTAGGAAAACCTTCTGGCCTAGAGAAACAACAGTGGAAGATAAACTTTATGGACCAATGAGTTGGTTACAAACTGCTGTTACAGCCGGGGAAGCAGAGCTGAGGGTGAGTGCCCAACCTTGTAAATAAATATCAGATATTGCAACAATTTGTAGGCATGGAAGTTTGCTGGCAGCAGGCTAAAAGTATCTGGAAAGGATCATGTGAAGAAGTTCTTGGAAAAATGGAACAAAACCATAAAGCATGGATCTCATCAAAAATCGTTGAAAAAAATTGTGACACTGCAACAGACAACGAAACTGCAACTTTCTAGAACGGCCGAGAGCATTCCATTTCCACGATGACAGTATTGTTTTAAGTAAAGCTGGCCGCATTACATTAAACAAAAGTAATTATAAACCCAGACAGTTTTATTAAGGAATGTGTGGACCTACAGGGAGAAAATGTTGGTGCAGATGGGAAATGTTTTCTTTCCATCCCATTGTCTCAACGTAAATTCGCACAACAGAGAACTGATGGGGGAAACACTTGGGAATTTGAGAATAACATGTCCTTCAAATAGTTTATAAGCAGGAAATATCATGACATATTATTATAAGGGATGATCACAGTTTACTTGTGAAAAGCAAGCAGAATGTCCGGAGGTGTTATTGGGTAATTAAACTGTGTAAGGGGGATTGGGGGGGGGGGGGGGGGGGGGGGGAGAGAGAGAGAGAGAGAGAGAGAGAGAGAGAGAGAGAGAGAGAGAGAGAGAGAGAGAGAGAAGAGAAAAGAGAATACCATTTACCTTCTTTAAATAATGGGTGCAAATTCAACTCTAAGTCAATTGATTTGTTCTAAGTGCCAACAGTGCACTGATTGATTTTGTTTCAGATTAACTTACACTGCAATCCTGGAGACAGGGTAAGTGACCACTTGTTGTTAACACCCTCAGTGATTATTATAACTATCTTGGAGGGTTTTGAACCATTATTTCTCTATATGTTATACTAAGTGTCTAATTGGTGACTTCGTCTTACCAAATGCATTTTGCTATGAAGATATCTATCTACTATATAGTGTTACTGACAGTTCTATTTTCTGTCTGGTGTATTATTCATTACTTCACTATCTCTTTTGCTTATTCTGCACTTAATGAGATACAATTCTCCTAAGACGTATTATTTGTTACTTCATTATCTCCTTTGTCTGTTACACATACTTAATGAGATAATCTTCTACGATGTATTATTCGTTACTTTATTATCTCCTTTGTGTATTACGTGTGCTTAATGATGATATTATTTGGCTGCTTATGGGAGATGTGAACATATTATAATTATGTACAAATATCTACACTGTAAAGGGGTATCACCAGGACTTTGAGGAATATCATCATTTTCTGGATGCCGCCCAGGGATTTGGGTGATTGGACTTCTGAATATCATGGATGGTTGAGAAACTTATTGCATGAATTTGATGGGGCATGTCTTGTTAGACATGAGATGTTGGCTACATCTGTGTGTGTGTGTGTGAGAGAGAGAGAGAGAGAGAGAGAGAGAGAGAGAGAGAGAGAGAGAGAGAGAGAGAGAGAGAGAGAGAGAGAGAGAGAGAGAGAGAGAGACTATTCATCGCACTGGATCGAAACAGAGGATGTAAAGACCTGACCTTAGGGATATAAAAAGGTTAAAGGGCTGATGATGTATGTGCTTATTGTGCGACTACTGCGCCCTTGACCGACCACCAGAAGCATATAGGAAAATCCAAAACGACAACCCTAAGATGGTGAATTGGATATAATATGGTACTCAACTTCCTGATGAGGGTGGGGTACATGTTTGTTGTTCTTTTCTTTCAACCAGGTGGTGGTTTAAATAAAACAACAAACTTATAGGGGTGCCTACTTTGTTACAAATATTGAAGTCACCAGTGAATGCTGAAGGATCTCACCTTTCTACAGCAGCAAAGAGTGAAGACTGTGTATCAGCCACTGACTACGCAGAGCTCAACTATTCCACCAAGAACTGCATTACCACAAAGCTGAGTATACACATACTAACATCAAATACCTCAGTACCAAGCCAACTGCCAATTGACTAAAAAGCCAAAAACTATCAGTAGAATTCAACAATCATCCTACTAGGCCAAAACCTATAATTTGCAGTGGAGTACTACAGTGACTGACAATTATCATCCCTTGTGCTATTATCAATTGTGTTGTTTCGGGATATAACCATTGTTCATATCATCCCAATTATCCATTATAATACTTCTTTGTTAACGAAGAGTTACTGTGCTTGTGATAGTGCTACAACACTATCTGGGGGGCTGCAGATCAGGAGAGCTGTGGGGCAGAAAGAATACTAGTCTTCAGTTTTTCAGCTCTTACAAGAGTGAGCATCCTCCTCTCTGACAGCAGTGCCTTTCCTGTGCTCTCTTAGACTTCTACCTGAAAACTTACTTGATCCCTTAGTGTAATCCTGCCATATTGTCTGATTCAGTTCACTAAGAAATCTTGCGAGCCATTTCTGGTTTTCTTTTAGTAGTTGACAGCCACTATTTGGGGATATTTATCTCCAACTCAACTTACTCCACCATAAAAATAGAAGAAAGGAAAAATAAAAAATAGCAAAACCAGAGTTGCTAATGTTAGAGCTCAGGAAAAATATGCAGAAGTTAAAAAAGAAGATAGGAAGTGGATAAGAGTGGATTAAAGTTGGCCTTGTAAGTTAATTGGTTAGTCGCAGTTCCAACTTCACGGCAACATGGCGTCCCCATTATGCTCCATCCCTGTGCCAATGAATATCACACGAAATGCTCCTAGCCGCCCTATGTGAAAAGTGGAATAGTCTCGACAAGCTGACAGCCCGCACAGGTACACTGTGCATAATGCCGCAGTCAGAATGTCAACACAAAAGTCCTCCACAGCAGTTCATCGTCTATGGAAGCGGCAGTCGCTAGAAAACCAGCAGCCACACATTACTGATCATTACTGCAATAAAAGTCAAAAGGATCGACTTCATTGCCCCGGAATTTATCCCATATGATAGGGCAGGGCGACCCGCTGAAAGCATCGCACAAAACACGACCACTGTAGCTCCGGCGGCGAACCCGAGGAGTCTCCAAGAAAAATGCACTCGTGAACTAAAAAGGCAATCCAGTCGATTCCAAGCGACAGGCCAACTGCCATCATTCCGAACATGCAGTTCACACTACAACATGGACGGACAGATGTAAAAACATTCCAAATTAAATTCACAGCTCACAGTGTCGCGCCACACACTCAACTCAGTGGCAGGGCGACAGAACCATGCACTACCAGTCCAACATGAGAAAAATGCTACTGCAAACTATAGCCAAAAGCATAAACAATCCAGCCTTGCAAAAGAGGCAGAAGAAGCCGCAGCAAAAGGAAACCTTAGAGAACTTGACAGCACACCAAAGAAATTAGTAGGAAAATGTAATGAACTAAATGGACTTATCAAAACTAATATTGGAAAAGTTCTCACAAACATTAAAGATCAAATTAACAGATGGGCTAAATATTTTGAAAAACTTCTGAAAAAACCAATCCCATTTGACCCTCCAGTTTTGGAGGTCTGCAGAAGTGAAGCTGGATATCAACTGTGTGAATCCCCTTAGAAAAGAAATTAGAAACTGCTATCAAAATGGTAAAGGGCGGGAATACTGCTGGTTCAGACAGTATCCCAGCAGAAGCTATTAAAGCCAATATAAACACCTCAAGTACAGAAAATCATTAAATTACTAAAGACAGATGTGAAGGTATAAAAATTTGAGTTGTTCATGTGGGCAAACTAACAGACACATTTGAAATAAACACAAGAGAGAGATGGGAATGTCATCATCATTATTCTTACTGGATATAGAGTGGGTTATGAAGAAAATACTAACTACCACCAGAAAAGGAATAGATGGACTCCGACAAAGCAGAGGTAGAAAAACATAATTCACATGCCAGTCTCCTTTTCTCAGGGGCCAGCATTTTGTTTTGCTTATATGAACTAAGAAAATGATCACAAAATTCAGACACCAGGTAAACATTTCCAAGTGTCGTGGTAATTGGCATCCTGAATTTTTCAACCCCTGTGACAAAGCAATTTTATTTGGGCTTTGCTGACAACACAGAACACACACATAATCAATTGCAAGATTAAATGCAGTGATGGGATATCACAACAATTAAGTATAAAGATTTATAGTGGAAAGACAATGAGATTAAACCAAGCAAATAACCTGTTCTCCCTTAGTGAAACCTCAAACCTCACTTCAACAGGCAGAATCATACACTTATTTAAGTTGCATTGCAGACAAACATGGGGGAAACAGGTGTCTTCCCCCCCCCCCCCCCCCCCCCCGGTTGGTATTTGCAAATGGCAGTGGCACTTTATAAATCCAATAAGGTGACCATTAAGATGTAAAATTTTCTTGAAATGTTATGTTCTTGCTTCTTGCAGTCTGCAACCCTCAAGATGTAGCGAAACATGCCTGGCGATAAACTGTGCAACCTATTGTTTATGTCTTCATTATTCAATGTGGGAAAACATTATTTTGAACTATATAACTAGCATTTTCTAAATATTCCCCCACTGCAGACAACACTGAATTCATGCATTGACCATATCAACGCAAGACAAGTACAAAGTCATTGACTCAGAAAACTATTGGGGGGGGCTTTATAAGAAAACATTTACACCACCTTCAAGGCTGGAGCTTTAATTGTAATGTGGTATAGCACTGACAATATAAGCAACTGACTTTTCACTGGCTGGGCAATCTGCATCTGTATGATACAGTGTGTCTACAGAAAACCAGTCCATGTTTGAGTCAGCGTCTAAGCACAACTGAGTCAGATATCTTTGTCAGTTATGATAAACAAGTTTATGACTCACAGAATAAACGTATATGGCAGCACCAAATGAAATGTTTCAATATCTAATAGTTATGTGCCACTTATATGTTGTTCCTATATAAATGTTCTAATGTTTGTGTAGATATCTGAATGCCAGTGTGTAATCATTCATTATATATGGGCAGCCCAACATTTGCAATCATCCCAAGCATTAACACATTCATCTGTTTAGCAACCATAGTATTAGTAAGCTTCACATTTTTGTTTAGATTTTGAAACATAAAAAAAAAAAATACTGACACACATAGATTGTCTGACTCTGCCATGTTTAGAGTACGATAGTTTAGAACAAATAAATTGAAGTGAACATAAATATAAGTGGTGACATAATATTAATGCATTTCTTATAATGTATAGTTATCTAACATGATGGCCCGGATACATGATACATCAATCACTAAACACCAAAGATGGGATTGAGAACTGTTTCCGAGTTGCATTAGTTGACGTTAACAACTGAAACCGAAATGAACGAGTGTTTGGCCATATTACTTTATCATGCAATTGACAGAAGCAGATATATAATATGTAATATATTTACGTGCGGTTGTGTATCTAGAAACACACAATGCATGCAGGCGAAGAAATACGTGTATCTCACCTTTTCAAGGTAGACGTGTGTGATCGAGGTCGACTGAAACAATGTTACTTCTAATTGGTGTGAACTTCCAACAATGTTGTGAATGTCGATTGACAATCCGTGGAAAGTTTTCTAATGAATTAATTGTACTTGTACTGATATGCAATATACGTCAACACTTGCTCACTGACAGTCGCATGAGTTGATGCGGTTTTAATGGTTCAGTTCAGATACCAATGTATTATTCAAACTTGCCCTCAAACGTGTTTATAGAATACAGAATATAGGATTATAGGGGACAAATTATGATTTATGGCATCAGCGCTGTTTAAGAGAAAAACATACGTTTACCTGTACAATATAAAATAATAAACACTTTGCACTATAATTATCTTTCAATAATCACATGTGGCTTGCGAATCACCGTGTGAACGGCAGAGTGAGTACACACGTGCCAGTGTGTAAGCTCGCGTGTTTAAACCAGGCACCACAAATACTGCCAATTATAAATGAAAGTTGAAAGACGAGCTACGAACGTTGTGGCCTGGCGGCGTTTGCAGTACAAACATATGGGAGGAAAAAGAGAAGAGGTGTACACGTTTCGTTGTGCTTGCCGGCGTGCATATTTTTTGTTTTCTTCTCTTTAAAAAAAAAATACAATTTTGTTACCCTCACCCATCTTCTACTCCACCTCCCTGTTGCTGATGGCGAATTACTAAGTCAGCTGCATTAGTCAGCCAACGTTGTGAAGCCAGCCGGCAGAACGTGCCCCAGGATAGCAAACATAAACGCTCTACACAGACCCGTGCAACGGAACCGCCACTGCAGCAGAATGGTTACAATTCATGTTCAAGGGCCGGGATGTCTGAAACAGTTCTACTTGTGCTTAAACACACACACACACCAGCAATCACTAGCGCATGCGCTCTGAGACAGTATGGCAGCATGAGCAATCAGCAGACAGATGTAGTTGTACTCTGGTCGAAACTGAAACGAAACCCCCGCGCAAAAAGCACACGTTCTTGCCGGCACAACTTTATTTTGCAGTCAGTAACATCTGCTGATATATAAATACTCTTCATTTCGTGTGGATTATCACAGAAAATTACATCGCAGTGACCGCTGCATAAAAATAACTACCAGGGATCATGATCAAACAACCATGTAGTGTACAGTGTACTTCAGTTGAATTTGTGGAAGAAACAAAAAAGAAACCACAAATACTCTCATCAACTGTACTGTATACTGTGGGTGTGTTATAAAACACCCTTTAATCATCCCCCCCCCTCCCACACACACACACACACACACACACAAACACACACACGCACGCACACGCGCTGTGAGAAGAAGAAAAAGTTAAGTTCCGTGGGGAATTTAATATGCAAATGAGATTAAATAACCAAATGGCCCAACACTGGCAAATGTTAGATCTTAAAGCAAAGTAAGAACAGTTTGTCGTGCAAACATTAGGCCCACGGACAGTTTATAACAGTGCTGTTCTTACAAAAATGTAAGTTTAACAAATGTATATGCTTGCTTACTTGTGTTCGTTGGCTTGAGCTCCAACGCGAAATCCTGTATGTCGGATGAAGGCATCCTGTTGTCCAACATCAGTGTGATGTCATACAGGACCTGAGGTTTGCGTGAGTATCCGTTGTCCCATTTCTGGCTTATTGGTGTGCAGACTGGTGGTTCCTCGCCGTACAGGCTGACACTCTCCGACTTCGGAGGAATCGGCGATCCTACTGACTTTAGCCAGGACCCAGAAGAGACCTGTTGCCCAGGACGCTCGACGAGGACGCGTCAATTGGTCTTGGCCAGTATATATCCCAGCCCTGGTGCCTCGGAATCACCTCTGCGTCCCAACAAATGTATATAATTTGTTTTCTTCATCCTCATTTTACAAACACCGCAAAACCATAGGCCGCAGACATTGCCAATGTGCACAGTACATTGTGAACTGTGTGTGTTTGCCTAATATGTTTTTCAGATCCAGTTCAATACTGGTCATTCAATGAACTTCTAAGCTGGCTTATTGGTCTTGTATAATTATTTGCACAACACGTCGTATGCGTCTTAATATGTAAAAACTATGCTGGCCTATAAGGTCACCATCTACAATTAAACTAAAAGTTTGAGAACCTTTCATTCAAACACGTTTGGGATCAGCAAAACAAAGCGGGGGGAAAAGGAACGAGAAGAATTACTAGCAATAGACTCGAGAAACGCTTAATGTACCCCCCTCCCCACCCCCACCCCCCCCCCCCCCCAAAAAAAGAAAAAGAAAATACAGCACTGACGAACATTTAACGCTGTTACCGTCAAATAAACGATTTTCAAATCAACATGCTCGTGTCTTTTTAATTGCTGGGAATAAATTTGTAACAGTCATCAAACGAAATATACAGAGGGGGTTGCAAATGCTAAAGGTACGGACAGTTGCAATGTCATACTAAAGAACGGAGAGGTCCTAGTCAACTTGCAATATACAACACTGAAGTCAGAAAACATTCCGGTTCCGAAAAACTAGGCTTACTTATATTCCAGGCTCCAAAACGTCTATTTTGATATAGTAACTGCCAATGTGGAGGCGGCGACAGAGGCAAAACGGCCGGGGGAAAAGCAGCTCGCTTTCTCACGATCGAATGGAAGGTGTCGCGATAATGTTGACAGCTCACGATTCACCAGGTATAACATGCTCGCCTCCGTGAGGGCAGGATAAGAGCGAAAACCGATTAAAGCGTCTCGAAAGTGGTCGTCAGGGTGCAAATGTACGACAGGATAAAAACACACGGGAGTCATTATCTGAGTGAGCCTACCCCCGCTTGCTTGATTCAAACACAAAAATTCCAAATTCGGTCTCGTTCAACCTGCTTCTTCAGCATTGGTTAGAGGTGACATCCGTCGGGTTTTATCCTGTTAATGTCTGTGCGCTCTTACGAGTGAGTCCTAACTCGGACTGGTTATATAAGCGTTTGTGTCTGTGACTCCAGCCTGGGGATTGGTCGGCGAGTTATCCTTTGTGTCCGTCTTCTCTGGCGGTTTCTTTGTTCAGTGTTAGCTTCTGGCTTGTCTGTTTTGCTAGGATGCAGTCCTTATAAGGACCCCTCCTTTGGTTTGCTTGCGTTTGTTTCTTTGCTTTGTGGTCGACCCGAGGGCAATCTCATCTGAGCTACCAATCATTCAATTCTTCTTCGGTCTACTTTTTCCGGTTGAAGAATTGTTTCCCCTTGAACTTATTCGTCATTGAAAATGTGTTGCTGGGTTCATCTTGGAGTTTCTCATTGGTCTTTGGCTTGGCTTCTGCTTGCGGCTCCTCTGTGGTCTTTTGCGTGGCTTCTGCTAGTTTCATTTGGTATTGTTCCCTTTCGGCTTTCAGCAGTTCTCTCTCTGTTTTGATGGCTTTTAGGACTTCTTCGTTTTCATTCTTCATCTTGGCCATGCTCTCCGTCTCTTGTTGGATGCTGTGCTGGATTTCTTTCGTGTCCGCCAGCAGTTGTTCGCTGTCGCTGGTTAGAGTCGGTGTCAGCAGTGCCTTGACTTGCTTCTTCATCTCGTCAGTCTAGTTTTGTAGCTGTGATTTTTCGGCTTGTGAGATGTTTGTTGCTGTTTCGCACCTCCGCAGCGCTTCCTTGTATGGTGTTTTTGTAGTTATGGCCGTCTCTAAGACATCTCTATGTCTTTGATGGTACGGACAGCCCAGGTATCTTGCTCCATGCTTGCCAAGGCAGTTGGCACACTTTCTATTGTCGTTTGGCGCTCGGAAGTCCTTGTCCTATTTGGCCAGTGGACAATCCTTGAATACATGGTGTTCGGCGCAGTATCGGCAGATCTCTGTCTTGCTGCGGTATGTTGCTCTGCTTAAGCCGGCCCTCTGGCATCTTGCGCATTGAGTGATTCTCGGAAAGAATCTTTCAGGCTGTTGTTCTTTCTTGTTTATCGATACCTGGCGTGGTATCTCGCTGCCCTCTGTTGTTACCACCGCTAGAGAAGTAGGTATCTTGGAGTACGTCAGAATCCGCTCCGCCTTCAAGATTCGGATATGGACATTCTCCCGTTGTAGCTGCTTCAGGATTTGTTTATCAGTCAGCTCTACTTGGATATGTTTGACAGCCCAACTGATCGTCTGTGAGTCGGTGGTTCCAGCTTCGGTGTCTTTCTCCTCACTCTTCTTCTCAGCTGTCTTGGCTCTTGTCCGTGGTGGGTTGTCGCGGCTTCCATGCTGTTCATATTGTAAGTTGGGTGTCTTTTGATGTTTTTCTTGTCACGTGCCATTTTCTCCCCATATCAGGTTTCTTAAACAGTTCAGGCGACTTGTTCTCGATGGCGTTCCGCAATTGCGAATAAAAAAGAAAAAAAAAAGACCAGCCTACCCCCGGTGTGATTCAGTAATGATAAAAGGGCCGAAACAATCACCAAAGGATGGCTGTTTTGAGCTTCTTGTTGTACTTGTTCCGTGATAAAGTTTATATCACTTTCATTTTCGTTAAGATGGAAGACAAGCTCCTACGAACAGTGAGATATATCGCTACATTCGCCTCATTATTACCATGAACCGAAGTGATCCTTGGCTCCCATTAGGGTTCAACCTGTAGCATTATGAGTATAAGTATGTCCCTTTTTTTTTTTTTTTACCCGGAACAGGAACCACAATTTGGACGCGCGGAGAACGATTTCGACCAGATGGCAGCCATTGATGAAGACTTGGTCATATCCCTAGCTGTATGGCAGATATATTCAAACACACACCACTTAGAAACATTTGGGGACCCCCCCCCCCTCCCCCCCCCCCCCAGCAGTAAGTCTTTGAAAGCCATCTTGACTGGAAACGCGGTTTTCAAAGATATAGTAAAATGATGGAGTTTCGTGCCAATATTCGACGCCATGCCGATGGAGACGTAAGACCAACAGTGCGTTAAGTTATCTGTGCATTACATCTAATAGAAGGTGCCTATGACTGAATCTACAACCATAGTCAGACTGCGAGAACAGCAAATTAAAAGAGGTGTGGCCAAACAAGAACACTATGGAGGAAGCCAAAGAATATTAATAAACCAACACAGAAATTGTGTCGTTCGCCTCTACACGCTGCATGAATGACCGAGCAAGGATTCTGATCACTTATGGAGTGAATGGTTCGATGTGCAATGAGGATGATCTGTCCTCTAACTAACTAACTAGAAGGTGCCTTACAATTCATCACTATGGCAAAGGTAGCCTTTTTCTGGATTTAAAACATAATTTTCAATTAAACGCTGTCAATTTCAGTGAGAAAAAAAAATGTTGAAGTACTGTATAGATCTTATATACTGAAGTATGTATGCAAACAAAAAGCAGACAAGCTGAATATCATCTAATGTCAGTTGGAACAATGGTTTCCGAGGAAAATGTAAAAAATACAATGAAGTTACAGAAGCAAAGCTGAAAAGTGCTATAAGAAATACAGTAAACACGTTGATTAATTAGATAAATTTGATGATCAAGATTTTTTTAAGCTGATCTGAAGGGTGAAAGGAAATGCTAGGAGATAGAAGGCCCAAAGACAGTATAACGGGAGCCATTTATGGATGAGACTAGAAGAGATAGGACAAATGGTAAGTTATGGAAGATGCAAAGGTATATGAGTAGACAGGGGCGGCACGACCTCTTTGGGTATGTTATACAGTAAAAATTGCCAGCTCTTGACAACTGTCAAGGAGAAGGGAGATACTGTCGCATTTTGCCCACCTCATTTCATCTCAAAGTTGCACGCCACAGCTCCAAAACACATAGTTCTTAGAAGTGCATGCGCTAATTCGCATTTGAATGTTAGGAATGTTGCATCACGTCTAAATATAAAGGTGTCTTAGACATCGATTGATCGACCTAGCTTTGGCAGCGTCTCTGCAAAGACTGCTGGGAAGGTAGAAGCCCAAGAACGCGCACATTCAAGTTGAAATCCGTAGGAGACGGCTGTGTTTTCAGAATCGTATAATTCACTTGTATGTCCCTCACCTGATTCAGAGTCAGAGTACCTCTGGTAATGGATATGTAGCTGATATACGCGTCAGGTAATGCTTTGTGTATGTGAGATCTGTGTGTGAAACTGTCCAGCACGTAAGAACATATATTATTCAAATTGGAGATTAGCCGCCAACTTCTGTCCCTGTCTGATGCAATGGCCGATTCCGCTATCACTGTCTTGAAATATCTAACTCCATCTTATCTTCTGTTTCCAAAAGATGTGCTGTACTGTACACTACATCTTAAGCTGTGATAAGAGGCAAGTCTAAGCCCAGAATACTGTTCTACTCTAAAACCCTATAGCTTCTTGATTTCATTCAGAGCCTAGTTTTTTAAAAGACATGCTGTGAAGTATGCGCCGACCACTGCCCCAATTTTAATCCACGGCCAATATTCAGCACACAAGAATGAGAGAAGGAGGAATGAATGTTTTATTCCTCTTGTCTTTATACGTCCGTTGCGTTGAGAAAGATTGTGTAACATGACTGATTAGCATTGATGACAGGTCCAGCGTATTAAACTGCTGTGATATATTCGAACCGAGTTGCAAAATGGCCACCACTGCATCTAGCACTCTTGTCGAACTGAAGTCATGTTAACAACCCAGTCTAGGCACTCCAGTGAACGAAGAAGAAGAAGATTAGTATTAGAATGAGCTTGTACTTTGTTATCTCATCTCTTTATCTCTATGTATATATGTTGTTGTCAATGGAAGAGAGGCGGGCGGAGTGAAATTTCACCTTCACTTCAATATTCTTTCCATGCACATGACAATAATTGTATCAACTTATGAATGAGAATATTCATTATATGCTTCCTTACATTATTGCTTCTATTCAACATGTGGATTGTCATTTTATTAAATTGCATTATAACTGCTAACCAGCCTGGGGAATATCATTAGTAATATTGCTCCCTGTCATGGACTCACTTATATTAACATTTGGCTCGCTCTCCATAACAGGGGCAAAACAATCACACACATTCAATGATTACACTCTTACACGCGGTAGCGTGAAGTAAATCCTTTATTCACGTAACCTATCTATATTGGGTACATTCCTGGAGGTTGCGCTAATAATCATGCGCAACTCGTACATTATCACAGCAGTATGTACATGCATTATACATTTTACAATAGATACAAAATAACTCGTTCATTGCCTCAGCTCAAGCACATCTCAATCTATCAATCAGTCACGCTCATTACAGCCATCTCACAACGATCATGAAACACAAGCATAACCCTCTCTGTCCGTCCGTCTTGAAGTCCTTAACCCGTCTGCCTGACACAGGTATGTTCGGTCAGACTTTCACTTCTCACAGTTCGTGTCGCCCGTGCGGTGTAACTTGGCACGATGACCACAAGGCTTCAAATGGTTAGTAGTTGACCTGTACTTGGTAACACCAGGCTGCCTTTCCTGATCGCCTGCCGTGAGCTGTCCTCCGCTAACTCCTGACACTGTTATATATTGGGTTAGTTGATATTGGGTTCCTGACACACCCCTGTCTGTAAAAGTAAGTAAATTAAGATATGCTTTCATGCATCTTCACTTCTAAGCAACATGGGATATATCACCCCAGTGTTAGAGGAAGTAAGTAAATGAAATGACAGAAGAAGTAAGAAAGAATAACCAGGAAATGTAAATAGGCTAACTGAACATCTGATGCAGCCCTGATTTGGTAATATGAGCTTTTATGGATGATATACCATCATCACCCTGTTCTGTATCATTGATGTTCAGGATCAGATCTTGCTGTGTGCATTTAATCATGTAACTCTTCCTCAATCTACTAGCCTTGTCATTCTCTGTGTCTGTGTTCTCTGTGAGAACATCAGCCTAAACAAATCACTATGGACAAGAGCAAAAGAAGAGGTAGCTTGCCAGATGAATTAAATTGAATTGCCTGATACCAGTATACAGAAGAGATACTGTAGCTCTCAACTTATAAGTACTTCCTGAATCCTCTACTTTCTACAACTTCTATCTGTAGCCTTTTCATTCTTGTCAACTGGAGAACCATCATCAGTTGAACATATATAAATAGGATAACCATGTTTATTCACGATAGGTGAGGTAGACGGTGTTCGCAGATTTACTGCAGATTTATCACAGATCTATCGCAGATCATTGCAGATCTAGCGCATATTACTTCAGATTACTGCAGATTATAGCAGACTATTGAAGATCAAAATAGATGCGGTGGTTTGAGACGTTTTAGACTCAAGTGTCACCGTCTAGGAATCAGGAACATCCGTATTCTATATTGGAACCGTGCCAGTGTAAAACAACGGGGCTCTATTTTAGAAACCCTAGTTTACAGGAACGACATTGTAGCACTCCAGGAGACGAGACTGGGCGATCAGCTACTCCGAATTGCCGGCTTCAAATGTTTCTACAACAGACGACATCTGGGAACGGCGATTCTCGTTCGCGACAGCATGGTGGCATCAGAGCTAGACATGTCCAGTTGGGACAGTGACGATATACAAATACAGGCGTTGAGAGTTCATTCCAGTATACCATTCGTGTTGGTTAATGTTTATGCCCGCAATGCGAGTGTGGACGCCCAGAAGTGGCAGTGCTTAAGTGGCATATTAGGCCACGAGAGAAATGTTATTTTCTGTGGTGACTTCAACGCTAAAGGCAGATCATGGGGAAACACTTCCTCCAATACACAAGGGGAGGAGCTCGAGACTGCACTGGAAACCATCGACCTGGTGTGTATCAACGGTGGCTGTGTCATCAGGACAGCAAGCCGTCCAGGCGATGAGGACAGTGCTATTGATCTGGCGCTAGTTTCACCTTCACTCACTACAGTGTGTAGATGGGGTGTCCTATGACACCATGGCAGCGACCACCACCCTTGCAGCATATTGGTGGAGAAAGGCAGAACCAGGCAGCACAAGCTAAAGGTAAAGACGTTCCAGTATGAAAGTACAGGGCAAGATGTGGTGAGTAAAATAAGACGTGACAAGCGCAGAACGTTTCAGGGCAGGAAAAAAAGCTGGGAGCAGCCACCGTGGTGGAGTTTCGAGGTGGAGAAGGCTTGGGTGGATAAGCGTAGTGCTGTAAGGAAATGGCAAAATGCCAAGAAGAACAGAGCTGGTCATCCTAGTCCCTGCTTGCACTTAGAAAGAGAGATGCACACAAAAGTAAGCTATTTCAAAAAACTGGTCAAGGTGGTTAAAAGCGAAAAATGGGCAGAGGTGTGTCAAAGAGTAAGCACAGACAAGTCACTGAAATTGTTCTGGCGACTACATAAAAGCATGAGTGGTGTAGTCAAGAATAAGAGCATTTCTGACTTCCAAGGTGCTGACCTCATCTGGCAGAGGACTGACGAGGACAAGGGCAAAGCTCTCTTTGAACGCTACCTTGAGCAGAGCAACCAGACAGACATGGGAGGCCGAAATCTGGCCAAGGAGGTCACCTCAGACAGATGCAAGGCCCAGAACACTTCGGATGAAGACACAGTGACAGTGAAAGAAATCAAGGCTGTGCTTCGACGATCAAAAAACAGTGCTCCAGATCCTGATGGCAAAAGATACGACGACATAAATAGGTGTACCGACAATGAGCTAGGGAAACTAGCAGACATGTACAACAACAGTATAGGGAGTGCTAGCATCAAGGAGGAATGGTTACACAGCTATCTGATTCCCTTGCCGAAGCCTGACAAAGACCACAAAAAAATTCAGGGATATCGAATTATAACCATGCAGAATACAATAGGCAAGCTGCTGGAGAAGGTAATCGCCAGGAAAATATCAAGCCAACTAGAGAGGCAAGGTGTTTTCCCACCTAACCTGGGTGGGTACCGTCCAAAAAGAGAAACCTGGACCAATGCAGCAGTCTTTGCCCATGATATCTATGAAGGTTTCCACTCAGGCACTGAAACCGTTGCTGCAGCGATTGATCTTGAGGACGCATACAACAGAGTACCACTGGACTTTTTAATGTTTCAGCTTCTTGAACTAAACGTAAGTCCACTCCTCTTAGTTGGATCGCTGCAGCCCTCTTCCAACGGAAAGTAGTTTTTAGATGTGGCAGCTGGACTTCGGAACCAACAACAATATATCCTGGCCTACCACAGGGATCACCATTATCTCCGGTACTGTTCAACGCCTACACAGTGAGAATCACCAGTGAGCAGATCACTGGACCTGGCAGGACATTGTCATATGCCGATGATGTTTTAGTGTATCGTCAGGGTAAGGATAGAGAGGAGGTTGCTGTGGAACTACAAACCGAACTCAATCGCATAAGTACTTGGTGTGATGAAGCTGGGGCAATGGTCAACCCAACAAAGGCAACAGTGTCCTCAATAATCGTTGAATAATCATATTGTCAACAATCCAACACCAACTGTAATGCTGTGTTCAGAGACGGTGGAAAGAACGCAGGCAATGAATTACCTGGGGATACGGTTTGATCGAAGCCTTGCTTATAATGTGCACATAGACCAGGTGATAATAAAGGCCAAGCGGGGTTTGGCAGCGATGCGGGTGATGGCGGCAGCAAACTGTGAGCAGCGCCATCTATGTCTTCTGTACGAGGGGCTGGTCATGTCTGTTTTGGAGTATGCAATGGCAATCCCGACTCTCAGCCATAAGCAGATAGAAAGGATGGAAAGGATACAGAATGAAGCTATGCGCATTATTCTTGGATGTACAAGAGATACAGCATGCAGGGCGATGCGCTACCTTCTTGATTTTCCAACCATTGAAGAGAGAATACAAGTTTGCAGGACACGCGCCTACCTCAGAATTAACGCAAACACACAACATCCACTGCATAGTGAAATTAGGAAGGTGAAGGGCAGCAGGTTAAAAAGAGGACGGTCGTGGATGGGTCAAGCCGAAGACATTCTTCAACAGGTGTGTTCACTTGAGGACTTAGAACCTGGCGAGGAGTGGGTGCAAGTGCCAACAGACTTCTGCACATCCTTTTCAGTTTGCATCCAACTAGATAGAAAATGCAGACAAGAAAATCCGGCTGCTGTTGAGGCTGAAGTACAAGCGTTGATTTTCGAGAATTCGCTAGACGGTGACGCGGTCATCTACACAGATGGGTCGGTCGTCCGACATGTGAGAAGCTCATGGGCCTTTACAGCTCGGGCCGGAGGGAGAATTGTGAAGGAGGACTCTGGTGCTTTCACTGAAACCACAAGTAGCCTGACCATGGAAGTCATGGCAGTAAGTAAAGCATTAACATGGCTCGAGACACAGACATTCACTAGGGCTTGTTTCCTTAGCGACTCAATGAACATGATCAAGAGGATAGAGGAGGGGTCGATCCGAAGAGAATGGTTGCTGCCTCTGAAGCGGTCTCGGCTGGCAAAGATTAGTTTCATCTTCGTGCCAGGGCATGCGGGAGTACAAGGAAATGAGCGGGCTGACAAGCTCGCAGGTGAGGCTACTGTGGAGGGCGGACGCGCCATGGACCAGGCTGACATTCTGAATGCTCTACGAGAAGTGAAACTTTTGCGAGAACCAAGTGATGACTGTGAATCTACAACAATGGCCAGACTGCGAGAGCAGCAAATTAAAAGAGGGGTGGCCAAACAAGAAAACTACGCAGGAAGCCAAAGAAGATTGATAAACCAACACAGAACTGGCGTCGTTAGCCGCTACACGTTGCGGGATTTGCTGAGGAGGGGATCCGAGCACTTATGGACTGAATGGTTCGATGTGCAACGAGGATGATCTGTCGACTAACTAACTAACTAACTAAAATAGATAAGATCATATTAGATGGAAAGACAGAGTGTTGAGTAAAGGATGGACTGAACCAAAACCAATTCTAATGATCAGCTGGAGAGAAAGTTAGGGATTCTCAGCATTGCGTCCGAGTGGTCAGTTTCCCCCGAAATTGTTATTCCAGGAGTACCTTTATTCTCCGTTTGGAGCACAACTGTTTCATAGTGGAACTGCCAACCTAACAACTCCCAAAGAATCTTGAGCTTAGTGTTATCTAGGTGTCCTTCCAAAAGCCAGCATGTCAGACCCAGAACCATCTCACCACCAACTGAATTGAACTGAATTGAACTTAAATGAACTTGAGAACAATTACCAAAGGCATATCGCATTCATTAGACTGAGAACATTTAAATAATAACCTCAAGTCATAAATGTGTGTAGAGACTTTTTAATTTCACAACATCATGAATCCATGGAAATTCCAACATTATCACGTGTTAACCTAGAGACATTGCTGGAGAAGAACTTTGTGGATAGGCATAGTAACTATCTGAACTGTTACAATCTTAGAATCATTGGAGTAAAATGATTCCTAAAGGACATTTTAACATTATCTAAGAGGTGTGATGAATTGTAATTCATGTTTCAGAGATGCACTCCATGCTTTTATCTCCACATCATCTAGCTTAAGAATGGAGGTGGAGGCGGTCAGTGCAGCTTTCCGCTGGATGGAGAATACGATACACACACACATCGTGATTGTAACTGACTCAGAAAGCATGCTGAGTAGGGTGAGGACAGGCAAGCTTCGTGCAGAGTGGCTTGCTTTGCTTCGGAAGTCACGGGTGACAAGGATCGTCTGGATCGTTTCTCCGGGGCATGCTGGTGTGCTGAGGAATGAATAGGCGGACAGATTGGCTGGCTCTGCAAAACTTGGTGGAGTATTGATGCATGATAAGGAAGACGTGGTTGCGGCCTTTTGGGAGCACGTGTACACCTCAGAGGAGCAAATGGATCACCATGGTCTGGCAAGAATGCGAGGGGTGACGAGGGGATCTGGCCGACGATCGACTCTCATATGTAAGGCGAGATGAACATATAATCAGATTGCTACTGATACTATTAGTGTTGGAACTCTTCGCTGGCTGCTGAGGGTTGGGACGGAGCGCTTATGGGAATGCCCTGAATACTGTGATGTCGGTTCCTAAATCAATCAATCAATCAATCTCCACAGCATTTGAGTCAATAAACTGATTTTTACTTTTACTTCTTCTTTTGTCGGGTACATTGTTATGCGACAAGAACTTTTATATGTGTTTAGTTAACACTATTAAAGCACATACTTGAAGAATTTTGGAACGATAGGTGGCTGGGTAACCACGAATAGACAGCACAGTCCTGTTCTGTTGTAAGCACCCAGGTTCCAAGTTATTCATAAAGGAGAACTTAACATCATACAAATTTTCTTGTAACCGTTTCACCTATAAGGGAAAATGGATACAAGTGGGGGTTCACGAGCTAAATAAGTATCTCCTCTTCTGGGAAGGCTAAGTTTGGAGGGAAATCATAAATATTCCCGGGAAAACCCTAGATTTCCTGAGCCAACATGGGGCACTTTGGCTTCCAAAGACCCATCCCTTCCAGTCGAAATTAGTCCCATCCTCATAGCTTGACTTCATCACGGGGTAGGCCAGGGTGGGTACTGCATTTCCCCCCCCCCCCCAACATACCACAGATGCCTCTCTGAAGACCATGTAGAACAGACAAACCTTAGTGTCAGGAACACAAGAGGTGCAACCATTAATGATCCCACTCGATAAGCTGGGGAAAAGCCATACGGAAACATTGTGCACGTAAAAGGTATCAAACATGTACTGAAAAACAAAAAAGACAGTGCACCAGATTCTGATAGTATAGCAGACTCACAGGATGCATATTGTTCGCAGCCTCGAGGGTGGGATGTCTTCTTGGCAGGCACAGATAGCAAAGTTAGTGTGGGATAAGTGCGATATACGAAATGTCTCGAAGGTGGATGTGTGAACGTACGACACCCAGGCGATCCTGCTCCCTGAGAGTGTACGGAAGGAAAAGGGTTCGAAACATTTTGCTATGGGGGACTACTAATGATCAGAAGCCTCATGTTGTTCTTGGTCCGCGGAGGAGTTTTTTCCACTGCTAACCAAAAAAAAAATGTAAGCGATGCAGAACTGGACGAAATAGTGAATTGTTTCAAGTCCAGCCTTGAAAAGTCGGTGCCCGTTGAGTGGCTGCAAGGCTGCATAGACATCTGATGCCCTACCTACGCCAAAATAAACATCATACTAGTCTAAATGGTTACATTCTTTGCTCGTTTTACATGACACATTTGGCAAGAATATGGAGCAAACTGTAAATGCACCTAGAAAGGTGTAGACTCCTCCCAAGAGGACTGGAGATGTATTGACCAGGAAGGTACGCACGGACAAACGCACGGAGTCGCAGCGACTACGAAGGGCATCAGAGCAAGCACGAAACGATGGTGGTGACCTTGGATCTAGAGGATTCGTAGATGACTTGTTCATGTATATGCTCATGGATACGGAGATCTGTTCATGAGTCATCACCTGGATTGCAGCTGTTCTATATGAGCGCTTTCGTAGATTTTTGGAGCTCTGAATCTTGCTTTATTGCATCACGGCTTACGCGGAGAATCTGCCATTTAGCCGGTGTTTTTCAACGCGTGCACAAGCAGGATATTGATTTATTTGGCTGTTTCGGGATTTGAGGTTTGAATATTGAACACAAACCACTACTGGCAACACCGATCGTATTCCGATACGAACCTTGGGCCTTGTCAACATCAGACTGGAAGCACTAGGCTCGAGTTTCGCTCTCGTTTGAGCTCGTCAGTAGTGCATATCCCTGACTGGACACAATCTTCAAACCTCAAATCCCGAAACAACCATATAAATCAAATTGATTATTGCTCGCTGGACTTTAGGCACCTGATGAGCCTGGCTAGATCGAGAAGACCTGATCATTCGGGGCAACATCTATTGACGGATGTCAGTCGCGGCGATCGGACAAATTGTGAGCTATTGCCTACAATGGGTGACGTTGTGATATTCAAATATGATAATTTGGTCGCGTCTAGCGTGAGTCGCGTAGTCAGTGGTTCCACACCCGCCTCACACGCCAGTGACCCGGAGTTCAGTCCCGAGTCCAGTCAGGGATATGCACTACTGACGAGCTCAAACGAGAGCGAAACTCGAGTCTAGTGCTTCCAATATGACGTGGACAAGGCGCAAGGTTCGTACCGGAATACGATCGGCGTTGCCACTTGTGGGTTGTGCTCAATCTTCAAGCAGGATATTGCCGATAGAGACAGCAGGTATTGGATACACTCTGGCATTTGTTGATGGTATTCGTGTTTATGGATGAAAATATCTAGAAAACTGCAGACCGTTGTGGAAACGTGGTCCGCCATCAATCAATCATGTGCCATGCCGGAAAGCGTGGGCGGTCATGACTCGCCATTTCACTCGGTCACCAGAGTCGTGGATCAGCTCAGTGTTCCTGTCTCGTCCATGCCATGTGGCCAAGCCATCCAGGTATTTACTTCTCGGTCTTCCCCTTGTAAACAGGTACAGCGTATTAACGTCCAAAACAAACATTTCGGACAGACGAAGAAGAAGAAGAAATAACATAATTTTTAGGGATAAAGTCCCGGACATCACTGTATATGGCAGTCCGATGAAATAGTGTTTTTTTCTTTTTCTTAGAAATGTGTCTTTCGGGGAACATGTTGTTGGGGATGTGTCAAAGATCAGAATGGGACTCTATGCATTGAAGGTGGAAATGGAACATAGAATTATATAGTTCTCTACCTACAATTAATTATTTTAATTATACTGAGAATGGTCTGGGCTGCTCAGAATATCGCAGCTGGTATGACAGCATGAGGCCAAGACATTAATTTTGGGCTGTGCAAACGGTCACGTCCATTGTGTGTGTATGCAACATATACTTGCTTTGACGTCTGTATGTGATAGGTACAAGGTGCTGAAGGCACACGTGTACACCAGGATCACAGAGAACAAGTATCACCCTCTGAATGAGGTTTTTGGTGACACCGGGAGACACATGGCAGCCCTTTGATGGCACAGTCTGGAGTTATGATCAGACATGTTTCTGAAACTGGCAAGATACTGCGGGAAGAGGAATGGGCCATGGTGTCGCCCAACAAGCCAGCCTTACATAGAGTGATATGTTGGACCGAGGGTGCAGGGAATGCACAGCGAGTAAGACAAAAGCAACCGCTACTAAGTGACAGTTCCCGCCCAAGCCATGTAATAATTTAAACGGATGGGTCGGAGGTGAGAGGTGAACGGTGTGAGTGGGGCTTTATTGTAAAGATTAAGAGACACTGTAAAAGAGGAGAGTTTGGTGTATGATATCACGTCTTCCAGCATGTGAATGCAGGCAGAGGTTTAACAGCAGTATTCAGAATCCTGGGATGTACAGCCTGATATGATTAACAGACTCCCACAGAATGCTGGGTAAAATGGAAATTGATATGTTTTGCGTGGAGTTGATCGACAAGAAAAAGAGCATATCGTCAATTTTCGAAGCATGGCATGTGGGTGAGCGAGGAAATCAATAGGTTATTAGATGAGTTGCTGTCGCTCTTATGGGCGGTCAGTAAATTTATAACAGGCGAAGACACTCTGGGGCCGAGTGGAAAATTCAACAAAACAAACAGAGAATCCACGCCTGCTGATGTTGGTTCAGCGAGGTGTGAGCTGAGGTTCTGCATGACACTTATCGAGTAGGACAACATGCAAGCATAGTTTTATTGGTTCTGCTACTGGTACCGCCATCATGAGATTTCTTCGCTGGCCGCTGAATAAGAGGGCGGAGCTCGTGCTGGAATGTAATGATGATTCTTGAACTCATACCCGTGAGACTTCCTACTCTCATCCTCAGGCTAAGAATACTCTGTGAGAATATAGATTAACTCCTATCACTATCATTAACTTCTCTATCTGATGTTCTTACATGCCATGATGCCAAACAGTCTAGTA
Organism: Cepaea hortensis; assembly: GCA_963921405.1. Lineage (NCBI taxonomy): Eukaryota > Metazoa > Mollusca > Gastropoda > Stylommatophora > Helicidae > Cepaea > Cepaea hortensis. Next base: position 26,792,746 of record OY992892.1, on the reverse strand, counting down.
TCTTCTCTTGTGGTCTCCCGTGGACTCTCTTTCTCTCTAGTTTTCCTGGTGTACACCTTGACGTCACCTGTGTGTTACCGGGACCCGCATGGGAAGTAAAGAATAGTAAGACTGCACCCTGTCAGGCATGTCGTCAGAGGCAGCTAAGGACGCGTTGAGAACAGGGCAGGCTACCCCAAAACATAGAAAAATTCAGCAACAAAATCCACCAGACCACCGTGAACGAGTAAGGCAAAGAAAAAAAAAAAGTATTACTCAGCCAACCAAGAGGAAAGGAAGCTTTTATAGAAGAGATACAACGCGCTGCGGAGAGAGCCGCAAGAAGTCAGGACTGGAAGGATGAGAATAGATTTATCTAGATTAACAAGCCGTCTGACCTATATCATGGCACACCACTACTACACCAGACCTGGAGTGGATCATCACACGAATTGTTTGGGAAAATAATCATTGGCAGTCTCCGTGATGAAGTGGTCAAGCCGTCTGCTTCGCGCTCCGAAGGTTGTGGGTTCGATTCCGGGCTACGTCTTTCGGTTCACGAGTGCATTTTATCTGAGACTCCTAGAGGTCGTCGCTGGAGCTACGGAGTTCATGCTTTGTGCGACTCTTTCGGCAGGCCGTTCTGCGGAAAGAGACCGAGCCATATGGGATAAAACCATGGGGCAATGAGGTCGAGCCTCTCGACTTTTAAGACTTATTTTTTATTGGCGGTCCCCATCGGCCAGTCTTTCTAACCGTAGAAAATGAGACTAAGTGAAAGCAGCACCCTCTCGAGGTGGAACTACAAGAAAGCGGGCTGGACAATGTACAAAAATCGCACCAGCATTCTGGCTAGAAATCTAAACACAGATATGAATATAAATAAAGTAGTTGACGAGTTTGGCAAATGCATACTACAGGCAGCACTACAGTACCAAGAAGTGCTCATAAACAATATAAACCGTACTGACTTGCGCAATTGTATAATGATGTGGCAGGAAGTAGAAAGCAAGCAGAGACCAAGAGCGCTACAATAAATACCAGCACGCAAAAGCCACATTTCAAACGGCCAAGTTGTAGTCGGCTAGGCGGAAAAGTTAGCAGGAGAAAGCATATCCACTGAACTTTGAAAAAGACTCTAGGAAGTTGTGAAAGCTAGTAAAACAGCTTAACGACGAGGACACAGGAAGAAACTCAAAGATTGCATTACATAAAGACGGAAATATCTTAACAGGAAAGCAAGCAGCTGACCATTTTGCTCACTCATTTGCACATTAAAATTAGCCAAGTGAAACAAGAGATTTGAGAGAAATGGCAACATACAGGACAGAATGAATTAGTACATGAGGTACTGGAGGCACCTATCGCAATCAGCGAACTGGAGCTAGCCATATCAAAACTGAAAATGAGATAGTCACAAGGAGCCGATGGTATCTCCAATGAAATGATCAAGAACCTAGGAACAATGGCCAAAACAAAGCTGCTGCCGATCTTCAATTACTGCTGGACTGTAGACAGCGTTCCACGAGTCATGAGAGAAGCAATCATGATCATCATCAAGTGCCGTGCCGACTGGCGTAGGCGTTCATGACTCTCCACAGATTTCTGTCTTTGGTTTTCTGGATCAACTCTGCCGTTGATATTCCTCCATGCCACCGTCGCAATCCATCCAGCATCATTTCTCGTGGTCTGCCTCTGCCTCTCTTCCTCTCGATCTTTCCAGTTGTCACGATGTTCTCCGGCGCCTCTCTTCTCATCACATGACCAAAAACAGCTGTTTGTCTCTTTCTTATCTTATATATAAATTAGGATGTGCGTATCTCTGTATGTATGTCTGTCTGTATGTATGTCCTTTATACGCTCGCGAACGGCCCATCCAATTGAGATGAAATTTTCTACACGCCTTCCTTTCATTCCAGAGATGCCAACTGTCGTAGTTTTTTTTTCTTCTTCCTCCTCCTCCCTCCTCCCTCCTCCCCCTCCCAAAATACGTACGTCCAGGAAATGGTCTTCTACATAGACACTTCTCTCTGAGGTCCGCGATAACATATTAACCTGTTGGGATGGCAATCAATCATCCTACTACCTCCTCCCTCCTCCTCCCTTCTCCCTCTTCCTCCTCCCTCTTCCTCCCTCCGCCTCCTCCCTCCTCCCACTCTCTACTCCTCCTTCCTCCTCCCTCCTCCTTCTTCTCCCTCCTTCTCCCTCTTCCTCCTCCCTCTTCCTCCCTCTTCCTGCTCCCTCCGCCTACTCTCTCCTCCTCCTCCCTCCTCCTCCCTCTCCCTCCTCCTCCTCCTCTCTCCTTCTCCCTCTTCCTCCTCCCTCCTCCTCCACCCTACTCCTCCCTCATCTTCCTAATCCCTCCTCCTCCCTCCTATTCCTCCTGTCTCCTCCTCCCTCCTTCTCCCTCCTCCTTCTACCTCTTCCTCCCTCCTCCTTCTCCCTCCACCTCCTCCCTCCTCCTCCCTTCTCATCCTCCCCCACCTACGTTCTCCTCCTCCCTCCTCCCTCCTCCTCCTTCTCCCTCCTCCTCCCCCTCCCTCCTCCCCCTCCTCCTCCTTCACCCTCCTCCTCCTTCACCATCCTCCCTCCTCCTCCTCCCTCCTCCTCATCCTCCCTCCTCCTCCCTCCTCATCCCTCTTCCTCCTCCCTCCTCCTTCTCCCCTTTCCCCCCTCTTTCTCTTAATCCCTCCTCCTCCCTTCTCCTCCCTCCTATTCATCCCTACTCCTCCTCCTCCCTCCTCCTCCTCTCTCCGCCTATCTCTTCCTCCCTCCTCCTCCCTCCTCTCTCTTCCTCCTCCCTCCTCTCTCTTCCTCCTCCCTCCTCCTCCCTCTTCCTCCTCCCTCCTCCTTCCTCCTGCTCCCTCCTCCTCCTCCCTTCTCCTCCCTTCTCCTCCTCCCCCTCCTACCCCTCCCTCCTCCCCCTCATCCGTCTTCCTCCCTCCTCCTTCTTCCTCCCTCCTCCTCCCCCTCCTCCTCCCTCTCTTCCTCATCCCTCCTCCTCCATTCTCCTCCTCCCTCCTCCTCCTCTCTCTACCTCCTCCCTCCTCCTCCCTTCACATTCCTCCTCCTCCCTCTTCCTCCTCATCCCTCCTCCTCTATCCTCCTCCTCCTCCCTCTACCTCCTCCCTCCTCCTCCCTCTACCTCCTCCCTCCTCCTCCCTTCACATTCCTCCTCCTCCCTCTCATCCTCTTCCCTCCTTCTCCTCCCTCCTCCTTTTCCTCCTCCCTCCGTCTCCTCCCTCCTCCCACTCTCTACTCCTCCCTCCTCCTTCTCCTCCCTCCTCCCTCTTCCTCCCTCTTCCTGCTCCCTCCGCCTCCTCCCTCCGCCTACTCTCTCCTCCTCCTCCCTCCTCCTCCCTCTCCCTCCTCCTCCTCCCTCTCCTCCTCCTCCTCCTCCTGCGATCTCCTCCTCCCTCTTTCTCCCTCCTCCTCCCCCTCCTCCTCCACCCTACTCCTCCCTCCTCTTCCTAATCCCTCCTCCTCCCTCCTATTCCTCCTGTCTCCTGCTCCCTCCTCCTCCCTCCTCTTCCCTCCTCCACCTCCCTCTTCCTCCTCCCTCCTCCATTTACCCAAGACAGACAGACATACAGATAGTCGGGAACGGGATCTTATATGACTACTTATATGATTTAAATGAGATGCTCTCCACCATGGGCTGGGCCGGGTCAGACAGACAGACAGACAGACAGACAGATAGACAGACAGACAGACAGACAGACAGTCGGGAACGGGAGCTTATATGACTACTTATATGAATTAAATGAGATGCTCCCCACCAGAGTCTGGGCGAAGCCGGGCCGTGTCAGCTAGTTGTTGTATATAATGTTCTTGTTTCGCCAGCCTCTTAAAGCATTCATCGTTAGTTACTTTGGCAGTCCAAGTAATTCGCAACATTCGTCCAAGGAACCACATCTCAGTTGCTTCCAATCTCTTCCTAATTTGTTCATTTATATTCCAAGATTCACAGCCATATAACAAAACAGGTTCTATATAGCTCTTTAGCACTCTCTTTCTTACATTCAATAATAGCGACTTATTGCACAAGATATTCTTAATTTTTTTTAAATGCAGCATTTGCTTGCCCTATTCTGCTCTTAATCTCTGTTGTGCATCTTCCATCTGATGTTATACATGTCCCTAGATATTTAAAACTATCCACTTGGTGAAGAATTGTCCCTTCTATCTCTATTTCACATTTGGGTGTTACCTGTTTCTTTGATATCGCCATTGTTACTGTTTTCTTGATATTCAAGGAGAGTCCTTTCTTGGCACTCTCTAATACAAAAATGCCCAACAATTGTTGTAGATCTGTTGCATTATCCGCTATCAATACTGTGTCATCTGCATAGCGTATATTATTTATATTATTATTCCTGGCTTCTTTTTTTTTTATCTCTCTCATTATTACTTCGCTATAGAGGGAGAAGAAATCCGGTGACAAAACACATCCCTGTCTTACTCCCAAATAATTTCCTTCATTATTTCATGATACCTCCCCTAAAATCAGGGAAAGAGAGTTCCAGTTCCTCCAACTACAGACCAATCAGCCTCACCAGCTGTCTCTGCAAATCAATGGAGCGCATCAACAATCACAGACTGCAGTGATACATTGGAAGTGAAAACATTCTTATGCCACAGCAGGCTGGCTTTAGGCAGATCTCTACAGAATATCAGACAACCTCCCTCCTTCAAAACATTGATGGAAAGCTTTTCACAGTCTGGAAAGGTCTGATGAAGAAACTGTGGGACTATACAATGAATGGAAGAATGTACAAATGGATGAAAACATATTTGCACAACAGAAGAGCCCGAGTACAGATATACGGACTAAAGAACAAGAAAGTTCTACTGCTTTACGGTGTTCTCCAGGGTGGAGTCCTGTTCCCCCCTCTCATTTTTTTTCTAACTGACATCTATGATCTTGTTGCCGAACTACCACATTGAATTAAAGTGACAATGTACACCAATGACCTGGTTCAGTGGAGCACAAAGGACATGCATCATTGGTCACCAGATCGCCACAAAGAGCTGTAGATGCATTAGTTGCAAGGACAAAAAATATATGGTGCGTCAGTAAAAACACTGACAAGTGCAGCACTACTCTATTTACCCTCTCTCCAAAACAAAAGACAGGCGGCATCCAGATACATGAAAAAAAAGGGGTTTAAAAGGCAAGAGGGTGGACTTCATTCCAGCAGGTTTTATCACATATGGGCGAATATATTACCTTCAGAGAAGATAAAGAACCAACATACCTTGGACATATTTGATCACATGAGAAAGTGTATTTAAAAAAAAAAAAAAAACAGACGGAAAATAGCCATCTTGAGAAATCTGAGTGGAACCACATGGGGAGCCAGTGTGAAAATACTAAGCAAAGTCTACCAACAGAGCATATGATCACATTAAAAGTCGCAAAATCAAGCTCTTAGAGTCACCACAGGAAGGATTAGATCAACCCCTATAGTGGAGATGGAGAAGACGAGAGGACACACGCACTGAGAGAGAGCAGAGATACGAAAATGCGGTGTTTCAATTTTAATTCACCGCAACAAAGAAGAATCCCTTCGAGCCTCATTTGCATCGGTCTGGCAATCATTTTCCGGTTTAGTGTTCGGTGGACTGCTAGATCGATCGATGGATGTTTTTTTAGTGGGTTTTTTTTTTTTTTTTTGCGGTTGTTTGCGGTGAATTAAAATTGAAGTACCGAAAATGCTAATACAAGCAGAAAGGTTCCTCAGCATACCAGACCACACCATGAAGAACAGATTTGAATACCTAGCTATGGGACGGTTGAGAAGAAGCAGTTTTATCCACCAGGCCAAACTACTATGCAGACAAACCACAGATCTGTCTCTAGTTGGTATCCCCCTAAAGACTACCCCAGAACGAATTCCATTGAGAGTGGAACATAGACTATCTATCACTGCAAATCCAGGCAAAAGTGAAAGGAATATTTCGACAAGGGAGAACAGAACAGTGTACAAGGCAGAACAGCCACTGTCAGTTTCCTTGAGGAAGAAAACTCACAGGATATCTGGATCCGAGTCTACACGGATGGATCAGCACAAAATGCTGTTGGGAATGGGGGAGCGGGAGTGTACATAGAATACCCTAATAATACTAAAGACACGACCCGAGTACCAACAGGAAAGTACTGTAATAATAACTATGATGAGGAAATCAAGGCAATCAAGCTAGCAACAGAGAAATTACTGAATACCATAAATGGTACACAATATGTGGCGATAGTTACAAATGCAAAATCAGTACTTGCGGCACTCCTGTTTGGGGAAATGCCAGTACTACGTACACTACTATCTGAACTAGGCATTCAGTGTAAGGTCACCGCACAGTGGACAACTTGTCACTGTGTAGCACCTAGAAACGAGAGAAAGCTGATCAACTAGCTAAGGAAGGAGCAATATAATAAAACTCTGATGTGCCTGTTACTCCAGAGAAAGGAAAATAATGGCTGAAGTGGGCAGTTAACAGGGCGGTGGGAGTGTTGCACGGACTCAGCAGCCGTAATAAATATAAAAAAGGAATTCGTTGTGTGGTATTCCCTGGATAACCGATTCGTGAGGGCAGATGTCCCATGTATTACATTGAAGTACTTGGAAATCACGTTCCACAGATGTATGCATTTTAAGGATCATGTAGAGTATTTGGTGATGAAGGCTGGAAAAGGACTTAATGCACTGAGGGCGATGGCAGCAACTGAGGTGGAGCAGAGGATTCAGGATTGCCACTTTTTTTTGGGACCAAAAGTATCTAGAAACGGCCCAAACAACATCCATAAATATCTAGATTTCGTTGGAAAGTATCTAGGAAATATATCCAGATTGAGAAAGTAAGAAATTACATATGTATTGATGTGACTGCCGCTCTCCCTGGCGAAAAGTTTACGGCTATCGCCGTAATCCCGTATATTCTCGTGAGTAACGCAGCTGCGCCCGAACCGATAGCGGTTCGATCCGCGCTGGTAACTTACAGGGGTATGTGAGCCGGTCGCTCAGAAAGCAATGGCAAACTACTGAGCGTAATCTTGCCTTGTACATCAACAGCAGCTGAAAAATTATGATGTTGACTGCACCATCCTGTAAGGGATATGCAACATTAAAAAAGAAAATTGATGTGACTTACCTATAGAATCATGTCCAAACATAATAAGAAAGAGATCTGGTGGCAAGACCCCCAGGCCAGGCAGATCAGATAACACTGGGGAAGAGTGTGACGCAGGGACCAGTACTAGTAATCGCGATGACGGAGTTAATCCTGACTGTGTTACCAAGGAAATCCCCTGTGTCAGACTAAGAAACAGAGTGAGAATGGCAACGTGGAATGTGAGAAGTTTGTATGAGGGAAAGCTTAAAGTAGTGTGTGATGAGATTGAGAGATTAAACATTCAAATTTTAGGAATTAGTGAACATCGCTGGAGCGGCAAGGGACATTTTACAACTGAAAATGGAAGTATTTTCATTTATTCTGGTAGAGATGTCGGAGGCCAGAGTGGAGTGGCATTTTGTTTAGATAAGACAACTGCAAAAGCTTTAATGGGATATAATCCAGTTAGTGATAGAATTCTCACTATTAGACTTAAAGGCCGTCCAAAAAATACAACTCTCATACAGATATATGCACCTACTTCAACAGCAGAGGAGGACGAAATTGAAGATTTTTACAACACACTACAAGGCACATTAAATAAGATTGGTCATAATGATATAGCAATAATAATGGGAGATTTTAATGCAAAAGTAGGTGCAGGAAGAGCTGAAAATGAGAGACACGTTTTAGGAAAATTTGGATTAGGAAATAGAAATGATGCAGGTGACAAATTAATTGAATTTTGCACAGAAAATGAGTTAACGATAGCCAACACACTTTTTAAACAACATCCAAGAAGACTCTTCACATGGAAGTCCCCAGACAGTTTTACCAAAAATCAAATAGATTATATTTTAAAACAAAGAAGATGGAGATCAAGCATAACATCTGCAAAAACCATACGAAGTGCAGACTGTGATATAGATCATCAGTTATTAGAAGCAGATCTGAAATTAAAACTCAAATAGCTTACCCGAGGACCAAGGCCACTTCGTTTTGATCTCACAAAAATACCAGACGCATACAACATAGAAGTTAGGAATCGCTTTGGGGTCTTGATGTCTGTACAAGAAGAAATGACACCTGATGAACTGGCAGTACAAGCTAGAGATATCTTGATAACTGCAGCCAAAGATTTCATTCCGACCAAGAAAAAACAACTTAAGCCATGGATTACATCAGACACGTTAGAATTAATAAAACAACGAAGGGAGCTGAAACAGAAAGGAGACGAATCCGATAACAGGATGAAGTATAAATCTGTAACTCGAGAAATAAGAAAGAACACAAGAAAGGACAAAAATCAATATATACAAGATTGCTGTACCAGAATAGAGCAATATCATAAGGCTGGAAGAGATTATGAAATGTTCAAAGAAATGAAGTTATTGACAAGAAGTGTTCAACCTCAATTGAATGTTATCTGTGACAAGATGGGAAATACCTTAACAGAATCTAGACAAATTCTAGAAAGATGGCAGGAGTACTGCAGTGGAATGTATGATATGAGTGACAGTGAGGATATGAATGAGATACATGAGCCAATGACAGCAGAGACAGAACCTGAACCAACATTAGATGAAATTGCTTGGGCTATAAGGAACCTGAAGAATGGTAAATCACCTGGATGTGATGAGATACCAGCTGAACTAATTAAAGAAGGAGGAGAAGAAAGCATACACATATATCATGCATTATGTACAAAGATTTGGAAATATGGTATATGGCCAAAAGATTGGAAGAGAACTATCTTCATTCCAATACCAAAAAAGAGCAACCTGAAATTATGCCCCAACTATAGAACTGTTGCCCTGATCAGTCATGCAAGTAAAATTCTACTAAAAGTCATAATGCGAAGACAGTAAGAAAATGGAAGAAGAGATTAACGTGGTTCAAGCTGGATTTAGACAAGGAAGAGGGACAAGAGATCACATATTCAACATGCGTTTAATAATAGAGAAGTGCAGAGAATTTAATGTAAACCTATTCTCATGTTTTGTGGATTATTCAAAGGCATTTGACTGTGTACAGCATCAGAAACTTTGGGAAATCATGAGGAATATGGGCTTTCCATCACATGTAGTACATCTCATAAAAATGCTATATCTAGACCAACAAGCAGCAGTTAGAATAGATGGCGAGACATCAGATTGGTTTGACATCAAGCAAGGAGTCCGTCAGGGCTGCGTGCTGTCACCCTATTTGTTTAACCTGTACGTCGAAAATATAATGAGAAATGTAAGAGATGATATAAACAGGGAGCCATATGATGCCCTAAATATCGGCGGTCATGACATACCAGAGATTCGATATGCTGATGATACAGTATTACTATCCACAACACAGAATGGCATAGAAAACCTAATAGCCTCAACACAATTGAATAGTGAAAATCACAACTTATATCTTAACATAGCAAAAACAAAGATAATGCATACAGATTAAACTACTATGAAGAAAGAAATATACATTAATGGGAGAAAATTGGAGGTGGTGGAAAATTTTAAATATCTTGGGTCATTGATTACCAATAATGGTGACACAATGAAAGAAATTAAAAGGCGACTATCCATTGCTCTTCAAAGACTAAAACAGATGAATAAATTATGGAGTGGGACAGACAGAACTACAAAAATTAGATTTTTAAGAGCATGCATCTTTCCCATTGCAACATACGCCTGTGAGACATGGACACTTACTAAACAAGCTGAACAGCGCATACGTGCCTTTGAATATAAATGTTATAGATGAGTTCTAAGAATATCTTGGGTAAAGAAAAGAACAAATGCATCCATACTTCAAGAGTTGAATATTGAGGAGGGATGGCTATTAAAGACGATAAAACAAAGAAAATTGAAGTATTTTGGTCACTTGAAACGTCACGACAGTTTGGAGAGAACAATAATGGAAGGGTATATGCCTGGGAAGAGAGGAAGAGGAAGGCCAAAGAGATGATGGGTGCAGGATGTGGCGGATAATCTCCAGATGGGTGTATCAGACGCGGGACATCTTGCTTGTGATCGAGAAGTTTTCCGGAAGGTTGTTATGGGAGCGAGGTTCTGCAAAGGACATGCTACTGAATGAATGAATGAATGAACTGAGTCTATTCCAAGAGGAGCGAGGAAAAATTACAAACCATACTGGACTGAAGAACTACAAAGTTTGGAGGACAAAGTTGAAGATGCCAGGAAGACAGCAGAGAGAGAACAAACAATTGAAGCGAATATCTCTCTCAAAGCCATCTCAGCAAAATATAAAAGAACAGTAAATCAAACAATAAGAGATTGTTGGAGGGAAAAAACAGAAAACCTGAATTTTGACGGGGGTGGAAACAAACTATGGAAACTAGTGAAAGCCATGAACAATGAAGGACCTAGAAACAAACAAATAACAATTAAACAAGGAAATGCCTTGCTTACAGGAAAAAAGGCTGCAAATGCACTAATGGAACACTATGCAAATGCAAACCACATTGATATTACAACCGAACAGAAGAAAGCAAATCAATGATAAACAGATACATCATAGAAATACAGAGACAGCAGCAGAATATATGATGGCAAATCTAACAATGGAAGAAATGGAACAGGCAATGAATACCCTAAAAAAGAAGAAATCACCAGGAAAGGATGGAATCACAAATGAAATGCTAATAGGACTAGGCACTAAGGCAAAGAAGAAACTACTAGCAGTCCTAAATTACAGCTGGAAGAGAGGAATTGTCCCACAGGCATGGAAGGAAGCTATACTAATACCAGTCCTAAAGAAAGGAAAAGACCTGGAAGAACCAAATGGCTATCGACCTATCAGTCTACTTATCTGTGTAGGAAAATTAATGGAACGCATTATCAATGGCAGGCTAACATGGCATCTGGAAGAAAACAAACTCTTAACATTACACCAAGCAGGATTCAGAAAGTACAGATCCACTGAAGATCAAATAACCTATATAGCTCAGGAAATAGAGGATGCCTTCCAAGAGAAAAAGCACACACTAGCAGTCTGGATAGATTTAGAAAAAGCATTTGATAAAGTATGGAAGGAAGGACTGAAAGTAAAACTGCAAAACATGCATGTTTGTGGAAAAATGTATAAATGGATCAGCCACTACCTTGAGAACAGAACTGCCAGGACAAAAGTACAAGGACAAACACGCAAAATGATGCTGTTGGAGCAAGGTGTCCCCCAAGGAGGAGTTCTTTCACCAACATTATTCCTAGCATATATAAATGACATCACGGAAAATTTTCCAGCCAGAGTACACACATCCTCCTTTGCAGATGACCTAGCCATATGGACATCTGAAGAATATATTAGTACAGCTAACAGCAGAATACAACAAGCCTTATTAGCGCTAGAGGACTGGTCAAATTCATGGCTAGTAAAGATAAGTGAGGAGAAAACAACATGCACAGTGTTCTCCCTCTCAAATAAAACTCAGCAACCTAAGCTGGTATTGAATGGAAATATATTGCGCCATGAAGAAAATCCAAACTATCTAGGAGTCACCTTTGATCGTCGACTGACATGGAAGACACAGGTTGAGAAAAATCGAACAAGAGCAAGGCAGAGAATGGCAATCATGTAAAAGCTTGCTGGTACAACGTGGGGAGCAGATGAGAAAGTTCTCAAGAAGTTATATACTGGACGGGTGAGGCCAGTACTGGAATATGGCATTGCAGCTTGGGCAACAGCAGCTAAGTCAAACTTTAACAAAATAAGTAGAGTCCAAAACCAAGGAATGCGAATCATAACTGGAAGCCTGAAGACAACACTTATTAATGATCTAGAAAAGATCACTTGTTTACAACCAATGCAGGACAGAAGAGATAGCAGAGCCCAGCAACAAGCAGAAAAATTTAGAAGATTGACAGACCATCCTATGTATAACAGGTTTAATGGTTTTGGAAAAGGAAGACTGAAGCGTAGCAACTTTGTAGAAACTGCAAAACGAAAGATTAGGGCAGATCCCATACTTAACATATCAACAGTCAAGCCCATTTACAATGCACACAACTTCCCAGCTTGGAGACAGCAGCAACTGCCTGAGATGATAGAAAAAATTCCTGGTATTGAGAAAAAGAACACTCAGAATGAAACCGAAAGAAGAAAAATAACCCTCAGCTACCCATCCTATGTGAACCATACCACGCAGGAGTCGTTATATTGGCTGGCTCTTCTGGGCCATGCCATGGTGAACCCTTCTGAGTATGAGTCCAGCGTAAACATATACCATCTTTCTTCTCGGACGTTACTCCTTTTCCGTAAGATTCATTTTTAGAGTCCAACTGGTGGTCATCCAATTGGAGTGCACTTCTTCAAAACCAGTGTTGAGTTTCCTAGTAACTGGTGGGGAACCTGTGGGAAAACCAACACATCATGTGAGAGCACTAGTCACTGATCCTACCGGCTGGGTGTAAGCTTATTACCCTGCTCTGTTATTTTACAGCTAACTACTCTGCCAGAGAGCCTTATAGCTTCTCACCTACGTCCAAATCAGGCTATGATAAGGAAAGACCAATAAACAGAGGGCAACCTCAGTATTCTATTCACCCTAGCAGAGCCAATATCACTTCACTACTCTAGTTTTCACCATGCTACCGCCTAAATTAATTAGGACTAATTACATAGTATACTACCTTAGGCAACACTGCAGTCTAACAAATCACATCTACAAATTGCCATGACAGGCACGTGAACCATTAAATCCACTAATAAGCACACGGTAGACATTATTCCAATCAGAACTGCAGTGCCGAAGCATGTCCGCTAAAATCCAAGGTTTGAGTTCAACTGTCCTCTCCAATCATGGTTTTCTGGCAAACCCCTAAAATTGGTCACGTGACATGGTTGACGTCCTGCAGGTGTTATTTGGGCATATCATCCATTATCAAGAATCTATTTTCCCTGGCTCCATCAATGTCAGAGTTGTCATCAGTTGTTTAGATTCCCAAAACAAGCCAGCGAGTTCCTGTATACTCCCAACAACAGTTGACGATAACCAGCCGTCAATTTTCTATCGACTGGTGACAATCACCGCTGCCATTTCTGTTTGATGTCGGGAAACTCTAATTGACAGATGGACTGTTACCTGTCCCTAGCTGCCAATTCCGGTTGTCACTGACTGTTGATAAACTGTCAAAGCGATGTATGCATTCATCTCACTTCCGAATGTTCCTATTTTTGCTGACCAGATGTACAAGTACAGCTGTTAGTTAGTTAGTTAGTCGCAGTTCCAACTTCACAGCAACGGGTCGTCTCCATAATGCTCCGTTCCTGTGCCAGTGAATATCACACAAAACGCTCCCCACTGCCCAATGTGAAAAGTGGAAAAGAAAGGAGTCTCGACAAACAACAGCCCGCACATATACACTGTGCATAATGCCGCTGCCAGAATGTCAACACACCAGTCCCCCACGAAACACCCAATTCATCTCTGATGGAATCGGCAGTCATTTTCCTATCTGAATGTTTCCTAGATGTTCACCTACTCAGTCCACGAACATACAGTTCATCACCGACGGCAGTGGCAGTCAACCAGAAGCCCAGCAGCCACGCATTTCTGCATAAGGCAAAAACTGGTCAACTCTGGGACATAGCCACTTGCCATCGTTCCGAACATGCAGTCATGTTCCAAAAATAAAAACTTAGGCAGATTCAAAACACTTCACACGAAACTCACAGCTCACAGTGTCGCGCCACGCACGCACTCAGTAGCAGGGCGACGGAACCATCAAGCCTCCTTAGTCGCCTCTTACGACATGCGTGGTAGGCTGCAGTGTTGCTATTCTTTGCTTCCCTTATGGGCCCCGGCAACACACGGGAGACAGCTGTTATTTATGCCCGACCTGTTTGGGAACACGTGCAGCCACAACCATGAATGTTTTCTCTGTATTAGTTGAAACAATTGTCGCTTAGCAGATAGTCCGTTTAATCAGAAATCCTCTTATAGTAATCAGCTGGTCAAACGCGGTGTTTTATTTTGTGACATAGGCCCCCTCTTAAGAGAGTAGTCCATCTCACTCTTCTACACCGTGATTAATCCAGATGATTCATTCCTCTTCCCCAGGAGCTGGGTGTCTTGACAAGAAGTCCGTTCCAACATTTTCCTTCCCAGGAATGTACTCCACTGTGAAATTATAAGGTTGAAGTAACAAAGACCACCGCATCAACCGGGCGTTGAGCTTCTGAGAAGTAGCCAGGAACATCAGGGGCTGATGATCCGACTGAACCCGAAACTTGACTCCATACAAATATGGCTGGAATTTTTGCACTGCCCATACGAGGGACAAGCACTCTCTCTCGGCGGTTGAATAATTCCTCTCCGCCTGTAGAAGTTTCTTACTTGCGTATGCTACAGGTTTCAAAACCGAAGCATCGTCTTTTCCTTCCTGTAACAGAGCTGCCCCAATCCCAATCGCACTCGCATCCGTTCTCAACACAAATGGTTTGGAAAGGTCAGGGAGTTGTAATACAGGTTTGCTGACCAAGGCCTCCTTTAACTGACTATAGGCATTCTCACATTCTGGTGTCCAAATGATTTGGTCCGGGAATCCCTTTTTCAAGGTTTCCGTCAATGGAGCTCCCAGTTCAGTGAAATGTGGGATAAATTTGTGGTAGAACCCACACAATGAGAGAAAAGATCGCACATCCTTCTTCGTTTTTGGCCTTGGTGCATTTCTGATTTTCTCCAGGTTCTTCTCTTCTGGGACAATGTGTCCTGGAGTGATGGTGTGACCTAGAAATTCCAGAGTTTGGTAACCAATCATGCACTTGGTTGGACGAGCAGTAAGCCCTGCTTCCTTGAGTCTATTAAACACTCTCTCCAAGGATTGTAAGTGGTCATCCAAGCTGTCACTGGAGATCAGAATATCATCCATGAATGAGATGATGGACGGATCCCGTAAAGGATCAAGTAAAGTCCTCATCATGCGTGTAAACACACTAGGTGCATTGCTGAGTTCAAAGGGCATGACCTTGAATTCGTAGTGTCCACTGGGTGTACTGAAAGCCAACAGTGGTCGAATCTCCGGTTTGACTGGTATCTGATAATACCCCCGACTCAGATCCACCTTTGAAAAGTACCGAGCCTTATGGAGCCTAGCGAATAACTGAGTTGGATTCGGCAAAGGTTCCACCTGAAATTGTGTATGACTGTTCAGAAGTCGGTAATCTATACACAACCGGTGTTCTCCACTTGGTTTGCGTAACAAAACTACCCCCGCATTGTATGGGGATGTGGATGGTGCAATCACGTCATCCTCCAGCAGTTTCTGTATTTCCTCCTCCAGGGCCTTTTCTTTAGAGAATGGCACTGGGTAAACCTTTTGACGAACTGGCTCCTGTGTGGTCAAAGTCATCTCGAACTCAACCAACCTCGTTCGTCCTGGTTTATCAGTCAGTATCTCCTTATGAGACTTGAGAACCTGGGTTATCCTTTCCCTCTCCTGGGAGGTCAGATCAGGGTTCACTTGCACATCCCTATAGGTTTCCTGGTGTACCAAGGGATATTCCCTGCCCTCGCTGGTTCCCACTTCAGTCTCCACTGCAACTGCCATTGCCATGAGGTGAGCTGCCTTGTCTCCGGGTCTCTCTTCGTATTTCCGCAAGAGGTTGATATGGAAAATCTTCGACTTTCCCCGGATCCGGATCTGATAGTTGGTTCTGGATATCACCCTTTCCACGGGAAATGGTCCTTGCCAACCTATCTCCAGCTTGTTGTTTCCCGTTGGGAGTAGCAACAAGACTTTATCTCCCACCTCTAGAGATCTTTCTTTAGACCTACGGTTGTAGTAAGCCGCATGTCTTTTTCTGGCCTTTTTCAAGTTTTGATTTGCCAGAGTCCATCCCTTGTGGAGTTTTTCTTTCAGTTCCTCCACGTATTTATAGGATGAGATCACTTCTTCTGACGTCCCCTCTTCAGTCCAACTCCTCAACATGGCTTCCAACGGTCCTTTGATTGGACGACCAAACAGCAACGTAGCGGGTGGTAGTCCTGTTGAGCCATGAGGAACTTCCCGATAGGCAAAAAGGGCTGCTGGGATATATTCATCCCACCTATCAGGTTTTTCCTGCGCTAGTTTCCTGAGCATTGTCATCAACGTGCCGTTGAAACGCTCTACTTGTCCATTGGCTTGAGGGTGGTAAGGTTTGGTATGTATGTGGTTAGAGTGAAACACCCTAAATACCTCCTCCATGAGTTTTCCACAAAACTGAGACCCATTGTCCGTCAGAATTTGATCCGGAAAGCCTAATCTGGTAAAGGCCTCCATCAGTGCGCCCGCCACTCTTTTTGAGTCTATCGTGGTTAACGGCATGGCCTCACCCCACATTGTACAGCAATCCACCATTGTGAGTATATACATGTTCCTCTTCCTAGTCCTGGGAAGTGGACCCACGATATCGATGGCTACCCTCTCGAAAGGAGAGTTCATGATGGGCATCTCACCCAACACCACCGGTGCTGTCCAGTGTTTCGGTGCCACCCTCTGGCACTCAGGGCATGACTTCACATACCGACGAACATCATCTGTCATTCCCGGCCAATAGTAAGGGCAGGAAATTCGCTGCATGGTGGCGGCAATACCCATGTGTCCACTAAAGGAGATGGTATGCCCCATATGAAGAATCTGGGACCGGTGAGCTTTCGGGACGACCAACTGACCGTATAGGTTGTCTCCCCTTCCTGCTCTCCTGTAGAGTATCCTATTCTTCATGTAGTACTGTCCCCGTCCTGGTGGATCAGCACTTTTCTGCAGCTTTCTGTAGCAAGGACGTAAAGTATCATCCTCACTCTGGGCAGTTCGTAGCTCCCCCGGCAATGGGTTAGTCACAATTGCGTCTGCCTCTTCCGTTTTCGTCTGAGAGCGAGTCTGCATTGCTCCCATATGGATTGGCTCCCTGGGCATTCCCAGAAAGACATACCGGAAACCTAGGATTACTGGAAAAATGGGATCGGTCAATACAGCGGCCTTGATGGTGCCGATGACATACCTTGACCGAATCTCCACATTAGCAATGGGCAACTTCATGGCTACAGCACTCTTCTGTGCAGGCTGTATATCCAAGGTCTCACCAGTGAATTGTTCTGGATGTACCAGATCCGCAGAAATCACGACCTCCCCGTCCAGTCCTGTGTCGTACAAACACTCCACTTGACGACCGTTAACCTCTACCAATTCCACTACAGGTGGTTTTTCCTGGTCTGGAGTCTCTTCCTCGGCCTCGACCTGTTCGGTGGGCTCCACCTTAGGTTTCCCGGGGCACCCGACGAATTGAATGTCTCCTGACTTTCCCCTGCAGTCAATAGCATTGTGCGTGTTTGACTTGCAGTGGTTGCACCATTTCCCTGTCTTAGATTTTCTAGTGCCGGACTTGAGTGAGCTCTCCTGGTGGCGAGCTTCCTTGTTGACCTTGGCATTTTCCGTGACAACCTCCTTGGAAGTCACTTGACATGCTGCGAAGTGAGGGTTCTTAGCCTTCGATTTGCAGTCCCTCGTATTGTGAGAGGGTGACTTACAAATGGAACACGACTTCTCCGACCACGGTCGTTTTGGTGTAGAGCTTGAATTGCTCTTGCTTCCCTCCTTCTTCTTCTCTGAACTATCATCTGATTTTTGCCCATAAGGTTCCCACTTTTTTGTTCCTGAGTTTTTGGCTTTCTTCTTGTCATGTTTCTCTTGACTTTTGGAGTTGGTGGAAAGGTTTTCCCCTGCCTCCCCATGTACTTCGACGAACCGTTCTGCTAATTTAGTCACGAGGTCAATACGTTCCGCTCCTTGTTCTCCCAGGAACGTCCTGAGAGGTTTAGACATCTGCTTCTTCAGCTGGTCGACCACCATGAGCTCTTCCAGACTGTCATAGTCATGTGCGAACCCAGCCAAATCCATCCACTTATGGAGATAAGATTTTAGACGCAAACTGTAGGCGGCAAACAACTCCCCCGGTTCTCGTTTCGCTGCTCGAAATTTTTTCCGGTAGGTATGTGACATAACCTCGAATCGTTTCAGCAGAGCCGTCTTTAATCCGTCGTAATTGTTCTCATGTCCTGGTGGCAGGCGAGAATAAACCTCGTAGCCGGTCCCGCGTAATCCCTGGGATAGCTTGAGATTCCATTTGTTACGCTCCAGACCCATAGCAATAGACATTGCCTCGAAGCGTTGAAGGTACTGGTCAATCTTCTCTTTGTCCTCCTCGTAGACCGCTAAAGGAAACTTCATAGCATGGTACCCATGTCCACCTACTGGTGTTGAGCCTGGGATGGAGGAACCTCCAACTGCTCCCTCAGTTTCCCCATTAGATTGACTCTTCAACTCGAGTTCCCTCATCCGGTACTCGTGCTCCCTTTTCTGAGCTTCTTGTTCAGCTTCCAGTTTCCTAGCTGCTTGCTCAGCTTCAAATTTCTTAGCTGCTTGCTCAGCTTCCAATTCCATCCTTCTCAATTCCAACTCGGCCATTCGATCTTCCCTTTCTGCTTGACGATATTCTCTCTCCACTTCCTGTATGTAATCCGTTAGAGCGGAACTCGACAGTCCCATTTCTTCCCCCTTTGCCTTTAATTCTGCAGTGGTTAGTTTAGGGGTGGCCATTTTACAGAGAGGTAAGCTAGCAGGTCGAGTACAATATAACTGCAAATTACTATATAGATATATGAACAAGTACTATAAATCTAGATATTACCACACACAGCACATTCACTCAGTGACAAGAGTAGAATCAGGACCACAGACTCATGCAGACGTGTGAAGTGTGAACAGGTAAGATATTAGTCCTAACCCCTATCCACATTCACTCTAGCTGGATTCTCCAATATGATATCTCCGTTTTATAACTAAGGATCCCGTGTCAAAAGACCCCGTTGTCCGAGGATCCCACTGTCCAAAGATCACGTTTACGAGAGATCCCGCTGTCCAAGGATCACGTTTACGAGAGATCCCGCTGTCCAAGGATTCCGTTTACGAGAGATCCCGCTGTCCAAGGATTCCGTTTACGAGAGATCCCGCTGTGCAAAGATCCCGTTACCGAACCCCCAATAATGTCGTGTCCTCCTTTAAAGTGTCGTCCCTGGAGTGAATAGAGTCAACACCCACATTATAATATTTTTTTTCCCTTTACCAATATCCTGGAGAATCCACCAGCTTCCGTCCAACACACTCCATCAGTCTATGGACACCTTTCCCTATCACTCTCTCACTGTCGTACTATGCCCCCCTCTCATACTTCCCCAACGCAACATATTCAACAACTCTTGCTTCTAAAAATTAATAAAGATTAATTTATTAAAAGAAAAATGTGGAATGTACGTAAGGCGTGTATGCGAAGAAAATGTGTGATGTGTTCTATAATGTTTGTATGATCGGACTTTCAGATAATAGCATAGTTTCTTCATTGCAAGGGAACACCACAGCACATTAAATCATAACCAGTGCACCTCACCCAGTGTCGAAACCCTCTTGCCGGATACTGACTGTCATCAGTAGCCACCTGGTAATCCATCTTTATGATCATCCGAAATAGATACTGTTTGTAAGTACAGATTGATTACGGACTGGTTGCACTCTAACTTTGTAAGTTCCTATCGGTCCTAAAGAATGCACAAATCCTTTGTAGTGTATTTAGGTTTTACTGTTAATGTTTCTACAATTGATCCTAACTAGTGTTCATATAGGTTCAAGTATATGTCATATGTAATATTACACTGGAATCTAGTACACGATGTGACTTATCCGTTAATGTTCTCGTTCCTTAAACAATGTTTGTCTGATGTGTGATATATCAACAATCATTACCCATCCTATGTGAACCATACCACGCAGGAGTCGTTATATTGGCTGGCTCTTCTGGGCCATGCCATGGTGAACCCTTCTGAGTATGAGTCCAGCACCATCTTTCCTTCTCGGACGTTATTCCTTTTCCGTAAGAATCATTTTTAGAGGCCAACTGGTGGTCATCCAATTGGAGTGCACTTCTTCAAAACTAGTGTTGAGTTTCCTAGTAACTGGTGGGGAACCTGTGGGAAAACCAACACATCATGTGAGAGCACTAGTCACTGATCCTACCGGCTGGGTGTAAGCTTATTACCCTGCTCTGTTATTTTACAGCTAACTACTCTGCCAGAGAGCCTTATAGCTTCTCACCTACGTCCAAATCAGGCTATGATAAGGAAAGACCAATAAACAGAGGGCAACCTCAGTATTCTATTCACCCTAGCAGAGCCAATATCACTTCACTACTCTAGTTTTCACCATGCTACCGCCTAAATTAATTAGGACTAATTACATAGTATACTACCTTAGGCAACACTGCAGTCTAACAAATCACATCTACAAATTGCCATGACAGGCACGTGAACCATTTAATCCACTAATAAGCACACGGTAGACATTATTCCAATCAGAACTGCAGTGCTGAAGCACGTCCGCTAAAATCCAAGGTTTGAGTTCAACTGTCCTCTCCAATCATGGTTTTCTGGCAAACCCCTAAAATTGGTCACGTGACATGGTTGACGTCCTGCAGGTGTTATTTGGGCATATCATCCATTATCAAGAATCTATTTTCCCTGGCTCCATCAATGTCAGAGTTGTCATCAGTTGTTTAGATTCCCCAAAACAAGCCAGCGAGTTCCTGTATACTCCCAACAACAGTTGCCGATAACCAGCCGTCAATCTTCTGTCGACTGGTGACAATCACCGCTGCCATTTCTGTTTGATGTCGGGAAACTCTAATTGACAGATGGACTGTTACCTGTCCCTAGCTGCCAATTCCGGTTGTCTCTGACTGTTGATAAACTGTCAAAGCGATGTATGCATTCATCTCACTTCCGAATGTTCCTATTTTTGCTGACCAGATGTACAAGTACAGCTGTTATTTATGCCCGACCTGTTTGGGAACACGTGCAGCCACAACCATGAATGTTTTCTCTGTATTAGTTGAAACAATTGTCGCTTAGCAGATAGTCCGTTTAATCAGAAATCCTCTTATAGTAATCAGCTGGTCAAACGCGGTGTTTTATTTTGTGACAGCATCCAGGCCACGAGAAGGATGATGCATATTACAAACTCGACCGAAGAGAACAAGTAGCAATCTTCAGACTCCGCACAGGACATAACGGCATTATGCACAGTGTATCTGTGCGGGCTGTTATTTGTCGAGACTCCTGTCTTTTCCACTTTTCACATTGGGCAGTGGGGAGCGTTTTGTGTGATATTCACTGGCACAGGAATGGAGCATAATGGGGACGACCCGTTGCTGTGAAGTTGGAACTGCGACTAACTAACTAACTAACAGGACATAACAGGCTGAAACACCACTTGTTCAATAAACTAAAGATAGGAGATACCGATGAATGTAATTGTGGAACTGGTAAAATGACAGCTAAACATTTGCTGCAGGAGTGCCCAATATATGCAGAACATAGAAAGATATTTTGGCCCACGCCTGATACATTTGAGGACAAGCTCTATGGAGATATCAACAAGCTCAAGTTGACTACAGCTTACTTTAACTACATTCAGGTTGACATCTAAAGGTGCATGAAGATGTATTTAGACTGCCACGCTTCATACCACAGGTATGTCGGTTACAAAAGCGTCCCAGAGGCATGAAATGGAATATTGCTTGGATAGCAAATCCATTACGTGGAAGGTCCGAATCAAAAGCTCACTGTGTGTCCTTCGTAAAAGGTGGAAAAAGTGTCCTAGTGACACGAAATGGAATATTGCTTGGATAGCAAATCCATTATGTGGAAAGTCTTAATCGAAAGCTCACTGTGTGGATGTCATCTGCAGACTGCATTCTTCTGGTTTCCGGAGGAACAGCCTATGGTGAACGGAAGGCCCAATATACGGAAGTGAGGCTAAGCAGCCATGTACAGGACGTGACGATTCCTTGGGTGAGCCCAGTACCAGAGCGCTGTGTGATGGCTCTGCAAGTATGGAAGCCTCCTTGGATGGCGGGGAATGCCCATGGTCTGCCCCTGCCTTCCCTTGAGGGTTGAACAGGATGTCTTTGGCTGTTCTATATGGACCAGCTAGGATGGGGGATAACACCACAACAGTGAGATTCAAACGTCCTAAGAAACCCCCGGGAAGGTTAACTCGGTCAACAAATGCCCGCAGAAGTCGGATGTGTCGGCCTAACGGCGCAAGAACGCAGCTCTGCTGTAAACAGGCACAACGCAGTCACATCCGAAAAAAATATACGGATGAACGCAGAAGAAGAAGAAGAAGAATCATGTCCTCATCTTCACTGATGCCTGTCTCACAAGATGCACTTAGCTTGGATGATGAAGTTGAAGCTTCAGATTCAAAATGACTCTGGTATGATTTAGCTGTTCCAATTTCTTTTATTACACGACCAGGGAGCTGATAAGTTGAACAGCATTTTCCTGCTCTCATCAGGCCAAATCTTATTGTCAACATAGCATTTAAGAGATCAAGTTTCATCCTGTTTCTTAGTTTACATTTTGTATAATTCACAGTACTGAAAACTCTTTCCGCATCAGCATTTGAATGGGGTAGTATCATGGCAGACATCGCACATTCAAAGAGCTCACAGAATGGACTGTTACCTGAGACATCTTTAAATTGTCTTACTTCACTCCAAAAAGCTTCAGTTTCTGTTTTGTTTGTCCAGTCAACCAAATTTATTTTTGTTAACTAATATTCTGCTTCCGGCACACTATTATCAGTAGCCCCTAAACATTTAATAACTTGACAATATTTAGGTATGTCGTTTACTGGCTGAGGTATGTTGTTAATAGAAAAGAGTGAAATATTTTTCAATACATCTAAATTTTCAGGAAGTCTCTGCTTCAGTTGATCGAATAATGAGACAAGAAAATCTTGACAGCGCTTTCTTAAGTTCTCTTCATTTTCTGTTAACAGTCCTTTTGTTTTTAAACCATCAATTTTTGATTCGATTTGGTATCCCAGGTATGGCTTGGGAGCCAAATAGCTCTCTATAGTGCAAGTGAACAAGTCAGCTTTACAAGTTGGCAATATAAGTCTTTTACCAATTGAGTGAAATAGCAAAGTGAGGTCGCCAAGTAATTTAACTTTATCAACATTTTGAGATTCAAATAGTTTATTAACTGTTTGCACTTCACTTAAAATGGGTTGTGAAAAGAGAAGGAATGCCAAATTTTTTTTCATCACTGTACATTCCATATAGTATTTCAGCGGTGTAGCACTTTTCATTTTGTCTTGTTATTTCGAAGTGTGTCTTCAACTCCAACCATCGGTTCACAGTTACTTAAACAGCTGGTTGAATTGATAACCATCTAGTTTTGCAATATGACAGAATTTTCAGTTGTGAGGAACTATCATTTAATGCTTTATATAAATTATTATATTGCTGTTGTCTGACAGATGATTTGGAGAACCAGTTATGTGTTTCAGCAATAAGGAATTCAAAATTCTTTGGTAAACATTCTGACTGATGAGGCATGTGATAATGCTAGCTGCAAGGAATGTCACGCACATTTTATGAGGATTAAAGATGGGATATCTTCTTTCAATTTTGCATACACGCCATGGTTGATACCGACCATTATCGGTTCCAATTGCAGCCAAATTCTTTAATTCTTTAAGTTTAAATGTTTACTGACCAAAAGTTTCTTCAGTGCCCTTATGCGCCCTTTTACTCATTACCGGGGGGGGGGGGGGGGGGGTGGAGGGGGGGGGTTTGCCAGATTGTTTAGCGTTGACCCAAGTCAGTTCAAAGTTTAAATAATGGCAGTTACCATAATTTACGCGCGTCCAGCCAAACATAAAATGGGTAAATGACACCGAAAGGAAAGTAAAATCTAGAAAGTATTCAAAATATCCGACTCCAAATGAAAAGTATCTAGAATTGCATCCAGCATCCAAACGTCAGAAAATAGTATCCAGACGCCGGCAAAAACCTCTAGATATGGATATAAAATATCTAGAATGGCAACTGTGCAGAGGTTGCTTTACATGCTGTTTCAGCAGTTAATAATTTCAGTCATTGCGAATGGTTTGGGGCCGCGGACAGTATCAAAGAGTTGAGTTGAATCAAGAACCGACATCATTGTACTCGGGGCATTGCCATAAGCGCTCAGTCATCATCTTCAACAGCCAGCGTAGGGTTCCAACATTAAGGTGCCCGTTAAAATCTGATTATATGTCCGTCTTGCTTTACCTCTGAGTGACAACTGTCTGCCAGATATTCTGACCATCCCCTGCTGCCACATTCTCTCTAGACCAGGGGTCACCAAACTTTTTTCACGGCGGGCCGGATAACTGACAAAATGATATTCGCGGGCCGCATACTCATTCTGTACAATAACCTGCGCCGTCTCCGTGGCGAAGGTCATTCGAACGCAGTTCGTAATCCCGTATACCCGCGTTTGAAACACAGCTGCGAGCGATTTGGCAGCATATCGCGTTGCGTTGGGTTTTTACGCTATGGTATGGGTGCTGGTCGTTCAGAAAGCCGTGGCAAACTACTGGACGTAAACTTGCCAAGAAATCAACAACAGCAAAAAATGCTGGTGTTGACTGCAAATATCCTGTAAAGGATATGCAACTAACTTTAACAATACTTGCAAGCCAGAAAGAAAGCTCTGGGGAAAAAAGATGAAAAACTCAGTTAATCTTGGGTGCAATGCAAAAAATAAAAACCAAAAAACAAAACAAAGACAACCAACATATTTATTTACTAAAAAAGTTATCAAAGAAGGCGACGTTGGCAAAAAGTTAGTTACATCAGACATAAAAAAAATATGTTTGCATATCCTTTACAGGACATCGCTGTCAACATCAGCATATTTCAGCTGAATGTTGATTTCTGTGCAAGATTACGCTCAGTAGTTTGCATCAGACATAGTGTGCACATATCCGAATCTCACAAACTAAGCAGCAAAAAAGGTTAGTGAGATTTGTGAAACTGATATATGGCTTTCAAGATATCATCAATGTGTGGTTTGGAATTGCTGCATCCAATCAAGAGAATTGCTTTCAAATGTTCTTCAGTCTGTCTCGTTCAATGTGTTGACTTCACATACTTCATTTTTGAAAATTTTTGATCACAGACATAAGTTTTTCCAAACACTGATGCCATAACAGCGGCAAATTTCTTCAGTTTCGGAAACTCAACATCAGGTAAGCATCTGTAAAGTTCAACAAGTTTTCTTTCTCTCTGCTTCTCTTTCAACAAGTCATTTGCTTGCAAATCAATGAGCTCCAAGTATAGTTCACCTGGCACATCATCAAACGGATTCTGAAACAGAAGAATGTCACTCTCGATTCTATCAAGATCTGAAAATGTCTCAAAAAATGCTTCTTCAAGTCACGAATAATGTTTTTTTTTTTTTTTTTTTTTGGAAAATCGAGGTTGACATCTTCGGTGGTTGTAGAGTGAAAATGAGAAAAGTGTTTTTTCCTTCCAGCTGTGCTTCAAACAATGACAGCTTTCTCCGATATCCATTGATGATTCTGTAGAG
Source organism: Cepaea hortensis (assembly GCA_963921405.1). Lineage (NCBI taxonomy): Eukaryota > Metazoa > Mollusca > Gastropoda > Stylommatophora > Helicidae > Cepaea > Cepaea hortensis. Next base: position 26,767,188 of record OY992892.1, on the reverse strand, counting down.
ATAACAGACGAGGTTATCCTTTCCCTGAATTTTCAAATTCAGTTCATTCACGTGGGATGTCATGTCGACCAAAAATGACAACTTTGACAAGCCAGATAGGATCTGACAGCTGTGGATCACCTCTATCTTTTTCAGTGAGGAAAACATATATTTCGTTTCGGAGCTTGTAAAAACGGAACAGGACTTTACTGCAGCTGAGCAACCTCACTGATGTGTGATAAGGCAAGTCACAGAATTATGAATCAATTTCTTCAAGAAAAGCCAGGAACTGACGGTGATTAAGTGTATGTCACAGCAGAAACGGCTGGCTCGGAATTTGCAAATGTTCCAACTGAGCCATGATCTGCCCCACCAGACCCTTCCTCACCTCAACCATGTTGTTTCCTCCATAAACTGTAACACCCCAAAGCTGATTCCACTGAAGCTTATAGTCTTGCAAAACTTTTTGCACTTCCATGAAAATGTTTTTTCCAGTTATTGTTCCATGCATGCTGCAAACGGATTTCAACTCTCCCGTTATCTGAAAGTCCAAATTGACACCACGAAAGAACACTACAAGTTGTGACGTACTCGAGAGATCAGTAAACTCATCCAGCGCCAGAGAATACCACAAGTTCCTAGTTTTCTAGCGTATCTGTAACACTATGTTCTCTCCAAGTTATTCTGTTCTTCGCACAACTGAACTTGAAGAAAGGCTGATAGATCCCCCCCCCCCCCCCCCCCCCAAAAAAAAAAAAAATCGGCGTTTTTTTTTTTTTTTTTTTTTACACAAGTCATTTGCTGCTTCCATCATACACTCTTTGATGAAGTTTCCATCAGTAAACGGGTTTCCTCGTTCTGCCATCGTATGCACTATTTTGTAACTTGTGCGAGTGACAGATTCATTATAAGCAAACTTTCTCGTGAAGAGATGGCTTTATGTTTCTAAACCACGTTTTATGGACTCATATTTCTCAGAGCGTAACTTTCCAGAAAACTATGAATATATTGATATATTTTTTGTTTCGTAGTGCGCCGAAGATTGTACTCTTTCAAAACGACAACACTTTCGCTGCATATTAATTATTATGCAACTGGTTTTGTGATCCTTTGTTACTACAAAGAAGTACCATACTCCCCATTCTTTATTGAAAACACGACACTCCGCGTCCACTTTTCTTTTCTTAGTACCATAATGAAGGGTGAAGTACACGGGATCTGAATATGAAAAAGACATTGAAGTAGAAACATAATTAAAATCCCTTTGAAACACAAGAAAATCAGATGTTTATGGGTCACTGGTGAAGCTACAGCTCACCAAAGGTACATACGCAGTTTATAGGTACCTTTGGTAATAGAATATATCTCATAATAAGGTTTGCAAAATATATAAATAGGGCCAGCCTAAATAAACAGCCTAGAGCATAGTTTTTCAACTGGGGTTCCGTGAGTGGCAACCAGGATTTCCGCAGAAACAGACCGAAATCGCTTAAATGCAAAATTCCTGCCCATCTAGGTTATTGCATAAAGTAGTACAGGCACTTGGATCATTTGCGTAAGGATCTGCTCCAGCAGAAAGGTTGAAAAACACCGGCCTAGAGTCGAGCTCGATTAACACCTTGACCGGGGATTTATTCTGAGCTGGGGATATGTTCGTAATAATATGAGGTTTCTATGGCTTTGTATGCTATGTTTGCTACTTTATTGCCTCTATTCAAACTTGAAGTTCACTTACATATCACAGTCAAACAAAGAAATCCTTGTTACATACCTATAAAATGGATGACTGGCAAAAAGAAGTAAATATTTCTGGACCATCGGACCTGTGTTGATAGTCGGACGCATCTGGGGGGAGGGAAAGATGCACGCGGACGCGTGTGTGTGTGGAAACCATGGTAACGTCAGATCGTAGGCGGCGCTACCACGAGCCGGGGAAGGACTTGGGATTGTGCGAAATAAGCAAACATTACAATAAACAAGAACATCTAGATACAATAATTTTAATTGATAATAGTAAATTTAAGACACATAGCAGCCAGGTCTCTGCACGTGTGAAGATCTCATATTATTCTAAATATAATATTTAAATTTAAATTGCCTCACAACGTCTCGTGTTCCATACGTTATGCCAAGCAAGTTCGAGTACCGTCGGGGGGCCGGATGAAATGACGTCGCGGGTCGGATACGGCCCGCGGGCCATAATTTGGTGACACCTGCTCTAGACCGTAATAGTCTATCTGTTCTTCTGCATTATTCACGTGCTCCCAAAGAGGCATCTTGAAAGGTTGAGGCGCATACAGAATGCTGCCATGCGCGTGATCCTGGGGTGCACAAAGGACACACCAAATATACGCATGAGGCATCTCCTTGCATTACCAACAATGGCGGACAGGCACAGGATCCTTCAAGCCAAATGGTACCTAAGAGTCGCTGCAGACAGGGATCACCCTCTGCGTGAAGTCATGGATATGGTCAAGGGTCATAGACCGAGGGGAGGCAGGTACTGGATGGCACCGGCCGAAATATCTACCAGCACGGTGTGTGACATAGAGAGAGAATATTAATCGTGAAAAAGTGTAGGTAAAAGTACCAGAAGACACGTCGGACTTGTGCAAGGTAATAATAGTAACACTTGGTTGTGAGTGCAGAGAATGGGCAGCAGGCCTCACAGAGTTTGAGCTGCAACTACAGATCAAGGCAACACACATAAAAGTGACATATAAATCTACACCGATGGGTGAATGGCGAGAAACAGACATAGTGACTAGGGTTTCAATGCGAAGGCTAATGGACGATGCTTGAAAAAGGAGAGTCTGGCATATGAGACTACGACCTCCAGAATGAGAATAGAGGTGGAAGTAGTAACAGCAGCCTTCAGATGGTTGGAGGTGCCAGCTGCAACATACATTGCATTTAATATGGATTCACGGAGTATGCTTAGTAAGGAGGAGTAAGGAATGTTTAGTGTGGAATGGCTTGCCTCACTTCAGAGGCCACAGATTGAGATAATTTTATGGATTTTCTGCCCTGGCTATGTGGGTGTGCGGGGGAATGAACAGGCTGATAGGCTGGCAGGGAATGCACCTCTTGGTGGTAGATTACCTAAGGACAAAGGAGAGGTGATTGGGCGCCTGTGGGACCAGGTAGAGACAGCGGTGGAACAGACTGAGAACCCTATGTGGAGAGGATGATATGGCAGGAGCTCTGGACAAATCTCAAAACTGAGAGGGAAGACCAGGAGAACTTTTAATCGGATGGCGGTTGGAATGATTAGTACCATGACTCTTCACTGGCTATTGGACGAGGGGACAGAGCGTGTGTGGGAATGTCCTGATTGCAGTGATGTCGATTTTTAGTTCATAACTCATTTTCAGAATTATTAATCCAAATAAAAATCGACCCCCCCCCCCCCCCCCCAAAAAAAAAAAAAAAAAACTTCAGGGAATCTCTGTGGCAAAGTGGCCAAGTCGTTTGACTCGGGCTCCGAAGATTGTGGGTTTGATTCTGGGCCGCGTCCTTCGGTTTACTAGTGAAAATTTTCAGAGACTCCTGTGGGTCGTCGCTAGAGCTATGGAGTTCGTGCTTTGTGCGACGCTTTCCGCGCTGCGGAAAGAGACAGAGCCATATGGGATATAACCCGGTGCGATGATGTCGACCTTGTCGACTTTTAAGCGACTTTTTATTATTCATCAAATTTTGAGCAGTGAATTGATAATGATATGTCATTGGCAGGAGTGTTTTTACTCACAAAAAAAATCCACAAAGCCATATTTGCATCACCCGACTCATTCATCCATTCAGTAGCATGTCCTTTGCAGAATCTCGCTCCCATAACATCCTCCTGGAAAACTTCTACCCGACTACAAAGTGAAAAACCAAATTGATCATATCTGTTTTAATAAGAAAGTTAGATCATCTCTACATGATGTTAGAGTCTTTAGAGGTGCAGATGTAAATATAGACTACCACCTGCTTATAGGCAAAATTAAGTGAAAACTCAAGATATATATATATATATGGATATATATATATATATATATATATATATATATATATATATATATATATATATACACACACACATATATATATATATACACACACATACAGGGTAGATTGGGTCTTCCATGACCGCTGCTCTGATTTCTCCCGTAACATAGCGTGAAGTTATGCTGACCTTGGCAACAGGAAGTGTCATAGGCACGGAACTTTTCAGAAATCCCTGTATTTCGACGGTTTCATCTGTAACTTGCTCTGGGTTTACCAATGAGACTTGTACAATTGCGTCGAAAAATAAACCCGTATCATAGAGACATTCCACTGTCCATCTGTTCAGGTTGACAGATTCTATGACTGGCATATATATATATATATATATATATATATATATATATATATACACACACACACACACACACATATATATATATATATATATATATATATATATATATATATATATATATAATCTATATATATAAAAATCGTTGTGTGTATGTAGTATGTATGTATGTCCATCCTTTATGCGTTCGCGAACAGTCCAACCGATTGAGATGAAATTTTCTACACGTTTTCCTTTCATTCCTGTGCAACCAACTGTGATAGTTTTATCTATCAGCTATTACCTTCATAAAATTTAATTTTGTAATTACATGACTGAACATAAAAAAATATAAAAATATATGACAAAAAGGGATATAACTTTTAGTAGCATTGTTATATCTTAAGTTAAGTCCCCTGGCTATAGAAATCTATATGAATTAAATGGGCCTGGTCAGATAGACAGATAGACAGACAGATAGACAGACTGACAGACAGACAGATAGTCGGGAACGGGAGCCAAGTTTACTTTAGATAGATCTCTTCCAATCATATTTTCTATCTATTCTTCTATTCTATCTATATTTTTAACGGGAACGGGCCGAACATAGATAGATAGATAGATAGATACATAGATAGATAGATAGATAGATAGATAGATAGATCCCCGCCATAGCCTGGGCGAAGCCGGGCCAGGCAGCTAATATTTATCGTTTCCATCAAGGGGACTTAACATAAGAAAAGTTATTTCAAGGGTCATAACTTTTAATAACATCACTATTATTTTATGTATAGATTGTTGCATTGTTTTCAAAGATTTATAAACTTTCTGTCTATAGTTATTTACAAGCATATGAGTTATAATAAATAATGATATAATCTTTAAGGCATTTTCATAATTTTTATAAAAGTAATGCATCTATTTAAATAGTGAAAATTTTCTAACACATCTTTTTATGTTTTTAAAACCAGTGTTCATTAAAAATAATGGATTTATTTTAGATTAGATACGTTAGAATTTTATTTCTGTACTTTTTTCGGAGTGGAACTTTTGAAGTAAGCGAAGCATTTGTTTTTTCCGTTCGCTTGGCAGAGAGAAGGTCAGTACACAATTAAATGGGTATATTCTTGATTTTGTTTTTGTTTTTAAAAAAAAGTTGGCCGCGTGTGTGTCAACTACACATTTTTCATTCAATGTTGTGGGTGTGTATACCTTATGCATACCTTACACGCAGCACGCCTGTTAAAATGCAGGTTGTTGTTGTTTTTTTTCTAAAAAAAGAAGAAGTCTATCCTTTGATGTACTGTTGCCTCGCATCCCAATGATTCCAACAGACATGCCATTCGAATTCAAACGCCTGCAGTTTCCGGTGCGACTTGCATTTGCCATGACGATCAACAAAGCACAGAAACAATCGCTACAAGTGTGTGGACTAAATTTGGAAAATCCGTGCTTCACACATGGACAGCTATATGTGGCCTGCTCACGCGTTGGAAAACCTTCGGATTTATTTGTGTATGCACCAGACAGAAAAACAAAAAATATTGTTTATCAAAAAGCACTACATTAGACATCAAATTTGGTGTTCGACCATAACTGAAAAATTATACGTCAACATTTAAAAAACTAAATAATCCTAACATTAAATGAAATTTTCTAGCTGCAACCAATAAATTAGCTGCGAGGGCCCAGGGGCCGAACGCATACTCTGTACGCTTAGAGAATGTATTTGAATGTATAATGACTACTTATATGAATTTAATGAGACGCTCCCCGCCAGGGGCTGGGCGAAACCGGGCCAGGTCAGACAGACAGACAGACAAGCAGACAGACAGATACATAGATAGATAGATCCCCGCCAGAGCCTGGGCGAAGCCGGGCCGGGCAGCTAGTATATACCAGTCTAGCAACACTTAGTAGATGAAGAGAACACAGATTAACAACATTTGGAGTGACCATGTATGGAAGTCCTTGGAAGAAGGGAATGTAAACATAAAGCATGGATAATATCAGAAACCCTCAAGAAAATAGACAAAAGAAAAATACAAAGGCAGACTTAATTAACAACAAAACTAGAGCTGCTAAAGTCAAAGCCAAAAAAACATATAAAGAAGCTAACAAAGAAGCACATAAGCACGGATTTAAAAAAATATGTAGATGCCCTAGCAAGAGAGGCATAGGATGCAGCAGAAAAAGAAAATCTCAGAGACCTTTATAGCACAACAAAGAAATTGGTAGAAAAATATAATCAACAAAGTGGACTTAACATAAATGGTAAAGTTCTCACCTACATTAAAGATCAAATGAACAGAAGGGTTGAATGCTTTAAAGTTTGTTGCATATCCTTTACAGGACATTGCAGTCTTCAGCATTTTTTGGCTATTTGTGATTTCTTGGCAAGTTTTAGGTTCAGTAGTTTGCCATTACTTTCTGAATGACCGGCACTCATTACAATGTAGGGAAACCAACACAAAGCTGTCTGCTTCCAAATCGCATACAACTGTGTTGCAAATGCTGTATGCGGGATTACAAATGACATTCGTAACCCCATCGCCACAGAGCCGGTGAATAAAAGGATCTCCTGAATAGACAAGTTCCAAACGACCCTACTGATAGCCAGCCAGCAGAAGTGGATATCAACTGTGAAAAACCGTCTAAAGATGAAATTAGACAAGCTATCAAAATACAGACTGGCCCAGATGGTATCCCAGCAGAAGTTATTAAATCCAATATAGAGACTTCAACTAAACTACTGCACAAATTATTTGGTAGAGTCTGGAAGACAAAAGAAATACCAGCAGACTGGAGAAAGGATATCTGGTGAAGTCGCCTAAGAAAGGGGACCTGCAGGAGTGTGAAAATTATAGAGGAACAATGATATTGTCAGTGCTTGGGAAAATATTAAGCAGGATCATTTTGGAAAGATGAAGAGATGCCATTAACAAACAGCTAAGGGATGAACAGGAAGGCTTCCGATCAAACTGATCCTGCATGGACCAGATCACGTTACGCATAATAATAGAGCAAAGTACTGAGCTGCATTCACCACTTTATATTAGATTTGTGGATTATGAATTTGGCCTTTGACAGCATTGACAGGAAATTCCTTTGGAGGTTGATGCGGCACTATGAGATCCCACAAAAACTCATTAACTTAAAAAGGTCCATATATGAGGATATGAAGTGTCGAGTTCTTCATGAGGAAAAACTGACACTTGCATTTGAAATAATAAAAGTACGACAGGGATGTCCTTTGACACCATTATTATTTTTATTGACTATTGGATGGGTTATGAAAACAACAACTACCACCAGAAATGAAATTCAATTGACTCTAGCAAAGCAACTTGACGATTTGGACTTCGCTAATGACATTGCACTCTTGTCACACACATGTATTCAAATGGAAGATAAACTAATCATGCTTTAAGAGATGTCACAACAATTAGGTTTAAACATTCATTGAGGTAAAACACAAATAATGAGATTAAACCAAGCAAATAACAACCAGATAACCCTCTATGAAACCCCAATGTGGAATCATACACCTGTTTGCAAAGCTATATGGCAAAAATGGAGGAAGAGATAGTGATACTAAAATAAGAATACAAAAAGGCAAGAAGAGCTTTCATAGCACTAGGAAATTTGTAGAAGTCAAAGAAGTTAAACATAGCACTTAAAATGTTATAGTCTAATGTTCAATCAGTACTACTGTATGGGTCAGAAATATGGAGAACAACTAAAAGAATTACAAATAAACTACAAACATTCACAAATTGGTTCCTGTGCCGAAAAGTGAGAATAAAATAGTATGACAGAATAACCAATTTAGAGCTCATGGAGAGAACTAAACAAATCCCAGTGAACTGAGAAGTGAAGAAAATACACTGGCACTGGATAGGACAAACACTGAGAAAACCAGAGGATAACATAACTAGACACTCTCTTCTCTGGAATTCACAAGGCATACACAATAGAGGGAGACCTAAAACACTCAGAAAAGAGAATTACAGACAGAGATGAATAATACAGGGAGGACATTGAGGGAGCTACAGCCTGTAGTACAGGAGATAGGAAAAGATAGAACAACTTTGCATGGTTTGGTTGAGGGCCTATGCTCTAACAGGGGATAAAGAGTCGAAGAGAAAAAGATGCCATGATGTGCCATAAATACGGATTGTCTTCTTTTAATGCCAGTTCTCTTAACAAAATAATTTCTTTCATGTTTTCATTAGGCTTTTTACCTTCTATAAAACCTCCACATAATTTCTCACTTATCTGCTAATTATTCAAGATTCACTTCCGTATATTAGGGTTGGCTCAATACATCCATGGGATCTTAAAATACCCTTTTGTTTCATTATATATGTCTATTATTCAAGCTGAGTCCCTTTTTAACTGTTTACAACCACCATGTCTATCATTTTCTCTAGTTCCTTTTGAATTGCTGCTATGAAGATGGTGTCTGCTGCTTTGTCACAGGTCAGACTGTCAATGGCCTTGTCAAATTCATACAGAGTTGATTCTACATCAAGTTCCATAAGTCTGTTGAATAGTGTCAGAAACTGCATATTCTCTCTGGAGTACAGCTCAGTTTAGTGATAAATCCATCATTCCGCTTGTCTGCCTTTATTCAACCAACCATGAGGCCAAGAGAAATAAAATGTATATTGAAGGATAGGTTTTTTAAAAAAAAAGGTTACTCAAACCAAATCTAACACATTCTTGTAGTGATAGAAGTTGTAGTGACACCAACACATTTTGACAAATCGTACAATGTGAAACTTTTAACTTTACAAAAAGATGTATATCACAAGACCAAAATAAGTGGTGATCACTGACAGAGGATGAGCTAGTAGTTTGGGGCACATATGTCATTCACAGACAAAGAAAACCATACACCATTCATCCCCCTCTTCCTAACATTGGTGGTTCTGTCATACCATTTTAGTCCCACTTTTCTGAGCAGACACCACTTAGTGAATGCTTGTAGTTTATTATTAATTCTTTTAGTCATTCTCTGTGTTTCTGATTGATGTAGCAATACTGATTTAATATTGTAGTTAAATATTCTGCGCTCAGTTTAATTTCTGTTGACGTCGGCAAATTTCCTAGTGCCAGGAAACTACTCTTGCCTTTTCTTTTCTCATTTCAATATCCCTCCTGTCTCCCCCCCCCCCCCACCATCTTTGTCTACACAGCTGATGTATGATTCTACCTCCTGAAGTGAGGTTTCACCAAGGGAGATTGGGTTGTTATTTGCTTGTTTTAATCTCATTATCCTTGTTTGTCCCATATGCACCTTTAGTCCTAATTGTTGTGACCTCCGGTCAAGAGTGTTTAGTTTGTCTTGCATCTGATTTTGTGAATGTGACAGGAGGGCAAAGTAGTTGATGAAGTTTATGTCATCAAGTTGCTTTGTCTCATGGGGTTAAAGTCGTTGGTGAAGTTCATGTCATAAAGTTGCTTTGTCTCATGGGGTTAAAGTCGTTGGTGAAGTTCATGTCATCAAGTTGCTTTGTCTCATGGGGTTAAAGTCGTTGATGAAGTTCATGTCATCAAGTTGCTTTGTCTCATGGGGTTAAAGTCGTTGATGAAGTTCATGTCATCAAGTTGCTTTGTCTCATGGGGTTAAAGTAGTTGGTGAAGTTCATGTCATCAAGTTGCTTTGTCTCATGGGGTTAAAGTCGTTGGTGAAGTTCATGTCATCAAGTTGCTTTGTCTCATGGGGTTAAAGTCGTTGATGAAGTTCATGTCATCAAGTTGCTTTGTCTCATGGGGTTAAAGTCGTTGGTGAAGTTCATGTCATCAAGTTGCTTTGTCTCATGGGGTTAAAGTCGTTGGTGAAGTTCATGTCATCAAGTTGCTTTGTCTCATGGGGTTAAAGTCGTTGGTGAAGTTCATGTCATCAAGTTGCTTTATTTCATGGGGTTAAAGTCGTTGGTGAAGTTCATGTCATCAAGTTGCTTTGTCTCATGGGGTTAAAGTCATTGGTGAAGTTCATGTCATCAAGTTGCTTTGCCTCATGGGGTTAAAGTCGTCGGCGAAGTTCGTGTCATCAAGTTGCTTTGTCTCATGGGGTTAAAGTCGTTGGTGAAGTTCATGTCATCAAGTTGCTTTGCCTTATGGGGTTAAAGTCGTTGGTGAAGTTCATGTCATCAAGTTGCTTTGTCTCATGGGGTTAAAGTCGTTGGTGAAGTTCATGTCATCAAGTTGCTTTGTCTCATGGGGTTAAAGTCGTTGGTGAAGTTCATGTCATCAAGTTGCTTTGTCTCATGGGGTTAAAGTCGTTGGTGAAGTTCATGTCATCAAGTTGCTTTGTCTCATGGGGTTAAAATCGTTGGTGAAGTTCATGTCATCAAGTTGCTTTGTCTCATGGGGTTAAAGTCGTTGGCGAAGTTCATGTCATCAAGTTGCTTTGTCTCATGGGGTTAAAGCATTAACAAGGTCAGCATGACCTAATGGATAAGAGCACTCATTCTTAAACATCCAGTGTATAGATGCCAAGGTAACGAGTTCTTCTTCTTCTTCTGCATTCATCCGGAGTGTTTTTTCAGAAGTAATCGCGGTATGTCTCATTAGGCACCCTTGGGCCAAAACCCTTAGGTCAACACATCTGACTTGAGTGTGTGTTTTTTAACAAGGTTAGCATTCCTGGGGGTAATGGGTTCAGCCCCTACACTGGTCAGGTGGACTAAACGAGAGTCCTTGACCTGGGGACGTAAATTACAAGGACCTCTGAAGTTGAATTGGGTTCACCTATATGGCGAGGTACACTGGTAATAGGCAAAGCTAATTCACATGCAAATAAAAAATAGTCCACTGCACTATGTGTATGAACTACGCTTGAGTTCAAAGCGAGTGGGAAAAAAAAGCATAGACAAACTGGTGTAAGGTAAGGGAAACAACCATTATAACAATCACTAGTAAAATACGCTTGACCACAATTATGTAAAGTGAAGAGCGTTAATGGAGATTCTGATGGAATACCCATAAGTGATAGTAAGCACCATGTGATATGTAATCTTCATCATGCCTCTTATTACAAAGTGAATATTAAAAAACTCTTTCAGTGGTTCAACATAGAAAGTTTGGAACCTTATACTGAATGGAGAATTGGAAAACATCAAGTTAAAAATGGACAAAATGAAGTACGCAAGCAGAATTAGAAACACAATAAGGGTCTCAAATTTAACCAATTGAGAATTCGATGATTGAACAGGGCTGAAACATCTTGTTCAAAATTGGACCAGGAGGTAAGTATATTGATCAATAGCGTAATGAGATGACATGATCCAGTGAGAAAATACCAAAAGAAAATACAATTGTTTACCTAAGATTTACAGAGGAGATGGAATAATTTTGGACTCCAGGGAGCAAAAGCACAAAAAACTTCATTATCCAGTATTAAAAGTAATAGCACTCTTACAACAATATCACTGATTGGTCAAGTTAATGGAATTAATTGGTTTCTGTATTAGCTTTCTTTGTTGTACCTTGTGATTTACTTGATAATATCTGTAACTCTTTACGCAAACTATCAATCAGTGGCTGAGGTGATATTCCTGGTTGAAGACTTTCTTTAATTGCATCGACCATATCATAATTCTTGTCAACACTCTTATTTGGCTCTAAATGTCCCTTTGTATATGATGCATATGCAAATGCTGTCCTATCAGTATTTTCACTTGGATTACTGTAGCTGTCTGGATGTGTCCTATTCATTGTCTCTGCGTTTATCAGTTGTGAGGTTGTTGGTGTTTCTTGAAAACAACTCAGTTCATAAAAATTATTAAGATATACATCTTCGGACTTATCTGGGATCAAGCTATTAAAAGCAGGGTTCTGTAAAGCATCTTGATTTCTTGATTTAATATATGGATGTAGATTTTCATTGATGTCAAACTGGTGAGATTGTTTCGCTTTGCTTATTTTCCTTTGAGTAATATTCTGTGGAATGTCTTGTTCTAAATTTTTAGTCTTAATAACAATAGGTTCTCCAGGTCCTGTGGCAAAGTACTTGGAGGGTTGATCAAATATGGATGTTTTCATGTTTTCTTGCTGTTCTGATGTGTTACTCTTATGTGTCTAAGAATGGAAAACCAACATGAACATTTGAAATTAAATATATATTACACAGCAGCATTATGAATATAGCAACAAACTGATGTAGATGGAAAGTAAAACATGTAGTAATCACATTTCATTGTTTAGCCAATGCTCAGTAAATTTTTGCGTGGCATTATCATGCAGATCTAGAGTTTTCCTAATTTACTAATTTAACAAACCTAATGAGGTGAAGTAATTAGAGGGAATCTTTTCCTAAGATTTACGATTGCTTTCAGTCTTCTTCAGAATGGCGTCATGCAAGACATCTTGGTCTTAGGGGAAGGCAGGGGAAGCACATGGGCATTTCCTGGTATCTAAGGTGCACTTAAACAATTCAGAACTGAGACATGATCATTTGTCTCTGGATTCTCTGAGAACATCATGCCTTGAACAGAGTTGCTTGCATCACTTTCAGTTCATCACATACAGACTTTTCTGAGTTTAATTACACCCTCAAGTGAGGGTGTAATGCTGGGTTCTTACAATATTACACTGCAAAAAGAATCACAAGTTGGTCTATCAGAATTTGTTAGAAAAAGAAAAGAACAGAAAATAAAAAGAAGAAAAGGAACCAAAAAAAAAGGAAGAAAAAAAAGTTCATGTTGCAATGTTATGTACCAAATGGGATTTGTTTTGATTTATGCTTGATTTCTCTTTGCATTTGCCATATTCTATCAGCAATATGATTTTAAGGCTAGCTCTAGTGAGTGGTGAAATACTAAAGACAATTATCAAAGCTTAACATTACACAATGTACTACTTGGTATTGATCTTGCTGTGTTTAATGAAGGCCACCCACCCTGACTGGCAACTAGAAGGTAAGATACTGACTGTGTCATTATCAGGCACTGGTCTCTAGTGGTACAGTGGTCTGCTGGAATATTTTAGGGTATAGGTCAGCAATCACTTATAATACATTGTCCTCATTGAAAAGGGTCAAATCTCTAACACCAAAGACCAACACATGCTTTTCAGCAGCCGCTGTGATCCAGAGTGTGCCACAGCCCCTTATTTTTCCTGTGTCAGAATGCTCGACATCCAATAACTCTATTTATCCAATGACACAGTGGAGCAGGCATAAGCTTGGAAAATGAATGGGCAACAAGGGAGTGGCAGATATTGCAAAGCCAAGAGTGAAGAAATAATAAATCAATCAATCATGTGCCATGCCAGAAAGCGTGGGCGGTCATGACTCGCCATTTCACTCGATCACCAGGGTCGTGGATCAGCTCAGTGTTCCTGTCTCGTCCACGCCATGTGGCCAAGCCAACCAGGCATTTTCCCCTCGGTCTTCCTCTTGGTCTGTTCCCTTCGATCTTGCCAGTTGTCACTAAGTTCTCCAATCCATTTCTTCTCATAACATGTCCAAAAAATTTTGACAGTATCCACCGTCCTTCACTTTGGAATCTACTTAACATCTATGGTTTTCCAACCAAATATACCAACATCATAAAATCTTTCCATAAGGAGACACGTTGCTGCGTGAGAACAGAATCAGGCAACTCTGACTGGTTCTCAGTGGAAACGGGAGTGATTGTCATTTGTCTCCTGTAGTACTTGGTCGCCGGTCTCTCTGGCTGTGGGGTTACAACACTTTCTCTCTGTAATCCCGTTTATCACGCAGAGTCTCGCAGCGGAGCGAGAACTGAGGTGGTTCGACCCCCGCTCGTGACTTGCGGATACTGAGCCGGCCGCTCAGAAAGCAATGGCAAACTACTGAGCGTAATCTTGCCAAGAGATCAACAGACAGCTGAAAGATGCTGCTGTTGACAGCTAAGTCCTGTAAAAGGATACGCAAAACATTTAGTACTTGGTCACTGGTTTTTCTGTCTGTCTATGGTATACTTTGCATTTTCCTCAGAAACCACATTTCTGCAGCCATCAGGTGTTTTTCAGCTTGACTGCTCATTGTCCAAGTTTCACATCCATACAAAAGAACAGGCTCTATGATCCCCTCAACACTCTTTTTCTCGTTTCAATTGACATCTTTTTATTGGTCTCAAGATTATCATCGTGCTAAAGGATACTTTCGCCATGGCGATTCTTGTTCTAATTTCTTCAAGGCATCTCCCATCAGATGTAATGACTGTTCCGAGATAATTGTACCGATTCACTTGTTGAAGAATAGTCCCATTTACTTGTATATTACTTTGTGGTATTTCGTTCTTCCTAGTGACTACCATAACCTGTGTATTTTCACAATTTAATTCTAACCCCAGTTGCTCACTGTGTACAACAACCGCATCTACTAATTGTTGCAGATCCTGCGCACTGTCTGCAATAAATACTGTATCATCTGCATATCTAATGTTATTGATGTTTCGTCCTCCAATGCTGATTCCATTTATATCTTCTACATTCCTGAAACTATTTTCACTGTAGAAGAAATAATAGAAATACAAAATAAATCAAAACACAAAATGAACCACTTTTGAGCATGGTGAAAGAAGCCAAACAGCAAGTATGGAAATCTGTGATTCATTCATTCAACAGCATGTCCTTTGCAGAACCTCGCTCCCATAACAACCTTCCGGAAAACCTCTAAAATATGCTTTCTGTCATGGTTGTTCAGGTTTCTTGGTTAGTTTTGCAGAAAGTAGTTTGCCATTGCTTTCCTTCTCGCCAGTGACTGTACAAGTTGGTGGCCATAGCCATGGTCTCTACTGATGAGATCATCTGCCTATCGCCGCAGAGTGCAGACCATAACCAACAACAATCTGTTGGCTGCTCTCACACTCCATCCACCACCTGCTTCCATGGCTTCACGTAGCCCTGATAGGGATTTAAGAGAACAAGTCCTTTGACACATCACTGAGAATAAATCTTATACCTAGAGATGGCACTGCTCATGCTTTAAATACCAGCAGAAAAACTGTCTCTGGCTCTGCTGGCATTCAGTACTTGCACATTAAGCAGCTTGAAATAAACATAGACAGGTGGGGATTTCAACACAATATGCTGTTGTGCCAAAAAGCTGGCTTCATACATGCCTCTATCTACTTGTGCACAAAAATGTACACAGCTCAATGGGTGTTGCATGATCTTTCTCCAGAATGTTTCGAGGCAATTGTTAATAAAAGATAGTATGACAATGCACATTTGCTTCCTAATAATCAAATCAACAACAGGCCTATAAGAGTGTCCAAGGGTAATGCTGCAACATTTGCAAATGATATATCCAAGGGTTTTCAAGACAAACATAAAACGTTTGCTGTTGTGATTGATTTTGAAGATTTACTGAAACGTTAAAAAAAAAGGTTGTTGATTCTTATAACTGCTGCCTGCTGATAGTATATGCTCTTTATTATTTGCAGATCTTTGCCATCAATGTTTAATTGTTCTAGTATAGTGTACTCTCTCTCTCTATATATATATATATATATATACAGCTAGTCGACGACTTACAACCTATGCAACTTACGACCATTCGACTTTACGACCACAATCACTAGCCATATTATTAACTCGAGTCTAGTGCTTCCACACTGATGTGGATAGGCCTTAAGTTCACACCAGAGTGCAATCAGCGTTGCCAGTAGTGGGTTGTGCTCAATATTTAAAGATTTGTTTCTGCCTCAGTTATCAGTCGAACGACGTTGTCTGCAAAGATCAGGTTGTGTGACGGTTTATTCCATGCTCAGTCTTCGTAGACTTAGATGGATAACCTGATTTTTGCAGATGATGCTGCAGTTAGGACCCATTCTGAGGAAGAATTACAATGTCTGCTATCTGCATTCTCCAATGCTTGTTCAGAATTTGGTTTAACAATTAGCAAAAAGAAGACACAGATTATGTCACAAGCTGCACATGGGGTACCATCAATCTTTATTGACGCCGAACTAGAGATGGTAGACCATGTAATAATAACGTTTCCTATAGTATTTTCCACACCTGTATTTTGTATGTTTTGCAAATATTAAACCAGTTGTACATGTACAGTTAATGCAGTGTTGTTCTTAAACCTGACGATGTAAAAATAAGAAACAAAATGGTGTAGAGATGATGCAAATGGCACAAAATGAACATCGAAAATTATGATTTATAACAATAATAAAAGATATTTATGATATAATTTAACTTAAATATTTTTATAACATCACTTCACATTACTGTACACATTGCGTACTCAACTTACGACCAAATCGGACCGGTCTGTCGGAACCGATCGTGGTCATAAGTCGACGACTAGCTGTATATATATATACATATATATATATACAGCTAGTCGTCGACTTATGACCACGATCGGTTCCGACAGACCGGTCCGATTTGGTCGTAAGTTGAGTACACAATGTGTACAGTAATGTGAAGTGATGTTATAAAAATATTTAAGTTAAATTATATCATAAATATCTTTTATTATTGTTATAAATCATAATTTTCGATGTTCATTTTGTGCCATTTGCATCATCTCTACACCATTTTGTTTCTTATTTTTACATCGTCAGGTTTAAGAACAACACTGCATTAACTGTACATGTACAACTGGTTTAATATTTGCAAAACATACAAAATACAGGTGTGGAAAATACTATAGGAAACGTTATTATTACATGGTCTACCATCTCTAGTTCGGCGTCAATAAAGATTGATGGTACCCCATGTGCAGCTTGTGACATAATCTGTGTCTTCTTTTTGCTAATTGTTAAACCAAATTCTGAACAAGCATTGGAGAATGCAGACATATATATATATACAGCTAGTCGTCGACTTATGACCACGATCGGTTCCGACAGACCGGTCCGATTTGGTCGTAAGTTGAGTACGCAATGTGTACAGTAATGTGAAGTGATGTTATAAAAATATTTAAGTTAAATTATATCATAAATATCTTTTATTATTGTTATAAATCATAATTTTCGATGTTCATTTTGTGCCATTTGCATCATCTCTACACCATTTTGTTTCTTTTATATATATATATATATATATATATATATATATATATATATATATATATATATATATATATATATATATATATATATATATATATATATATATATATAGTTCTTGTACAATGATAATAGTTTGATCATTTCCTAATGCTTCTCTGTAGTCTATGAAGCATAAGTACTGATCTGTTGTTACTTCTATAGCTCTGTCTAATAGTTTTCTGAGAATGTATATGGATGGCATTGTTTGTGCCCTTTGTCTCTACAAATCCACTGTTCATCACTAATTTCTGGTTTAATTTGGTTTCTTTTGGCTTCAAATAACTATTCTCAATAACATCTTTGTCATATGTTGCATTAGATCGTGCTATGAATTTCACATTCTAAACAGATCAACAATAGATCAGATATTTATCTTACGACAAATAGCCGAGAAACATTGGGAATATAAAAGAGATCTCCATAACATTTTTGTGGATTTTAAAAAGGATAAGATGATAGTGTCCATAGGAATAGTCTATGGAATGCTATGCAGGAATTTGGAATACCAAGGAAGTTAATCAACATGACCAGACTATGCATGGAAGATACTTATAATATAGTAACATATAAAGGCAGGAAATCAGACCCCTTCCAAATAACATCTGGCTTGAAACAGGGTGATGCACTATCGCCGCTACTCTTCAATCTGGCTCTAGAGAAAGTTGTAAGGAAGGTAAAGGAGGAATGTGATATTGGAGGAACATCCAAGCTGCTTGGTTATGCAGATGATATAGATATTATAGGGCAAAGTGAACAAAAGACATTGGAAATATTGACTCACTTAAAGGGAAAAGCCCAACAGATGGGGCTGATTATCAACCAAGATAAGACAGAATATATGGTAATTTCAAGAGACGGAATGGCTAGAAACTCTGGCCACATACAAATAGATAATATGACCATTAAAAGAACGGAAACATACAAATACCTGGGTACAATCTTCAACTGCTCCAGCATCATAAGGGAAGAAATACAAACTAGAATCAACTCTGGAAATAAGATATACTATGCACTACAACATCTACTAAAATCAAAGGCGCTATCTCGTAACACCAAAATCACAATATACAAAACACTGATCAGACCAGTTGTGCTGTATGGCTCTGAAACCTGGAGTACAACGAAAGGAGACGAAGCCTTGTTACAAACCTTTGAGAACAAAATTTTAAGACGCATCTTTGGACCCATTAGGGATACACAAAGTGGAGAGTGGAAAAGAAGAAGTAACAAAGACATTTATGATCTGTTTAAGTCCCCGCTAATCACTGGTATCATGAAGGCTAATAGACTACAATGGCTGGGGCATATAGAAAGAATGGAAGATAATAGGGAAACAAAACTCGCTTACACTCAGGAAATAAATGACCGTAGACCCCGAGGTAGACCAAGAAGGCGGTGGAGAGATAATACATGTACAGACCTACAAGTACTTGGAATCAACGACTGGCAAGAGAAGGTCCACCAGAGAGACGAATGGAGACGGATTGTATTTGCAGCAAAGAACCTCAATGGCTCGGAACGCTGAAGAAGAAGAAGAAGAAACACAGTTTCCTTCTCATCTCATCTCATTTTGTTCCTCTTATACCTTGCGGTGTCAAGGTGGAGCATAAACAGTGGGAGGATGCACTTTTATGGGCTTCATGTATCAAGATTCCCATGGACTCTGCTATTCCTGCTGTCCAACGTTTATGTGGCCGGCAACTTCTTCTTTCCATTTGGTCTGTATAGCATTGCTTGTTGTGGTACACTGTTAGTTGGTAGCCTATTTATATGGTCAAACCATTTAACTTGCTGTTTTCTAAAGTAATCTAGGGCTGCTATAACCTTCACCTTATTTCTGTTTTCTTCATTTCTGATTTTCTCTCTTCTTGATACACTGAGTATTCTTCTCAGAAATCTAATGTTTGTTGTAATTATTTTTTCTCTTTTTCTACTTGTATGATACCTTATATAAAATTTATCAATGTGTAGACAAATGATATATGACCTGTAGGATCTATTATGTAACAATGATCAATGTGTAAACAAAAGGTCCGTGGTCTTAATCTTCACCCCCTCCCCCCTCCCGAAGTAACATTCATCAATGTGCAAACAATCTATGTGATAAAGAGTGTATGGCTTTGGTCTTGTTTCCCGTACACATGTATCTACTGTGCTCGCCATAAATGAGGCGCTGGAACCTTTTGCCCCCCGGCAGATTGGGCCCGTTAGCTATTACAGCAGCAAATCTAGGAGATGGAAAACTCCGAGTATAAACCCCCAAGTTGAAGGTGGACCGACGTGCCGAGGACTGAATGGCCACGGGTGAGTTGGTCGTGAACGTGGAACATCTGGTATGCGGGCGGGTCGGCGCCAGGCGTATGGACTCCTGAGGGACATCCCCTGCCCCTTCCCTAGCAGGCAGGCTCTACTACGGTGACCACTAATTTCCTGCATTATCCAAACTTTGTGTATATGGTATTATTTAAACAAGAGAATCGTAGCCGGAGCTATGGAGCACGTGCTCTGCGCTTGACACATCCTTCAGGGGCTAGCGAAGAGAGAGTGAGGAGGAAAAGACGAGGAAATGGTGTGAGAAGAAGGCATAGAAATTGGAGGGCAGGCGCCAGGAGAACAAGACAAAAAGTGGAGAAACTAGGTCTCAACCATGTAAGAGTGGGATATTGGAACTGTCGTAGTGCCAGGCAGAAAGGTCCTGTATTGGAGAGGCTAATATATGATTTTGATGTCCTCATGCTCCAGAGCTAAATACAGACAAATACCATTGCCCTGGGTACGCCAGTTATATAAACCCTACTGGGCAGATGAGATGTGGGCAAGGTCTGCTGGTGAAGGAAGGAGTGAAGCATGTGGTACTTGACTTGAGCCAGTGGAATCACAGTGCAAGAGAGGTCCAGGGTATACAAATGGAGATTGGGAGATTAAGTTGGAACATCATAAATGTATATGCCACAGTGGACTGTTTTGTCAGAAAGGAACACTGGGACTGGCTTAAGGAACTGGAGGAATTACCAGGTGATAGGCTACTCATATGTGGCGACTTCAATGCGAGGAACAGAGATTGGGACAATAGTGGAGAAAACCGACAGGGAATTGCCTTTGCGGATGCCATGGTGGACTCCGATGTGGTCTGCATAAATGATGGTAGGCCGATTAGAATGGCAATGAGGCCTGGCGATGCGGACGCAGCTATTGACTTGGCACTTGTCTCCCAGTCATCAGTCCTTGATGTAAAGTGGACTGTTTTGAATGACCATGGGAGTGATCACATGCCATGCTCAGTCCTGATCTCTAAATCCAGGAAAGTTAAGGCTGGGAGAGCGCGCAAGACCTTCCGGTATAAGTGGACTGACAGCCTTCTTGGACGCCTCAGACAGGGGGCATGCAACAGGGCTGTTAAAAATCCTTTTTTGCAGCCCCCATGGTGGACCCCAGAAGTAGACCAGGCTTGGAAAGCAAAGTGAGCTGCTGTGAAGCAGCTAAGGAAAGTGCAACAGACACCCAGAAACTCACGAGAGGAAGTGGACACGGCGGAAAATGTCAAGAAAGACAAGGTGGAGGTTTTCAAGCGCTGTGCTGCAGAGGCCAAAAAGGCAAAATGGGAATTTTTCATGAATGAGATTGGAGGTGATAAAACACTGCGAAAGTTCTGGAAACTGCACAGACAAATACAAAGAAAAGATCGGCCTTTGACAGTGGGAACAATTTATAGAGATGATGGTGTGCGCGTGACAACAGACACAGAGAAAGGGGAGGCGTTTCTCCAGAGATTTTTAGAGCAGACCAATCATGATATTGTGGACACCAGGGATGCAGTTAGAGAGGAGTTATTTGGCACCATAAATATGCCTTATGAAGACATCATACGGGTTGAAGATGTTAAACATATTTTGAAAAAGGCAAAAGACACGGCACCAGGGCCTGATGGGGTCAGGTATGGCCACATGAAGGCTTTGAGCGATGTAGACCTAGAGGAAAGGCGAGACGGACATATAATCAGATTGCTACTGGTACTATTAGTGTTGGAACTCTTCGCTGGCTGCTGAGGATGGGGACGAAGCGCTTGTGGGAATGCCCCGAATGCTGTGATGTTGATTCCTAGATCAACCTAGACCTGAAGGAGATGACTGACTGCTTTAACCAGAGCATTAGGACAGCATCAGTACCGCAGGATTGGGTACACAGTTATCTTATCCCTCTCCCAAAATCGTTCAAGGATCATTCAAAGCTTAGCGGCGTTAGGATCATCTCCCTTCAAAATACATTTGGGAAGGTTTTAGAGAAGATAGTCGCTGTCAAGCTGCAAGAGGTTTTGGAAAGGGGGAACCTTCTTCCAAGAGGCTTGGGGAGCTACAGGCCAGGAAAAGATACCTGGTCAAATGCAGCCACTTTTGCCTTTGACATTTATGAGGGGTTCCAGAGTAGACAAGAAACGATGGCAGCTGCGCTTGATCTCGAGGATGCGTACAATAGAGTTCAATATGATATTTTGATGACCGCACTGATGGAGAAGGGGGTCAATCCCTGGTTGGTGAACTGGATAGCGGCTGTCCTACATTCTCGTCGGATTGCTCTCCGTCTGGGTGCATGGACCTCAGAGCCACATATTTTAACCCCGGGACTGCCACAAGGATTCGCAATCTCACGGTGCTCTTTAACGTGTATACGAGCAAAATTGCAAACCTAGAAGCACCAGGGGATGGAAGGGTACTAACATTTGCAGATGATATTCTTGCATATAGGCAGGGGAGAGATAGGGAGAAAACAGCTCAGGAGCTACAGGCGACAGTAGACAAAGTGATTGACTGGTGCACTGAAATGGGTGCTGCCATCCACCCGGAAAAGGCAGCTGTTTTGTGGTGCTCTCTGGACAACAGGATTGTGAGAGCTGATGTTTCAAGCCTCACGATAGATGGTGGAAGCGTTAACAGAGAGAACAAACTGAAGTATCTGGGAATCACATTTGACAGGGGCCTGCCTTCAAGGATCATGTGGAGACGGTTGTGACAAGATCGCAAAAGGGACTCAATGCACTTAAAACTATGGCTGCAATGGACATAGAGCAGAGAATGCTTTTCAGACTATACCAGCACTTGATCCTCTCAGCGATTGATTATGGACTAGGACTGCTCACTGTCTCAAAGAGTCAGCTGGTGAGATTGGAGCGCATACAGAACGAGGCTATGCGGGTCATTCTGGGATGCACCAGAGACACCCCAGTGGTGTGTATGCGGTACATCCTTGGTTTGCCGACTGTTGCTGGTAGGCTCAAGGTGATGCAGGTGAAGGCATACCTCAGAGTAGTTGCTGACACAGATCACCCGTTGCATGAGGCGTTGGACGCAGTTAAGGGCCAGCGACTGATAAGAGGGAAATCAGGGATGGCTCAAGAGAAGGATACAATCAGACAAGTGTGCCCCTTGGAGAACATTAGGAGAGGAGTGGGTCAGAGTGCCAGCGGAGCAGTCAGACTTGTGCAGAGTTATAATCACATTGAGCCGGGAGTGCAGGGAGTGGCCAGCAGGGGCCACGGAAGTGGAAATCCAGCAACTAATTCAGGATAATGCTCGCCCGGATGATGTGATTATCTACACAGATGGTTCGGTGTTGAGAGGTAGTAGAAGTGCCTGGGGTTTCCTGGCAAAGGCTAATGGTCGACGTTTGGTGCAGGAGAGCCTGGCATATGATACCACAACATCTAGCTTAAGAATGGAGGTGGAGGCAGTCAGTGCAGCTTTCCGCTGGATGGACAATACGATACACACACACATCGTGATTGTAACTGACTCAGAAAACATGCTGAGTAGAGTGAGGACAGGCAAGCTTCATGCCGAGTGGCTTGCTTCGCTTCGGAAGTCATAGGTGGCAAGCATTGTCTGGATCTTTGATACGGGGCATGCTGGTGTGCTGGGGAATGAACAGGTAGACAGACTGGCTGGCTCTGCAAAACTTGGTGGAGTATTGATGCATGATAAGGCAGATGTGGTTGTGGCCTTGTGGGAGCACGTGTACACCTCGGAGGAGCAAATGGATCACCATGGTCTGGCAAGAATGCGACAGTGTGGAGTGACGAGGGGATATGGCCGATGCTCGACGCTTAGAGGAAAGGCGAGATGCACATATAATCAGATTGCTACTGGTACTATTGGGGTTGGAACTCTTCTCTGGCATCTGAGGATGGGGACGGAGCGCTTATGGGAATGCCCCGAATGCTGTGATGACGGTTCCTAAATCAATCAATCAATCAATCATTTTCTCTTTTTCTATCATTGTACAGGTTTGGCATTGGTAGCATAGAGTTGGTAGAAAGATTGTGTTGTAGAGTACTTTCTTAGTATCCATTGATATGTGTTTGTTCTTTAGTATAGATACCATTTTTCCAATTAGTTGGTTTGCCTTGTTGCGTCTATTTTCGATCTTGTCTTCTGATTTGCCATTTGATAATATTATACTTCCTAAGTACTTGATTATAATAGTAAAGAAGAAGAAATTGTAGAAACAATGGAAGAGAGGAAAATTGGACTGATGGGAATAGTGGACACCAGAATAAAAGAGGAAGGATGCAAGGAGATCCACCACAGTTACATGTTTGTCTACTCTGGAGTGGAACAGCAAGAAAGGGAAAGACACGGTGTGGGAATAGTCATTGAACCATGGCTAGCAAGAAGAATACTAGAAATAAAATATATATCAGAAAGAATCATAACAGTGAGAATAAAAGAACAAACAATTACAACATATGTACAAATATACGCACCATGTAATACAAGCAATAATGAGCAAGAATGCAAGGAATTCTACGAAGACATCCATGACGTGCTAAATAAAATAGATAAGCAGGACAACATCATAGTTATGGGAGACTTCAATGCAAGACTAGGACGCAACAGAGCGGGCATAGAAGAACATCTTGGAGCATTTGGAGACCAACATAATGAAAGAAATGATAACGGAAGTAGACGATAGAGCTATGCAGCCAACACAACCTCTATATAGCAAATACATTCTATAAACACAAAGACTCACAAATATACATGTGGTGTAAATGGAACGATCTAGACACAAAAGCCAAATTGATTTTATATTAACAAGAAATAACAGAAAGATAAATATATTAGTTGCAAGGGCAGTGCCCAACTTAAGTATAAACACAGACCACAAAGCAGTCATAGCCACAATAAGAACCATCAGTAGAAGAAAGCAAAGACCAGGAATATACATGCCATGCGAATCAGTAAACTTACGTCATTAAGTATAATTAACTTTACTTCTGGAGTACTCTCTAACGCAGTGACTAAAGCTCTTGTACACTGGCGGTGACGTCATTATTTTGGTTGTATTTATAAATAACAGATCGGAATAACAGCATTATGTGTTCATGTGTCGAGTAAGACCATAGTCTACTCTTGCAAAAGATAGGTGCTGAAGACGGAGGCAGCCAGCCAGGAGGCACACCACAGAAATCAGGCTGCCACACAACTACGCCGTGAATTATGTCGACAACTGCTACATGTTGTGGTGCTCGCCCTGCTCTGGACCCCCAGGCAGGTGCAGTGCCGGGCCTTATGCCTTGTAAGGGTCTAACTACAACTAATGGAGGTCCTTTTCAGATGTCCTGTGGAGCCAGAGGGCCTGACAATAGAACGTCTGGCCGTACCAAACAAAGACTTAAAATAATGCACTGGAATGCAGAGTGTATCAACAAAAAAAGAATAGAACTAGAAAACATCTTGGCCAAAGAAAATGTAAGTGTATGTTGCTTGCAAGAAACTCACCTGAACGAAAATATAGCCTTCAAAATCAGAGGCTACCAGTGTTACCGATCTGACCGAAAGGACAGGCGAAAGGGTGGGATACTGACTCTTGTCAAAAACAACATTCCTGCTTCCCAAATTGAAGTTTACATGGAAGGGGCTGAGTATCAGGCACTTAAACTTAAGACAGACAATACAGACCTACACCTGATCAATTACTACTGTCCAAATGACCGCCCACAGGCACTGGACACACTACCATTAAAAGGAAAAATGATTGTGTGTGGCGACTTCAACAACCACTCGCAGAGCTGGGGCTATGATCACATGGACCAGAGAGGAGAGAGACTGGAAGACTGGCAGGATGAGAATAGATGCATCCTGATTAACAAGCCGTCTGACCCACATACCTTCTACTCGAGATCATGGCACACTACAACTAACACCTGACCTGGCATTTCATTCACCAGACCTGGAGTGGAACATTACACGAATTGTTGGGAAACAACTTGGTGGCAGAGACCATCGGCCAGTCTTTCTAACTGTAGAAAATGAGCTTGTAAGTGAAAGCAACACCCTCTCGAGGTGGAACTACAAGAAAGCAGACTGGGCAATGTACAAGCATCGCACCAGCATACTGGTTAGAAACCTGAACACTGAGAAGGACATAAATAAAGTAGTTGAAGAGTTTGGGAAATGCATACTACAGGCAGCACGAGAAATAATACCAAGAGGAGCCCGTAAACATTATAAACCCTACTGGAGTAGTGAACTGGAACAGTTGCATAATGATGTGGATGTATGTAGAAAGCAAGCAGAGGCCAATCCCAGCCAAGAGCACCACAATAAATATCAGCAGGCAAAAGCCAAATTTCAAAGGGCCCAGCTGCAGGCTAGATGGAAAAGATGGCAGGAGAAAACAGAGTCACTGAACTTTGAAAGAGACACAAGGAAGTTATGGAAGCTAATACACCAGCTTAATCGATGAGGGCACAGGGAGAAACTAAAAAATTGCACTACATAAAGATGGAAACATCTTAACAGGAAAGCAAGCAGCTGACCATTTTGCGGACTCGTTCGCACAAGATAACAATGTCGAAATTAGTCCAGAGAAACAACAAGAGATTCGAGAGAAATGGCAACATACAGGACAGAAGGAAATTGTACATGAGGTTATGGAGATACCTATCACATTCAGTGAACTGGAGCTAGCCATATCAAAACTTAAGAAAGACACCAGGAGCTGATGGTATCTCCAATGAAATGATCAGGAACCTAGGAACAGAGGCCAAAGCAAAGCTGCTACAGATCTTTAATAACATATGGACCTTAGGCAATGTTCCACAAATCTGGAGAGAAGCAATCATGATACCCCTCCTAAAATCTGGGAAAGACAGTTCCAATGCCTCTAACTAAAGACCCATTAACCTCACCATCTGTCTCTGCAAAACAATGGAACGCATCATCAATCACAGATTACAGTGGTACATTAAAAGTGAAAACATCATTTTGCCACAACAGGCTGCCTTTAGGCAGTGCTACTCTACAGAAGATCAGACAACCTACCTCTCTCAAGAAGTTGAGGATGCATTCCAAGAGAAGAAGCTGGTACTTGTAGCTTGGATAGATCTGAAGAAAGCCTTTGACAAAGTCTGGAAAGAAGGTCTGATGAAGAAACTGAGAAACTGTAAAGTCAATGGAAGAATGTACAAATGGGTGAAAGCATACTTGCACAACAGAAGAGCCAGAGTACAGATGGTACAGATGAGATGGTCTCAAGAGCAAGAAAGTACTATTGCGTCACGGTGTTCCCCAGGGCGGAGTCCTGTCCCCAATACTTTTTCTAATCTTCATCAATGATCTTGTTGCTAATCTACCGTATGGAATTAAAGCGGCAATGTACGCTGATGACCTGGTTTTGTGGAGCGCAAATGAACATGCATCAGTGGCCACCATATTGCTATAGAGAGCTGTAGATACATTTGGTGCATGGGCAGATAGATGGTGTGTCAGCATAAACACTGACAACTGCAGCACCACTCTATGTACCCTTTCTCCGAAACAAAAGGCAGGGATCATTCAGATAAATGTATTACCTCTAAGAGAAGATAAACAACCAACATACCTTGGTGTAACATTCAACGACAGGCTGACATGGAAAAAAAAACATAAAAAAAGCAGTAGCAAAAGCCAGAAGGAAAATAGCCATCCTGATAAAACTAAGTGGAACCACTTGGGGAGCCAGTGGGAAAATACTTAGCAAAGTTTATCAACAGAACATATGACCACACTTGGAATACGGGTCAACTGCGTGGTGTTCAGCATCAAAAACCACATTACAGGAGCTGGACAAGGTGTAAAATCAAGCTCTTAGAGTCATCACAGGAGGGATGAGATCAACCCCTATAGTAGCAATGGAGAAAATGGGGAGGACACAAGCTCTAAGAGAACGCAGAGATACAAAAACACTAATACAAGCAGAAAAGTTCCTCAGCTTGTCAAGCCACCCTATGAAGAACCGATTTGTAAACTTAGCTATGGGGCGGTTGAAAAGAAGTAGTTTCATCCACCGGGCCAAACAACTCTGCAGAGAAACCACCGATCTTCCCACAGTTAGTATCCCCCTGACAACTATTCCAGAGCGAACCCCGTGGAAAGATGAACATAGACTATCGCTACAAATTCAGACAAAAGTGAGAGGAATATTTGACAAGGAAGAACAGAACAGTGTACAGCGCAGAACAGCCATTCTCAGCTTCCTTGATGATGAATACCCATAGGATCTCTGGATCCGAGTCTACACAGATGGGTCAGCACAAAATGCTGTTCGAAATGGAGGAGTGGGAGTGTACATAGAATACCCAAATAATACTAGAGACACGGCCAGAGTTCCAACAGGAAAGTACTGCCATAACTATGATGCTGAAATTGAGGCAATCAAGATAGCCACAGAGAAATTACAAAATACCAGCCATGGTACACAACCTGTGGTGATATTGACAGATGCAAAATCCGTAATAGAGGCGCTCCTGTCTGGGAAATTGCCAGTTCTAAGGACACTACTTTCTTAACTTAACAGTCAGCGTAAGGTCACCATACAGTGGATACTATCCCACTGTGGAGTCCCCGGAAACGACAGAGATGATCGATTGGCTAAGGAAGGAGCAAAAGAAGAACAACCTGATGTGCCCATTACATACCACCAAAAGAAAAGTATGATCAAATCAGTCAAAAGGCCACCAAACCTTACTCAAGACGACTACCACGCTATGGACAGACCAGAACAGGTCATTCTTCTGCGCCTCAGAACAGAACACAATAAATTATGCAATCACATGTATACAAAATTCAAGATTGGTGACTCAGCCATGTGCACATGTGGTTTGGCGTCGCAGACAGCAGAGCACATACTCCAGGATTGCCCAAACTACAACATATCCAGTCGAACCTTCTGGCCTAGAGAGACAACAGTGGAAGATAAACTCTATGGACAGCTGAGTGAACTAAAAAAGACTGTTAGATTCATACAAGAGACAACATTGCAGTTATAAACATATTTCAGGCGAACGAAAGAAGAAGAAGAAGTAAACTTAAAAAACCTCAAAGATGAGGCAGTGAGGGAAAATTATGAGAAAAAACTAACTGAAATCTTTGTAAAATTACCTATAGACAGTGGAAGAAGAATGGGAGATGTTCAAATCAAGCATTTTAAATACTGTAAAAATAACATGTGGAACCACGAAAAAACACAAAACATGGATAAAGAAAATAACAAGTTGGTGGAACGCAGAAGTAAAGAAAACTGTAAAAGACGAAAAGGAAAAATATAAAAAGTCGTCGAAGAGCAAACAGGAATGCAATTACATAGAATATAGAACAGTGAGAAGACATGTGAATAGAATAGTAAGAATAGAATAGAAGTTATGTTCCTTACACACTATTTATGTGGACTTGTAATTCTATTTCTGATTTTGCTATTAGAGCTTGATAGTCCGCAAATAGGAGTTCTTTAATGGCATAATTTTCTGTTGGTTCTTCTTCTGTGTTTTGTTCATCATACACTGTTGTTACGGTCTCTGTTTGGTTGGTTTCTTTACATATGCAGGTTATGAACAAGAGGGGAAACAGGACACAACCTTGTCGTACTCCAATGGGTTCTGAGTGTCCTGCATTTGTTTGTACCATGCATTCACTGTTCTGTATAAGCTTCTATATAAGTTTTTAAAATGTGTACTCACTCCATATGGTTTAAGGATTCCCCACTGTTTGTTTCTATCTACTCTATCAAATGCTTTTTCTTGGCCAACAAAGGCTAAGTAGAGTGTTTCACTAAATTCGGTTGATTGTTCTATAAGTTGTTTAAGAGCAAAGATGGCATCTGTCCTAAACCCAAGTTGTGTTTCAGTTAGCTGGGGTTTTATTGCAGGTCGTAATCTTTTCTCGAGAATTTAGCAAAATATTTATTTCAGTATGACTCAAATTGGAAATGCCTCTAAATTGTGTGCAGTCTCCTTTGTTGCCATTGTTTTTCCAAATTGGGATAATTATGGCACTTCCCCAGTCTCATGGTGTCTACTGTTCTACCCAAACATGGTTAAAAAGTCTGTGTAGCCATGTTGTTCCTACTTCTCTTGCTGCTTTAATTAGTTCATTTGGTGTTTCGTCTTGTCCCGGTGATTTATTCAATGGGGCTAATCTGATGGCTTCTGTAACTTCTTCTGTCAGTATGTCTGGTTCTGGTTCTTCAATGGCATCTGTGTTGGTTTTCTGAATTGTTGTGGCATCTAATGGAATGTTCAGAAGTTTTCAAAATACTGCTCCATCTTGTTAGGATTTGTTTTTGTTCACTTACTGGTTCTCCTTTTTCGCTGTTAATTATTTAAGTTGAGAAGAGGTTAAAATGAAGATTGGAGCGAGGTTGAAAGCAAGGTTGTGTACTAGCTCCTACCCACTGTGGAATATACTTTTCACTTCTACTGAAATATGCCTTTTGTGATCAGGATGGTGGTATATACATACTACGCTCAGAAGATGACCTCTACAATGCTTAGAGATTGAAGGCCAAGACAAAAATTAGGAGGGTACTGATCAGAGAGTTGCTTTTTGCAGATGCAATTTTTGCAATTACAACCCACTCTGAGGAGGAATTACAAAATCTACTATCTGCTTTCTCCAATGCTTGTTCTGAATTTAGTTTAACAATTAGCAAAAAGAAGTCACTGATTATGTCACAAGGTGCACATGGGGTACCATCAATCTTTATTGACGATGCCAAACTGGAGATAGTAGACCATTTTACATATCCAGGATCAGAGGTAAATAGCAAATTATCCCTAGATCAGGAAATCAACATTAGGATTGGTAAGGCAGCAACAACAATGAACAGGTTAACAAAAAGAGTCTGGGAGAACAGGAAGCTTACTGCCAAAACAAAAGTACTTGTCTATCAAGCCTGTGTCCTTAGTACTCTTCTTTATGGCAGTGAAGCCTGGTCAATTTACTCACACCAAGAGAAACGTTTAAACAGCTTTCATATGCAGTGTCTGCGAAGAATACTTGGTATTAAGTGGCAAGACAAAATCACAAATACTGAAGTATTGGAAAGATCAGGTTGTGTGACGGTTTGTTCCATGCTCAGTCTTCGCAGACTTAGATGGATACTTTCATTTGCCTTTACCTCTGCATTCATTGTTAGTTAATTCTGCACTCATAGTTAGTTACTCTAGAGTCCTAGGTATTTGCAGGACTTGTCTCAGAAACCACATCTCTGAAGCTTTCAAGCTTTTCTGAATTTGTTCATTCACTTTCCAAGATTCAATGCTATGCAGTAGAGCAAGTTGTATATAATATTTTTGTATTATCTTATGTATAATGAAGACAACAATAACTACTGCCTGAAATAGAATTCAGTGGACTATTCTAACAAAGCAGCTGGATCTGGACTTAGCTGAAAATTATGCCATCTTGACCCACAAATGAAATCAGATGGAAGATAAACTAAACACACTAGATTGGTAGGCACAACAATTAGAGCTAAAAATTCATAGAGGAATGACAAAGATCCTGAGAATAAATCAAGCAAATGATAATCCAATTTCCCTTAGAGAAAACTCACTTCAAGAGGTGGAATTTATTGAGAAAGCAATACAGAGTAGATATACAAAAAGGCAAGAGGAGCTTTCATAGCACTTAGAAATGTGTGGGAGTCAAACAAAATTAAAACTAGTTCTAAACTTGGAATATTCAACTCTAATGTTAAATAAGTACTGCTATATGGATCAGAAACAAGGAGAACGGTTAAGTGCTAAGACACTACAAACGATCATTAACTAGTGATATGAAAAACAGGATTAAAGTAGTATGACAAAGTCACTAATGTGAAACTTAGTTAGTTTGTTAGTCGAGGTTCCAACTTCACGGCAATGGGTCGTCCCCATTATGCTCCATTCCCATGCCAGTGAATATCACACAAAATGCTCCCCACTGTCTAATGTGAAATGTGGAATAGATGGGAGTCTCAGCAATCAAACAATCCCGCACAGGTTCACTGTGCATAATGCCGCCGTCAGAATGTCAACACAAAATTCATCCACGAATACCACAGTTCATCGTCGATGGACTCGGCAGTCAGCAGAAAGACCTCACTGACCCGGGTTTTCTCACATGAAACTTAGAGAGAGATAACTGTACTGTTTCCAGTAATCTTATGCTATCTTGCATTTTTTCCTTCTGTAATCCATCATCTGCAGAATTTCAGGTGTCATCCATTTAATTTTTTGCAAATCTATGTATAGGAGGAATGATTTTTTTAAAATGTCTGTTGTACTGATTCTTGCAACATACCTCACTGTTTATCAATATTCATAATACTTTGAGAGTGATGGCAGCAACTGGGATAGAGCAGAGGATGCTTTACAGGCTTTTTTCGCAGTTAATAATTTCTGTCATTGAGTATGGTTTGGGGCGACTGACAGTATCAATGAGCCAGCTTGAAAGGTTGGAGCGCATACAAAATGCGGCCATGCAGGTGATTCTGGGGTGCACAAAGGACACACCAATTATATGCATGAGGCATATCCTGGTGCTACCAACAATGGTGGATAGGCATAGGGTCCTTCAGGCCAAATGGTACCTGAGAGTTGTTGCAGATAGGAATCACCCCCTGCATGAAGTCATGGATATGGTCAAGGGTCATAGGCTAAGATGAGGCAGATCCAGGATGGCACAGGCCGAAATATCTATACGTCAGGTGTGTGATCTAGAGACCATCAGTTGTGAAAAAGAGTGGGTTGAAGTACCGGCAGACAGGACGGACTGGCACAATGTAATAGTAACACAGGGCCGTGAGTGCAGAGAATGGGCAGCACAGAGTTTGAGGTGCAACAACTGATGTAGAGTAATACACGTCAAGGTGACATACTAATCTATACTGATGGGTCAGTGGTGAGAAACAATCGTAGTGTTTGGGGTTTCACTGCGAAGGCTAATGGATGATTCTTGAAAAAAGGAGAGTATGGCATATGAGGCTACGGCCTCCAGCATGAGAATGGAGGTGAAGCAGTTACAGCGGCATTCCGTTGATTAGAGGAGACCACTGCAACACACATCGTCTTCATCACGGACTCAAGGAGTGTGCTTAGTAAATTGGAGAAAGGAATGTTTCATGTGGAATGGCTCACCTCGGTTCAGAGGTCACAGATTGTAAGAATTGTATGAATTTTTTGATGAACAGGCTGGTAGGCTGGCAGCATCTCCACAACAAATTCTGGTAGCATCTCAAAACTGAGAGGGAAGGCAGGAGAACTTTCAATCAGATAGCGGTGGAAATGATTAGTAGTGTGACTCTTCGCTGGCTGTTGAACAAGGGGACGGAGTGCATATGGGAATGTCCTGATTGCAGTGATGTTGGTTCCTAGCTCAACTCAACTCAACTTATCAATAGTCAATATATCATCCAGTGCCTTGCTGGCTGGAGTGGGTGATCATGCCTCTCCACAAAGTATGATCTCCAATGCCATAGATCAATTCGTGTGTTGACACCCTTCTGTGCTATGATACATAATCTTTTCACACTGTCTTCCTCTATCTCTCTTTCTGCAAATCTTTCCGGTTGTCACATGTTCCAGTTTTTGTCTTCTCATAATGTGCCCAAAAATGATGACTGCCTCTTTCTAATGTTTGTGATAAGTTGTCTTTGCGACTCCATCCATCCATCATGTGCCATGCCGGTAAGCGTGGGCGGTCATGTTTTGCCATCTCACTCGATCACCAGAGTCGTGAATCAGCTCCGTGTTTCTGTCTCGACCATGCCACGAGGCTAAGCCATCCAGGTATTTGCTTCTAGGTCTTTCCCTTGGTCCATTCCCTTCGATCTTACCAGTTTTCACCAAGTTCTCCAAATCTTTTCTTCTCATAACATGCCCAACAATTTTTGACTGTCTACGTCTAATGTCTCTAATCAGTTTACGATCTTCATTTGTTTCTTGAAGGACTTGGTCATTGGTCTTTCTGGCTGTCCATGGTATTCTTTGCATTTTCCTCAGAAACCACATTTCTACAGCCATCAGATGTTTTTCATCTTGACTGCTCATTGTCCAAGCTTCACATCCATATAAAAGTACAGGTTCTATGTAGCCCCTCAACACTCTTTTTCTCGTTTCAATTGACATCTTTTTTATTGGTCAGAATGTTTTTCATCTGGCTAAAGGCTACTTTTGCCATGACGATTCTTGTTCTAATCTCTTCAAGGCATCTCCCATCAGATGTTATTACTGTTCCTAGATAATTGTACCTATTCACTTGTTGAAGAATATTCCCATTTACTTGTATATTACATTGTGGTATTTCGTTCTTCCTAGTGACGACCATAATCTTCGTCTTTTTACAATGTAATTCTAACCCTAGTTGTTCACTGTGTGATACAACCGCATCTACTAAATGTTGCAGGTCCTGTTCATTGTCTGCAATCAAGACGATATCATCTGCATATCTAATGTTATTGATGCATCGTCCCCCAATGTTGATTCCTTCCATATCTTCAATATTTCTGAAAATACTTTCACTGTACAGGGAAAACAGATCTGGAGACATTACACATCCCTGTCTCACACCTCTCTTAATAGGCTGATATTGGCCTACTTCATTATGAACTCTTATGGCAGCTTGTTGTTTCCAATATATGTTTTTTTACAAGTCTAAGGTCTTTTCCATCAATTTGTAGATCTTCAAGCATCCTTATCATGTCGCATGTCTCACTTTATCGAAAGCCTTTGTGTAGTCAATAAAGCAAAGGTGTAGATCTTTGTTTACTTCTATAGAACGTTCGATTACGGTTCTCAATATATACACAGCATTTACAGTACCCTTGCCTTCTACAAACCCACATTGTTCTTCTCCTATTTCAGGTTGTATTTTCCTCCTAACTCTTTGCATGATAATTCTTAGCAAAATCTTCATGATGTGACTCATTATACTAATTGTTCAATGTTGATCACATTCCAAGGCTCCTGATTTCTTTGGGATTGCAATAAATACAGAATTACATAATTCATGAGGTATATTTCCAGTATCATATATTGTATTAAGCAGACTGGTAACTTTATCTATTCCATATTCTTCTAAGGCATTAATCATTTCTGTTGTGGCACTGTCTGAACCGGGGGTCTTGCCAGATTTCATATGGTTAAGATAATTCTGAACCTCCATCTTCATAATTGCTGGTCCTTCATTATTATTTTGAACATCATACTGTTCGTCTCTGTTATTGTCATAAAGGTTTTTCACGTAATCTGACCATACATGTAAGATCTGATCTTTTTCTATTATGACTCTTCCATCTTTTGTCTTTAGGCAGCCTGCTGATGTACATGTTCTTTAATTAGTAAGCTCCTGAATTCTTTTGTGCATTAGTTTCACATTTTTACTGTTGTTTTGTTTTTCAATTTCTCTGCAATTTTTCTCAAGCCATGTTTCTTTTCCCTCCTTACATAAGGTTCTGAATTTTCTGTGAATTTCTTCATATTTGGCAGGATTATTTTTGTTCTGTCTTCTTGTTTCCATTAGTTGTAAAATTTCTTCAGTCATCCATGTCTTACGGCCCACTTTCTTTAATTTTGGAATAGTTTTTTCTGCTGCACAACTGATTGATTTCTTCAGCATTTCCCACTGATCATCTACATCTTGAAATAGGATCTCTAGATCAGACAATAAATCGAATTTGTTCTTTACTTCTATGTTAAAATTATCCCGTATTTCTTTGTCCGTTTTCAATTTGCACAAGTAATATTTAGGGTTTCCTGCTGCATTTTTGATTTTCTTTAACTTTACCCTCAATGTGCCTGTAATAAATCTGTGATCACTGTAAAACTGTCATTTACTGCCAATATAGTACCTTGCGGTGTATGGCAGAGGGGTCTTTGAGCCTGAGGAATAAAGGCCGCCTGGCTAGTGCAGTCGCCGCGAACTGTGCAGGTTAGGATTTTCTTTTTGCCCCCGACAGAAAAAAATCCGACACCTTACCGAGGGATCGAACCCGGGCCTCCCGAATGAGAGTCCGGCGTTCTAGCCTCTCGGCCAGCCGCTCCGATCACTGTAATAGTCTGAATTTGGAACTGTTTTTACGACTGTTAACGCATTTCAAAACCTTCTGCTAATCAGGATTAGTCTATCTAGTTTTTAATCCTGCTGCCTGGACTCCTCCATGTCCATAATCTTCTAGGATGCTGTTTAAACCAGGTGTTTCCTACAATCATTTCTTGTTCTTTTGCCCATCTTTGCGACTCAGCTTCCCTTAAAACTTCCTGATTGCTCATTTTGGCCGTCCAATTAATTTTCAGCATTCTTCTATAAAACCACATCTCCAAGGCTTCCAAACATGTTTTCACTTGTTTACTAATTGTCCAAGACTCACAGTCGTATGTTAAACAGGTTCTATGTAACATGCAAGAACTCTTTTTCTGACATTCAAGGACAGTGACTTATTGCACAAACCATTCTTCATTTGACAGAAAGCAGTTTTTGCTCGTCCTATTCTGCTCTTTATCTCAGTGATGCATCTTCCTTCTGATGTTATCCATGTGCCTAGATATCTGAATTTCTGCACTTGCCCCAAAATAACATCCTGTACTTGAACTGCACATTTAGGCACAATCTGTTTCTTTGATGACTTCTGTCTTTCTATTATTAAAACTAAGGCCCATTCTTTCACTCTCAACAACCACTATATCTATCATTTCCTGTAGATCGTTCTGACTTGATGCTGTTAAGACAGTGTCGTCAGCATAACATAAGCTATTTATATTAATTCCACCAACGTTATGGACAGACCAGACCAAGTAATTATTCTATGCATCAGAACAGGACACAATAGATTACGCAACCACATGTATAAAAAATTCAAGATTGGTGATTCAGCCATGTGCACATGTGGTTTGGCGTTGAGGACAGCAGAGCACATACTCCAAGACTGCCCAAACTACAACATATCCAGGCAAACCTTCTGGCCTAGAGAGAGAACAGTGGAAGATAAACTCTATGGACCGCCGAGTGAACTAAAAAAGACTGTTAGATTCATGCAAGAGACACATTACAGTTATAGACATATTTCAAGTAAACGAAAGAAGAAGAAAATCTCCACCAACCAGGATCCCTGACATATTTTCTGTAGATCTCATTATATATTCACTGTAAAATGAGAACAAATCAGGAGACAATACACAACCTTGTCTGATGCCCTTATTTATACACTGAAATGTTCCTACAAAATTATTATGACTGCTATTTGCTGCCTATGTATGTTCTTTATTATTCACAGACTCTTGCCTTCAATGTTCAGTTGCTCTAGTAATTGTATTATTTCTTCATACTTCACATTGTCAAATGCTTTTGTGTGGTCTATGAAGCATAAGTGCACATTTGTTTTTACTTCTATAGCTCTTTCTATAGTGTCCTAAGAATATATACAGCGTTGTTTGTGCCTTTTCCCAACACAAATCCACATTGTTCATCACTAATTTCTGGTTTATTCTTGTTTCTTATTATTGTCATAATTATTCAGAGTAACAATATATAGCATGATATATCCCTGTATTTTTGTAAATATTCAGTGTGAAATGAATCAAAATAAGGTTAGCTACTTTTGTCATAATTTTACAACAAATATTAGAGCTGATCTTTCACATTTTTATTACTTTTCTCAGTTCTGCTGGATGTTTATCAATGTTTAAATATAAATTTTTCTAATCTCTCTGGGCAGTATTGTTCAGTGTGTCTTTAAATTGGAATAAAAAAAGTGGTATGACCACTAAACTTATTCATTATGCTAAACCTTTCAAACAAAACAGTTACTGTCAATGTGATATCAATGAGGTCTTCAGTCATCATATCATTTGAATATGTGCCTCAGAGAATGGAAATGAAAATGTATTTTTCATATCATTATTGGTGGACCGAGAACCCTGATATATTGAGCTGTTCATTCTTGTACAAGTTGACAGAGTCAGGAGCAGGTGATAACTTGGTTTCATCATGCTAAGTAAACAAACAACACATTCATTACAAGAATAATTGTGAGTTTTTCACTCAGGTTGTACAAGATGTAGGTGCTGGTCATCTACCTTCATCAAATGAAACTGCCTTGACTCTCACAATTCAGCAGAAGTTTGCAGTCCTCAGCAGGCTTCATCACAACAATGTTCATGGTTGATCCTCTCTTATGCTAGCCTGACCCCACATTTTTCCTAATCTACATCAATTATCTTGTTGCCGAACTACCACATGGAATTAAAATGGAAATGTACGCTGATGACATGGTCCTATGGAGCACACAATTACATGCATGTGGCCACCAGATCACCACAAAGAGCTGTAGATACATTAATTGTGTGGGCAAAGGAATGGTATCTTAGCGTAAACACTGAGAAGTGCAACACAACTCTATTTACCCTATATCTCTGAAACAATAGGCAGACTTCATCCAGATAAATGGAATACCCCTGAGAGAGGATATAGATTCAACATACCTTGGAATAACATTTCATGACAGACTGACATGGAGAAAACACATCAATAAAGCAGCAGCAAAAGCTAGAAGGAAGATAGCCATCCTGAGAAAACTAAGTGGAACCATATGAGGGACCAGGAGGAAAATACTTAACAAAGTTTATCGTCAGAGCATGCGACTACACCTGGAATGCGAGTAAACTGTATGGTGTTCAGTATTTAAAAAACTACACTACAAGAGCTGGACAAGGTGCACTTAGAGTCACCACAGGAGGGATGAGATCAACCCCTATAGTGGAGATGGAGATGGAAAATATCGGAAGGATACAAGCACTGAGAGAGCGTTAAGATATGAGAACGCTAATACAAGCAGAAAACATCCTTAGCATACCAGCAGGAACAGATTTGAAAACCTAGCTTGGGGAAGGGGGGAGGTGTTGAAAAGAAACAGTTTTGTCCATCAGGCCAAAGCATACAAGCTACAGATCTGCCTGCAGTTGGTATTCGGCTGAAAACTACCTCAGAACGAACTCCAGAGAGAGAGGAACATAGGCTACTGTCACATAGCAGGTGCCCAAATCACGCCATACAGAGGATGGAAGGAAATCTCAAAGTAAACAGTGCACGAAAACTATGGGTTACGAATATACGTCACACCAATGCTAGCGTGACAACGAAAACATACGTTGTGCGACGATCAAGGTGAACGGGCGTGTGTTAGATTTTGAGAACAACTTGGTGTGGCTATTGGATCGTTTGAAGGCTAGAAATGGACTCACTCCAAGCTAAGAACAGCTAGAAGCATATATTGAGAACGTCATGGATTCGAGAACGACGGGCAAACTCTAGACAGACAGAATCGGAGGAAGATGACAGCAAGGATGATCTGAATGAACGGAGGAAAGGAAAGTATTACTGAGTGACGATAAGGAAAACGCAGAACAGATAAATTATACAAAGGTTAGTGTACGCTTATATTAGATGCCATCCCGGCAACAACGGGAAATCTAATGGTTCACAACAAAATGTATTATGACTCTGTCAACTCTGTAATAAAGCGGTGTTAGATTTTCCTGAGATCCGATGTTTACTTCATATTTCAAGGTTCTTCAGTGAATTCATAAACTGTTATTGTTACGCCGTTTTAATGAGCCAGTTCCTTTCGTAAGTTCTAACATATCCACGTGGCAAAACACAGCGAAGAAGGACTTACGACATGGCAACTACCACTATAAATCTAGATGAAAATGAAAGGGATATTTGACAAGGAAGAACAGAACAGTGTACAATGCAGAAGAATACCCACAAGACCTCTGAGTCAGAACCTACACAGATAGATCAATACAAAATGAAGGAGCGGAAGTGAACATCAAATACCCAAATAATACTAGGGACATGGCCAGAGTACCAACAGGAAAGTACTGCCATAACTATGATGCAGGAATCCAGGCAATGAAGATAGCAACAGTGAAATTACTGAATACCAACCATGGTACACTGCCTGTGGTGCAATTGACATCAAAATCAGTACATGATGTGTTCCAGTCTGGGAAATTGCCAGTACTACAATCTGTGTTAGGCAGCTACATAAGGTCACCATACAGTGGATACCATCTCAATGCAGTGTATCTGAAAACAAGAGAGCTGATCAACTAGCTAAGGAAGGAGCCATTGAAGAACAACCTGATGTGCCTGTTACATACGTTTTTTTTTTTTTTGGGTGCATATCCTTTACAGGACATCGCTGTCAACACCAGCATCTTTCAGCTGTATGTTGATTTCTAGGCAAGATTACGCTCAGTAGTTTGCCATTGCTTTCTGAGCGGCCGGCTCACATACCTCATAAGTTACCGATGCGATTCGAACCACTGCTGATTCTCACCGTCATCACGTTACCTATGAGAGTATACAAGATTACGGACAAAAGTCATAACCTCTAAGCAACGAAACCGGCTGTTACATACTACTAAAAGAAAATCACCAACACCAGCTCAAGACGATTACCACTTTAAAGATAGACCAGAACAAATCATTATTCCATGCCTCAAAACTGGGCACAATAGATTACACAACAACGTGTATACGAAATTCAAGATTGGCTATTCAGCCATGTGCACATATGGATTGGCACTGCAGACTGCAGATCACTTACTTCAAAATATGACATATCTAGGCAGACCTTTTGGTCTATAGAAACAACAGTGGAAGATGCACTCTATGGACCACTGAGTGAACTTTAAAAAAAAGACAGTGAAGTTCATACAAGAAACACATTGCAGTTATAGACACATTTCTAGTAAACAACGAAGAAGAAGTTTCTTTGATAATTAAGGTAAGTCATGTTTTTGCACTCTCTTTTACTACTGTAGATCTTTTGTGTTTTCAGCTATCAATACTGAGTCATCTTCATATCTTAGACTGTTTATATTATCAGCTCTAACTTGTATTCCTGGTCTATCTTTGATCCATCTCATAATTTCATAATTACTTCGCCCCACCCACTCACCCACCCACCCACAGAGAGAGAGAGAGAGAGAGAGAGAGAAGAGAGAGAGAGAGAGAGAGAGAGAGAGAGAGAGAGAGAGAGAGAGAGAGAGAGAGAGAGAGAGAGAGAGAGCAGATCTGGTGATAAAACAGGCCTTGTTTTATCTGTTCATAACTGCCCTCTTAATTTATATAAAAATAAGAGGGCCAAATCACTAATCTCCAAGGGGAACACTGAGGTTGAGCAAAGGTAACATGATACTGTCTATAAAACATCACTGACTGCTTAAGGAAACACAAATTATGGTGAACAATTGGTTATGCTTGATGGAATCAGATATTCAATTTGGCACCAGCAGGAAGGATAATTGCACAGGCGGAGTAAATATATGTGAAACCAAATGTCATTCTTGAACATATTCTGAGGAAGATGGAGCAAAAAATAGCTATGTTCCTAGTGCTGTGACATTTTTTTTTTTTTTTTTCCGCGTTTCCATCCTGTTTCAGGATATTGCGGTCAACACTAGCATCTTTCAGCTGTATGTTGATTCCTAGGCTAGATTACGCTCATCAGCACGCCACAACTTTCTGAGCGGCCGGCTCCATACTCTCATAAGTCACTTTTGCGATTCGAACCACTGCTAATTCTCGTCGCGTCACGTGACGATAGTATTCGGGGTTAGCGGAGAAAGCTACTAACCCCTCAGCCATGGGCTTTCATGCCCAGCCTTTCATGCCCAGCTTAAAAGTCGACAGGGTCGACTTCATTGCACCGGGTTTTATCCTATATGGCTCGGTCTCTTTCCGCTGTGACATTGGTGTAAATTAAATAAAAAATTATGTGTCATCATCATCATGCAGCAAGACTTTTGCCAAATGTTGCTCTTATCCAGACTCACTACAAACACTCTAGTCTTGACCAATTCCCCTGCCTTATGCACTTTCATGCCCAGCCTGTCCTTAATGTCCCATTTCCAGCTACCATACCTTTCATTACTGTTCTTTTTAACCCACTGTGATGTTTGATGTGACCAAAATAGTTTAGTTTCCGAGACATGATACTTTTGATGAGCCAGCTTTCTTTGATGTTCAGATCTTGCAGAATGTCAGTATTTTCTTCCATTAAACCATGGTAATTGAAGAAGTTTCCTGTAACATATAAATTCATCAGCATATACTTACGTACATGCACATACCGACAAATATGTAGATATATATACATTTGTAATACCTCAGCATCATTTGCAGAAATACGTGTTGTGTCATCATAAGCTCCATAAGGATTCCAAGTAATTAATCCTTCTGGATCGTTGATGGCAAAAGAATGATGAACTTGCATAGGTGTATGTAGCTTATCTGAAATTAATACCAAATGTTATGTAAGAAAATGAGTGATTTTTATATTACTTTCATGATAACTTGGTTATTTGCAAACCTGATGGCACAAATTAGCTCACAATTGACATGAACTCATTCAGTACCAAGCAACTCACCCTACAGAACACTTTTGGCAAGGTGCTGGAGAAGATCATTGCTGTTAAGCTTCAGGAATATTTCCCGAAAGGTTTGGGAAGTTACTGGCCAGGGAAAGAGTAAAAAAAAGTCGCTTAAAAGTCGACAGGGTCGACTTCATTGCACCGGGTTTTATCCTATATAGCTCGGTCTCTTTCCGCAGCACGGAAAGCGTTGCACAAAGCACGAACTCCGTAGCTTTTAGCGACGACCCACAGGAGTCTCCGAAACATTTAACTTGTAAACCGAAGGACGCAGCCCGGAATCGAACCCACGACCTTTGGAGCATGAGTCAAACGGCTTGACCACTTCGGCCAGAGAAAGATACTTGGGCAAACACAGCCACTTTTGCCTATGATGTTTATGAAGGGTTCCAAAACAGACCGGAGACGGTGGTAGCAGCACTTGATCTCAAGGATGCATACAATAGTCAGATATGATATTCTGATGTACACTCTCATGGAGATGATAGTCTGTCCTTGGTTGGTGAACTGGATTGCAGCTGTTTTGTATTCTCACACAGTGCTTTCCAGCCAGGTACATTGACCCCTGAGCCATGTATCATAGCCCCCGGACAACCGCAGGGATCAGCAATTTCACATGTGCTTTTCAATGTATATATGGACAAGATTGCAAGCTTTGAAGTACTAGGGGATTGAAGGATACTATCATTTGCAGATGATGTTCTCTCAAACAGGCTGGGAACGGACAGAAATCAAACAGCTTAGAAGCTGCAGATGACCCTGGACAAAGTGAGGGATTGGTGCACAGAGATGAATGCTGTTATTATACCAGAAAAGGCATCTGTCTTGATGTGCCCTCTGGACAATAGGATTGTTAAAGCTGACCTCCCAAGCTTCACAACAAATGGTAGAAATGTAAATAGAGAAAATAGACTGAAGCAAGTGGGAATCATTTTTGATAGGAATCACGTTTGATAGAAGCCTGTCCTTTAGGGATCATGTTGAAGTGGTGGTTAAAAAATTATCAGAAGGGGCTCAATGCAATCAAGTGTTTGGCGGCAAGGGAAATGGAGCAGAAAATGCTACCTACACTTTTTAGCACTTTATCATTTCAATGGTAGAGTATGGACTAGGAATGTTCACTGTCTCCAAGAATCAGCTAGTGAAACTAAAGCCATTCAGAATGAAGCCATGAGGGTGATTCTAGGGTGTACAAGGGACATCCCAACAGTGTGTACATCCTGGCACTACTGACCATTGCAGACAGACTCAAGGTGTTGTAGGCACGGTCATACCTCTAGGTAGCTGTGGACAAGGAACACCTCCCACATGATTCCCTGGATGCAGTCAAGGGCCACAGGCTGTTAAGAGAAAGATCTTGGATGGCTCAGGCAGAAGATACCATCAGGGAAGTGTGCCCACTTGAGAAGAGTGGCAGAGGCAAGGAGTGGGTCAGAGTGCTGAATATAAAGGGGACAACGCATTTCTAATGCTAAGGGACTCCATTCATCAAACTAGCAAAGAAATATTACCAGAGAGATGATAAAAAGTTAAGAAAAACATAGATGAATGAACAAATTTTAATGCTGATGGACAAAAGAAAACAGAATAAAAATGACAAACAAGAATGTGCTAAGATAAATAAAGAAATAAGAGATGAATGTGTGAATTAAATTCCATTAAAGATATAAAAAATATGCACAGACAAATCAGTGAGCTCACAGAAAGAAAAATAAGAATAAACACAGGGTATTTGAAATAAAAAACAGGAAAGATATTATTGGAGAATGGTGCTATAATGAAGAGGTGGAATGAGTATATAAAAGAATTATATGATGGAGAAAGGGAAGAATTAACAGAAGAAAGTAACTCAGAAGGTCCACCTATTCAAAAAGAAGAAGTCGCTGACGCTGTGAAACGTTTGAAGAAAGGAAAAACAGCTGGGCCAGATGAAATCACAATAGAAGAATTAGAAATATTGGGATAATTTGGAGTAGATATACTAACCAAAATGTTGAATGATATTTACAGCAGTGGATATTTACTGAGCGATATGCTGAAATCTGTATTTATAGCTACACCAAAAATACCAGGAGCAATTGAATGTTAAGATTTTCGTACAATTAACCTCATAAACCATGTCACTAAGCTTCTACTTAGAATTATAATGAGAAGAACAATAAAAATGGAAATTAGTTAAGGACAGTATGGCTTTGTGGAAGGAAAGGGTATAAACAATGCAATATATATATATTACGAACACTAATAGAAAAGTCCTACGATGGTGTTTCCACCTTTTCGTGGTGGGGGAGCTTGAGTTTCTCAATGACCCTGAGAGTTATGCCTGCGGTAGCGTAGCTACCAGCAGGGCGTCCCGAGCCGGACAGGTCAAAGGGTAGAGAACAGACAAAGAGAAACACCCTGGTCCTCCAGGTTAAGAGTTGAAGCACGGGGTTAACATCCCCACCTTTGTAAAAACTATTTTGTTACGAAACAGATACATAAGCCTCGAATTCGGTCTGACTTATTTGCACAACGACCTCGGAACGTTAAAGGACTCTTGAGATTTGGAACATGGAATGTACGGACACTATATCGAGCTGGAGCGGCTGAAGAACTAACCCGGGAGCTGGTTG
Organism: Cepaea hortensis; assembly: GCA_963921405.1. NCBI lineage: Eukaryota > Metazoa > Mollusca > Gastropoda > Stylommatophora > Helicidae > Cepaea > Cepaea hortensis. Next base: position 26,722,494 of record OY992892.1, on the reverse strand, counting down.
AATATCAAATGGATATCACAGAAATTCAAGAAATAAGGTGGCCAGGAGAGGGTACTTTAGAGCAAAATGGAATGATTGTAATATATGGAGGAAACACCCAAAATAAACATGAATTTGGAACAGGTTTTGCCATAAAAAAGAGCTATGGGGGAATGTTCTAAACTTTAAATGACAGAATTAGTAAATTACGAATAAAAGGTAAATGGAAAAATATAACGATGATTAATGTACATGCACCTACTGAAGAAAAAGAAGATGACGTTAAAGAAGACTTTTATAATGATTTGGAAGATGTCATAGAAGAAACCCCCAAACAGGACATCCTGATTGTGCTGGGAGACTTCAATGCAAAAACAGGTAGAGAGCAAACTCATAAAAAAGTGGCCGGTATGGAAAGCCTACATACAACTTCAAATGATAATGGATGGAGAGTAATCAACCTGGCAGAAGCAAAAGGACTGCAGATTAGAAGTACCAGACTACAAAGAAAGGATACACAAACAAACTTGGAAATCATGTGACAAGAGAACCTATAATCAAATAGATCACATTTTAATTAGCAACAGAAATGCATCAAACATACAACAAGTTAGAAGTTATAGAGGAGCTGAGTGCCACAGCGACCACTTCCTCGTTGGAGCAAAATTTAAAATAAAACTTAAGAGAGCTTTCTATACTAAATTACAAAGATTACACCCAACATATAACAGAAAAACTACAAGAAATTACAGTCAAAGAGAAATTTACAGATGAAATAAAATGTAAACTTGAAACTCTGCAAAACCCGTTGGAGGAAAGCGTTGATCAAACTTGGTTGAACATCAAGAATACAATTGAAACTACAGCAGAAGAATGTCTTGGTGTGTTAACCAAGCATAGAAAGAACAGATGGTTCAATCAAAAATGTGAAGAAGCAGTCATTAGGAAAAAGAAAGCCAGGCAGCTATGGCTAAATGACATCAACAACATCCAAAAGGAAGAGCAATATAGAAATGAATGTAAAGAGGCTACAGAAATAGTTCGACAGCAGAAGCGAGAATATATGAGTAATATAATCAAAGATATGGAAACTAATCACCAGAAAAACGAATCCAGAAAGTTTTTTAAAGAACTGAAGTCAATGAAACGAGGGTACCAATACAAGACATATGGTTTAAAAGACAAAAATGGGAATATGATAAATACCAATGAGGAAATGTGCAACACATGGAAAGAATATTTTATTGAATTACTAAAATTGGCTCCATGGCCGAGGGGTTAGCAGCTTTCTCCGCTCACCCCGAATACTCTCGTCACGTGACGCGACGAGAATTAGCAGTGGTTCGAATTGCAAAAGTGACTTATGAGAGTATGGAGCCGGTCGCTCAGAAAGTCGTGGCGTGCTGATGAGCGTAATCTAGCCTAGGAATCAACATACAGCTGAAAGATGCTGGTGTTGACCGCAATATCCTGAAACAGGATGGAAACGCGGGGGGAAAAAAAAAAAAAATTGTGAAGCTCCAAGAAACACCTTCCCACAGGAAGAGGTTCTAACGTGTGAACTACAAATTGAAGAACCTGCATTTGAAGAAATCCTATATGTAATCACATGACTTAAACACAATAAGGCAACTGGGGCTGATGGAATTGCTGCTGAATTTATAAAGGCAGGTGGCCACGCATTACATCTAAAGCGATATGAACTAATAATAAAAATCTGGAGGACAGAAGAATTACCCCATGACTGGAAAGAGTCATTATTGATACCTATCTTTAAGAAAGGAGATAAGTTCCAATGTGAAAATTATAGACGAATATCACTACTGTCCACAAGCTATAAGATACTATCCGCAGTATTACTAAATAGACTAAAACCATATTCAGAAGACATATTAGGTGACTACCAGGCGGGCTTTAGACAAAACAGATCAACAATAGATCAGATATTTATCTTACGACAAATAGCTGAGAAAAATTGGGACTATAAAAGAGATCTCCATAACATTTTTGTGGATTTTAAAAAGGCTTATGATAGTGTCCATAGGAATAGTCTATGGAATGCTATGCAGGAATTTGGAATACCAAGGAAGTTAATCAACATGACCAGACTATGCATGGAAGATACTTATAATATAGTAATATATAAAAGCAGGAAATCAGACCCTTTAAAAATAACATATGGCTTGAAACAGGGTGATGCACTATCGCCACTACGCTTCAATCTGGCTCTAGAGAAAGTTGTAAGGAAGGTAAAGGAGGAATGTGATATTGGAGGAACATCCAAGCTGCTTGGTTATGCAGATGATATAGATATTATAGGGGAAAATGAACAAAAGACATTGGAAAAATTGACTCACTTAAAGGAAAAAGCCCAACAGATGGGGCTGGTTATCAACCAAAATAAGACAGAATATATGGTAATTTCAAGAGAAGGAATGGCTAAAAACTCTGGCCACATACAAATAGATAATACGACCATTAAAAGAATGGAAACATACAAATACCTGGGTACCAATCTTAAACTGCTCCAACATCATAAGGGAAGAAATACAAACTAGAATCAATTCTGGAAATAAGATATACTATGCACTACAACATCTACTACAATAAAATGCACTATCTCGTAACACCAAAATCACAATATACAAAACACTGATCAGACCAGTTGTGCTGTATGGCTCTGAAACCTGGAGTACAACGAAAGGAGACGAAGCCTTGTTACAAACCTTTGAGAACAAAGTTTTAAGACTGTCAAGGTCTCACATAAAGTATCTATGGACATAGAGATATAGGGGATATATAGAAGGGATATAACACCAATACAGAAACCTTAAGAAGGGAATTAACTGCGACAGCTCGAGTGCCCGAACAGTCTCGGGCCTTCGAGAACGAGGGGTCAGTTTGCCTACTGCTTCGTTGACACAGGTGGAACCCGTGTTATTTAACGTGAAAGTCCAAGAGGCGTTCTTAGTTAGTTTTGGTTTTAGTCCTACCAGTCGGAAGTAATTTGACAGAGTTGGATCAGTTCTCTGTTCTTGACTGAATTTAGTGATGGTAATTTTAGGTGAAATAATTTGTAATGACTCGTCAAGTTGTTCGTCGTAGTCTTTTCTCATGTCTTGTGGGATAGTTTCAATTACTTTTAGGGGTTCTAATGCCAAATTTCTCATGAGGATCATAGCCCAGTCGATTTTTGGAATGCTATGATGCGACATTAAAAACACTCAAAGTTTTCACAATAGGCACTTATGGAATCTTCGGCACAAAAGGGTTTGACTAGGCCTTTGTACTTGTTATACTTATGTTCTTCTTCCTTACTTCTCAGTTTATTTACGGAGATCTCCATATTGGAATCAATCTCCATTTGTTTGATTTTCAGTTGTGCCTGTATTTCTATTTCTTTTTGTTTTAGAGCTGTTTCTATTTCCAGCTTTTTGTTTTCAGCTTGTTTGTTAGCAACCTCAATTTCCATCTTTTTTGTTCTCGTTTGGCTGCCCGGTCTTCTCTCGCTATGTTTTCTGCATGCGTTTTTTGCGTCCATTCCGACAGTTTATCTGCAGTATATCCTAATTTAAGCCCTAGTTCAATACACTGTTCCAGTGTTGACATTTTGTGAATTTAGGTTAATTTAAATTTCTAGAAATTAAATACCTTTGAAAAAGTTTGGGAGTACAATAATTGGTTATGTCCCTTAATGTTTACATATACACTTTATATCAGTAATTTCAAATGGACATGAAATTTGCATGTGTTCCTAAATAAGCCAAGACAATTCGTCTTGATGAAACTCTCTAATAAAGAGTTCATTGTCCTGGTATCATGGTGGATACTTGAGAAGGGCGCAGTTGTAAATGCAACAGGAAGCGTCAGGGAACTTCGGTCGGATAGCAGGTTTAGGAATATGGAAGAGAGTTGAACTCTTCAGCAATCACCCTGAATTAGTGTACTAGAAAATACATGAGTTCATAGTGCAAAGATATAGATTACTAAGTTCCCATCCACGAAACTACAACCACAAACTGCCATAGCTTCATGTGATCCCGTGACAGAATTAGTTCAGACGAATTAGCATATTGTAACCCACAAGAATGGAGGGCAGGGGAACCCTGTCAAGGTCTCACATAAAGTATCTATGGACATAGAGATATAGGGGATATATAGAAGGGATATAACACCAATACAGAAACCCTAAGAAGGGAATTAACTGCGACAGCTCGAGTGCCCGAACAGTCTCGGGCCTTCGAGAACGAGGGGTCAGTTTGCCTACTGCTTCGTTGACACAGGTGCAGGGACCACTTCCACGAGAAGCTCGAAGGGAGTCACACTCCGTGTCCGCCCGACGCACGTCGAAGGGCAGACGAATACTGGACAGCGGACAAGAAGCAGGGAATAGGGGGACGAGATATACAGAAACTAAGTTGTATCTAGAGATTGTTGATTAACGAGATAGTTTAATAGAGTTATGCTGTGATAGCTATGTGTATGATTGATTTGTTGATGTACCAACTAACTCCTGTGATATTGTGATTGACTGCGAAACTCTTATTTGCCAGATTAACGATAATAAATTAGATTATCAATATACAGTATGGAGTTTGTTGCCTGTCTGAACCCGAGTCTTATTCCCTAGGTCTTTAAGACGTTGACAAAGACGCATCTTTGGACCCATTAGGGATACACAAAGTGGAGAGTAGAAAAGAAGAAGTAACAAAGACATTTATGATCTGTTTAACTCTTTCGCTACCATGGGCCGATCTAACGCCGCAATCTCCCGACTCTGGTGGCAATTGGTTCTTCTATCGACACAGAATGATCAGTGGTTTATTTGATACATTTCTGCTCCATTTCGAAATTTTAAGTTACAGTAAACTGAAAAGTCGCACAGCCGGAATAGCTACATCCTCATTGTGCCGTCAAACATTTGCTAACATTGGATTTTTGTGAATTTTCTGTTTTAAAGTTTGGGTTTTTCACAATGGAAACGCCCACCAGTATGCGTCCTCGTAGAATGACTTCAGATCAAGCTAGGTTATTGTTTGAAACAGTTTTAAACAATAGTGATTTCGATATCAGTGAATATTCAGAAAGAAGTTTTAGTTGTGTCTAAAGTTTTAGCACGTGGTGATAAAGAAAAACCAGTGAATGTTCGTCAACAGCTGAGTGTCTGACAATGAAGTATGAATGGCTGAAGTTTACGTCTGTCATTATTGCTATGGTACTTGATCCAAGACCACGTATCAAAGACTACTGGTGTACAAGTGCACATTTATATACTCCTTGGTATGCCACTGCCACTATGTTTCTCAGGAATCGATTTGAATCTATCACACCATGTTTCACGTATGTGAACCAGAGGCAGCAGGTGCAAAAAAAAAAAATTGATCCTCTTGTTGACATGATTCTGAAGAAATTCCAGGAAGCATTTTACCCATTTGAAAATGTGTCCATTGATGAAATGATTATTTGGTGGAAGGGCAGATTTCAGCACAGACAATACAATGCAACAAAGCCTCACAAGTACCACAGCAAAACATTTGGCCTTTGTGATTCTGCGACTGGCTATGTGGTGAATTTTATAATTTACTATGGAAGAAACACCTAATAATACAGACCGGATGTAGATCCCACAACAGCTCATGCAGTGAAAGTGTTTGCCACACTACTGAATGTTCTCGGAGCTGGCCATCACTTCTTTGCTGACAGATTTTACACTTCAAAAGCTCTGATTGATTATCTGCATTCCAACAATTTCAATTATACAGGGACATTGAATGTCAACCGAGTAGGCTTCCCGCCAGAGTTGAAGCATTTGTGACTTCAGCATCAAGAGATGAAGTGGTTTCTTGAAGAAGATAGAATATTGTGTGTGGCATGGAGAGATAAAAAAGCTAAAAAACCATGCATTGTTGTCTCTACCTTGAAGTGGTTTCTTGAAGGAGATAGAATATTGTGTGTGGCATGGAGAGATAAAAAAGCTAAAAAAACCATGCATTGTTGTCTCTACCAAGTCTGTAGTTGGAACTGTTGAGTCGGTGTCAATAGAGACTGTGTTTTTTGCAGCACTCGAACTAAACGACACAGATCATCTTTTATTTGCTCCGGCTGCACTAATAGACCACACTTGTGCCCCAAAGTTTGCTTTGCAGCCTATCACAAATAGACTGCCACATATTGTAAATAAAAATAAACAGACAATATATATATATATATATATATATATATATATATATATATATATATATATATATATATATATATATATATATATATATATATATATAACATGTAATTAAATGTAAATCTGCCAAGTGTTTTCCTAATTTTAATTCCTAAAAAGACATGCTCAAGAATCTGCGGCCAAACTTCTTTTCGGATGATTGATTGGGAGTAATTGTGTTTATATTTTAGAAAAGTGGTGTTTGTTCAGTAAATTCAACAGAATTAGCAGTGATTTAGGGTTCCAAATGTTGCTGTATGTAGCCGAGGCGCGGTGTTGGGGTGAGCGCCCAACATTGCTCAAATACCTCAATGGCTCGTGAATACATAACCTATGCAGCAAAAGTCCAACTCCTGGCCTTCACGTGGCGGGCCTGTTTAAACTAACAGGAGAAGGGGCGACGGCGAGTCTCTGGCGCCGGAAAATAACCAGTATGCTCTAGATGTGTATGCACGGACATGCATGCGCAGACAGGCGTGTGCGCGCGTACACATCTACACTCGAGTGAGACCACAGTCTGCTCTAGCAAAGAAAGGTGCTGAAGACGGAGGCAACCAGCCAAGAGGCGCACCACAGAAATCAGGATGCCACGCAATCACGCAAAATGGAATATGTCGACTACTGCTAATCGTTATGGTGCTCGCCCTGCTTTGGACCCCCAGGCAGGTGCAGTGCCGGGCCCTATGTCTCGAAAGGGTCCAACCCCAACTACTGGAGGTCCTTCTCAGATGTCCTGTGGAGCCAGGGGACATGAGAATAGGACGACTGGCCATACTAAACTAAGACTTAAAATAATGCACTGGAATGCGGAGGGAGTCAGCAACAAAAAAGTTGAATTAGAAAACATCCTGGACAAAGAGAAAGTAAGCATATGTTGCTTGCAAGAAACTCACCTCAATGAAAATATAGCCTTCAAAATCAGAGGCTACCAGTGTTACCGATCTGACCGAAAGAACAGGCGAAAAGGTGGGATACTGACCCTTGTAAGAAATAACATCATGGCTTCCCAAATCAAAGTCTACATGGAAGGGGCTGAGTATCAGACACTTAAACTTAAGACAGGTAATACAGATCTACATCTGATCAATTACTACTGTCCAAGTGACCGCCCACAGGCACTGGACACTCTACCACTAAAAGAAAAAATGATTGTGTGTGGCGATTTCAACAGCCACTCGCAGAGCTGGGGCTATGATCACATGGACCAGAGAGGAGAGAGACTGGAAGACTGGCAAGATGAGAATAGATTCATGTTGATTAACAAGCCGTCCGACCCACATACTTTCTACTCGAGATCATGGCACTCTTCAACTACACCTGACCTGGCTTTTCATTCACCAGACCTGGAGTGGAACATTACACGAACTGTTGGGAAACAACTTGGTGGCAGTGACCATCGGCCAGTCTTTCTAACCGCAGAAAATGAGCTTGTAAGTGAAAGCAGCACCCTCTCGAGGTGGAACTACAAGAAAGCAGACTGGGCAATGTACAAGCATCGCACCAGCATACTGGTTAGAAACCTGAACACTGAGAAAGACATAAATAAAGCAGTTGAAGAGTTTGGGAAATGCATACTACAGGCAGCGCGAGAAACAGTACCAAGAGGAGCCCGTAAACAATATAAACCCTACTGGAGTAGTGAACTGGAACAGTTGCATAATGATGTTGAAGTGTGTAGAAAGCAAGCAGAGGCCACACCCAGCCAAGAGCACCACAATAAATTCCAGCATGCAAAAGCCAAATTTCAAAGGGCCAAGCTGCAGGCTAGACGGAAAAGCTGGCAGGAGAAAACGGAGTCTCTGAACTTTGAAAGAGACACAAGGAAATTGTGGAAGCTAATAAAACAGCTTAATGACGAGGGCACAGGGAGAAACTCAAAAATTGCACTACATAAAGATGGAAAAATCTTAACAAGAAAGCAAGCAGCTGACCATTTTGCGGACTCGTTCGCACAAGATAGCAATATCAAAATTAGTCCAGAGAATCAACAAGAGATTCGAGAGAAACGACAACATACAGGACAGAAGGAAATAGTACATGAGGTTCTGGAGGCACCCATCACAATCAGCGAACTGGAGCTAGCCATATCAAAACTGAAAATGAGAAAGTCACCAGGAGCTGATGGTATCTCCAATGAAATGATCAGGAACCTAGGAACAGAGGCCAAAACAAAGCTGTTGCAGATCTTCAATAACAGCTGGACCTTAGGCTGTGTTCCACAAGCCTGGAGAGAAGCAATCATGATACCCCTCCTAAAATCAGGGAAAGATGGTTCCATTGCCTCTAGCTACAGACCAATTAGCCTCACCAGCTGTCTCTGCAAAACACTGGAGCGCATCATCAATCACAGACTGCAGTGGTACATTGAAAGTAAAAACATCCTTGTGCCACAGCAGGCTGGCTTTAGGCAGTGCTACTCTACGGAAGATCAGACAACCTACCTCTCTCAAGAAATTGAGGATGCATTCCAAGAGAAGAAGCTGGTGCTTGCGGCATGGATAGATCTGAAGAAAGCCTTTGACAAAGTCTGGAAAGAAGGTCTGATGAAGAAACTGAGAAACTGCAAAGTCAATGGAAGAATGTACAAATGGGTGAAAGCATACTTGCACAACAGAAGAGCCCGAGTACAGATAGACGGACTCAAGAGCAAGAAAGTACTACTGCGTCACGGTGTCCCCCAGGGCGGAGTCTTGTCCCCCACACTTTTTCTAATCTTCATCAATGATCTTGTTGCTCACCTACCGCATGGAATTAAAGCGGCAATGTACGCCGATGACCTGGTTCTATGGAGCACAAATGAATATGCATCAGTGGCCACCAGATTGCTACAAAGAGCTGTAGATACATTTGCTGCATGGGCAAATAGATGGTGTGTCAGCATAAACACTGACAAGTGCAGCACCACCCTATTTACCCTCTCTCCAAAACAAAAGGCAGGGATCATCCAGATAAATGGAACACCCCTAAGAGAAGATAAAGAACCAACATACCTTGGAGTAACATTTGATGGCAAGCTGACATGGAGAAAGCACATCAACAAAGCAGTAGCAAAAGCCAGAAGGAAAATAGCCATCCTGAGAAAGCTAAGTGGAACCACATGGGGAGCCAGTACGAAAATACTTAGCAAAGTTTACCAACAGAGCATACGACCACACCTGGAATATGGGTCAACTGCGTGGTGTTCAGCATCAAATACCACACTACAAGAGCTGGACAAGGTGCAAAATCAAGCACTTAGAGTCACCACAGGAGGGATGAGATCAACCCCTATAGTGGAAATGGAGAAGATGGGGAGGACACAGGCACTGAGTGAGCGCAGAGATACGAAAACGCTAATACAAGCAGAAAAGTTCCTCAGCTTGCCAGGCCACCCTATGAAGAACAGATTTGAAAACCTAGCTATGGGGCGGTTGAAAAGAAGTAGTTTTATCCACCAGGCCAAACGACTCTGCAGAGAAACCACTGATCTGCCCACAGTTGGTATCCCCCTAACAACTATTCCAGAGCGAACTCCATGGAAAGATGAGCATAGACTATCATTACAAATCCAGACAAAAGTGAGAGGAATATTTGACAAGGAAGAACAGAACAGTGTGCAGCGCAGAACAGCCACTCTCAGCTTCCTTGATGAAGAATACCCACAGGACCTCTGGATCCGAGTCTACACAGATGGGTCAGCACAAAATGCTGTTCGAAATGGAGGAGCGGGAGTGTACATAGAATACCCAAATAATACTAGGGACACAGCCAGAGTACCGACAGGAAAGTACTGCCATAACTATGATGCCGAAATTGAGGCAATCAAGATAGCAACAGAGAAATTACTAAATAACAGCAATGGTACACAACCTGTGGTGCTACTAACAGATGCAAAATCAGTACTCGATGCGCTCCTCTCTGGGAAATTGCCAGTACTAAGGACACTACTTTCTGAACTTAGCAGTCAGCATAAAGTCACCATACAGTGGATACCATCCCACTGTGGAGTACCCGGAAACGACAGAGCTGATCAATTGGCTAAGGAAGGAGCCAAAGAGGAACAGCCTGATGTGCCCGTTACATACCACCAAAAGAAAAGAATGATCAAATCAGTCAGAAAGCCACCAAAACCTGCTCAAGATGACTACCACATTATGGACAGACCAGAACAAGTCATTATTCTGCGCCTCAGAACAGGACACAATAGATTATGCAACCACATGTATACAAAATTCAAGATTGGTGAAACAGCCATGTGCACATGTGGATTGGCGTCGCAGACAGCAGAGCACATACTCCAAGACTGCCCAAAATATAACATATCTAGGCAAACCTTCTGGCCTAGAGAGACGACGGTGGAAGATAAACTCTATGGACCACTGTGTGAACTGAAAAAAAAAGTTCAATTCATGCAAGAGACGACATTGCAGATATAGACATATTTCAAGCGAACGAAAGAAGAAGAAGAAGCAGTGATTTAGCAGTGATCAGGATAATAACGCCCCTTGGTAAGTGCAATGATTTCATCATTTTTACCTCTTTTAGTCCAATTATTTTACAAAATATATTATATTTACAACCTATACTATAGGATAGCAATAATTCCAATACCTACATATTCCTTGTGCAATCCCCTGTATTTTGATATATAATACAGCATTTCTGCTACAATTGTAACCATTTTCATAACATTACTGTGACAGACCCCAACTTCCAGATTTCGGCCATTATTTTTTTTCATTTTTGTGAAAAAGACATGGTTCAGAATATGCACCAGAACTTCCTTTTGGGTGAATTTAATGAGCAATACTGTTTATATTCTTGATGACAAGTGGTGTTTGTTTGATTATTCAGTAAATTAAACATGATTAGCAGTATAGGAGTGTAGAAAACACCATATTTTTACCTCTTTTTGTCAATTTATTTGACAAATTATATTATTATTTTTATTATATTTACAACCTATAGCAATAATTCCATTACTTGCATATTCCTTGTGCAATCCCCTTTATTTTGATATATAATACAAAATTTCTGCTACTATTTTAACCATTTTCATAACATTATTGTGACAGACCCCAACTTCCAGATTTCGGCCATTATTTTTTTTTCATTTTTGTGGAAAAGACATGGTTCAGAATATGCACCAGAACTTCCTTTTGGGTGATTTTAATGGGCAATACTGTTTATATTCTTGAAGACAAGTGGTGTTTGTTTGATTATTCAGTAAATTAAACATGATTAGCAGTATAGGAGTGTAGAAAACACCTTATAGGTGCAGTTTTTAAAATAATTTTTACCTCTTTAATTTCAGTTGTTATTATTAAATCTCTCATTATTGTCATAATATTTGTAACCTATCAATTAATTATTAACACTGTCATGTTCCTTGTGCAATCCTCTTTAATTTCATATATAATACAATATATCTGCTACCATTTTAACCTTTTTAAAAGCATTATTGTAACACACCCCTACTTCCAATTTTCTGCCATGAATTTCTGTTTGGTCAGGACCCAATTTTTGTTTGGTAGCGAAAGAGTTAAGTCCCCACTAATCACTGGTATCATGAAGGCTAATAGACTACAATGGCTGGGGCATATAGAAAGAATGGAAGATAATAGGGAAACAAAACTCGCTTACACTCAGGAAATAAATGACCGTAGACCCCGAGGTAGACCAAGAAGACGGTGGAGAGATAATATATATACAGACCTACAAGCACTTGGAATCAACGACTGGCAAGAGAAAGTCAACCAGAGAGACGAATGGAGACAGACTGTATCTGAAGCAAAGAACCTCAATGGCTCGGAACACTGAAGAAGAAGAAGTAGGGACATTTATAACATCAGATGGAAGATGTACAACAGAGACAGAGCAGAATAGGGCAAGCAAAAGCAGCATTTCAGAAAATGAAGATTATCTTAAGCAATAAGTCATTATCACTGAATGTAAGAAAGAGAGTGCTATATGCTATATGATGTATGGCAGTGAATCTTGAAATGTAAATGAACAAATTAAGAAGAAATTAGAAGCTTGTCACAGCTCTCTAAAGAGGGACCTAAAGGGTTGTGGCCTGCTAGAGAGAAGGAAAACTAAAATAAAAATCTCCCAAAATTCAAGGTGAACGCACATGCTGAAGAACTGGATGGTGAAGGGTTCATTGGCTGTTGACTGGGTGTCAGGTGTGTGGAGTAAACACCAGGCGTGTGGACGTTCAGGACCTCTTCCCAACAAAGATGTGGTTCCTGTGATGAATGTTGCGAATCCCTTGGACTGCCAGAGTAACTAACAAAGATTGCCTGAAACAGGTTAATGAAACTAGAACATTATATACAACAATAAGAAAGGGATAAGCAACTTTCTTCGGTCATGTGATGAAAAGAGAGGCATTGGAGAACATCGTGACAATTGGAAAGATCGAGGGGAAGAGAGGCAGAGGCAAACTAAGAGAAATGATGCTGGATGGATTGAGACGTTGGCATGGAGAAATATCATCATCAGAAGTGATCCAGAACACTAAAGACCGAGATCTGTGGAGAGCCATGAACGCCTATGCCAGCTGGCAAGGCACTTGATGATGATGGTTCTTGCTACAAATCAAACAAGAGACTAATAATAAAGTAAACAATGTGGGAAACTACTGCAAACAGTCATCTAGATGTGCTTTTGATAAAGGTAATATTCTGTCACAGCTCTCTAAAGAGGGACCTAAAGGGTTGTGGCCTAATAGAGAGAAGGAAAACTTTAAAAAGTCAACCCAAATTCAAGGTGAACGCACATGCTGAAGAACTGGATGGTGAAGGGTTCATTGGCTGTTAATGTGGGCGTCAGGTGTGCGGGATAAACACCAGGCGTGTGGACGTACAGGACCTCTTCCCTAGCAGGCAGGCTCTACTAGGGTGACTGAGCGTTTCCTGCAGTATAGTAAGTACTTATATGGAAACAATACATAATAATCATCCCTGAACTCAGACTGCATTCTCTGTGCTCAATGTCATCTTCAACAGCCAGCGAAGGGAGAGTGAAGAGAAGAAGACGAGAGAATAGTTAGAGAAAGAGGCAGCGAAACAGGAAGGCAAGGATAAGATGATTCAGAAGCAAAATGGAGCATACAGTATGGCACTAAAACATATAATGGTAAGCTACTAGAACTGCTGTAGTGTCATGCAGAGAGGGACAGTAGTAAAGAAGTTGATTTATCACTTCGATGTCATCAGCCTACAGGAAGTGAATGTTAATAACTATCAGTGCCCTGGATATATCTGCTACATAAACCCTTGTGGTCAGAGAAGACATGAATAAGGTGTGTTGGTCAAGCAGGAAGTGAGTCATGCATGCTTGACATGAGCAAGTGGAATGATAAGGCAAGAGAGATACAGGGGATTCAGTTAGAGATTGGCGGCCTCAGTTACAATAATACAAATGTATATGCCGCAGTAGACTCTGCTGTCACTAAGGAGCATTGTGACTGGCTCAAGGAGCTGGAGGAAATCCCAGGTGATAAGCTTCTCATTTGTGGGGATTTTAATGCTCAGAGCAGAGAATGGGACTATACAGCGATAAAACTAACAGGGGTATGCCTTTGCTGATGCCATAGTTGAGACAATGGTAGTATGCATTAATGACTGGAGGTTACTAGAGTGGCAATGAGAACTGGGGATGGAGATACTGTTATTGACTTTGCATTTTTTACCCGGTCAGTGTATGAGAAACAAAATGGACTGTTTTGGGGAATCATGGAATTGACCACCTGCCATGCTCTGTGTTGATGTCCAAATTGAGCAAGTTCAAGGCACGCAAGGTCTTCAAATACGAACGGACCAACACAATTATTGGACGTATTTGACAGAAGGCATTGATTAGACTGAGTAGGCTCACTTTTGTGGATTTCACATGGTGGACCCCCAAATTTGAACTTGTGTGGAAGTCTAAGTGAGTGAGTGGTAACTAAGCAGCTACATAAATTACAAAAGAAACTACAAAGCCCACAAGAGGAACTGGAGATGGAGGAAAGTGTGAAGAAAGCTGAGGAGTTCAAGCTGCATGGAGCAGAGGCTAAAAACGCTAAATAGGATAACTTCATGAGTAAGCTGGAAGGTGATAAGACTGGGTAGATGTTTGGAAACTACACTGACAAATGCGTAGAGAAGACCAGCCTACCACAATGCCAACAGTATATAGGGACAACGGCATGTCCATGAAAATGGACAAGGAGAAAGAAGAGGCTTTCCTAAAGAGGTTTATAGCACAGACAGATCACAATGATAGAGACAGCATGGAAGCTGTTAGAGAGTAACTAGCAGTTTTCATAGAGGATGACATCTATGAGGATGTCATACAAGTAGAAGACATAAAGTATGCATTGAAAACAGCAAACAAAAAACAACGCTGCGCCAGGACATGACAGAGTCAGATACTCCCATATGAAAGTATTAACACAGCATCAGTGACCCAACAGTGGGTGCACAGCTATTTAATTCCACTTCCCAAGCCAGGAAAAGACCATTAAGTACGTAATGGCTACAGGATTGTCACCTTGTAGAATACATTTGGTAAGGTACTGGAAAAGATTGTTGCTGTTAAACTGCAGAAATTCTTGGAAAGGGAAACAGCTACTCACAAGAGAACTGGGGAGTTAAAGGACAAGGAAAGAAACATGGCTAAATGCAACAACATTTGCATTTGATGTTTATGAGGGCTTCCAGAATAGGCAAGAAACAATGACAGCAGCATTGGATCTTGAGGGTGCATATAATAGAGTCAGATATGAACTCTTAATGCACGCTCTTATGGAGCTGGGCGTTAGTCCCTGGGTTGCTCTCCGTCTAGGTTCATGGACCTCAGAGGCGTGCATTAATATCCTGGGATTACCACAAGAATCTGCAATATTGCCTGTGCTGTTCAATGTATACACAAGCAAGATTGCAAGCATTGCAGCACCAGGGATTGGAAGGATACTGACTTCTACAGATGATGTCCTTGTGTATAGACAGGGATAGGCTGGATGCAAATAACGCAAGAGGTGCAGGAGACAGTAAACAAAGTGACTGATTGTTGTACAGAGATGGGTAGTGTCATTAACCCAGATAAGGTGTCTATGTTATCATGCTCTCTGGACAATAGGATTGTTAAGACTGAATTCTTACAATAAATAGGAACAATGTTAATAGAGAGAGTAGGAATCACCTTCGACAGAAGCCTGTCATTCAGGGATGATGTGGAAGCTGTTGTTATTAGATCTAAGAAGGAACTCAGTGCGCTGAAGATCCTGGCAGCAATGGAAGTGGAGTAAAGAATGTTATTTATACTCTACCAACATCTGATTCTCTCACTAAATGAGTATGTTTTGGGACTGCTCACAGTGTCAAAGGGTCAGCTGGTGAAACTAGAGTGCATTTAGAATGAAACTATGCCAGTGATACTGGGATACACAAGCGACAGGGACGCAGAGGTGTTTCCAAGGCACCAGGGCCAGGTTTTATACTGGCCAAGACCTACTAACACGCCCTAGTCGTGCGTCATAGGCAACAGGTCCCTTCGGGGTCCTGGCTAACGTAGTAGGATCGCTGATTCTTCTGAAGTCGGAGAGTATCTTCCTGCACAGCGAGGAACCACCAGTCTGCAGGCCAATAAGCCAGACATGGGACAACGGATACTCACGCAAATCTCAGTCCAGTATGACATCACACTGATGTTGGACAACAGGATGTCTTCATCCAACATACAGGACTTCATGCTGGAGTTCACAGCCAGCTAACACAAGTAAACAAGCAAACACACAAGCGACACACCGGTAATGTGTATGCGATACATCCTAGTCTTACACACAATTGCAGACAGGCTCAAGGTGCTACAGGCTAAATAATATCTTCGAGTGGTTGCAGACAACATGATTTGGAAAAAGTCAACAGCTTGACATACCTAGGAAGCAAAATGACATCTACAGGGGACTCAACGCCAGAAATATTATCTAGAATCGCACTGGCATCTGGTGCCTTCAATAAACTGTCAAACATCTGGAAGTCAAAGACACTCAGCAAACATATGAAACTTAAAATCTTCAACTCTTGTGTGATTCCAGTGCTAACGTATGGATGTGAGAGTTATAAATCAACGGTAGCTTTAGATAAAAAATTAGACAGTTTTGAGAACAAATGACTTAGAAGAATTCTAAACCTCCACTGGACAGATTTCAGAACCAATACGCAAATAAGATAATAGACTAAGCAAGATATTGTATCCAATTTTATAAGAAAACGCCGTTGGAACTATATCGGCCATGTACTCAGAATGGACAAGACAAGACTCCCCTACCAAGCCCTCTTATGGTCACCAGTAAGGAAAAGAAAACGGGGAAGACCAAGAGAGACCCTGCGTAGAACCATCATCAGAGAAGGCTCATTCAATGGCCAAGTGAACATCCAGGATCTACAACAGGTAGCAGCGAACCGCTGGACATGGAGAGCCATGACTTCTGCCCTATGTGCCGCCTTAGGCTCAAGAGGAAAGACTAACTAATACATAATAGTGCAGGAAATGTAATTCAAGTAACAAGCGTCAAACAGAATATATACGCCGCCTGTGCACCTAAACATAGCAGAAAACTCACATATGAAATATGCTGTCAATGGTGGAGGTTGCAAACAGCCATAAGAGTGTGCTAGGCAGGTAAAACACCTACTTTATCTTCCCAAGAAAAAGTGCTGCATTAATACAATAAATAAAGAAAATTAATAATAGCTTCAGTTCATCTGAATATAATTAAAATAATACTTACAGCTGAGCATGCTTTCATCTGTTTGCACAGTTTGTTCAATTCTACAAGCAGAAAATGTATGACATCAATAAATATATTACATGTGAACTTTTTCATTGATGAAAATTATAATTCTTTAAACAGTTTAGATTGAATTGGTTACAAAACACTGCTACATTTACTTGTTTCATTGTGACTGCATTGTTCTTACATATGTAAGTTTAGGATTATTTAATAATTTGCCATAGATCACACCACAAACATGCTGATTTATGATTTATTTAAGAAAATGTGTTGCAACACTTGGGACAAGCCCATAAGTGCTCGATCTCTCCCCACAGATGCCAAAGGGTGTAAATGCTGATTATTCATATTGTGAACTGGTATAGCTAGAAATTTGGAACTGTCCTCTCCTGCATTCACTGTGACCAGTTACATACTCAGTTCCCAACTCCAACAGCCATAATCAATTAGATTCATCAAAAGATATGTCACTGTGTGCCATGATGTCATTTATTGCCTGTAATATGTCCTCATTGCCCATTTTCAATGTCTCAATGTTAGATGCTTTTGAAAATGGAATGTTAGATGTTTTTCAACATATTCCTGCATGACATAGACAATATATTCGCTCAAGTTCTGGAAGATGTGAGGCCTTTACAAGTTGCACTGTTCATTCCACAGCTATCCATTCTAAACTTCCCAAAGCATTAAACTGAGAGTTAGAGACAAAAATCGCTTTTAAAGTTAAGGCTGGGAGAGCGCGCAAAACCTTCCAGTATGAGTGGACCGACAGCCTTCTTGGATGCCTCAGACAGGGGGCAACAGGGCTGTTAAAAATCCTTTTTTGCAGCCCCCATGGTGGACCCCAGAAGTAGACCAGGCTTGGAAAGCAAAGAGAGCTGCAGTGAAGCAGCTAAGGAAAGTGCGACAGACACCCAGAAGCACACGAGAGGAAGTGGACACGGCGGAAAATGTCAAGAAAGACAAGGTGTAGGTTTTCAAGTGCTGTGCTGCAGAGGCCAAAAAGGCAAAATGGGAAGGTTTCATGAATGAGATTGGAGGTGATAAAACACTGCGAAAGTTCTGGAAACTGCACAGACAAATACAAAGAAAAGATCAGCCTATGACAGTGAGAACAATTTATAGAGATGATGGTGTGCACGTGACAACAGACACAGAGAAAGGGGAGGTGTTTCTCCAGAGATTTTTAGAGCAGACCAATCATGATGATGTGGACACCAGGGATGCAGTTAGAGAGGAGTTATCAGGCACCATAAAGAATATGCCTTATGAAGACATCATACGGGTTGAAGATGTTAAACATATTTTGAAAAAGGCAAAAGACACGGCACCAGGGCCTGATGGGGTCAGGTATGGCCACATGAAGGCTTTGAGCAATGTAGACCTGAAGGAAATGACCGAATGCTTTAACCAGAGCATTAGGACATCATCAGTACCGCAGGATTGGGTACACAGTTATCTCATCCCTCTCCCAAAACCGTTCAAGGATCATTCAAAGCTTAGCGGCTTTAGGATCATCACCCTTCAAAATACATTTGGGAAGGTTTTAGAGAAAATAGTCGCTGTCAAGCTGCAAGAGTTTTTGGAAAGGGGGAAGCTTCTTCCAAGAGGCCTGGGGAGCTACAGGCCAGGAAAAGATACCTGGTTAAATGCAGTCACTTTTGCCTTTGACGTTTATGAGGGGTTCCAGAGTAGACAAGAAACGATGGCGGCGGCGCTTGATCTCGACGATGCGTACAATAGAGTTCGATATGATATTTTGATGACTGCACTGATGGAGAAGGGGGTCAATCCCTGGTTAGTGAACTGGATAGCGGCCGTCCTACATTCTCATTGGATTGCTCTCCGTCTGGGTGCATGGACCTCAGAGCCACATATTTTAACCCCGGGACTGCCACAGGGATCTGCAATCTCACCGGTGCTCTTTAACGTGTATACGAGCAAAATTGCAAACCTAGAAGCACCAGGGGTTGGAAGGATACTAACATTTGCAGATGATATTCTTGCATATAGGCAGGGGAGAGATAGGGAGAAAATAGCCTAGGAGCTACAGGCGACAATAGACAAAGTGATTGACTGGTGCACTGAAATGGGTGCTGTCATTCAACCGGAAAAGGCAGCTGTTTTGTGGTGCTCTCTGGACAACAGGATTGTGAGAGCTGATGTTCCAAGCCTCACGATAGATGGTGGAAGCGTTAACAGAGAGAACAAACTGAAGTATCTGGGAATCACATTTGACAGGGGCCTGTCCTTCAAGGATCATGTGGAGACGGTTGTGACAAGATTGCAAAAGGGACTCAACACACTTAAAACTATGGCTGCAATTGAAGCAGAGAATGCTTTTCAGACTATAAAAGCACTTGATCCTCTCAGCGATTGATTATGGACTAGGAATGCTCACTGTCTCAAAGAGTCAGCTGGTGAGATTGGAGCGCATACAGAACGAGGCTATGCGGGTCATTCTGGGATGCACCAGAGACAGTGGTGTGTGTGCGGTATATCCTTGGTTTTGCCGACTGTTGCTGGTAGGCTCAAGGTGATGCAGGCGAAGGCATACCTCAGAGTAGCTGCTGACACAGATCACCCGTTGCATGAGGCGCTGGATGCAGTTAAGGGCCAGCGACTGATAAGAGGGAAATCATGGATGGCTCAAGTGAAGGATACGATCAGACAGGTGTGCCCCTTGGAGAACATTAGGAGAGGAGTGGGTCAGAGTGCCAGCGGAGCAGTCAGACATGTGCAGAGTTATAATCACATTGAGCCGGGAGTGCAGGGAGTGGCCAGCAGGGGCCACGGAAGTTGAAATCCAGCAACTAATTCAGGATAATGCTTGCCCGGGTGATGTGATTATCTACACAGATGGTTCGGTGTTGAGAGGTAGTAGAAGTGCCTGGGGTTTCTTGGCAAAGGCTAATGGTCGACGTTTGGTGCAGGAGAGCCTGGCATATGATACCACAACATCTAGCTTAAGAATGGAGGTGGAGGCAGTCAGTGCAGCTTTCCGCTGGATGGAGAATACGACACACACACACATCGTGATTGTAACTGACTCAGAAAGCATGCTGAGTGGGGTGAGGACTTGCTTCCGAGTGGCTTGCTTCACTTCGGAAGTCACGGGTGGCAAGCATCGCCTTACCAAGGATTTGAACTCGGGTCTCCCGAAGGAGAACCTGGTGTTTTTTCAGTGCCTGAGTGGCAGTATCAATCTCCATTCTCATACTGGATGTGTTCTGTTTGGTGATGATTCTGCCTCTCAGACTAGCAGAGAGACTCAATTCTGACTTTTCAACATGCATCGCAGATCTCTCAGTTTACACTATTGTATCATTAACCTCAGCATGAAAATCTGCCATAAGATTAATTTTGGTTCAAAATTGCTGTTATATAGCCTGGGGCGCAGAGATGGGGTGAGTGCCTAACCTTGGAAAATACCCAGTGGCTTTTGCATTCATCACCTCTAGCAGCAAAAGTCAAACTCCTGGCCTTCACGTGGTGGAACTATTTTAACTAACAGGAGAATGGGTGGCGGCTAATCCCTGGCACCGTACAAAAACACCAGAATACTCTGGATATGTATGCACATACATACATGTGCAGCCATATGTGTATGCACATACAGATCTAAATTCGAGTAAGATCACAGTCTACATCAGCAAAGGAAAGGTGCTGAAGATGAAGGCAACCAGCCAGGAGGCACACGACAGAAATCAAGATGCCACGCAATTATGTGATGAAAAGTGTGGCTTACGGCAAAATGTTATGATGCTCGCCCTGCCATGGACCCCCAGGCAGGTGCAGTACCAGGCCCGATGCCCCGAAAAAGTCCAACTAAAATGACTGGAGGTCCTTCTTAGATGTCCTGTGGAGCCATAGGACCTAAGAATAGAGGTCTGGCCATACCAAACAAAGACTAAAAATAATGCACTAGAATGCGGAGGGAGTCAGCATCACAAAAATCGATCTAGAAAACATCTTTAATCAAGAATAAAGTCAGTGTATATTACTTGCAAGAAACTCACCTCAATGAAAACATAGTCGTCAAAATCAGAGGCTACCAGTGTTAGTTACCGACCTGACCAAAAGGACAAGCGAAAAGGTAGTATACTGACTCTTGTAAAAAATAACATCTTCAATGCTTCCCAAATTGAAGTTTACATGGAAGGGGCAGAGTATCAGACACTTAAACTTAAGACCAACAATGCAAGTCTACATCTGATACATTACTACTGTCCACAGACCGCCCTGGATACACTACTATTAAAAGAAAAAAATGATTGTGTGTGGCAATTTCAACAGCCACTCGCAGAGCTGGGGCTATGATCACACGGTCCAGAGAGGAGAGAGACTGGAAGACTGGCAGGATGAGAATAGATTCCTCTTGATTAACAAGCTGTCTGACCCACATACTTCTACTCGAGATCATGGCACACTAAAAATACACATAACCTGGCTTTTTACTCACCAAACCTGGAGTGGAACATCACACAAATTGATGGGAAACAACTTGGTGGCAGTGACCATCGACCAGTCTTTCTAAATGTTCAAAATGAGATTGCAGTGAAAGCAGCACCCGCTTGAAGTGGAACTACAAGAAACCAGACTGGGCTAGGTACAAGCATCGCACCAGCATACTCGTTAGAAATCTGAACACAGACAAAAATATAAATAAAGTAGTTGAAGAGTTCGGGAAATGCATACTACAGGCGGCACGAGAAACAGCACCAAGAGGAGCTCGTAAACAATATAAACCGTACTGGAATAGTGAACTGGAACAGTTGCATAATGATGTGGAAGTGTGCAGAAAGCCAACCCCAGCCAAGAGTACAATAACTACCAGCATCTAAAAGCCAAACTTCAAAGGGCCAAGCTGTAGACTAGATGGAAAAGCTGGCAGGATAAAACAGTGTCACTGAACTTTGAAAGAAACAAATGAAAGTTGTGGAAACTATAATAAAACAACTTAACGATGAGGGCACAGGGAGAAACTCAAAGATTGCTCTACATAAAGATGGAAACATCTTAACAATAAAGCAAGCAGCTGACCATATGCGGACTCATTTGCACAAGAAAACAACATCGAGATTCAAGGAAAATGGCAACATACAGGACAGAATGAAATAGCACATTAGGTGCTGGAGACACCAATCACAATCAGTGAACTGGAGCTAGCAATATCAAAACTGAAAATGAAAAAGTCACCAGGAGCTGATGGTATCTCCAATAAAATGATCAAGAACCTAGGTACACTGGCTAAAACAAAGCTGTTGCAGATCTTCAACAACTGTTGGACCTTAGGCAGCGTTCCACAAGCCTGGAGAGAAGCAATCATGATATCTCTCCTAAAATCAGAGAAAGACAATTCCAGTGCCTCCAGCAACAGATCAATTAGCTTCACCAGATGTCTTTGCAAAGCAATGGAGCACATCATCAATCACAGACTGCAGTGGTACATTGAAAGTGAAAACATTCTTGTGCCACAGCAGGTTGGCTTTTGGCAGTGCTATTCTACAGTAGATCAGACAACCTACCACTCTCAAGAAACTGAGGATGCACTCCAAGAGAAAAAACTGGTGCTTGCAGCATGGAAAGACCTAAAGAAAGTCTTTGACAAAGTCTGGAAAGAAAGTCTAATGAAGAAATTGAGAAACCATAAAGTCAATGGAAGAATGTATAAATGAGTGAAAGCATATACTTGCGCAACAGAAGAGCCCGAGTACAGATAGACGGAGTCATCACGGTGTTCATTAATGATCTTGTTGCTTAACTACCATATGGAATTAAAGCAGAAATGTACATTGGTGACCTGGTCCTATGGAGCACAAATGAACATACATTAATGGCCACCAAATTGCTACAGAGCTGTAGATGCATTAGTTGCATGGGCAAATAGATGGTGTGTCAGCATAAACACTGACAAGTGCAGCACCACTCTGTTTGCCCTCTCTCCAAAACACAAGGCAGGCATCATCCAGATAAATGGAATATGCCTAAGAGAAGATAAAGAACCAACATACCTTAGAGTAACATTTGATAACAGGCTGACATGGAGAAAGCACATCAACAAAGCAGTAGCAAAAGCCAGAAAATAGCCATCCTGAGAAAACTAAGTGGAACAACATGGCAAGCTAGTGGGAAAATACTTAGCAAAGTTTATCAACACAGCATACAACCACACCTGAAATACGGGTCAACTTCATTGTGTTCAACATAAAAAGCATTACTACAAGAGCTATACAAGGTGCAAAATCAAGCTCTTAAGAGTCACCACAGAAAGGATGAGATCAACCCCTATAGTGGAGATGGAGAAGATGGGGAGGACACAAGCACCAAGACAGCACAGAAATATGAAAACGCTAATACAACCAGAAAAGTTCCTCGGCATGCCAGGAGATCCTATGAAGAACAGATGAAAACTTAGCAATGGGGCGGGTTGAAAAGAAGCAGTTTTATTTACCAGGCCAAACAAGACTGCAGAGAAACTACCGATTTGCCCTCAGATAGTATCCCTGTGAAAACTATTCCAGAGCAAACTCCCTGGAAAGAGGAACAACGAGAAACAGTGAACTAAAAAAGACAAAGTTAAATTCAAACAAGAGACAACATTGCAGTTAGAGACAAATTTCAAGTGAACGAAAGAAGAAGAAGAAAAAGAAGAAGAGGAAGAAGAAGAGGAAGAAGAAGAAGAAGAAGAAGAAGAAGAGTGTTTTTTAGGTCTGCCCTCCCATCACACGACTTGCTTCAAAGTGTCATGAACATACAATGGTAGTTTTTCCTATTAATGCCACCCTGTATCCATTCTGCCCACTGGGTTCATGTTCATATAAACCCACTTGATAATAATGTAATTAGAAATTCCTTCCTCTGGAACCGTTAGAGCAAAAGAAACAGGCTAGGCTTTAAAATACATGGAGAAGAGAATTAGAGACAGAAATTAATAATGTAGTAAGTATATGGAGGCAGCCATAAATATATATTATCTGGACCTTATTGCCTAGAGTTCTAGCATTTACATAATTATCCCAATTGGGGGGTGGGGGGGGGGTATCCCTTGTGCATGCCAAGGTAATCATCCCCCTTTCATTTTTAATGGGCTCCAGTAGTTCACACTGATTGTCCATCTAATAGTGTGAGTATGCCAAGCCTACAATTGATTATAGATAGGATCAATTGGTTGTACAACATGACCAACTGCCACCGCTTCAGGTGTGCAGATGCCATTATTTTTAATGTCACCAATCCATGCTTTAATTTTTGCAGGGTTTTTTAGACATGGTATTTAAATGACAGGCTGCGAATGAATGTTGCTCTCAGGTATTTCAGCCTGTCCTCCCACCAATGGTCAGCCCTTTTAGAGTGATGTCATTTTAGAGTTTTTCAGGAAACATCACCTTATACATGCCTTGTCAGGATTAATTTAAAACAAAATGTCATCATACAATTGAGAGATCACAGGCAATGTCTCAGCAGATTTCCTGTTTGCTCTAACCATTTCTATAAACGAGAATGCTATCTGAGAATATTAGACCCCAGCCAGGTCCTATGTTTTAGATCATGGCTACTTTTGCTGCATATATATTAAATAGTACAGGTGACAATGGGAAGCCTTGTGGCAGACTAGGATGTGTACACATTGGTCCTGATGTCCAGACTCCAGGAGATAAACTGATCAAGACAGCCACAATCCAGAATGTGGGCCATGAGGAACTCCAGTTTACCAAACAAAATATTAATGTTGGTACATTTTCTTCTTTTGCCCTTTATCCCTCAATGGAGCCTAGGCCTCAACCAATGCACGCTAAGCTTTTGTAATCTTTGACATTGTTCAGTTTTACGCACAGTGTACCTGTGCAGGCTGTTGGTTTACCGAGACTGTCTGTTCCTCTTTTCACATTGGGCAGTGAGGAGCATTTTGTGGGATATTCACTGGCACAGGAACAGAGCATAATGGGGACGACCCGTTGCTGTGAAGTTGGAACCGTGACTAACTAACAAACAAACAAACAAACTAACTAACTATATCTTTCAGCTCATTTCATGTTCTTCCCATGTTATTCATCCATGTCTCTAATTCTCTTCTCCATGTTTGTAAAAAAATAAGCTTCCTCTGTTGTGATGACCTTGCAGGGATTTTCTAGTTATACTTTTTGTTTTTGCTCTCGCTCGCTTTGAACTCAAGCATAGTCCATACACACTACTTCTAGTAGTGCTGGACTGAATTTTGCATGTGGATTAGCTTTCCCTGTTCTTCTTCTTCTTTCGTTCGCTTGAAATATGTCTATAACTGCAATGCTGTCTCTTGTGTCTCTTGTATGAATTTAACTGTCTTTTTCAGCTCACACAGAGGTCTATAGAGTTTATCTTCCACTGTCGTCTCTCTAGGCCAGAAGGTTTGCCTAGATATGTTATATTTTGGGCAGTCTTGGAGTATGTGCTCTGCTGTCTGTGACGCCAATCCACATGTGCACATGGCTGTTTCACCAATCTTGAATTTTGTATACAAGTGGTTGCGTAATCTATTGTGTCCTGTTCTGAGGCGCACAATAATGACTTGTTCTGGTCTGTCCATAACGTGATAGTCATCTTCAGCAGGTTTTGGTGGCTTTCTGACTGATTTGATCATTCTTTTCTTTTGGTGGTGTGTAATGGGCACATCAGGCTGTTCTTCTTTGGCTCCTTCCTTAGCCAATTGATCAGCTCTGTCGTTTCCAGATACTCCACAGTGGGGTGGTATCCACTGTATGGTGATCTTATGCTGACTGCTAAGTTCAGAAAGTAGTGTCCTTAGTACTGCCAATTTCCCAGACAGGAGCGCCTCGAGTACTGATTTTGCATCTGTCAATAGCACCACAGGTTGTGTACCATTGCTGGTATTTAGTAATTTATCTATTGCTATCTTGATTGCCTCAATTTCAGCATCATATCTATGGCAGTACTTTCCTGTCGGTACTCTGGCTGTGTCCCTAGTATTAGAGTTAAACGCAGCTGGTAAATCCTTGGGAAAAGAGCGACCTTTCCTGAAGCAAGAGCAGAATTTGGAAGCTGGTTCTGTATAACTGTATAACCACCCGTCCCCGTGTTTAGGGGCAGGTTATCATATAGAGTAGCGTTCTTTGTTGTTCTGCGAGAGCATGTAATAAATGCCGAAATTGCCAACGGCTGGTTTGCGTCTATTCCATAGAGGTGAGCTGTTTTATTAATCTGTTGTTTATATGAGCAGTTTTGTGTCTTGGAGTTGAGATGCGTCGGCATGTGTCAAGACAATGTGAGGTCTCTGATCCAGAAAGCATCGTGTGGATGTAAACAACGTAGATTCCCGCCATATCGCTAAGTAAACAAAGGAGAATGCACACCAGGATCAATGCCTGAAACACGATGCAGCACCAAGATCGCTTGTTACGCGCCAACATGGCAGTTGCCGAAAGATCGTGAGTAACGCCAACATACTTATTGTTTGACGAGTATCTGCAGGTAAAGTGACTAACTAATTTGATTAAACTAGTCCTTCATAAGTGCCACAGTTTGAGAAGTTTATCAGTGGAAAGAAAGAAATAAAGATTACACTATGCTATATTAACTGATCTACATACATGGTGCGCACGAGCAGAAACAGATAATGAACATTGCGTGTATTTAATAACAGCAAATTAGATGCTAGCTTTTGAGACAATAGTAAATAGTTAAATACGATCATAATATTGTCCAAGTTTGGGAAATTGAAGCACAATACAGTAATGGAGAAGTAAACACAACTGATATATTTGGTTTACGGATTGTTTGAGTCCACACTCGACTTATAATGTGTGGTTGGTACAGAAGAAGGAGTCGTTAGCTTCCTACACGACGTTTCCACTCTGTTAACCATAGCAGTGAGTCAGACTTATAATAGGGGAAAGAACACTTACTTTCATGCTTATGACACTGATATAACTACACACAAGGATGGTACGACGATGGTATTGCCAGTACCCACACATTTAACATACGAGTATCAAGAATAGGGGGACACATATAAAGATTAAGTTGACACAGTACGCCATGATGCAAGTAATTTTCAACAACGATCCTCACTGAATCTTCACTACTGTCACATACGAGCATTGAACTTTACAAACTTTACTCAGTACCACTTCATTATTTTAAACTTTACTTTCATGGGAAACTGCAACATATATTTCTGAGTTACAACATGGATACACATCATCATTACACCTCAGCATGCAGGAAATGAAATCTAACACATGTACACTCACTGAATTGGAAGTCAAAGCATATAGATAGACTTTAATGTCACAAAGTACCCAATTGTTCAAGGTATTTAATCAATAACGATTCACATTGGGACAATTATATTTATTATATCGAGACATTAAAGGACATTTTACACATCACCATGTCAGGATACTACACATCTAAATCAAGATACTACTGGACACTACACTGCACCTGAAACGCATTGAGACGTTACATGTTCCTCAAGACTCTGACGCTAGGACATACATACACTATCACACGGATTGACAACTACCATTTTCATCGTGATACCAGATACAGTCAGCTTGTTCACGCATTGGACTTTATGTACCAGAACTGGATGCAAGCAGATCTACGGATTCCACTGTAGGCATCATTCATTCGGATACCTACAGCAGCCTAAAGTTATTACAATAAGGCTGCAATAAAACTCAAACTTCGTCGTTACACCACAGCTAACTACGTGTTATGGGTTGGTCACGGACCGCGTTGGACCAGGGTGAGAGTACAAGTTAATTGTACTATCGTTCAAGACAGGAGCAACAATCTGTTGTATACACAGCTCCTCTTTTATCACTCAACCAGCATACCAATACTCGATTGCTAATTACGGATCATTTTTTTTTATTGAACTGATCGACACACAATTCAATATCAATTTTCGAATGACTTGATTTGTACTCTACGTCGCAAGAGGCGCATAAAGGCCAGTAACTTGTGTTGTTGATTAGTATGGCGTTGAGTCCTAATAAGGCAGTGTTTATCAATATTTTTTGTGTGGGATTATGTCATAAAGTGATTTTACGGTTGTTAACACATTATTGTTGTGCTGTCACAATTGTAGTAGTATAGTAAGTTCAGTCTCCGTTAAAAATTTGTGGATAAATTTTGTTATCGTTTGTAAACAGTGATATGTATTATTGTCACACGTCAATCGTCGTTTGTGATTGTTGATTGTCTAGTGTCATATATATTATGTATATTAAGCATATTTTTCATATTATTTCTGTGGATTTACATATATTTCGTTCATTATAACAGTATCGTAAATTCTTTTGTAGTAGTTCAACGTTACACTACAGGGTTAATTGAGTTGATATTTGGTTAACTTTGATACTACGATACTTACTATCTGAGTTGATAGTTACTTCTTTCCTGAAAGAACATTATCGCAGGTTTGTCGATTCTTTTCATTCTCTTTCCTACTTCGCTATTTTATTTCAGCTAGATAGCTATACAGGTAGGACAAGATGTCTACACTACAATATTTCATGGAGTTGGGTGAGAAGACTGGTTTGACTGGTGCTGAACTTAGAAATTGGGCGAAACAGGAGTTCAGTGAACAACAAAAACGCGAGAAAGAGGAACAACAAGAACAACAAAAACGCGAGAAAGAGGAACAACAAGAACAACAAAAACAGGAGAAGCAGGAATGACAGGAACAGCTAGCAGCAGAAAAAGAAGCCAAACAAATTGAGAGAGAACTGAAGGAAAAAGAGATGGCTTTGGAACGCGAAAGGATTGCAGCGGAAAAGGAGAAGTTAATTATGGAAATGCAATTGAAAGAGAAACATATAGCCGCAGAGGCAGAATTGAAGACAAAACAAATAGCCGCCGAGGCTGAGATGAAGGCAAAGCAAATAGCCGCAGAGGCTGAGATGAAGGCAAAGCAGATAGCCGCAGAGGCAGAACTTAAGGAGAAACAATTGGCTTTTGATAAGGAAAGGCTGGCAACAGAGACACTCTGGAAGGACAAAGAGGTTGAAGGCAACCTAAAGGTCAAGACACTTGAGATGGAACATGAAGCTGAGATTGAGCGAGAGAAAATGCTTCCTAAACAGAACGATCCAGTGAAAAAGTACCAAGGTTTATTCAGGAATTTCCAACAAGGAGAATTGGTTAGTTCTTGGATAACTAATTTTGAAGTGCTCGTAAAGTACTACAAGGTACCGGAGAAGGACGTACCAATTCTATTTCACCGTCACCTCGCGTTAGAGCCGTTAAAAGTGATAGAGTTAATTCCTGAGGATTTGCGTACAAACTACAAATCTATGCGCGATCGTGTGCTTTCACATTTTTCGTTGGACGAATCGGGTTTACGTACTAAGTTTAAAACACTTACCCCAAAATCGAACCAAACGTTCCTTGATTTCGCTTCTGAAATGTCTTCAAGTTTTGACAAGTGGTGTAAGGCTGCTGATATTGGATCTGACTATGAGAAAGTTAGGGATCCAATTATCAGAGATAGACTTCTATCCGCGATACCAGAACCTATGTCTGTATTCTTAATGGAGAATAAATGTAGGAATCTTAGTGAGATGGAAGCTAAAGGTGAGTCTTATTTTAATGCACATAGAGACGTATTTGCCAACTGTGCTCAACCTGAACTGGTAATAGGAGCAAGTGCCAAATTTCAGAGAGGCAATGGTAAGTTTAGAAAGTTTAGTAGTAATAGCAATAGAAACAGTCCTTACAATAGAGAGGGAGATAGACCAAGGAAGGGCCACTTCACCAGATGCCAATTCTGTAAGTTATCTCATGGAAACCTAGAGATGTGTGATTTACATCCAGGTTATACAGCTTATTTAAAAGACATTACTGCAAAGAATAGAAGTACGACTCTTTTAAGAGAAGCATAAAATGTTTCTCGTGTTGGGCGTACGGACATACTAGCAGGTCTTGTCCAATGAGAAATTCATGGAAACAAGCGAGTATCGCATATGTTTTGTCTAGTTGTAGTAGCGATTCAGATGATATAGAGGACACACACGCAGCCATTATAGAGTCATACAATAACAAAACAGGTAAAGAAGGTCATAATAGTGATGATGACCTTACATCAGCCAACAAGAGACATATTCACGAAGCGAATGCAGCATACGCTCATCAAGGTACTCTGATAATACACCAAGCGTGGGTTAATGGTTTACCAACAACCTGTTTTAGAGACACAGGGTCTGATATTACAGGTGTTAATCACAAATTCATAAAAGAAAGTGATTATACAGGTAAAAGTATTGAGTGCAGAACATTTGGGGGTACAATAGAAATGTACAAAACAGCATGGGTCAGCATAAAATGCCCATACTATAAAGGTAGAGTGTGCACAGCAGTACTACCAAACCCATATGCTGGGTTGATAATCGGTAACATCGCTGATGTCAAAGATTACATTCAAACTATAGAACGCAAACCGGATGTGATACTCTCAACAACACAAACCCACGTATCACAAGAAGAAGGAATTACACATTCATTAAAAGTTCAACTGACTGGCAATAACAACAGTGTGACACACAAAAATAGAACAAAAGTTAAACACGGTAGTTACAAACAACGGATGAAATGGGATATTGTAACCATAGTTATTACAAACATTGTGATTTGGCTTAAATTAACCTTATCTCAGGTTACATCCATAGTCACGAACACATGCTCACAAACAAAGGTATATATTGATGATATTACGAATAAAAATACAGTTATTCAATCACTCAGGAAAATTTACGCACAAACCAATAACAACAAACAAAATTACAATGGAAAAAAGGCATTAAGCAATACGTACTGTATTTACTTGGCTTATCTCTACTACAAATTATTCAAATATACTTTATTGTCATATATACGAGCGAAAATCATGACAGTGTTCAATTCAACAAAATTGAAAAGTACAAATATTAACATGCATACAGTACAGAAACACCATAAATATGAAAGAAAGAAAGAGAGAAAGAAAGAGAGAAAGAAAGGGAATAAAGTGAAGGCTGAAAGAAATAAATGAAGGAAAAAAAATGGGATGAAAGTGTTAGGTTCATATCAACATATAATACACTACAGACACATTAGAGCCTTAGGTCTTATTACTTAGTTATAGCAGGTTTCACTGATATAAATATATACTTTTCAGAGATGTTTATACTATCTAATATCTCTACACTCAGTTAGGTAATATTTAGGTTCTCTATTCTTCAGATAATTGTTCTTAACTATATCTGTATTAGATAACTTAATACTATCATTAAGTGTTAGTAGTGACATTATGTATCCTTATTGAATCATTAGTATTATATTTCTGCTTTATTTTCCCTGAAGTCATGAATATTTGAAATGTATGATTTTTCACAAGTCTATATCTATACTGAAGATCCGCAAGATTCTAGTCAATTATATTCTTTCGGATAACAAACCTTTACAAATCTTTAAATCTGGTCATCCGAAGAACTTGAGAATACATAGATGGTCTTTACTATTACAAGATTACGGATTTGACATCTGTCACATTCCTGGAAAGGATAATAATCTTGCTGACATTCTCAGTCGATTATAGGTGAAAGACAAATCTTTGTTATAGGTTAATTAGTTGTATGTCAATGTTCTGTTCTTTCATAAATTATTAAGTTGATAAAGATATATTAACATAGCGCCTTATTAGAGAATCAAGGTTATAACAATCAAATATATAGGTAAATTAGTATTACAAATAGAAGTGAGGCGAATAGATACATTTGTGACTAATTTTACATTCACGACAGAATCAGCGTGAGGATGAAAATGATCAGACTACAAGTGATGTGTGCTTAGGACATGGTACAGTCAGTGATCAAATTACCAAGTATTTTGTTGTCAACTAACTATATTTGATATTGTGATATTGTGTTAATAGGTGTTCATTAATTAATAGTCGAATTTAAATAGTAGTTAGAAAGTAATTACCATTGGGGATATTATTGATTGTTATGTGCATTAAGAAGGTTGTGTATTATTAATTAATATTATGTTGTATGGATCACTTCAAGAAGAGCGAGAGAATAATATACAATCAAGCGATAGTCTCAAAATATCCACAGAAAAGGATCGAAAAAAAAGTTTTAAGGTGGAAAGCAGATAAGGCTACCCTACCCAGAAAGATGAGTTGGAAAAAGAACAACAACAAAGATCAACTACAACTAACATGGTTGCTGGGAAAAACTTCATTATTACCCTCGTCCGAAACTCATGGTAATACCTAGAGCTAGGACACACTTGTCATAAGGACAAGGTAGGGACTAATATGTTTATTAGTTGGTCTGATTTCCCATGATCAGCCACACGACGTCCAACGGAGGGATTGGACAGGTGGGCGTGCCCGTTATGTAGCTTTAAAAAAAAATTTTTTTTGAGGGTTGGTAACGTGGTAGATCCTAGAACTATGTGGTTGCAGGTAAAGAAAAATTATGGTCATAGTTGTACATATCATATATACATATTTAGGGAAGAAAAAATGATAGATCATTTTTTTATCGGGGAGGGGGCATTATGCAACATAGCGGCACACGCGCCACCAAATAGAAAAGGATATTCCCAGACAAGTCACAAAACTAGATGACCATATGAGAAACTAAGGCCGATGTGGACCACGTCATAAGACGGCAACGGGAGACGCTTGGAGAGAGGACATCAGGACAGCAGTGTTTTTCTATGGGCTCCGTGTTGGAGAGGATAGGATCTGGTTGGCGCAATCTTCTTAGTGAGCGAGGAAATCGTCTGTTGTCTCACATTCATACAGTGATGGGACTGGGACAGGAATAACTCTTAGACGAGTTAAATGCGGCTGGAAATTCCTTGGGAAAAGAGCGACCTTTCCTGAAGCAAGAGCAGAATTTGGAAGCTGGTTCTGTATAACTGTATAACCGCCCGTCCCCGTGTTTAGGGGCAGGTTATCATATAAAGTAGCGTTCTTTGTTGTTCTGCGAGAGCATGTAATAAATGCTGGTTTGCGTCTATTCCATAGAGGTGAGCTGTTTTATTAATCTGTTGTTTATACGAGCAGTTTTGTGTCTTGGAGTTGAGATGCGTCGGCATGTGTCAAGACACCTATTGCCTTACTCGTGATCCTACCTGGGTGTCAAAGTGTTAGGTAGGACATAGATAGGACAAGAGACAGAAGAGGGGTAAGGACACATAGGACGTAGATAAGGACCTCTACAATGGAGTAGATAAGAGTAGAGACAGAATGCAAGCTATAACTTAGAACAGTCATAAGACGGGACTTAGATGAGGTCACGGACGTGTCATATCTAGGACACCAGCATGACCAACCCCAAGGATAGGGCGGGGGACTCTAGTTCACGGGACAACACCCGTAAACAGACTTAGCAGTAGTACAACCCAAGGTTGACATGAACAAGACTACTGTACTACGTGACGAATAGAACAGCACGGGGGTTTGCTGACCGCACGGGATTTAGGGCGACCAGACTGGCGAGTGGACTGAACTTACTCAGACGGGACAGGACAGTCTTCCAGACAGGACGCGTGTGATTTTTCCAAGAGCCACTATGTAGTTTACGAGGGCGCATGTTACAGATAGCGAGAGTTGAGATTGTATCTGATTATGTATGAGTTTTGTGAGGAAAGGCGACCACTGTATATTTAGACAGGCAATCACCGCCTGATCACGATTGTATGAATATATCAGGTTCGCCTGAATTAAACATGTATAAATTCCATCCACGCAACTGATGTTTTCTGTGAGGTGTGGATGAATTAGCGAGAGTGCCTGTATGCAATCTAAGATGTTGACAGGCAGCTAAAAGTGGTGTCAGAAGTTCGAATGAACCCATAACCTACAAGAATGTTTGAACGTAGTGTCAGACAGTGGTCAGTTTAGCGACTGAATGAATTCACTGCCTGCGTGAGTGTGTAAGACCGGATCAGCAGTTAAAAGTGGTGTCAGAAGTTCGAATGAATTCATAGCCTACAGGAATGTGTAAAAAGTGTGTAAACTCGATTATAATGAATGTGTAAGATTAGAGCGGAAGTGTGAAATATTTATTCGTGCTTGAATGTAAAGTACGAATAAGTGAAAAGAAGACTATGAAAGTGTGCAAATTGGTGAAACGTATTAACATGAAATGTAAGATGTTTTCAGTTTCAGTTGATGCCCCGAGCCAGTGAAGACTACATGACACTTACAAAACGACAACAGACACGACGACAGACAAAAATAACAAATATATTTCGTATTCCAGGTTTCCTGTTTGAAGAAACGACTAGACAGACAAATTGTATATTGTATTGTCAGTATATTTTTTGAGTGTTAATTGTTGCTGCTCTATACACCAGAGTGCAGAGTAAAAGTGTTTCGAACAGCCCGTTTAGTGTGACAGGGAAGAAACTGAAGATAACTCCTGAGAAAGACGTGAAAAGCTGAAAGTGTCTAAGCATCAGATAAGTACCCCAGTGGTTTTGAATGTTGCCATTTAAATTAGCATCTTTTTGATTTTTCGCAGTGCTGTAAATTGCCATTTGTATTATTATTGAACATTGTAAAACTTGCTTGTGTGTAAGATCTGAAACGTGTTAAACGAGGGGGCAGATATTGGTCAGTGTATTGACCGAATGAACTCACTGCAAACGTGAGTGTATATGATCGAGTCAAACGTGCGTAATATAACGAATAACAATGTCGACATTAAAAGAATGTATAGAAGCTGGTAGAGAGCTAGGGTTTAGTGGAGACAAATTAGAACAGTGGGCAGAGAAAAAGTACAAAGAACATACGGATAGAGTAGCAGCAATTGAAATAGAGGAGAGAGATAGGAAAGCAGCTGCGGAGATAGAGGATAGTTATAGGAAGGGCGACGTTACATCGTCACCGGCATCTGCAGCTGCGATAGAAATTAATCATTGTATATAGACTGTGGTAATGATTTAGCATAGAAGGAAGACGCGACATCATCACCTTCACCTGGAGCTACGACCAACTTAGTATAGTTATAGTGTGTTAATATAACATGTACTTATTGATGATGCATAACATGATTTTTAACGAAGTTACACGATTAAATAAATTTTCTTTAGGTTTAGAATACAGTTAGAGAAATGTGACAATAATCTCAATTCAATTAGTTTAGTAATAGTCAAATTCATTTAGTTACATTTAAAGATAGACAATAGTTAAGCTATGAACACCTTTACACTATTATAATTAGAACATATAATTAGGAGACTACTGTCTCATAAGTAATGATAATTGTTAGGATAACTTAACTCAGTTTATAATTTAGATTAGTGTGCAATTAAATGTATTTAGAATTTATTAGGCTCATTACCAACATTTTACTTTAAGGGAGCCAACACATTTCTCCTACATCTTGTTTAGTTAGTTAAATTACCTTTCCTTAGTTAGCAACACCCAGCACACCAAACTATATTAAACCATTTAGTTAGAATAGTTAAGCAATCCAACAACGTTGTAAATACTTTAGTTTAACATAGAAAGTACTATTAAAAGGTACTACTATCCGGCTCAATAATTGTTTAAAATGATCCCATTTTTATTTTAATGAGAAAAATATTTTTAAACTTGTGTTATCTGAATCAGTGAACAAAAGATGAGTGGAAGGAAGAATGAAAGTATTAAATATAAATATTAAATAAGAATGTTCAGTGGTGCATTTTTTTCCGCACACTTGAGTTTTTTATGAATTGTCTTCGTCTTCGGTGTAACACATGTGAGCGTGTAGTTTTATATGTGTTGCAGCCACTATTACATTACAGCTATGGTAATGTTCTCCAGCGTCTCAGTTCGGCGACGCATCTCACAAATCAAGCATACGCATTTATTTGTGACTTGCATGTACCTACCTGCGACACTTGAAAGCTTCAATTACGTGAATTATAAACATACACTCATGTTTCTAATTTAACCATACATAAAGTATAAACAAACACACATACAAACAGGAATACAAACAGATAAAGTACAAACAGCAGTATTGTGTAAAGGGAGAGCACACATAATAGGGGACACAACAGACTTATAGAAATGTTGAGAACACAGTTGAGAGTTTATCCGCAAGCGGAAGTCAGATAGGTGAACATCAGCAAACACACAACTTGTAAGAGATGTTGAGGTACATTGCAGGGAGCCATGAATTATATATTCATGAATTGTTTCCATAACAGGAACAATTTGTTCAGGATATCAGTTTTCGATATTTGGAGAGGTAGTGTTTTAAAAACAAACTGGCCTTGGTTCGATACAGCTTCCAAGAGTGTAATGTGGAAGAGTAGTGACTCTTACCAACAGTACAGGTGTGGGACACTGATCATAAACCAGTGGATAGATACATCAACGTGGTATCAGACTTATATAAGTCAGAAGTGGTACCTAAAGACATGACTAGTGAACTCCTACAAACACCTTGACAAATTAGATCCAACTAATTTTTTTATATGCTACGACAACATTGCGTCACACCTACAAGTTTGAATTTGGTGACGCAATACGGGGGAGCCACGGGAGTATTAGGTAAGACATAGATAGGACAAGAGACAGAAGAGGGGTAAGGACACATAAGACGTAGATAAGGACCTCTACAAGGGAGTAGATAGAGTAGAGACAGAATGCAAGCTATAACTTAGAACAGTCATAAGACAGGACTTAGATGAGGACACGGACGTGTCATATCTAGGACACCAGCAAGACCAACCCCAAGGATAGGGCGGGGGACTCTAGTTCATGGGACAACACCCGTAAACAGACTTAGCAGTAGTACAACCCAAGGTTGACATGAACAAGACTACTGTACTACGTGACGAATAGAACAGCACGGGGGTTTGCTGACTGCACGGGATTTAGGGCGACCAGACTGGCGAGTGGACTGAACTTACTCAGACAGGACAGGACAGTCTTCCAGACAGGACGAGTGTGATTTTTCCGAGAGCCACTATGTAGTTTACGAGGGCGCATGTTACAGATAGCGAGAGTTGAGATTGTATCTGATTATGTATGAGTTTTGTGAGGAAAGGCGACCACTGTATATTTAGACAGGCAATCACCGCCTGATCATGATTGTATGAATATATAAGGTTCGCCTGAATTAAATGTGTATAAATTCCATCCCCGCAACTGATGTTTTCTGTGAGGTGTGGATGAAGTAGCGAGAGTGCCTGTATGCAATCTAAGATGTTGACACTGGGCAAGTATCTTGGTGTTGTCATTGTCCCAGATGTGAAACTGACTGACTGCCTTACCGCCAGCTAGAAACGATGTCTTCACTATCAAGTGCCTGGCCCATGTGGCGTATGATTCTAGTGAACTATTTGAACTTGGATCACAGTGTCACGATTCAGTGGTGGATCTACCTACTCGGTGATACCAGCGGTGTGGGTCTGTTGATCTAAGATGGTAGCATGGGGTTGTGACTTTCAATACCAGTGAGTGAGATATCGCCATCTCGCTATAACAGCAGTGCACCCGATACTTCCGGACTCTTCAGAGAAGTGCCCTAGTTCCACGGGCCCACGAGAGACAGTAGTCCCTACTAACCAGTGAGTGGCCGGACTTCATTGTCATCATCAACCTGAGGTCCCACATACCAGGGATTCGACACACCTACCATCTTGTCCAAGTGGAGAAGACTATACCTGGCCAGAGGCTGGATATATTCGGTGAGGCAGTGGTGGAATTACCGCATATCGTGGTACTTGGAACATGTTACTGTGTTATTCATGTTACATGTTACTGACGCTTCTTCCTGAGGCTATTCTAGCACTGCCACGTCTTGTCTCGCTTAGATACCGTGAGGCCTATCTCGGAGTTATCATCATCATTCTCATTCATTTTGTATAATACACCATCTTGTTGTCGTAGTTAGATACCAGAGTTGTGTCATGTATTCAGGACGAGGTTTGAAAGGGGTAATATCCCTTGGTTGATAGCAAGCGAAATAGTGATCCTAAGGTTGGAGGGGTTCTGTAGATGGAGGTCACCTTTGTCCCAAGGCTGAAGACATACTGTTAGTAAGGTGTGATAGCATGTTCCCTTCACCCCAGGGAGTGTTATGACAAATATAAATGTTATAGACGTGTTCTAAGAATATCTTTGATAAAGAAAAGAACAAATGCACCCATATTTCAAGAGCTGAATATTGAAGAAGGTTGGCTATTAAAGACGATAAAACAAAGAAAATTGAAATATTTTGGTCACTTGAAACGCCACGAAAGTTTGGAGAGAGCAATAATGGAGCGATATATGCCTGGGAAGAGAGAAAGAGGAAGGGAAGAGAGAAAGAGGAAGGCCAAAGAGAAGATGATGCAGGAGGTGGCGTATGGTCTCCAGATGGGTGTATCGGACGTGGGACATCTTGCTCATGATCTGGTTTTCCGGAAGGTTGTTATGGGAGCGAGATTCTGCAAAAGACATGCTACTGAATGAATGAATGAAGTGAGGTTTAATCGAGTAAGATTGGGCTATAATTTACTGGGTTTATACTTATTATCTTTGTCTTTCCCATTTGCATGTTGTTAAATCTACAATGTTGTAAACATCCTCCAGGTTAAATGCCACAACTAATGATCTTGCTTGTGTTGGAATCCCTCACAGACATGATATGCAAAAGTTGCATTATACATTTGTAGACTTAGCAAACAAACTGCTGAAAATGTTTTGCAGCTGCACATTTGTCTTCTGTACAGCAGGCTAAAAAAGATATATTGGCCCACAGAATTCATACTTAAGTCTAGGCAGTATGGAACTAAAAAGGAAATAAAAAATGGTCAAATTTAACATTAGAACTTGCCTAATCGTGTAATCATCACAGACAGCTATTGCAAGAAAAGTTATTTACATGTCTATGTTGTTTATATATGTACCTTGTAAGGTGATTTTTCTGCCTGTTAAATGAGCTCGCTTCACTGCTGATCTCACTGGATGGTTGCACATTATTGCTGCAATAAGATACAAGATAGCCTATGGTTGCATATTTGACTTCCTGAATATTCTCTGTGTAAATTATGTAATACATTTAGACAATACAGTGCAGACCTGATAAGGCGAACTCACCTGTGACCCAAGAAATATTTCTTCTGATCAGAAATCCCTCTTAAACGAGACAAGAGACAAAGAAGAAAAAAAATCCAGAGGATAAATAAATTGTTATTCACAACAAAAATTCGCCACATCTGAGATCGCCTTAAGCGGGTTGCTTATTATAAAATGGAGGGATTCTCCTGAATCTAAAAAGTGGAGAAAAAAGAAGACACAGTCAGTGGCACCTGGAAAATTATCAAGAAACTTCAGAGCAGATACAGAGGCTTTGAAAACTGCAGCAGATATGTTGTTGACAGAGAAAAAGTAAGAAACTGATCGCTCTTGTTCGTATTTCATATTGGAATGATAATTTGGGGGTGGGAGAAGAGGAGATGACAGTAAAGAAAGATTGTTCAAAATATTTTTTAAAATTTGCCTATATAAAAAAAAAAAAGAGACTGAAAAACTACATACTTTCTGTGTGCATTTTTTAAAATGAATTGCTACAAGGTGTGGACTGCGTCTGGCCCTGCAGCCAGCAGGGTTAGGATCGGCTAGCCTCTCCCAGGAGGGGTGAAAAGTGAAAATTAGTAGCCTGGCATGACCCGCAGACTACACAGGTCAACCCCACCTCCACGCGGTGTAGACTGCGAAACCATGACCGCGAGGTCATGGGCTAACGGGGCTATAGCTCACCATAGGGGATGGACACACTATGGTCAGATTTTTGTCCTAAACCTGCGACTGGTCTAGCAAGCAGGCAGGGGATCTTCATACTGCTCGTAGAAAAACTAAGAAGTATCAATGGACTAACCCAAACGGATATAGATCCAGCAATGTTAATGGACTACGAGATAGATCAGGGATTCAAAAAATAGGCACAACGGACGTCCGTGGTTTTAATAGCAAAGAAGAAGAGCTTATAGAAACAATGGAAGAGAGGAAGATTGGGCTGATGGGAATAGCGGACACCATAATAAAACGGGAAGGATGCAAGGAGATCCACCACAGTTACACGTTTGTCTACTCTGGAGTGGAACAGCAAGAAAGGGCAAGACACGGTGTGGGAATAGTCATTGAACCATGGCTAGCAAGAGGAATACTAGAAATAAAATATATATCAGAAAGAATCATAACAGTGAGAATAAAAGAACAAACAATTACAAAATATGTACAAATGTACGCACCATGTAATACAAACAATAATGAGTAAGAATGCGAGGAATTCTACAAAGACATCCACGATGTGCTAAATAAAATAGATAAGCAGGACAACATCATAGTTATGGGAGATTTCAATGCAAGACTAGGACACAAAAGAGTGGGCATAGAAAAACATCTTGGAGCATTTGGAGACCAACATAATGAAAGAAATGATACTGGAAGTAGCCTCATAGAGCTATGCAGCCAACACGACCTGTATATAACAAACACATTCTATAAACACAAAGACTCACAATTATACACCTGTTATAAATGGAACGTTCTAGATACTAAAAGCCAAATTGATTTTATTTATATTAATAAGACAAATTGATGGGAAAGACATAAGACTTATAAAAAACATACATTGGAAACAACAAGCTGGCATAAGGATTGATAATGAAGTGGGACAATATCAGCCTATTAAGAGAGATGTTAGGCAGGGATGTGTAATGTCTCCAGATCTTTTTTCCCTATACAGTGAAAATATTTTCAGAAATATAGAAGATATAAATGGAATCAGCATTGGAGGACGAAACATCAATAACATTAGATATGCAGATGATACAGTATTGATTGCAGACAATGCGCAGGATCTGCAACAATTAGTAGATACGGTTGTTGTACACAGTGAGCAACTGGGGTTAGAATTAAATTGTAAAAATACACAGGTTATGGTAGTCACTAGGAAGAATGAAATACCACAATGTAATATACAAGTAAATGGGAATATTCTTCAACAAGTGAATCGGTACAATTATCTCGGAACTGTCATAACATCTGATGGGAGACGCCTTGAAGAGATTAGAACAAGAATTGCCATGGCGAAAGTAGCCTTTAGCAAG
This sequence comes from Cepaea hortensis, assembly GCA_963921405.1. Lineage (NCBI taxonomy): Eukaryota > Metazoa > Mollusca > Gastropoda > Stylommatophora > Helicidae > Cepaea > Cepaea hortensis. The sequence continues at coordinate 26,681,437 of OY992892.1, read as the reverse complement.
ATGAAAAACATTCTGACCAATAAAAAGATGTCAATTGAAACGAGAAAAAGAGTGTTGAGGGGATAAAAAGAGCCTGTTCTTTTGTATGGATGTGAAACTTGGACAATGAGCAGTCAAGCTGAAAAACATCTGATGGCTGCAGAAATGTGGTTTCTGAGGAAAATGCAAAGAATACCATGGACAGACAGAAAAACCAATGACCAAGTACTACAGGAGGAAAAATGACAATCGTCAATTGATTAGAGAAATTAGACGTAGACAGTCACAATTTTTTTGGACATGTTATGAGAAGAAATGGATTGGAGAACTTAGTGACAACTGGCAAGATCGAAGGGAACAGAGGAAGACTGAGAGGAAAATACCTGGATGGCTTGGCTACATGGCATGGACGAGACAGGAACACTGAGCTGATCCACGACTCTGGTGATCGAGTGAAATGGCGACTCATGACCGCCCACACTTTCCGGCATTGCACATGATTGATTGATTGATTAATAAGAAATAACAGAAAGAGAAATATATTAGATGCAAGGGCAGTGTCCAACTCAAGTATAAACACAGACCAAAAAGCAGTTGCTGCCACAATAAGAACCATCAGTAGAAGAAAGCAAAGACCAGGAAAATACATGCCATGCAAATCAGTAATCTTAAAAAACCTCAAAGACGAGGCAGTGAGGGAAAATTATAAGAAAGAACTAACTTAAATCTTTGTAAAATTACCTACAGAAAGAAAAACAGTGGAAAAAGAATGGGAGATGTTGAAATGAAGCATTTTAAATACTGCAAAAAAACAAACATGTGGAACCACGAAAAAACGCAAAACATGGATAAAGAAAATAACAAGTTAGTGGAACGCAGATGTAAAGAAAGCTGTAAAAGACAAAAAGGAAAAATATAAAAAGAGATTGAAAAGCAAACAGGAATGTGATTCATAGAATATAGAAGAGTGAGAAGACATGTGAATATAATAGTAAAGAGAGAAAAACAAAAAGACTGGGAGGAGTATGGAGAAACCCTAAATAAAAACTACAAGGAGGCAACTAAAAATTTCTACAAAAAGATAAGTGCAATGAGAACCAGAGGAGAACCCTTTGCCCCAACTGAAATAATAAACAGCGAAAGTGGAGAACCAATAAGTAAACAAAAACAAATCCTAATAAGATGGAATGAATTAATCACCCAAAATAGACGAGAAGTAAATAGTGAGCTTTACTAAAACACGACTACAAGAGACAAATTGGACGTTGCGGCCAAAGCCTTCGTCAGCACAGGACAAACAAATACAAACCAACACAAAACTACATGAAACACACTATGACAATATTAAACTATTAAACTAATTAAAATTAAATGTACTCATCTGAATACCGTGTCCTAGCTTGGAAGGTCTGACACACGTAGGGCGCCAGTGGATCAATAAGATGGAAACAGTACTTCGAATAACTTCTCAATATCCCATCAGATGTCACAGGAATTCAAGAAACCGACACAGATGCTAAAGAAAAACTAGAACCAGATATACTGAAAGAAGAAATTGTAGAAGCCATCAGATTAGTCCCATTGAACAAATCACCAGGACAAGATGAAATACCAAATGAACTAATTAAAGTATCAAGAGAAGTAGGAACAAGTTGGCTACATAGACTATTCAACCATGTTTGGGTAGAACAACAGACACCACGAGACTGGGGAAACGCCATAATCATCCCAATTTGGAAAAACAAAGGCAGCAAAAGTTTTTGGGCCTGTAGGGCCCTCACTGTCAACGACAGTGAGGGACCTACGGGCCCAAAACTAAAAAAAACATCCATCGATCGGTCTAGCAGTCCACCGAACACTAAACCGGAAAATGATTGCCGGACCGATGCAAATGAGGCTCGAAGGGATTCTTCTTTGTTTGCGGTGAATTAAAATTGAAGTACCAGAGTGCCTTCTGACATTAATACCTTACAGGAAACTTGTCTGCCAGGATCTAGATTTGTGAATGAAAATAAGACTGATAGATTGCTTAAAATCCTCTTTAAAAAATGGATCAGATCATTATATGGTGACACATTTTATGATACAGAGTGATACCAATCAAGGCTGTGTGTAAGCCCTTTGTTGGAATTTTCCTAGCTGTACTTCTGAACCATGCGATTGACATTGCAGCATAAATATTTCTCCACACTAGTTCGGATAGATAACTGTTCTATCTTGGGAGATTAGAATCAAAGAAAAAAAAATCTGCACCTATTTTTGCACATTTAACAAAATATGTAAGGAATTATCTGAAACTTAAATAGAAAACTAAGCCAATAGTATATACACCTTATGTCATCAGCTCTGCCTTATATTGTTGTGAGACCTGGAGCAACTATGTCTAGCAAGAGAAAAGATTTAACATATAAAGAAACTAACATCTTTAAATATCTAAGATACACCATATGCAGTGATGGCTTTCAAGTTAGAGATCAAAACCAGACTCGGAATGTTCATGACTAGACTGAACCCAATATGTAATGGGGGAAAAATACGTGTTAAGATCCTGCTGAGAAACAATAAGCATAAACACAAGAACATACAAGACAAAGTAAATAATATATCCCACTTATGAGTTAGCTAGGTTAGGCGACGGATCAACAGCACGCCACACGGGTGTAACCCATAAGCGCTCCGTTCTACTCCTAACTCAAGCCTGAGTCCGGAGAATCTCAGCTCAGTGCACGAACTCTGTAGCACCAGCGAGGCTCCTGAACCCCACTTATGAATGAATAGGGAAATATATTAAGAACACAAATACAAAACATATCATCTCATCTCATCATGTTCCTCTTGTAGCTTGCGGTGTCAAGGTGAAGTATAAACATCGTGAGAGTGCCCAATTATGGGTTCATGTATCGATATTCCCATGGACTCTGCTATTCCCTCCGTCCAACGTGTACGTGGTCGGCCTCTTCCTCTGTTTCCATCTGGTCTGTACATCATTGCTTGTTGTGGTATGCTATTGACTGGTAACCTACTTGCATGGCCAAACCAGTTATCTTGCTGCTTTCTAATAAAATCTAGTGCTGCTTTAACCCCCACTTTAGTCCTGATTTCTTCATTTCTGATCTTATCTTTTCTTGATACGTTGAATATTCTTCTCAGGAACCTCATATCTGTTGTTGTGATTTTTCTTTTCTCTTTTTCTGTCATTGTCCAGGTTTGGCAATGGTAGCATAGAGTTGGTAGGAAGATTTTGTTGTAAAGTGCTTTCTTAGTAGTTATTGATACATGTTTGTTCTTTAGTATTGGTGCCATTTGTCCAATGAGTTGATTTGCCTAATTGCACTTATTTTCGATCTCGTCTTCTGATCTGCCATTTGATAATATTATACTTCCTAGGTACTTGATACTCTTTACTTGTTTCAAGGGATGTTCGTTTAGGTGAATTGTTGTTGTTTGTTCTTCTTTAGTTATAGTCTTACCTCTGTTTTGCTTGTGCTAATTTTCATGTTATGTCACATTTCGTTTAGACTATTCATGTGGTCTTGTAATTCAGCTTCTGATTTTGCTATTAGTGCTTGGTTGTCCGCAAACAGGAGTTCTCTAATGGTTAGATTTGCAGATGGTTCTTCTTCTGTGTTCTCGTCATGCGGTATTCTTGCTGTCTCTGCTTGGCTGGTTTCTTTACATATGTTTTCTATTTATATTATGAACAAGAGAGGGGACAGGACACAGCCTTGTTGTACTCCGGATCTTATGGTGAAGGGTTCTGAGTGTCCTCCAGTTGCTCTCACTATGCATTCACTATTGTTGTATAAACTTCTACATAGGTTTGTTAGATGTATACTCACTCCATATTGTTTAAGGATTTCCCACAGCTTGTTTTTATCTACTCTATCGAATGCCTTTTCTTGGTCGACAAAGGCTAAGTAGAGTGTTTCATTGAATTCGATTGATTTTTCTATAAGTTGTCTTAAGAGCAAAAATGGCATCTGTGCATCCTTTGTTTTTCCTAAATCCAAGTTGTGTTTTGCTTAGCTGGGGTTCTAAAGTAGTTTGTAATCTTTTTTCAAGAATTTTGCAAAATAATTTCCCAGTATGACTCAACAGTGAAATGCCTCTGTATTGTGTGCAGTCTCTTTTGCTGCCTTTGTTTTTCCAAATTGGGATAATTATGGTGTTTCCCCAGTCTCGTGGTGTCTGTTGTTCTACCCAAACATGGTTGAATAGTCTATGTAGCCAAGCTGTTCCTACTTCTCTTGCTGCTTTAATTAGTTCATTTGGTATTTAATCCTGTCCTGGTGATTTGTTCAATGGGGCTAATCTGATGGCTTCTATAATTTCTTCTTTTAGTATGCCTGGTTCTAGTTCTTCGGTGACATCTGTGTAGGTCTCTTGAATTCCTGTGACATCTAATGGGATGTTGAGAAGTTGTTCGAAATACTGCTTCCATCTTATTAGGATTTGTTTTTGTTCACTTATTGGTTCTCCATATTCGTTGTTAATTATTTCAGTTGGGTCAAAGGATTCTCCTCTAGTTCGCACTGCACTTATCTTTTTGTAGAAGTTTCTAGTTGCCTCCTTGTAGTTTTTATTTAGGGTTTCTCCATACTCTTCCCAGTCTTTTTGTTTGTCCCTCTTTACTATTCTACTCACATGTTTTCTCGCTATTCTATATTCTATGTAATCACATTCCTGTTTGCTCTTCAACCACTTTTTATATTTTTCTTTTACCACTTTCTTTACTTCTGCATTCCACTAACTTGTTATTTTCTTTATCCGTGTTTTGCGTTTTTTCTTGGTTCCACATGTTATTTTTGCAGTATTTAAAATGCTTGATTTGAACATCACCCATTCTTCTTCCACTGTTTTTCTTTCTGTAGGTAATTTTACAAAGATTTAAGTTAGTTCTTTCTCATAATTTTCCCTTACTGCCTCGTCTTTAAGGTTTTTTTAAGTTTACTGATTCGCATGGCATGTATTTTCCTGCTCTTTGTTTTCTTCTTCTGATGGTTCTTATTGTGGCACAATTGCTTTATGATCTGTGTTTATACTGAAATTGGGCACTGCCCTTGCATCTAATATATTTCTCTTTCTGTTATTTCTTGTTAATATAAAATTAATTTGGCTTTTAGTATCTAGATCTTTCCATTTATACCAGGTGTATACTTGTGAATCTTTATGTTTATAGAATGTGTTTGTTATATAGAGGTCGTGTTGGCTGCAAAGCTCTATCAGTCTACTTCCGTTATCATTCCTTTCATTATGCTGATCTCCAAATGCTCCCAGATGTTTTTCTATGCCCACTCTGTTATGTCCTAGTCTTGCATTGAAGTCTCCCATAACTATGATGTTGTCCTGCTTATCTATTTTATTTAGCATGTCGTGTATGTCTTTGTAGAAGTCCTCACATTCTTGCTGATTATTGTTTGCATTACATGGTGCGCATATTTGTACAATTTGTAATTGCTTGTTCTTTTATTCTCACTGTTATGATTCTTTCTGATATATATTTTATTTCTAGTATGCCTCTTGCTAACCGTGGTTCGATGACTATTCCCACACCGTGTCTTGCCCTTTCTTGCAGTTCTACTCCAGAGTAAACAAACATGTAACTGCGCTGGAGCGCCTTGCATCCTTTCCCCTTTGTTCTGGTGTCCGCTATTCCCATCAGTCCAATTTTCCTCTCTTCCATTGTTTCTATAAGCTCTTCTTCTTTACTATTGAAACCACATACGTTCATTGTGCCTATTTTTTGAGTCGCTGGTCTATCTCGTAGTCCATTAACATTGCCAGGTCGATATCCGTTTGGGTGAGTCCGTTTATACTTCTTAGTTTTTCTACTAGCAGTATGAAGATCCCCTGCTGGCTTGCTAGGCCAGTCGCAGGTTTAGGATACTAATCTGACCATAGGGACTCCATCCCCTATGGCGAGCCATAGCCCCGTTAGCCCATGACATATAATGACAAAATTAAAATAATAATAACAGTAAAACATGCTACACACATCTGATGCTTTGGTTATAACAATCTTTGTCAAGAACAATGCAAACATGACTAATAAGAAAATTATTATAAAGTATAGCATACAATATATGAACACCTGACACAACTGGATGAAAAAGGAACTAGTGAAGAATGAGTGTGCAACATTCACATATAGTAATAATGCTCAGTAGTTCTAGTGTAATGATGCCAAATCTGGATAAGTAGAATTAAATATGGAAACTATCAGATATAGAAAGATCGAGCTAAATATACTCTTCGATGAACATAATATGACATGAGAAGGGAGGGTGACCAAAGTAGAGTAAAAGGAAACAGGACAAATAGTGTTAAAACATGGTATCCACAAGTGTATTGATCTCTGTTCAATGTACACATCTAGAGGTAATTAAGCAGCTCTCCGTTCTGTCCAAATTATATGGCAGTGATACACACATCATTGACCCCCTATATGGAAAAACAACTTCAGTTTTCCAGTCAAGCACAAACTATACAAGTTGCTTGTGGTATCCATGATTAGATCCTCACTGCAGAAACATATTGGAGGAAACAGGCAATTGAATACAAATACATTTTTGGCACAAAACAAATGTGTATGCTAGAAACAAAGTAAACATGTATCAAGAACCACTTTTGTTAGTGGCAAAAAGTCTAATGCTTGCATGGTTTGGACATGTCATACATTATGATACCCTCTCAAAGAGAATACTCCACAGAAAAGTTAGAGGCGAATGGTGAAACAGAAAGCAGATAAAATCCTAAACTGATAACATTAAAGAATGGGCAAGTAGTATTTCCACACTTGTGCATGTCGCTGAGACAGGGAGCAGTGAAGGACTAGTATTTTATGCAATTTGTGATTGAAAATGTTTACTACTAGGGCGAATCAATAAGTAAGTCACACAGTTCTGTGGGATGGCAAGTAAATGTAATTGGTGTTTTCTACAAGTGTCATTAGGTGACAGCAACATCGAACTTCATATTCTCATTCATCAGGTGGCGCTAGGTGTCTCATGCGCATGCGCAGCGCATAAACAAAATGGCGACTACTTACGGAGTGTACAACCAAAGAGCAATGTGCGTTTTTTGTGGGCAAAAGGACTGTCTGCAAAGGGCGTTCATAAGGAAATGCTTCCTGTTTATGCTGACAAATGTTTGTCCCGTAAAGCAGTGCATAGCTGGGCAGAACATTTTTCTTAAGGACACTCTAAAATTGTTGATGAAATCCGATCTGGTCGTCCTGTTGAGATTACAACAAAAGCATCCATGCAGCGGGTGGAGATGATGATTAGAGGTGACAGGCGAATAACGATAGACTCTGTAGCATCTGCAATAGGTGCTCACATGGTTCAGCATACAGCATAATGCATGATTGATTGAAATTTCAAGGACTGCTGACTAGAGGAATGTTACTTCTTCATGACAATGCCAGACCACATACGGCTCGATTAACTCAGGAGAAAATTAACCAACTAAGGTGGAAAGTTCTGGAACATTCACCTTACAGCCCCGACTTAGCCCCTAGCAATTTCCACCTTTTTGGTCCACTGAAAACCCACCTTGGTGGTAGACATTTCGCGAATGATGCCGAAGTTGAATGTGAAGTGAAAATGTGGTTTGAAAAACAGACACACAGTTCTATGCAGCCGGTTTGGGAGATTGATAAAACGATGGGATAAGTGCATCAATGCTGGTGAAAATTATGTTGAGAAATAAAGGGACAATGTATGTATAAAAATAAACTGGTTTCAAGTTGTTATCATAATTAGTTATTTTTCACCAGCCATTTGTAACTTACTTATTGACTTCCCATCGTAGTTTAATTAAAAAAAGGGTTCAAAATTTGTGCAATTTAATGTACAGTTGCAAACATAATTTTGTCATTATTAAAAATGTAGTCATGTTCTTCCTGTTTACGACTTCGTTTATTAAACTTTAAAATTAAATTACTCTCATCCCAACATGTTATGTATAATTTCCTTGCTTTTTTTCACCTCTTGGTCTCAATAAAAACATTAAACCTCATAAAATGAAGCCCAAACAGTAATCAAACATTAGTATGGGAAGCAGTGTCTTTACTATCATAATCTATCATGAAAGGATTTGATGTTTTACCTATCATCTTCAGACTACATACAGAACACTACTATGTGGTATCACAGCTGTATGGTCTTAACCTGTCACTAACACCAAATTTCATATGCAACACAAGCTCACATCTTCAGACAAATTTCTTACCTATTTCTTTTATACAGAGGCTTGACGCTAGTTCTGGACACCTTACTGGAAATTAAACTGGTACAAAGCAGAATATCTAAAAGACAGTAGATTTTAACTGAGAACATAGGTGAAGTTTGAACCTAGAAACCATGAAAACAAGGAGGAAAAAGAGTTTTCAGTTAGTTTTTACATTCTAGCTAGCTGCTGTAACCAAAACTGATGTCAGTTTCAAATATACTGAATTGTATAGAACCATATTTGGTTTACTTAAATGTGATAGCATTCCATTTTTTTAAAAGTTGCATATCCTTTACAGGACGTTGTAGTCAACAACAGCATTTTTCAGCTGTTGTTGATGTTCTTGTAAGATTATGCTCAGTAGTCTGCCATTGCTTTCTGAGCGACCGGCTCACATACCCCGTAAGTAACCAACGCGGCACGATCCGCTACCGAATCTCGCGCAGCTGTGTTCCCCATGTGGATGTACGGGATTACAGAGAAAGTCGTTAACTCCTTCGCCAGGGAGACCAGCATTCCATAGAATTCCCATAATGACGAGTTTCAAGTATCCTCTTGAGATTTGTCCTGGGATAGAATTGGGACTTTTATTTATTTCTAGCACTACAACGTAGGACCCACTACCCTGCATCTTCCTTATTGTCAATTCCCCAACACCAAATGTCATTTTATGCTCGGAAGTTGTGGAAAGTTTTATGCAATGAAGTACCTGAGGGTGCTGTTTGATATGAGTCTGGTTTTTGTCTGAGCATACAGATTATATAATAATGATAGCTAGGAGTGACATGACTGCAATGAGGGTAATGTCAACAGTAAACCGTGAGCAGTGTCACCTCTATCTCCTATGACAGGGTCTGATCGTTTTGGTGATTGAGTATGCCTATGTGATCCTCACTCTCTGCCGTTCTCAGATGGATAGACGAAAGAATATAGAATGAGGCTATGCACATCATACTTGGGTGTACGAAAATCACATCATGCAGGGTGATGTAACACATCCTGATTTTTTGACCATGGGAGACAGAACAAAGATTTTTCGGAGCATATGCCTACATATGAGTGAGTGCTGACAAACAACATCCACTGTACAGTGAGATCTAGAAAAAAGAAGAAAACAGGTTAAAAACAGGAAAATTCTGGATGTGTCAGGCTGAGGATATTATCCAACAAATTTGCTAATTTGAAGACACAGAACCTGGTGAAGACTGGATGTGCCAACAGAGTGCAGTACGACCTTTTCAGTATGTATCAGACTGAATAGAGAGTGCTGACAACAAAACCTCGTAGTTAGTTAGTTAGTTAGTTAGCTAGTTAGTTAGTTAGCTAGTTAGTTAGTTAGTTAGTTAGTTAGTTAGTTAGTTAGTTAGTTAGTTAGTTAGTTAGTTAGTCGACAGATCATCCTCATTGCACATCGAACCATTTGAAAAACCCCGTAATTGTGATGGAAGAAGTTCAAGCCTTGATATTTGAGAATTCTCCTGAGGGTGGTATAGCTATCTTCATAAATGGGTCTGTTGTTCACTGTGTGATTAGATCATGAGCTTTTATGGCGCAGGTCAGAGGAAGAACTGAGAAGGAAAACTGTGGTACCTGTTTTTGTTTGACAACAGAGATGTGGTTCTGATGAATCTATGCTACTTGGCATCTCAATTGAGATGAGCTGGGCTCAAAGTCAATGGGTGAAGACCTTGAGGAGGTCAAGGCTGATAAAAAAAAAATCAGCTTCATTTGTACCAAGCCACGCAGGTGTAAAAGGATATAAACAAGCTAATAGGCTTGTGCGTAGGGCAACTGTGGAAAATGGGAGAGCAATGGACGGCTGTTATAGTTAATTCCCCCCAGAGAGAGATTAAATGAATCAAGTTATTTCTATGAATTTGCATCCATGACCAGACTGCAGGTACATTAAATTAAAAGGGGTGAAGCAAATAAGAACGCTATGTAGGAGGCCAAAGAAGAATAGTCAACCAGCACAGAACTGGTGCTGTCAACCGCCACCACTGCTCTACTACTGTTGATAAACATGATAAAAATGTAAAACTCACGTCATGTTGGCTTGTCTTTGTGAAATAACAACAAAAGCATCATCAAGCAACTTGTGCATTTTTTTTCTTGCTTTCTCCAAAGAGTCTTTTTCATCACCTTTATATACTTCGTTCTGAAAATAAAGTGCTTCTTCATTTTTTACATTAACTTAGATTTTGAAATGAAAATAATAATGTTAGGAAAAGTAATAATCTATCAACATGAAATTTGGGACACATTTCTACATTAGCCAAGGTCACAAACTGGTCAGTGCCATGTCCCAAACTAGGTCAAGGGGCAGGCAGTGCGGATAATCTGGAGTTGTACATAGTTAGCGTGAAGACCAAGCAAGGTGAAGTCCATGCCTTGCATGAAAATAGCAGGGCATATCGCTGGGCAGGGGTGAACTCTCCTCTAAGCGAGCAGTTGGGCTAAAACCATGGACCGAGTGGGAAATGGGTCTATAGTCCATGTAATATGGCCATATACTGTGCCACTACACTTGAAGTTAATTTTGTATTTGTGTAGACTCTAGGTATTATGTAAATGTTGTGTAAATGCTAGTGTGAACCGTTTTCTACCTAGAGTCAATCATCTCATCTCATCTCATCATGTTCCTCTTGTACCTTGCGGTGTCGAGGTGAAGTATAAACTTCGTGAGAGTGCCCGGTTATGGGCTTCGTATATCGACATTCCCATGGATTCTGTTATTCCCTCCGTCCAGCGTTTACGTGGTCGGCCTCTTCCTCTGTTTCCATCTGGTCTGTACGTCATTGCCTGTTGTGGCATGCTGTTGACTGGTAGCCTACTTGCATGGCCAAACCATTTGACTTGCTGCTTTCTAATAAAATCTAGAGCAGCTTTAACCCCCACTTTAGTCCTGATTTCTTCATTTCTGATCTTATCTCTTCTTGATACGTTGAGTATTCTTCTCAGGAACCTCATTTCTGTTGTTGTGATTTTTCTTTTCTCTTTTTCTGTCATTGTCCAGGTTTGGCATTGGTAGCACAGAGTTGGTAGGAAGATTGTGTTGTAAAGTGCTTTCTTAGTAGTTATTGATACATGTTTGTTCTTTAGTATTGGTGCCATTTGTCCAATGAGTTGATTTGCCTTATTGCACCTATTTTCGATCTCGTCTTCTGATCTGCCATTTGATGATATTATACTTCCTAGGTACTTGAAGCTCTTTACTTGTTTCAAGGGATGTTCGTTTAGGTGAATTGTTGCTGTTTGTCCTTCTTTAGTTATAGTCATTACCTCTGTTTTGCTTGTGCTAATTTTCATGTTATGTTCCCTACACATTTCGTTTAGACTATTCATGTGGTCTTGTAATTCAGCTTCTGATTTTGCTATTAGTGCTTGGTCGTCCGCAAACAGGAGTTCTCTAATGGTTAGATTTGCAGATGGTTCTTCTTCTGTGTTCTCGTCATGCGGTATTCTTGCTGTCTCTGCTTGGCTGGTTTCTTTACATATGTTGTCTATATATGTTATGAACAAGAGAGGGGACAGGACACAACCTTGTCGTACTCCAGATCTTATGGTGAAGGGTTCTGAGTGTCCTCCAGTTGCTCTCACTATGCATTCACTGTTGTCGTATAAACTTCTACATAGGTTTGTTAGATGTGTACTCACTCCATATTGTTTAAGGATTTCCCACAGCTTGTTTCTATCTACCCTATCAAATGCCTTTTCTTGGTCAACAAAGGCTAAGTAGAGTGTTTCATTGAATTCAATTGATTTTTCTATAAGTTGTCTAAGAGCAAAAATGGCGTCTGTGCATCCTTTGTTTTTCCTAAATCCAAGCTGCGTTTCGCTTAGCTGGGGTTCTAAAGTAGTTCGTAATCTTTTTTCAAGAATTTTGCAAAATATTTTCCCAGTATGACTCAACAGTGAAATGCCTCTGTATTGTGTGCAATCTCTTTTGCTGCCTTTGTTTTTCCAAATAGAGTCAATATAAGATTGAAAATACGAACTGCGTTCTGTTACTTGAACTGTGTTCAGTATTTAAAGAGGTAGTTTTTGTGAATAGTGCAGAACTGGTGCTCGTAGAACACGTATGCCACGTCATAGAAATGTACAGGTGGCCGAATGCCGTAACCAGAATCCAGCCATGCAAAGGTACTGCCGAGTGTCAGACACAATGATGATTGAGTCAGCGATCATTAAATAGAAGGCCGCTGGACAGTGACAATAGAGAAGTTCTGCCCACAACTAAGAAGCTATAATCTGCCAATTAAGAACAGGGCGGTCACTACAAGTATAGTCGGCTATTAGAGAACAACTTGATACAGCGACCTAAGAAGAGCAGCATAACTCGCATAGGCCCAAGTCTAACTCGCCACCCACTACAAACTAACTCGCCAGGAAAACAACACTAACTCGCAACACACCATCAGTCGCTTGCTGGACACATGAGAAAAAACTCACTGGCAGTCAGCAAAACTTGATTAAATTATATTGTAGCAAAACTTGATTAAGTTACGTTAGAATGTTAAACGATCAAAGAAATTCATGAATCATACATAAATAAATACCAAAATGAAAATGAACAGATTAAGCTTACTGGATATGCTATGGAAGAAAAGCCGGTCTCTGTGGCGATGGCGTTGCGGACATGATTTGTAATGCCATTTTACCCATGTTCGAAACACAACGGTGACTGATTTGGCAGCAGACCGTGTCACACTGGTTTTAATGTGTTGGTATGGGAGCTGGTCGTTCAGAAAGCAATGGCAACCTACTGAACGTAAAACTTGCCTAGAGATCAACAACAGCAGTAAAATGCTGGTGTTGACTGCAATGGCCTATGAATGTTGTGCAACTTTTTTTTTTAAAAGGAAGAAAAATGTAATGCAGTAAAAAAAAAACACATCACAATACAGATAAATAAAGATTTTAAAAGAAAAGAAAAAAAATCCTGCAAATAAGAAATGGATATCGAAGTCTTAAAAATAATTGTGGCAAGAAACAAAAAGTGAAAAAAACAATATGATATGCTTGAATACAAGACTATAATAAATATAGTTCTAATTATTTGCAATTCCTATTTCATTTTGTATTGTATATTTTTCTCAATGTTACTTTTGTCTTTTTTTACTTGCTCATATTCTCAACATTTTATATATTTATTTTCTAACTGCTACTGTTTAATGGTAACTGATTAATTCCTCTTCTTCTTTCGTTCGCTTGAAATATGTCTATAACTGCAATGCTGTCTCTTGTATGAATTTAACTGTCTTTTTCAGTTCACACAGCGGTCCATAGAGTTTATCTTCCACTGTCGTCTCTCTAGGCCAGAAGGTTTGCCTAGATATGTTATATTTTGGGCAGTCTTGGAGTATGTGCTCTGCTGTCTGCGACGCCAATCCACATGTGCAAATGGCTGTTTCACCAATCTTGAATTTTGTATACAAGTGGTTGCGTAATCTATTTGTCCTATTCTGAGGTGCATAATAATGACTTGTTCTGGTCTGTCCATAATGTGGTAGTCATCTTCAGCAGGTTTTGGTGGCTTTCTGACTGATTTGATCATTCTTTTCTTTTGGTGGTATGTAATGGGCACATCAGGCTGTTCTTCTTTGGCTCCTTCCTTAGCCATTTGATCAGCTCTGTCGTTTCTGGGTACTCCACAGTGGGATGGTATCCACTGTATGGTGACCTTAAGCTGACTGCTAAGTTCAGAAAGTAGTGTCCTTAGTACTGGCAATTTCCCAGACAGGAGCACCTCGAGTACTGATTTTGCATCTGTCAATAGCACCACAGGTTGTGTACCATTGCTGGTATTTAGTAATTTCTCTGTTGCTATCTTGATTGCCTCAATTTCAGTATCTAGTTATGGCAGTACTTTCCTGTCGGTACTCTGGCTGTGTCCCTAGTATTATTTGGGTATTCTATGTATACTCCTGCTCCTCCATTTTGAACAGCATTTTGTGCTGACCCATCTGAGTAGACTCGGATCCAGAGGTCCTGTGGGTATTCTTCATCAAGGAAGCTGAGAGTGGCTGTTCTGCGCTGCACACTGTTCTGTTCTTCCTTGTCAAATATTCCTCTCACTTTTGTCTGGATTTGTAATGATAGTCTATGCTCATCTTTCCATGGAGTTCGCTCTGGAATATTTGTTAGGGGGATCCCAACTGTGGGCAGATTGGTGGTTTCTCTGCAGAGTCGTTTGGCCTGGTGGATAAAACTATTTCTTTTCAACCGCACCATAGCTAGGTTTTCAAATCTGTTCTTCATAGGGTGGCCTGGCAAGCTGAGGAACTTTTCTGCTTGTATTAGTGTTTTCGTATATCTGCGCTCTCTCAGTACTTGTGTCCTCCCCATCTTCTCCATTTCCACTATAGGGGTTGATTTCATCCCTCCTGTGGTGACTCTAAGTGCTTGATTTTGCACCTTGTCCAGCTCTTGTTGTGTGGTTTTTGATGCCGAACATCACGCAGTTGACCTGTATTCCAGGTGTGGTCGTATGCTCTGTTGATAAACTTTGCTAAGTATTTCCCCACTGGCTCACCATGTGGTTCCACTTAGCTTTCTCAGGATGGCTATTTTCCTTCTGGCTTTTGCTACTGCTTTGTTGATGTGCTTTCTCCATGTCAGCCTGTAATCAAATGTTACTCCAAGGTATGTAGGTTCTTTATCTTCTCTTAGGGGTGTTCCATTTATCTGGATCATCCCTGTCTTTTGTTTTGGAGAGAGGGTAAATAGGTTGGTGCTGCACTTGTCAGTGTTTATGCTGACACACCATCTATTTGCCCATGCAACAAATGTATCTACAGCTATTTGTAGCAATCTGGTGGCCACTGATACATGTTCATTTGTGCTCCATAGAACCAGGTCATCGGTGTACATTGCCGCTTTAATTCCATGCGGTAGATTAGCAACGAGATCATTGATGAAGATTAGAAAAAGTGTGGGAGACAAGACTCCGCCCTGGGGAACACCGTGATGCAGTAGTACTTTCTTGCTCTCGAGTCTGTCTATCTGTACTTGGGCTTTTCTGTTGTGCAAGTATGCTTTCAGCCATTTGTACATTCTTCCATTGACTTTGCAGTTTCTCCATCAGACCTTCTTTCCAGACTTTGTCAAAGGCTTTCTTCAGATCTATCCATGCCGCAAGCACCAGCTTCTTCTCTTGGAATGCATCCTCAATTTCTTGAGAGAGGTAGGTTGTCTGATCTTCCGTAGAGTAGCACTGCCTAAAGCCAGCCTGCTGTGGCACAAGGATGTTTTTACTTTCATGTACCACTGCAGTCTGTGATTGATGATACGCTCCATTGTTTTGCAGAGACAGCTGGTGAGACTAATTGGTCTGTAGCTGGAGGCAATGGAACTATCTTTCCCTGATTTTAGAAGGGGTATCATGACTGCTTCTCTCCAGGCTTGTGGAACACTGCCTAAGGTCCAATTGTTATTGAAGATCTGCAACAGCTTTGCTTTGGCCTCTGTTCCTAGGTTCCTGATCATTTCATTGGAGATACCATCAGCTCCTGGTGACTTTCTCATTTTCAGTTTTGATATGGTTAGCTCCAGTTCGCTGATTGTATAGGTGCCTCCAGAACATCATGTACTATTTCCTTCTGTCCTGTATGCTGCCGTTTCTCTCGAATCTCTTGCTGTTTCTCTGGACTAATTTTGATATTGTTATCTTGTGCGAATGAGTCCGCAAAATGGTCAGCTGCTGGCTTTCTTGTTAAGATGTTTCCATCTTTATGTAGTACAATGTTTAAGTTTCTCCCTGTGCCCTCATCATTAAGTTGTTATATAAGCTTCCACAATTTCCTTGTGTCTCTTTCAAAGTTCAGAGACTCCGTTTTCTCCTGCCAGCTTTTCCGTCTATCCTGCAGCTTCGCCCTTTGAAATTTGGCTTTTGCGTACTGGAATTTATTGTGGTGCTCTTGGCTGGGTGTGGCCTCTGCTTGCTTTCTATACACCTCCACATCACTGTGCAACTGTTCCAGTTCACTACTCTAGTAGGGTTCATATTATTTACGGGCTCCTCTTGGTACTGTTTCTCGCGCTGCCTGTAGTATGCATTTCCCAAACTCTTCAACTACTTTATGTCTTTCTCAGTGTTCAGGTTTCTAACCAGCATACTGGTGCGATTCTTGTACATTGCCCAGTCTGCTTTCTTGTATGTTTATGTTTGTTTATATGTTTAGTCGATGGATCAACATCACGGCACACGGGTGCAACCCATAAGTGTTCCGTTCTCCTCCTAACTCAAACCTGAGTCTGGAGAAACTCAGCTCAGTGCACGAACTCCGTAGCACCGCCGAGGATCCTGAAAATACTTTGGGTAGATTTTTAATCTCGAAATTTTGCCCGGGCAGCGCCGTTAGGCTACTCTTTTCCGATTTCCAACTGCCAGGGGATTTTTTACGTGTGCAACAATACACACGGGCGTCCGATCTCACTACCCAGAGACCAGGGGAAATTTATTACTAGAAGTCCCCGAGAAAAAATCCCGGCATCACCGGGGCTTGAACCCGGGACCTCCAGCACTCGAGGCGGACACCATACCTCGAGACCACGCAGCCCCCCTGCTTTCTTGTAGTTCCACCTCAATAGGGTGCTGCTTTCATTTACAAGCTCATTTTCTACAGTTAGAAAGACTGGCCGATGGTTACTGCCACCAAGTTGTTTCCCAACAATTTATGTAATGTTCCACTCCAGGTCTGGTGAATGAAAAGCCAGGTCAGGTGTAGTTGTAGTGTGCCATGATCTCGAGTAGAAAGTATGTGGGTCAGACGGCTTGTTAATCAAGATGAATCTATTCTCATCCTGCCAGTCTTCCAGTCTCTCTCCTCTCTGGTCCATGTGATCATAGCCCCAACTCTGCGAGTGGCTGTTGAAATCGCCACACACAATCATTTTTTCTGTTAATGGTAGTGTGTCCAGTGCCTGTTGGCGTTCACTTGGACAGTAGTAATTAATCAGATGTCTCAAGTTTAAGTGTCTGATACTCAGCCCCTTCCATGTAGACTTCGATTTGGGAAGCAGTGATGTTATTTTTTACAAGGGTCAGTATCCCACCTTTTCGCCTGTCCTTTCGGTCAGATCGGTAACACTAGTAGCCTCTGATTTTGAAGACTATATTTTCGTTGAGGTAAGTTTCTTGCAAGCAACATACGCTTACTTTTTCTTGGTCCAGGATGTTTTCCAATTCTGTTTTTTTGTTGCTGACTCCCTCCGCATTCCAGTGCATTATTTTAAGTCTTTGTTTAGTATGGCCAGCCGTTCTATTCTCGTGTACCCTAGCTTCACAGGACATCTGAGAAGCGCCTCCAGTAGTTGGGGTTGGACTCTTTCGAGACGTAGTGCCCGACACTGCACCTGCCTGGGGGTCCAAAGCAGGGCGAGCACCATAACATTTAGCAGTAGTCGACATATTCCATTTTGCGTAATTGCGTGGCATCCTGATTTCTGTGGTGCGCCTCCTGGCTGGTTGCCTCCATCTTCAGCACCTTTCCTTTGCTAGAGCAGACTGTGGTCTCACTCGAGTTTAGATGTGTACGCGCGCACACACGTGTTTGCACATGCATGTACGTGCATACACATCTAGAGCATACTGGTTATTTTTCAGCGCCAGAAACTCGCCGTCGCCCCTTCTCCTGTTAGTAGAAACAGTTCCGCCACGTGAAGGCCAGGAGTTGAACTTTTGCTGCAGAGGTTATGTATTCACGAGCTATTGGGGTATTTAAGCAATGTTGGGCACTCACCCCAACACCGCGCCCCGGCTACATACAGCAACATTTGGAACCACTGATTAATGATACATGGCATAATCGAGCCAAGAACACAGACCTGTTCCGAGACTGGTGGCAGTGTTGCCATTTTAACGCTTTTCGCACCAAATTTAGTGCTTTTTAAAGTCATTTAGTGCCAGAATGTTGCATTTAGCGCAGCCGCGTGAATTTGGTGCTTCATAATTGTTTTTTGGTGCTTTTTTTTTGGGGGGGGGGGGGTAAAAATTACTTTAAAAATCATATTGGGAACACCAAAAAGCCAAATTTTGACTGAAGCGAGGGAGTAAAACAGTTTTAGTACATTACCGCTCAAGATTCAAGTAATTTAACTCCCTTTAATACGATTTAGTTGAAGTGAGTGACTGCAATGCGCAGGCAATATGCAATGCATTAAAAGATTGCTTAAACAAGAATGGACTTGTGATGCAAAGAGCGTTAAAAGATTGCTTAAACAAGAATGGACTTGAGTTGCAAAGACTAGTTGCACTCGGCACTCTGTTATGACAGGTGTAAACAATTAAAATGCGAAGTTTCTCATCTGGTACTAATTAGGTGATTATGTCATTCCCTTCAGCTGGTAGTGTCACAGGCTGCAGCTGCTTGCCTACCCAGGAAAATAGAGTTAATAATTAGAGAAACATATAACTGGTTTTCTCACTCAAGTTTTCGTCAAGCAAAGTACAAGGAGCTTTTTGCTTCAATAAATGATTGACAACATCTGCTGAAGGTTGTTCAATTAAGCCAGACACGATGGATGTCCATTCAATCTGCCATTGTCAGAATATTGCAGCAGTGGGTCGAGCTCAGAACTCATTTTGATATAGCAAGACTCAATGAGCGCTGTTGTCCAGCAGAACTTCTACATTCTATGTTTAGCAACATGAAAAACTATGCGTTTCTAATATTTCTCAAACATATTCTCGGAGAAGTTCAAAGTGAGAATAAGAAATTCGAAGCAGATGTACAGGATCCAACAAAACTACGCAGCGATCTTGTCCAACTCACTGATTCTATCAGTTCAAAGATTGCTATTCCTGGGAAAAAAATAACAGAAAGTGATGCTATTCATGATTATTTAGATCCTAATCCCAATCTAGGTTATCAGTTTGAGAAAGAAATAGCAGGCTACAAGTTACCTGATTAGAAAGAAATTCGTGGAAGGTGCATACAGTTTTTAATAGAGCTATTGACACAGCTGCGTTTACATTTGCCGGATAATGTTCGAGTGCTGCAGTCCATGTCATGTCTTAGTGGAAGTGAATGTCTATAGCCAATGAAGCCCTGTATATTGGATCTTGCTAAAATGTTTGTAGAAGATGCAGATACTCTCACCCGCATCAATTTCCAGTGGAGAAAACTTCATCATAAGCAGTGGACACAGACCTCTGACACACTTGGACTGTGGGCAGAATTAGCCTCATACAGGGATGCCACCGGTGAAAATCCTTTCCAAGATCTTACAGATTTAGCTTTAACTGTGCTCATTTTACCTCATTCTAATGCAGACATGAAGCGTATTTTCAGTCAGATGGGAGTTATAAAATCAAAATTCTGGAACAGACTGATCATCAAGAGTTTGACAGCTGTTTTGACAATTAGATATGGAATGAAAAGATATGGCAAATGCTGTCATGATTATAAACTACCAAAGGATATTCTACGAAAAATTGGATCACAGGAGGCATATACACGTTTCTTTCAATCATTATCATCATCATCATCACAGACGAGCAAACACAGCAGGAAATAGCTACAGAAACTGAAGAGGAGTTGTCTGACTGGGATTTGGCAGATCTGGAGTAAACTTCATTCTAATATTCAGTGATAATAATAAATTATAATGTGCTACTTCATAACATTTTGAATTAATACCGCCAGTGCTTGTTTTAGTGCTTTCCCAAAACAATATTGCAATTTAGTGCTGTTTTGGCTCGAGAGTAGTTCTGATTGGGATTTGGCGGATCTGGAATAAACTTCATTGTAATATGAAGTGATAATAATACATTATACTGTGCTACCTTGTTACATTTGTAATAAAAACTGTTGGTGCTTTCCAAAAAAATGTGGTGCTTTTTTCGGTCAATTTTGGTGCTTTTCCACCAAAAGGAGATGGCAACACTGACTGGTGGTTGTGAAATAGCAAAATACCACTGCCCATACTTTTTGCCAGCCTATGATGAAGATTAATAATTACTTAAAATGCCCTGAGTTAAAATTGTTTTCTGTTCCCAAATACTCAAGATACCTTTTATACAAGGTATAAAAATTTTATACAAATTCTTTTTGTTTGTTGTCACACTTCTATCCCTGTAAAACATACAAAATATTGAAGGTAAAGTAGATTAGAGGTTACAGCGTCTGCGCTGGCTTAAGCATATCAGGTTAATCTCATAGTGTTGACTGGGTTTTCACAAAGTAAGGAAAAGGATGGTATACTCCCCACTGATTCTTGGGTAGTGGATAGAATGTCTAGTCTTCTTGGATAGTGGTGAAAACTCTTGAGAACCTGTGTGCACAGTGCGCACATTAAAAATGCTTCAGTAGTTGGAAATTGAAAATAAGACGTTGATTAGGTCAATGCTGAAGTAAAATTTCCAAACCAGTTAAGCTACCCACAAAAGATAGAATGGGCAAAAATAAATGACATGATGATTGGAAACACCTGGTTTAAACACCATAAGAGATGACTTTATGCTTAGAAAAGCCGCAATAAGAAAATAATCAAACAAATTAACTGCACACTAATCAATAAAAGATTTAGAAATGCATTAATACATTTTAAAACAATGCCTGGCATTCCAAGGCTCATAATTTCTTTGGGATTGCAATAAATACAGAATTACATAATTCAGGAGGTATATTTCCGGTATCATATATTGTATTCAGCAGTCTGGTGACTTGGTCTATTCCATAATCTTCTAAGACACATGTGTCAAACTCAAGGCCTGCGGGCCGCATCAGGCCCGGCGTACAATCATATCAGGCCCGAGAGGTCTCAACTGACGTACAAATATATTTTGCCCGAGAGAGAATTTTAGGCAAAAATATTTTTTTAATGGCCATGATATAAAGTGCAAATCAAATTCCCTAATTAGCAGCCTTGCCGAATAATAGGCTTCGCTTCAATCAGAATAAGCAAAAATAAATGTTGTGTAGTGAGTGGATGTTCATCGTTATAGTGACCTAGCAACGTTCAGTTGCTCGTTTTGGATTGGCTCATAAGAAATGAAAGTAGTGTAGTGCCCGGGTATTACATCACCTTTCCCTGCTACGGCTAACCTTATATCAATCAAGTGTCTGTCGGAACATGCACAATCTTTTTAAAATCAAAGTTAGCCTTTAAAATGACCAAGAGAAAAGTTGATTCTGAAAACAGAGCCTTTCAAAGCCGCTGGGAGGCTGAATATATGTTTAATGGTATTGGCGGTAAACCTGTGTGTCTAATTTGTGGAGATAATGTGGCTGTGATCTAAGAATATAATTTGAGATGGCACTACGAGACTAAACATCAAGAAAGTTAAACAGCCTGAATGCAGAGCAGAAGCTACAGAAAGTAGAAGAATTGAAGAGGCATCTAATGTAACAGAAGATGTTTTTCACCAAAGCAAAATCACACACTGAAGCTGCTGTGAAAGCAAGTTTTATTGTGGCGGAGGAGATCGCAAAATCAGGCCGACCATTTACAGAAGGAGAGTTTCTGAAGTGCTGCATGATGAAAGTGTATGTTCAGACAAAAAACAGATGTTTGCAAAGGTAAGCCTTAGCATAAATATGGTTCTTGATAGGGTTTGTGAGATGGCCACTGATGTGAAAACACAGCTGAATAAAAAAAAAGGCAAAGACTTTGTTGCATTCTCTCTTGCTGTCGATGAAAGTAATGACATGACTGACACTGCACAGCTCTTTTTCTGTTTTAATTTACTTTAATGTTTAAAAAAGGTTTAATTTTCGGCTTATTGAATGTTTATCCTGTTCGGCCTTACATATGATTTGAGTGTTTGCCCGCTGAGCGATTGAGTTTGAAACCTCTATTCTAAGGCATTGATAATTTCTGTTGTGATGTCTGAATCGGGGGTCTTGCCAGTTTTCATATGGTTAAGAGCATTCTGTACCTCCATCCTTAAAATTAATGATTCTTTAATATTATTTCGAATACCATATGGTTCTTCTCTGTTATCATCATAACGGTTTTTCTAATAATCTGATCATACATGTAAAATCTGATCTTTTTCTATTCTGATTTTTCCATCTTTTGTCTATGGGCAACATCTTGCTTATGATCGAGAGGTTTTCCGGAAGGTTGTTATGGGAGCGAGGTTCTGAATGAATGAATGAATGAATGAATGAATGTCAATAGGCAGCCTGTTGGTGTATGTATTCTTTTATTCGTAAGCTCCTGAATTCTTGTGTGCATTAATTTGGTATGGTTACTTTGTGTTGTTCTTCAATTTCTATGCAATTTTCTTCTAGCCATGTTTCTTTTGCTTCCTTACATAATATTCTGACATTTCTGTGAATCTTGTCATATTTGTCAGGATTATTTTTGTTGTGTTTTCTTGTTTCCATTAGTTGTAAAATTTCTTCAGTCATCAATTTCTTACGACCCACTTTCTTTAGTTTTGGAATAGTTGTTTCTGCAGCCAAACTGACTGAACTCTAACATTTCCCATTGATCATCCACATCTTGAAATAGGATCTCTAGATCAGACAATATACCAAATCTGTTCATTACTTCTATGTTAAAATTGTCTTGAATGTCCTTGTCATTTTTCAATGTACACAAATCATATTTAGTGTCTCATGTTATATACTTGACTTTCTTTAAATTTACCCTTAATCTGCCTGTAAGCAATTGTGATCACTGTAACAGTCTGCATTGGGAACTATTTTTGCAATTGTTAACGCATTTTGAAACCTGCTAATCAGGATGTAATCAATCTGGTTTCTAACCCTGCTTCCAGTACTCCTCTATGTCCATAATTTTCTAGGATTTTCTAATTTTCTAGTTTAAACTGGGTGTTTCCTACAATAATTTCCTGCTCTTTTACCCATTCTATAAGTCTGTATCCTGTTTCTTTTTGTTCTCCCAAACCATGGTTGCCTACTGTGCATCCATCGCCTTGATTTCCTACCTTTACATTGAAGTCACCCATCATATTTATTTCTGAATATTTACATTTTTTCAAAACAGTCTCCATTCCATTATAAAATTCCTCTATACTATCTTCACTGCACTCTCCTGTTGGGGCATATATTTGAATGACGTTTATGTTAAAAGGTCTGTCGATTAATTTTACCAATTAATTTTACCAATAGAACTCCGTCTGATACTGCCCAATATCCTTTAACAGATTTTGATGTTTGCAGATCCAAGATATTTGCTACACCTCTTTGCCTTTCTTCACCCCCAGAATAATTAATCTTGACATCCTCCCAGAAATAACACAGGAAGTAGAGAGGGCACATAAAAGAAAGAGTAAGATAAGGATGCGTTTTTTCACAGCATCTCTTCTCTCTATATAATGAAGTAATAAGAGAGATCAAGAGAGATCAAAGAAGGGCCAGGAATACAAGTTGGAAGTTACAATATAAACAGTCTATACTATATGGTTTGTGTCTTTGTTATTCAAATTCACTACGGGAAAACATTGTTTTGATAATCTATACTGTGCAGATGACTTACTATTAAGAGCTCAAAACACAAAACATCTACTTTTGGAAATTATAGTAATAGAGAATGCAAAAAAGGACTTTCTTGGAGTATCAAGAAAACAGAAACAATGATTATACCTAAGAAAAAGATAACACTAAAATGTGAGATAACAATAGACTTGAAAATGCTTAAACAAGCTGATAAATTTAAATACCTAGGGACAATTATAACAGCAGGTGGAAGATGATAGAGATTAAGAGCTGACTAGGTCAAGCAAAAGCTGCATTCCAGAAAATGAAAAGTATCACAATAAGTGAATGTCAGAAATAGAGTACTTAAATGTTATATAGAACCTATTTTGCAATGAATCATGGAAATGAATGAGCAAATAAGAAAGAGCTTGGAAGCAATGGAGATGTGGTACTGATTAATGCTGCGAATGACTGCTAGAATGATTGTCTTGGAATTGCCAATGAAAGTAGAACATTATAAACAACAATAAGAAAAAGACAAACGTCATTCTTTTGTTCTTTTGTCATATGAGAAGAGAGGCACAGGAAAACATTGTGATGGCTGAACAAATCACTGGGAGGAGAGGGAGATGAAGAGAAGTGATGTTGGATGGACTGAGAAGGTGGCATGGAGAGATATCATCAGCAGAGTTGATCCAGAACATCAAGGACAGAGATCTGTGTGTGGAGATACATGAATGTCTACGCTAATTCACAAGACGATTATTATGATCCACAAAAATGTATATCTTGATGTTCACGCACTCTGTTTAGTTTTTCCTTCTGTGATCTATTGGAGTAGATTGGAGCACTTATGAAGATATACGTGTCAATGACTGTGATTTTCTACAAAATAAACATTTAACTTAAGACTTTTAATGAAAAGAAAATATCCCATTCACTCACATATCAAAGCAAAGAGAATTCTATGGTACCATGATTCCTGAAATGTCTCCTAACTTGGTACCTCTGACTTCTACACCTTTCTTAATGATAAGTATTTGTATGCCTTTCTCTCTGGTTGGGGGAGCGTGTCTTTACCTTGTTTGATGTCTTACCTCCCACTTGACATGAAACTTTCAGCAAGATTACTGGGCAAATAGTGTCTAATGAGTAAGTATATAATATAAGTATATAATAGTGTATAATGAGTAAGTGTTGAACACTTTAAGAAGAGGCCCTAATTACTGCTGATGAAATAATAAATCTGATGAAATAATAAATACAAAAAACCTTCGCCAGAAGGTTGTATTCCTTACTGATACAATATCAGTTCTTAAATCCTCACAGTAACAAACTATTAGAGCTAATAAGAGCCCTACGTGAAGTCAATAACAAATGAAGGATAGAATAATAGTGGATACCATCTCACAATAGGCATATCCTGCAATGAAAGAGCAGATATGTTAGCTAAAGAAGCTGCAAACACAGGAGCAAATATGAAGATCTTCATTTTAAACTATCCAAAATACCAACAAACATTCATACTACTACTATCCTGATCAAGTAAAGCAGGAGATTTGGTTCTGTGTCAAAATATGACACAATAGACTAAACAGTCAGATACATAATTGAGATGTGATCTATCACTCCCGTGAACATGTTGACTGGTAGAACAGACAAACAGCTGAACATATCCTGCAATAATTGCATTCTTCAGTCATATCTGACTGTGAAGGTGGTCCACACCCCAGTGGTGTTATTCCCTAAAAGCAGTTTACGCATCAAGGAAGAATTTTCCAGCACCAGTCGCAACATAATTTATGCCATCATATGCAAACGGTGTGATATGAAGTATATTGGAGAGATTGGCCTCAAGCTAGCTGACAGATTCCGCCAACATCTGCTGGACATCCACACTAACGCCCCCAAGCCTGTCTCCACCCATTTCAACAGTGCCAACCATCTAGGTGCTTCCGATGTCCAGGTCACTGCCATCCAGTCTTGCTCCTCTGGCGCTCAACATCACAAAAATATAGAAAACTGGCTCATATTCTCTATGAGGTGCCTAACACCACACGGCCTCAACACCCAACATAGTTTCATCTAATCGTAGTCATTTCCCCACTCTCTTGCTTCCACGCCCTCCTAGGTGTCACCCTCTCACTGTCTCTAACTAGTTCCTTTCTCTACTAAATTATCTTCTACCCTGTCTCCCTTGGCCCAATTCCGAGTGACCGAACCAGTAGTTACCTGGGGCATCCTGTATTACCACTGTTGGCACTCCTTTCATCCGCAATATAGTGTGCACCCGCAATGATATCACTACTCCCCCTGGACTAAATAATCCCCCAACTAGTTAGCAACTATACTGTATATGCGGTCGTGCGTGCATGCGCATATACACAAGTACATATGTGTATGTGTTTGTATATGCACAGATATATATGTCTCTCTCCCTCTCAAAATAATCTTACACCAACCCTCTCTCTCTCTGTCTCTCTCTCTCTCTCAACAATTTTGCTTCTCTGTGCCTACCTATGCCATGCATATTTCTGGTGGTCGGGTCTTAATAACAATAACACAAGCACTGAGTGATTTGATCCTAAAATACATGGTATAACAATCAACTTTACTGACTCTATTTCATAGGGAACAGTATTAGTGAAGCCTCGTATTTGTAGACCGACCTACTCCGCATACCTCATGCGGTATGTCGCAGGTACTATTCCAACCTCTCTCTCTCTCTCTCTCTCTCTCTCTCTCTCTCTCTCTCCAATACAATCTTGCTTCCCTGTGCCTACCTATGCCATGTGTATTGCTGGTGGTCAGATCCTATACAGCTCCAATAACACAAGCACTGGGTGATTTGATCCTATAATACGTGGTATAACAATCAACCTTACTGACTCTATTTCATAGGGAACAGTATGAGAGAAGCCTTGTATTTGCAGACCGACCTACTCTGCATACATCATGTGTCACACCGCAGGATCGATACCTACCTTTCTCTGTTTCTCTCTCTTTCTCATAATAATAATAATCTTGCTTCTCTGTGCCTACCCACATCATGTGTATTACCGATGGTCGGATCTTATACAACCCCAATAACACAAGCATTGGGTAATGTGATCTTATAATATGTGGTATAACAATCAACCTTACTTACCCTATTTCATAGGGAACAGTATGTGTGAAGCCTCGTATTTGTAGACTAACCTACTCCACATACCCCATGAGGCACATCACAGGAATGATACCCACCTCTCTCCCCCCTCTCTCTCTTCTTATATATACCTTGCACATACCCATGTACACTAATGTATGAATGTCTGTTGGGCGGTGTATATGTATGTATGTGCGCTAACGCATATCAGTCCACCCAGACTTTAGGACTCACCTCAAAATAATATATATGAATGCATAATGTGGTTTTGGTTAGTACCACCATTATACTTGTGCCTACTCATGCTTCGTTAGTACATCCACTGAGATTGCTCAGATACCATTTTCAGACCACTATCACAGGTTGCCGTCCTGCCCTCCTGCCTCCGCCCCTTCTTTCAATGCTTGTGCTTTATGCGACACTTTCGGCGGGTCGCCCTGTGATAAAAGACCAAGCCATGTGAGAAAACCCGGGTCAATGAGGTCTTTCTGGTGACTGCCGAGTCCATCAACGATGAACTGTGGTTTTCGTGGATGAATTTTGTGTTGGCATTCTGGCGGCGGCATTATGCACAGTGTACCTGTGTGGGATGTTGAATTGCCTAGACTCCTGTCTTTTCCACTTTTCACATTGGACAGTGGGGAGCATTTTGTGTGATATTCACTGGCACAGTAATGGAGCATAATAGGGACGACCCGTTGCCGTGAAGTTGGAACCTCGACTAACTAACTAACTAACTAACTAACAAGAACCAGTTACTTGATACTGTTTTTCCCTCTAAATTATACGGTTCTGTTCTTCTCGCCTCAATGAAATTCGTTTTATAACGTAAGTAGACCCGCAAATCACATTTTATGTAGATATTTAGACTAGTTCTAGTATGTATTATTAAATCTAGCTTAAATTTTTATGTATACTGTGTAAGGGTAGGGGGTGTTTATAGGGAGAAAATTCGAAAAGGGGGGGGGGGGGGGGGTAATGACATTCTGAGCATATGGTAAAGGGGGGCATGGGCCAAAAAAGGTAGAGAACCACTGTGTTAGAAGAATGGATATAATATAAAATGAAAATTTGTATTTAAAATAAAAGAACACAAAGAAATAATGTTAGTTAGTTAGTTAGTTAGTTAGTTAGTCGACAGATCATCCTCATTGCACATCGAACCATTAAGTCCATAAGTGCTTGGATCCCCTCCTCAGCAAATCCCGCAGCATGTAGCGGCTAACGACGCCAGTTCTGTGTTGGTTTATCAATCTTCTCTGGCTTCCTGCGTAGTGTTCTTGTTTGGCCACACCTCTTTTAATTTGCTGCTCTCGCAGTCTGGCCATTGTTGTAGATTCACAGTCATCACTTGGTTCTCGCAAAAGTCTTACTTCTTGTAGAGCATTCAGAATGTCGGCCTGGTCCATGGCGCGTCCGCCCTCCACAGTAGCCTCACCTGCGAGCTTGTCAGCCCGCTCATTTCCTTGTACTCCCGCATGCCCTGGCACGAAGATGAAACTAATCTTTGCCAGTCGAGACCGCTCCAGAGGCAGCAACCATTCTCTTCGGATCGACCCCTCCTCTATCCTCTTGATCATGTTCATTGAGTCGCTAAGGAAACAAGCCCTAGTGAATGTCTGTGTCTCGAGCCATGTTATTGATTTACTTACTGCCATGACTTCCATGGTCAGGCTACTTGTGGTTTCAGTAAAAGCACCAGAGTCCTCCTTCACAATTCTCCCTCCGGCCCGAGCTGTAAAGGCCCATGAGCTTCTCACATGTCGGACGACCGATCCATCTGTGTAGATGACCGCGTCACCGTCTAGCGAATTCTCGAAAATCAACGCTTGTACTTCAGCCTCAACAGCAGCCGGATTTTCTTGTCTGCATTTTCTGTCAAGTTGGATGCAAACTGAAAAGGATGTGCAGAAGTCTGTTGGCACTTGCACCCACTCCTCGCCAGGTTCTAAGTCCTCAAGTGAACACACCTGTTGAAGAATGTCTTCGGCTTGACCCATCCACGACCGTCCTCTTTTTAACCTGCTGCCCTTCACCTTCCTAATTCTCTATGCAGTGGATGTTGTGTGTTTGCGTTAATTCTGAGGTAGGCGCGTGCCCTGCAATCTTGTATTCTCTCGTCAATGGTTGGAAACCCAAGAAGGTAGCGCATCGCCCTGCATGCTGTATCTCTTGTACATCCAAGAATAATGCGCATAGCTTCATTCTGTATCCTTTCCATCCGTTCTATCTGCTTATGGCTGAGAGTCAGGATTGCCATTGCATACTCCAAAACAGACATGACCAACCCCTCGTACAGAAGACATAGATGGCGCTGCTCACAGTTTGCTGCCGCCATCACCCGCATCGCTGCCAAACCCCGCTTGGCCTGTTATCACCTGGTCTATGTGCACATTATAAGCAAGGCTTCGATCAAACCGTATCCCCAGGTAATTCATTGCCTGCGTTCTTTCCACCATCTCTGAACACAGCATTACAGTTGGTGTTGGAGTGTTGACAATATGATTATTCAACGAGAACCAAGTCACTGTTGCCTTTGTTGGGTTGACCATTGCCCCAGCTTCATCACACCAAGTACTTATGCGATTGAGTTCGGTTTGTAGTTCCACAGCAACCTCCTCTCTATCCTTCCCCTGACGATACACTAAAACATCATCGGCATATGACAATGTCCTGCCAGGTCCAGTGATCTGCTCACTGGTGATTCTCACTGTGTAGGCGTTGAACAGTACCGGAGATAATGGTGATCCCTGTGGTAGGCCAGGATATATTGTTGTTGGTTCCGAAGTCCAACTGCCACATCTAAAAACTACTTTCCGTTGGAAGAGGGCTGCAGCGATCCAACTAAGGAGGAATGGACTTATGTTTAGTTCGAGAAGCTGAAACATTAAAAAATCCAGTGGTACTCTGTTGTATGCGTCCTCAAGATCAATCGCTGCAGCAACGGTTTCAGTGCCTGAGTGAAAACCTTCATAGACATCCTGGGCAAAGACTGCTGCATTGGTCCAGGTTTCCCTTTTTGGATGGTACCCACCCAGGGTGGGTGGGAAAACACCTTGCCTCTCTAGTTGGCTTGATATTTTCTTGGCAATTACCTTCTCCAGCAGCTTGCCTATTGTATTCTGCATGGTTATAATTTGATATCCCTGAATTTTTGTGGTCTTTGTCAGGCTTCGGCAAGGGAATCAGATAGCTGTGTAACCATTCCTCCTTGATGCTAGCACCCCCTATACTGTTGTTGTACATGTCTGCTAGTTTCTCTAGCTCATTGTCGGTACACCTATTAATGTCATCGTATCTTATGCCATCAGGACCTGGAGCACTGTTTTTTGATCGTCGAAGCACAGCCTTGATTTCTTTCACTGTCACTGTGTCTTCATCCGAAGTGTCCTGGGCCTTGCATCTGTCTGAGGTGACCTCCTTGGCCAGATTTCGGCCTCCCATGTCTGTCTGGTTGCTTTGCTCAAGGTAGCGTTCAAAGAGGGCTTTGCCCTTGTCCTCGTCAGTCCTCTGCCAGATGAGGTCAGCACCTTGGAAGTCAGAAATGCTCTTATTCTTGACTACACCACTCATGCTTTTATGTAGTCGCCAGAACAATTTCAGTGACTTGTCTGTGCTTACTCTTTGACACACCTCTGCCCATTTTTCGCTTTTAACAACCTTGACCAGTATTTTGAAGTAGCTTACTTTTGTGTGCATCTCTCTTTCTAAGTGCAAGCAGGGACTAGGATGACCAGCTCTGTTCTTCTTGGCATTTTGCCATCTCCTTACAGCACTACGCTTATCCACCCAAGCCTTCTCCACCTCGAAACTCCACCACGGTGGCTGCTCCCAGCTTTTTTTCCTGCCCTGAAACGTTCTGCGCTTGTCACGCCTTATTTTACTCACCACATCTTGCCCTGTACTGTCATACTGGAACGTCTTTACCCTTAGCTTGTGCTGCCTGGTTCTGCCTTTCTCCACCAGTATGCTGCACGGGTGGTGGTCGCTGCTATGGTGTCCTAGGACACCCCATCTACACACTGTAGTGAGTGAAGGTGAAACTAGCGCCAGATCAATAGCACTGTCCTCATCGCCCGGACGGCTTGCTGTTCTGGTGACACAGCCACTGTTGATACAAACCAGGTTGATGGTTTCCAGTGCAGTCTCGAGCTCCTCCCCCTGTGTATTGGATGAAGTGTTTCCCCATGATCTGCCTTTAGCGTTGAAATCACCACAGAAAATAACATTTCTCTCGTGGCCTAATATGCCACTTAAGCACTGCCACTTCTGGGCGTCCACACTGGCATTGCGGGCATAAACATTAACCAACACGAATGATGTACTGGAATGAACTCTCAACGCCTGTATTTGTATATCGTCACTGTCCCAACTGGACATGTCTAGCTCTGACGCCACCATGCTGTCGCGAACGAGAATCGCCATTCCCAGATGTCGTCTGTTGTAGAAACATTTGAAGCCGGCAATCTGGAGTAGCTGATCGCCCAGTCTCGTCTCCTGGAGTGCTACAATGTCGTTCCTGTAAACTAGGGTTTCTAAAATAGAGCCCCGTTGTTTTACACTGGCACAGTTCCAATATAGAATACGGATATTCCTGAGTCCTAGACGGTGACACTTGAGTCTAAAACGCCTCAAACCTCCACGCTTACCTTGCTTCTTTTTCCCTGTGCGGCTACCCCGCCGCTTCGGTATGTTGACTGCAGACCGCACGAAGAACACACGTTGTTCCGCCATGTTGAAAAAACGTAAACACAGACTTTGAAAACCACACACGCTGCTGAAAATTCACTCAAGGATGGCTTCGCTCGATGCACGAACTCCGTAGCACCCTCGCAGATCTTGAGTAGAAACTCCTGGTTTTACATCCTGGCACACCAATTACACGCAAGAGATGAATAAATCCATCCCCTACGCGAAAAAGTTAACGAACACAAAACAACACGACCGTCCGTCGCCATCTTGAAACCGGAAACGAAAGAAATAATGTAGCAAGCCTTTACCTTATTTTTACCAGTTTTCATAATACAAGTTTGACAATACACATCAAATACATAAACACAATAAAATACATGTGTATGAGGATTTGACAAAAATGCTGATGATTCAAAGATTTGGAAAATGCCATTCATTCAATAGCATGTCCCTTGCAGAACTTTGTTCCCATAACAACCGTCCGGAAAACTTCTCGGTCATAAGCAAGATGTCCCGCATGTGGCAAAACACCTAGGCAATATCATAATCTATCTCTCATTCCACAAGAAACTAAAAAGGAATGAACAGATAGACAAATAAAACTTCACCCCACTGCTCAGCATTTCCAATTCTATGACGCAATTTGGTGTGCACAAAGCGAAGTCTGGTTACTGGTTTCTACCAAAGAGTTGTAAACTCGCATTCTATCAGCAAAGGAAAAGGATGTAGAGGTGTAACACTCCTACTTCATAAAAATCACCGGTTAACACGTTGTCAGTCAAGCCCAGACTGACAGGAGACTTTCAGCCGGACAAACGTGTGAACTTACCAAACGGCGGTCAGAGTAGACCACATGCCCAACATCTATTTGCAACACAGAGATAAAGAAAGTTTAACTGCCAGCAAACAGGTAGGCAAGTGTTGACAGCAGATTAGAATGTATGACGTAATGTCAATCGCATCTCTGAGCAGCAGAGCGAAGCATGTTATAGACGGATGGCGTAGGGTTGGACAAAATTGATTGACAGCTGAACTAAATAAAGCAAGAGGAGAAGGCAGCTTCAAATCTATCACGCATTATGTACAAAGATATGGAAATATGGTATATGGCCAAAAAAATTGGAAGAGAACTATCTTCATTCTAATACCAAAAAATGGCAACCTGAACTTATGCACCAACTATAGAACTGTTGCCCTGATCAACCATGCATGTAAAATTCTACTAAAATAGGAAGACTTCATTTTAAAAAATGGAAGAGATTAACGTGATTCAAGCTGGATTTAGACAAGGAAGAGGAACAAGAGAGCATTTTCCACTATTATTATTTTCTATCATTAAACACATGTTGAGTATGTGACTCAACATGTGTTTAATGATAGAAAATAATAATAGTGGAAAATGCTACATAGGTTTAAATAGTGTCAAGGCAGAGGTAAGAATTTCTCTGATGGAATTAGCAGTGTAAACTTTTTACAGTATTCACATGTGAAAATAATAAATTAACATGATTAATAACTGTGATAACAGGTGAGTAAACAACATGAATAAATCAATCTGCTGTGTTCTAGGCTGATGAAGGTGGTATACACATTTCAACAAATTGTTGGATGTACATAGATCAGTTATTTTGCCAATCACTCATATCAGAGCCAACTGCCACACAAATACTCACATCTTCTCCATTTATTTCAACATTATCTGTTCTCATTGTGACTGTGTCTCTATCTGGGCTGAAATTAATATGAACAATTATAATTGTTAGTATTAAGACTCTTGGGGGGTTCTCATTCAGGTCTGTCTTGATCTCCTACTACCATGCAGTTATCTTAATCTTTCTTTGACGAGTGATCTATTTTACACTTCATGTCATA
This sequence comes from Cepaea hortensis, assembly GCA_963921405.1. Taxonomy (NCBI): domain Eukaryota; kingdom Metazoa; phylum Mollusca; class Gastropoda; order Stylommatophora; family Helicidae; genus Cepaea; species Cepaea hortensis. The sequence goes on along the minus strand of OY992892.1, from coordinate 26,648,122 downwards.
TTCAAGTATATACGAATACAAGTTGTTAATAAAATTACAGTGCAACTTTAAACTTTAATAACTTTAGATGTTTCAATAATACAGCATTTCTGTACATAATAAACATAAAAGAAATTAACATAAAATATAACTATGAAGATCAGTAAATGAATGACACATACAGAAAAAAGAAAACGTTTCAGCAGAAATCTTTTTCAATGAACAAAACACATAAATCAAGAATCATCATCATCATCATGTTCCCTACCAAATGGCACAGGTGTTCATGTTTCTCCACATATCTCAATCCTTAGTACTTGCTCTGGATTAATTCTATTGATGATATCCTTCCATGCCAGTCTTAGGCCATCCAGCATAATTGCTGCTTCTGTCTTTTCTACTGCTGATCTTTCCTGTCATCACAATGTTTTTCAATGTCTCTCCCTCAATACATTACCACAGAACATACATTGTCTCTTTCTTATATTTGCATATAATGGTCTACTTTAATTAGCCTCCTCCAGTCATCCAGGCACTCACTGTTACTTGTTTGCAACATTTGTCTCAGAACCACGTGTCCTGTGCTGCCAGGCATTTCCTACTTTGTTCGTTCGTATTCCAAGTTTCACTGCCAAAGAAGAACAGGTTCTATCTAATATTTCAGTACTATCTTTTTGACATTTAACGAGAGTGACTTATTACATTACATACTGCTAATCTTCTGAAATGCTGCTTTTGCTTGGCCTTTTATGCTTTAAATCTGTCATATGTGTTGCATCTGATTACCCTTAGACATTTGAATTTATTGACTTAACGAAGCATTTTGTAATCTACTGTATAATCACATTTTGGTTTTATCTTTTTCTTTGATGAAAGCTATTTTATTTTTGCAATCTCCATTACTAACATGTCTAACAGATGTTGCAGATTTTTGCGTTTTCAACTGTGTCACCTGCATAACATAGACTGTTTATATTATAACCTAAATGTCATATTCCTGATCTAATTTTGATCTCTCTCAGTATTATTTCACTATAGAGAAAGAAGAGATTCAGTGGCAACACATATTCTTGTCTTACTATTAGGGTGCTTCAAATGAAAACCTTAAAAGTGTGATAGAAATTACAAAACCATGTTATTGTCTTGTAACTTGTCAATACTGTTGTTGAGGATGTCATAAGGAAACGGTGAAGTCATATGCACAGTTTAAAGATGGCCTCCCCACTTTTGGCATGCACCAAAAAGGAGCAACATTCTGTTATCCGATGTTTGATCAGTGAAGGGGTAAAACCTATAGAAATCCATCGTCAAATGCATATGATTGAAGTAGGAAGTTTCCAAATGTGTGACTTCTGTGACAGATTGTTCATGACTAGGTCAGGCACACCGAGTAGTGACCCCATAGTAGATTGCAGCTGCTGAAGGCCTCGTACAGGAAAACAGCCAATTGACTGTGAGTGGTATTGGCACACATCCTGACATCAGCTAAGGTACAGCATATCACATCATCCATGATTTTGCAGTGCTTTGAGGCAGAAGGTGATGGTTTCCTATCAAGAATTGTTACTGGAGATGAAACGGGTTCACTACCATGAGCCAGAAATGAAGAGGGCGAGCAAGAAATGGCACCATCCTTCCACACCGAAACCAAAGACGTTGCACACGCAGCCATCTGCAGGGAAGGTTATGTTGGATCTCTTTTGGGATGAACGAGGCATTATTTTATAACACTACATGCCAAGAGGGAAACAGTCACCAGCGATACATATACAGATCTTCTCAGGAATCATCTTCGACCCGCAATCAAATCCAAACGACATGGACGTCTGAGTAAAGGTGTCCTTTCACAACATGACAATGCTCAATCAGATAATGCCTGTGCAATGATTGAAACATCGAAGACCTTCACTTTCAGTGTGTACCACATCCCCCACACTTGCAAGATCTAGCCCCAAGTGATTTCCACCTGTTTGGACAACTCAAAGAATCATTGGGAGGAAAGACTTTTTGGTTCAATGAAGAATTACAGCAGGTAGTGCATGAGTGGTTACACATGCGACCAAGAGAATGATTTTTCTACAGGAATCCAAGCACTTAATCAGCGCTGGAGGACTACCATTGAACGCACTGGTGACTACATCGAAAAATTATATATTTGTTCTGTACTTTTTCAGAATATATTCGCCCCCCCCCCCCCCCCCCCCCCCCCCAAAAAAAAAAATCTTTCAGGTTTTCATTTGAAGCCCCCTTGTACTTGTTTTAACTGTTCATATTTCACTCCTTTGTTTCCAAGTTTAATTGCTGTTGCATGTTTCCAGTAAATACTGTATATTAATCATAAATCTTCCCATCAGAATACATTAAAAAAAACATGAGTTGCATATCCTTTACAGGACGCAGTAGTCAACCCCAGAATTGTTTGGATGTTCATGATTTCTGGGCAAGTTTACGTTCAGTAGTTTGCCACTGCTTTCTGAACGACCAGCACCCATAACATTTCATAAAAAACCAACGTAAAGCGGTCTGCTGCCAAATCGCCCACAGCTGTGTTTCAAACGCAGATATCCAGGATTATGAACTGCATACGTAACCCCTTTGCCACGGAGCCGGCATTAGAAGCAATAATACTCAGCTGAAAACAGAAATATTACAATCTACTAACAGTAATCCAAACATCACATGCAATGCTATTATATTTGTATTTCAGTGTGATGTGTCAGATTCATGTAGGTTTGTTGTGATGTTTCTATTTTCAGCTAAGTATACTTGTTTCCTGTTTACAGACCAACTGGAACTTGGTGGGCGATGTTGCCTTTACTTTCCAGGACCATTCCTGGTATCCATTTTAGGTTGGGTCGACTTGGGAACCCATCCATCCAACATGTGCCATGCCAGTAAGCGTGGGCAGTCATGACTCGCCATTTCACTCGATCACCAGAGTCGTGGATAAGCTCAGTGTTCCTGTCTCGACCATGCCACGTGGTCAAGCCATCCAGGTATTTACCTGTCTGTCTTCTCCTTGTTCTCTTCCCTTCAACCTTGCCAGTTGTCACCAAGTTCTCCAATTTATTTCTTCTCATAACATGTCCAAAAAACTTTGACTGTCTACGTCTAATTTCTCCAATCTCCCATCAGATGTTATTACTGTTCCAAGATAATTGTACCTATTCACTTGTTGAAGAATATTCCCATTTACTTGTATATTAAATTGTGGCATTTCATTCTTCCTAGTGATCATAATGTGTGTCTTTTTACAATTTAATTCTAACCCTAATTGTTTACTGTGTGCAACAACCACATTTACTAATTGTTGCAGAGTTTGCTCATTGTCTGCAATAAATACTGTATCATCTGCATATGAAGAGGAACAAGAGATCACATACTCAACATGCGTTTAATAATAGAGAAGTGCAGAGAATTTAATGTAAACCTATTCTCATGTTCTGTGGATTATTCAAAGGCATTTGACTGTGTACAACATCAGAAACTTTGGGACATCATGAGGAATATGGGCTTTCCATCACATGTAGTACATCTCATTAAATGCTCTATCTAGACCAATAAGCAGCAGTTAGAATAGATGGTGAGACATCAGATTGGTTTGACATCAAGCAAGGAGTCCGTATCAGATGTGGGACATCCTGCTTGTGATCGAGAAGTTATGGGAGCGAGGTTCTGCAAAGGGCATGCTACTGAGTGAATTAATGAATGGTCAGATTATATGAAAAACCTTTATGATACAAGAGAAGAACATTATGATATTCAGAGTAATAATGAAGGACCATCAATTCTGAAGATAGAAGTTCAGAATACTCTTAACCATATGAAATCTGGCAAGACACCAGGTCCAGATAACATCTTAACAGAAATGATCACTGCCCTAGAAGAATATGGAATAGATCAAGTCACCAGACTGTTGAACACAATATATGATGCGGGAGATAAACCACCTGAATTATGTAATTCTATATTTATTGCAACCCCGAAGAAATCAGGAGCCTTGAAATGTGATCAATATCAAACAATTAGTATGAGCCACATCACAAAGATTTTGCTAAGAATTATCATGCAGAGTTATGAAGAAAATATAACCCAAAATAGGAGAAGAACAATGTGGGTTTGTAGAAGGCAAGGGTACAGTAAATGCTGTGTATATGCTGAGAACGTTAATTGAACATTGTATAGAAGTAAACAAAGACTTACATTTTTGCTGTATTGACTACACAAAGGTTTTTGATAAAGTAATACATGTCAACATGATGGAGATGCTTGCAGATCTGCAAATTGATGGGAAAGACCTTAGTCTCATAAAAAAAACATATTAGAAACATATATTGGAAACAACATTGATAATGAAGTAGGTCAATATCAGCCTATTAAGAGAGGTATGAGACAGGGATGTGTAATGTCTCCAGATCGTTTTTTCCTGTACAGCGAAAGTATTTTCAGAAATGTTGACGATATGAAAGGAATCACCTTTGAGGGACATAACATTAATAACATTAGATATGCAGATGATACAGTCTTGATTGCAGACAATGAGCAGGCTCTGCAACATTTAGTAGATGTGACTGTTGCACACAGTGAACAATTTGGATCAGAATTAAATTGTAAGAAGACACAGATTATGGTCGTCACTAAGAAGAAGGAAATACCACAATGTAAGTAAATGGGAATATTCTAAAAGAAGTAAATCGGTACAGTTATCTCGGAACAGTCATAACATCTGATAGGAAATGCCTTGAGGAGATTAGAACAAGAATCGCTATGGCGAGGGCAGCCTTTTGCAAGATAAAAAAAACATACTGACCAATAAAAATAGAAAAAGAGTGTTGAAAAAAAGAGGGTGCTACATAGAACCTGTGCTTTTGTATGGATATGAAGCATGGACAATGAGCAGACAAGCTGAAAAATATGTGATGGCTGTGGAAATGTGGTTTCTGAGGAGAATGCAAAGAATACCATGGACAGCAGAAAAACCAAAGACCAAGTCCTACAAGAAACAAATGAAAACCGTAAACTGATTAGAGAAATTAGACGCAGACAGTCACAATTTTTTGATCACGTTATGAGAAGAAATAAATTGGAGAACTTAGTGACAACTGGCAAGATTGAGGGGGAGAGAACAAAGGGAGGTAAGAGAAGTAAATACCTGGATGGCTTGACCATGTTGTGTGGTCGAGACAGGAACACTGAGCTGATCCACAATTCTGGTGATCGAGTGAGATGGCAAACACCCACACTTACCAGCATGGCGCATGATGATGATGAATCTCTTCCAGTATTATGATATTGCTCTATTCTGGTATAGCAATCTTGTATATTTTGGTTTTTGTCCTGTCTTGTGTTCTTTCTTATTTCTCGAGTTAAAGATTTATACTTCATCCTGCCATTATCGGATTCACCTCCTTTCTGTTTCAATTCTCTTTGTTGTATTATTAATTTTAACATGTCTGATGTAATCCATGGCTTATGTTGCTTTTTCTTGGTGGAATTAAATCTTTGGCTGCAGTTATCAAGATATCTCTAGCTTGTACTGCCAACTCATCAGGTGTCAATTCCTCCTGTATAGACATCAAGACCCCAAAATGATTCTTCATATTTTTGTGAGATCAAAACGAAGTGGCCTTGGTTCTCGGGTAAGCTTTTTGAGTTTTACTTTCACATCTACGTCTAATAACTGATGATCTGTATCACAGTCTGCCCTTCATAAAGTTTTTACCAATGTTATGCTTGATCTCCATCTTCTTTGTATTAAAGTATAATCTATCTGGTTTTTGGTAGTACTGTCTAGGGACTTCCTCATGTTTAAAAAGTGTTGGCTATCGTTAACTCACTTTCTGTGCAAATTCAATTAATTTGTCACCTGCATCATTTCTATTTCCCAATCCAAATGTTCCTAAATGTGTCTCTCATGTTCAGCTCTTCCTGTACCTACTTTTGCATTAAAATCTCCCATTATTATCGTTATGTCATTATGACCAATCTTTTGCAATGTGTCTTGCAGTGTGCTGTAAAAATTTTCAATTTCGTCTTCCTCTGCTGTTGAAGTAAGAAGACACAGATATATCATATATCTGTATGAGAGTTGTGCTTTTCGGATGGCCTTTAAGTCTGACAGTGAGGATTCTATCACTAACCGGGTTATATCCAATTAAAGCTTTTGCAGTTATTTTATCTAAACAAAATGCCACTCCGCTGTGGCCTCCGACATCTCTACAAGAATATATTAAAAAACTTCCATTTTCAGTTGTAAAGTGTCCCTTGACTCTCCAGCAATGTTCACTAATACCTAAATTGTGAATATTTAACCTCTCAATGTCATCTCATACTATCTTAAGCTTCCCTCATACAGACTTCTCACATTAATATGCACTAGATACATAAAAAAACACAAAAAAGCTGTATCCACATATCAAACTATCTGCACCACAAATATTTTCTCTCTCAACCAACCAGCAAAGATTTGTTTTTAAATACTGATTCGCAAGAGTGGATACTGCTGCCCAATTAGTATTGGGACTCTTCGCTAATCATTGAAGATGTGGACAGAGTACGTATGGAAATTTCCCAAGTGTTGTGATCTCGGTTCTTGACTCAACTCAAAATTATCCATTTGATTGGCAATCCAACTTCTCTCAGATGAATGTCCTGTTCCAGAAGATCATTTGTTAGAAAGATCATCATCATCCAGTGCCTTGCAGGCTGGAGTAGGTGATCATGCCTCTCCACAAATTGCAATCTCCAACGGCATGGATTAATTTGTATGTTGACTCCTATGATACACAAGATTGTCAAGAATCTTCTCATGCTGTCTTCCTCTATCTCTCTTTCTGCAAATCTGTCCAGTTGTCACAACATTTTACAATTTTTGTCTTCTCATAATGTGACCAAAAAATGATGACAACCTCTTTCTGATGTTTGTCATAAGTTGTCTTTGTGACTCAGCTTCCCTCAAAATGTTCAGATTGCTCATTTTGGCTGTCTAATTAATTTTCAGCATTCTTATATAAAACCACATCTCGAAGGCTTCCAGGAATATTTTCTGCCTGTTTACTAATTGTCCAGGATTCATAGCCATATGTTAAAATTGGCTCTATGTAACATGCAAGAACTCTTTTTCTAACTTTCAAGGACAATGACTTATTGCACAGAACATTCTTCACTTGATAGAATGCAGTTTTTGCTTGTCCTATTCTGTTCTGGGAAGAGAGGAAGAGGAAGTCCAAAATTAATGCACAAAAGAAGTAATAACATCACTATTAAAAGAACACACAAATCAACAGGTTGCCCAAAGATGGCAAAATCATAATAGAAAAAGATCAGTTATTACATGCGTTTTCAGATTATGTGAAAGACCTTTATGATAATACAAGAGAAGAACAGTGTGATATTCTGAATAATAATGAAGGACCATCAATTTTGAAGATGGAAGTTCAGAATGTTCTTAACCATATGAAAACTGGCAAGACCCCAGATCCAGACAACATCACAACAGAAATGATCAATGCCTTAGAAGAATACGGAATAGACCAGGTCACCAGATTGCTGAACACAATATATGATACTGGAGATTGATTGATTGATTCTTCTTCTTCTGCGTTCATCCGGAGTTTTTTTTTTTCCCGGACATGATTGCGTTGTGCCTGTTTACAGCAGAGCTGCGTTCTTGCGCCGTTAGGCCGACACATCCGACTTCTGCGGGCATTTGTTGACCGGATTAACCTTCCCGGGGGATTGACTGATTGATTTAGGAACCGACATCCCAGCATTTGGGGCATTCCCATAAGCGCTCCGCCCCATCCTCAGCAGTCAGCGAAGAGTTCCAACACTAATAGTACCAGTAGCAATCTGATTATATGTCCGTCTCACCTTTCCTCTAAGCGTCGATCGTCGGCCAGATCCCCTCGTCACCCCTTGCTGTCGCATTCTTGCCAGACCATGGTGATCCATTTGCTCCTCCCAGGTGTACACGTGCTCCCACAAGGCCGCAACCACGTCTGCCTTATCATGCATCAATACTCCACCAAGTTTTGCAGAGCCAGCCAATCTGTCCGCCTGTTCATTCCCAGCACACCAGCATGCCCCGGAGAAAAGATCCAGACAATGCTTGTCACCCGTGACTTCCGAAGCGAAGCAAGTCACTCTGGACAAAGCTTGCCTGTCCTCACCCTACTCAGCATGCTTTCTGAGTCAGTTACAATCATGATGTGTGTATCGTATTCTCCATCCAGCGGAAAGCTGCACTGACTGCCTCCACCTCCATTCTTAAGCTAGATGTTGTGGTATTATATGCCAGGCTCTCCTGCACCAAACGTCGACCATTAGCTTTTGCTAAGAACCTCCAGGCACTTCTCCTGCCTCTCTACACCAAACCATCTGTGTATATAATCACATCATCCGGTTGAGCATTATCTTGAATTAGTTGCTGGATTTCCACTTCCGTGGCCCCTGCTGGCCACTCCCGGCTCAATGTGATTATAACTCTGCACAAGTCTGACTGCTCTGCTGGCACTCTGACCCATTCCTTTCCTCGCCTAATGTTCTCCAAGATGCACATCTGTCTGATTATATCCTCCGCCTGAGCCATCTATGATTTCCCTCTTATCAGTCGCTGACCCTTAACTACGTCCAGCGCCTCATGCAACGGGTGATCTGTGTCAGCAACTACTCTGAGGTATGTCTTCGCCTGCATCACCTTGAGCCTACCAGAAACTCGGCAAACCAAGGATGTAACGCATACACACTACTGGGGTGTCTCTGGTGCATCCCAGAATGACCCGCATAGCTTCATTCTGTATGTGCTCTAATTTCACCAACTGACTCACATACTGACCAACTGACTGGAGATATACCTTCTGAATAATGTAACTCTATACTTATTATACAAGTGGGAAGATAACATGAAGAGATGGACAAACATAAATCTGACAGAATGTACAGTCAGGGCAAGAGACAGACAGTGTTGGAGATGCATTGCAGCCAACCTTCATTGTGGAGATGGCACCTGATTGATTGATTGATATTTATTGCAATCCCGAAGAAATCAGGAGCCTTGGAATATGATCAACATCGAACAATTAGTATCATGAAGATTTTGCTTAGAATCATCATGCTAAGAGTTAGGAAGAAAATGCAACCCGAAATAGGAGAAGAACAATGTGGGTTTGTAGAAGGCAAGGGTACAATAAATGCTGTGTATACTATAGGATGGGAGGATCGGCTGGCTGAGTGGCTAGAACGCCGGACTCTCATTTGGGAGACCCGGGTTCGATCTCTCGGTAAGGTGTGGGATTTTTTTCTGTCGGGGGCAAAAAGAAAATTCTAACCTGCACAGTTTGCGGCGACTGCACTAGCCAGGCGGCCATTAATTCCTCAGGCTCAAACCCCCCCCCCCCCCCCCCCCCCCACACCTGCCATACACCGCAAGGTACTATGTTGGCAGTAAATGACAGTTATGACTATAGAATGGCTACTGCATCAGAAGACTGAGTATGCATGGGAATTCCCAATATGCAATGACACCATTGGTGTGTTAAATGTGAAATTACTGTGGAGATAACAGATGCTCCACATTTGAACTATTCTTGACTATGTGTTTTAATTAGTTTAGTTTAGTTTTAGTTTAGTCGTTGGATCAACATCACGGCACACGGTTTAACCCATAAGTGCTCCGTTTTCCTCCTAACTCAAACCTGAGTCTGGAGAAACTCAGCTCAATGCACGAATTCCGTTGCATCGGCGAGGATCCTGAAATACTTTGGGTAGATTTTTAACTTGAAATTTTGCCCGGGCAGCGCCGTTAGGCTACTCTTTTTCGATTTCCAACTGCCAAGGGATTTTTTACGTGCGCAACAATACACACGGGCGTCCGATCTCACTACCCAGAGACCAGGGGAAATTTTATTACTGGAAGACCAGGTGGATTTTTAAAATAAATCCCGGTCCTCACCGGGGCCTCCAGCACTCGAGGCGGACACCATACCTCGAGACCACTCAGCCCCCTATGTGTTTTAATTGTTTCTGCTAAAGTATTATTCTTTTAATAACTTCATATGATATAGATTGAGCTACCATATGACAGTACTACCTTCTTTCTGTTAGCACCGAATGTTGGGCAGTGCTTGCCAAACCCGACGACCCACATTATACCGTTGGCTTCAGGCAGTAGAGCACAAATGGGAGAGGACAAGCCTTATTCTGGTGTGAGGAAATTTAACCTAAGACTAAATGTAATGGCATGCCAGGCAACTGGTCCAAGATCGAAGCTCCGATAGGTGAACAGTTAGAGCATTGATTTGTTGATCCTGCAGCTTCTGCAGCTTGTCTTGTTCCAGATGTATTGGTGTTACCTTTCCTCTGGAGTAAACAAGGGATCATGCTGCATAGACAATGCATGATCTGTACAATTCATCCCAGACTTTGTGCGATAGAGAGGTATAACTTAATTTATGGTCTGGTTGTAGTTATGTCTTCTTTTGGGGCACAATGTAACAAACTATCATCTGACAAGAGGGCAAGATGCCAGTGTATGATATATAACTCTGCATTATGCACCTGACAAGATGCAGTGAAATATTCTAGGCAATAAATTGTACAACATATTATTTGTGGTTTCTGTGTTTAAGTTCTGTTACTAACTTATATGAGTTAAATGTAAAATGTGCTTAGTACTATCTGTTTTGCTTACTTCAACTCAGCAGATAATTACCTTGAAATGCCTGTGATATTTAAACTTCATATTTCTTTTAGCGATTTAATATAAATTAGTTAATTAGTTGTGGTTCCAATTTCACAGCAATGGGTCGTCCCCATAATGCTTTGTTCCTGTGCTAGTGAACATCATACAAAATGCTCCTCACTGCCCCATGTGAAAAGTGGAACAGACAGGAGTCTCAACAAACCAACAGCTCACACAGGCATACTATGCATAAGACCGCTGCCAGAATGCCAACACAAAAGTCCGCCATGAAAAATAGTTCATCATCAAATAAGTCATTGTACTATCATATCACAAAGTGGCATAATGGAAAACAAAAAAAATATTTAACTGAATGAAAACGTACCTCTTTATTTTCAAACTCTGAGGTTCTAGGACTTTATCAATTTCTCTCTGAGCATTGAGACAAGCAATATCCAGTTTATTCATGACTTTAGGTGACAAATATTTATTCTGAATCATGTTTTTAGCTCTGACTCTTTCTTTATTCCTTCTCCTTTCTTGCTCTGCATTTTCTAGAAGGTCACTTTCATCCTGAAAATAAACAAAACATTTGTCTTGTAATGACTGCTCCCAATATGATAATAATGTATTCTCTTTATTTGCATATTTTATGACAGAGGAATATGCATTGTATCACAAATGTGTATTTGGTTCTACTTATATTTAGTAATTAAGAACACACCTTATGATAGGTTCTTTTTGCATTCATTGCACAAGAACACCGACAGTTCCTCTTTATAATTAACTTAAACTGTATGAACAGTTATCTTATAAAATGTGTTACCAATATGCATTAAAGGAAGAAAAGTTATACCTAAATAAGATCTTGGTTTATAATAACCAACAAAGCATTCTGAGAGAAACAACCATTTCAGATAGTGAGTCATTTATGGAAAATAATGATCAATATGACTTTACTGGCCTAAAGCACTGGATATCTCTGAGACATAAACTATGGAGACGGCATAACCCAAAAAAAAAAAGTTAAAAAGAAATAAGATTTTGAGATGAGGGGTTATTGCAGAATGCAAAGAGAAAACAAATCAACAAAGCAAAGACAGACAACAAATCAAATGGACAAATGCTTAAATATCGAGAAAATAAAGTACTGAAAAATATACAAACAAGTAGTCTGTATAACTAGGTCACATTTTTAATGGTGTAATTTGCCACTGGGTCTTCTTCTGTGTTCTGTTCATCATGTGGTGTTGCTAAGGCCTCTGTTTGGCTGGCTTCTTTACATATGTTGTCTATATAGGTTATGCAAGAGGGGGGGAGGGAGGACACAAACTTGACGTACTCCGGGTCTTATTCGATTGTGCTTCTTTCTTTTTCTTTCTTCGTTTGGGAGTCTCTATGGCGAAGTGGTCAAGCTGTCTGCCTCACGATCCAAAGGTTGTGGATTATTCTTCTTCTGCATTCATCTGGAGAGTTTTTTTGGATGTCATTGCATTCTGCCAGTTTACAGCAGAGGTGGGTTCTTGCGCGGTTAGGCAGACGCATCCAACTTCTGTGGGCATTTGTTGACCGGGTCAGCCTTCCCGGGTGTTTTGAAGGACTTTCAACTCTCACTCGGATGTAGTTGCGTTGTGCCTATTTACAGCAGAGCTGCGTCCTTGCACCGTTAGGCCGGCACACCTGACTTCTGTGGGCGTTTGTTGATTGGTTTAACCTTCCAGGGTGTTTAGAAGAACATTCTTCTTCTTCTTCTTCTTCTTCGTTCATCCAGAGTTTTTTTTTCGGACGTGATTGCGTTGTGCCTGTTTACAGCAGAGCTGCGTTCTTGCGCCGTTAGGCCGACACATCCGACTTCTGCTGGCATTTGTTGACCAGGTTAACCTTCCCGGGAGAAGAACATTCCACTCTCACTCTGACGTTTTTGCGTTGTGCCTGTTTATTTGCACCTATAGGCCGAAACATCCAACTTCTGTGGGCGTTTGTTTACCGCATTAACCTTCTCTGGTGTTTCGAAGGACTTTCGACTCTCACTGTTGTGGTGTTGTCCACATTCCAGAAGAGAAGATATTGACTTAGAGGTGTTCAGCCATATCCCTCAGCTGAGGGCCTTAGAACAAGTGTCTGGACCAAGCATGTAGTGGCACCTTGCAAAAGATTCAGACTTTATATGCAATGGATTTGCTAGCCAAGGTATATTCCCTTTCACTTTACTTTGCCACTGGGGTCGCTAGTCTGCATCGTTTATGGTCAGAACTATGACGGTATCTGACTGTCTTCGCGCCTCTGTCTTTCTTTCTTGATTAAGACATTCTTGACAACTGCTTTGGCAGTAGCTCTTCTTGCAGCGATCCAAGGATTTCATCTCTAATGCCGCAATACGAATACCCATGTTTGTCCCTGTTAATCATTACCTGGATCGCGTCGCGTTGGTTTCTTATGGAAAGGTATGTGAGCCGGCCGTTCAGAAAGCAATGGCAAACTACTGAACGTAAACCTTGCCAAGACATCAACAGCAGCTGAAAAATGCTGGTGTTGACTGCAATGTCCTGTAAATAGGATATGCACACTAAAAATTCATTACCTCCAGTTCCGAAAACCAACAAAATATAAAACTGAGGTCCTATTCCATAATTCCATGCACCATTATTCAGGTAACTGAGGCCTGCTTTGAACAATCTAATTTTTTCAAAGTAAATGCACCGGCCACCTGGGACACTCAGCAAAGAGCACCCACGGGAGAGAGCCGACAGACGGTAGGGCAGGAACAACAGGAAGTGAACTGGCACGAGCCGGACTGGCTGCCCCACACCTGAGACCCAACTACAAGCTTTTTAACTGCAACAACTTTAATATATATGCTATTGGAGCTGGAATTACCGCGGCTACTGGCAACAGACTTGCTCTCCAAAAGATCCTCGTTCCAATTACGGGGCCTCAATAGAGTCCCGTATTGTTATTTTTCATCACTAACTCCCCGTGCCGGGAGTGGGCAAATTGCGCGCCTGCTGCCTTCCTTGGATATGGTAGCATTTCTCATGCTCCCTCTCTGGTGTCGAACCCTGATTCCTGTTACCCATTACAAACATGGTAGGCATGTCATGTACCATCAACATTTGATAGGGCAGACATTTGAAAGAAGCATATGACTACTCTCAGGATCAACCAGATATCTATCGCACAGACGGACTATTTACACACACACAGGCCCAGAGTAGCAATCACTCAGCGCGCTCTCTCTGTACCCAGTGATACATGTAAAACCACTGGACGCCTATCAACGAGCTTTCAAGCTACACCAGGCAGGACTTACCAAAAAGCTATATCAGCTTACGGACTGCAGGCCCACTACTCATCAACAGAGAGTGGGCACTTATCGAGATCTGATCAAACTTTTGTACAAAAATTGCTCTTTCGCCCGCTCAAAACGTGATCCGGCTTCATGCTGCGGTCACATTCTCGAAACGCTTGCCTCGCTAACTTGCATCGGCTGCGAAGTTCCTGATTGAGTGCCCTCACACAGCCATCTCAGACAACAAACGGCAGACTGATCTTGTGAACTAGACCCACGGTTGTGGGTTAGATTCCAGGTTACGTCTTTTGGTTCACAAGTGCATTTTTCTCAGAGACTTCTGGGAGTCGTCGCTGGAGCTACAGAGTTTGTGTTTTGTGCAATGCTTTCAGCAGGCCACCCTGCGGAAAAATAATGAGCCATAAGAGATAAATATGGTGCAATGAAGTTGATGCCCTTGACTTTTAAGACTTTTTCTTTGAGCAGTAGGAATAATCACCTGCTGGCTTGCTAGGCAGTCGCAGGTTTAGGACAGATCTGACCAAGGGGAGTCTGTTCCCCTGGCAAGCCAGAGCCCTGTTGACCCATGACCTCATGGTTTCCCAGTCTACACCACGGGGAGATTAAATTGACTAGTGTAGTCTGCGGATAATCGGCAGGCTACTAATTTTCACCCTTCCTGAGAGAGGCTTGCCGATCCTAACCCTATTGGCTGCAGGGCCAATGTAATCCACATCTTGCAGACGTAACATATGCAAATTTGCTCTTTTAGTGTTTCACAAAAAGCACTTTTAGCATTTACAAGTAAAGTCAATTATGTTTTATCTGTGTACCATAATACATATTAAAATAATAAATTCAGGGTGCCATATAGTGAGTGCAAACAAAAATGACGTCATATGAATTAGAGAGAAATCCTCAACGCCAAAATACGATCAAAACTAAGGGACGCCTTGGAAACAACAAAAACGTCACAGAACAACAACGGGAGACTTGCGGGGACATGGAACCGAGAAGGCAGTGCAAATTTTAAGAGGAAACATTGGCGTGGCTATGGATCATTATCATCATCATCATCATCATCTTCCACTTCTGCCGTCAAGCGTCGTGGGGAGGAATAATTTGCGTTCCAGCGCCCGGTGGACGGCACTGGATAGTGTCATTCTGTGTGGTTGTACAATGTCTCTGATGTCGTCAATCCATTTTCTTCTTGGACGTCCTCGTGGTCTCGTCGCAGATGATCTTTGATGTAAGGCCAGTGATGGTAGTTGCTGATGTTGCATTCTAACGACATGGCCGAACCAGTTGATCTTCTGTCTTTCAATAAATGTGGCACAAGGTGTTGATCCCACAGTCTGTCTGATAGTAGCATTTCTTACTCGGTCTCGGATTGTTAAGTTGGCAGCTCTCCTCAGGCATCTCATTTTGCAGGTGTTGATTTTGCGAAGGTGTAATTTGGATAAAGTCCAGGTTTGAGATTGATAGCATAGGGTTGGTGTGAATATGCTGTTTATTATCTGTCGTTTTGCGGACATGGGTATGTTTGGATGCTTCAGTAAGGGTGATAGTTGATTTCAATTTCTCTGTCCAATCTGCCATCTTCTGTGATCATACTTCCAAGGTATTTAAATTCTTTAACTTGTTTCAGAGGTGTGTTATTTATCTGTATACTTAGTGGGCCTGGCGATCTGCTAACTTGCATTACTTCGGTTTTGGCTGTGTTTATACTCATATTGTATCTGCTGCAGGTTGAACTCAGATTAGTAATATGATTTTGTAGTCTGCCCTCATCGCTGTAAAACAGGCACTGATCGTCTGCAAATAGAAGTTCATTTATTCCTTGTGGGTCAGTTGTTTCATCTGGAGTAAAGAGTTCTAAATTTTCTGAATCTGTTCTGTCGAGACTTGCTTCTTTGGAAATTCTGTCCATGTAGATATTGAATAGCAGGGGAGAGAGCACACATCCCTGTCTCACTCCTGTATTGACTGTGAACATATCTGATATACCTTCTTGTGTTCTTACTGCACTTTGGCTCGAGTGGTACATGGCTTTGATGTTTTCTAGCAGTTGCCCTTCTATCCCATAGTCTTCAAGAATGGTCCATAATTTGTATCTGTCTACTCTATTGAAAGCCTTTTCCTGATCCACAAACACAATATTCTGCTGGTCACTATATTCAATAGTTTTTTCACAAATTTGTCTAAGTGTAAATAATGCATCAGTGCAACTTTTACCTTTCCGAAAACCGAATTGTGCTTTGCTTAAATGTTGTTCAACTATTGGTCTAGCTCTTTGTTCCAAAAGTTATGCATACATTTTCCCTATATGGCTCAGGAGTGATATACCTCTGTATGTTTCGCCCTCTCTCATATTGCCTTTCTTTTTCCATATTGGTACTATTATTGCCTGTTGCCAATCATCTGGGACTTTTCTTTCTTCCCATGCTATGTTAAAAAGTCTTGTTAGCCATTTAACTCTTGTTTCCCCACAGGCCTGAATAGCTTCTGTGGTTATTCCATCTGGACCTGGTGATTTGTTTTTAGGACTTTTCTGTATAACTGCTTTGACCTCTGCGGGTATGATCAGTGTTGGCATAAAGACTAGTGGCTGGAGTTATAATAGCAAGGACGAACATGCTACAAGATATTGCCATAAAAGTAACGAACCTGCAAACAGAGAAACTAGACAGATTGTACTTAGAGCGGCGAGACGAACACTGAGGGAATGGACAGAAGGTCGTCTATGGACCAACAGAAACCAGGTTTGTTTATATTCATACATATTCATTCTTAAGCCCCACCCTGGTATCACAGGCTCTTAAGGAATAATGGATTGTAATATGTAATGAAGCAAACGGTGTACGTTAGAAACAATAAATAGTGTTATTTACTATTCAATGCCCAGAGTAGACTTCATCCATTATGTTCCAGAGTTACAGCTCCAATTGCTTATTGTACAGTTCTTTTGAGCCAGAAGAAATTATATGCATACTGTTGGATTGTTATATTAATGCGAACAGCAGTGTGGCATGTGGAGGACTCGTATTCCGGGAATGCCAGCAACTTTCAGCCATTAGCCACTAAAATGCACATGCCAAAACATCAGCACACCCCAAAGTCAAAAATATAAATGTGTAAATTCTGTGCTTATTCATGTACATGAGGAATTATACTGTGTCTGCCATCATGCATCCATTTTACAGTCAGGACATATACATATACTTATTGGACATTATTTTTGGAGCATTTGGACACCTATATTGACATACAACAGAAGATGGACTTTACTTTTCACACGGACACTTCCCTCCATGGAATTCCCGCCGGACATTTTGACGTTTTCACCAGCTTACACACAAGACGCTCTATGGTGATCATTCTCAAGGATCGTTTCACATCTCACCGCCATACATACTGAGTCCAGTTATGTATCGTCGTCATTTCAAGATTCAAGGTCTACACAGTGACACCATTGCTGTTTATTATAATTCATCGAAACAGCAGGCGCGTTGCCACGGTGCCACGTTTTAATAACGAAACTATATTTCAGTACATTATACTGACGCCTCAGGTGCTGGAAGTCAACGCAGACGAGTTCTATTCCCACAAGACATATGTTCATCTCAACTTACACGGACATCGGGACTGGTCTACACTTCATAACGGACAGTAGTAGTTACGCTATATAGGATATCACACACCTCTCAGGACATTTTCTCACGCCTAGTCAACATTATTAAACTGTCATGGAATTCAACTACATACCCACATCAAATCACCGGTGGTATCACTAATAGTCGGATACCCACTTCAACGCCAACATAAGGCCAGTATATTTGTTGATTGTTGTGTTAATTGTTATCTGGTTGGGTGTGTACGTATTATACATATTATTTTATTGATGGCCGATTCGTCACTTGATTGACGACGCGGGAGGTTGGTGGGCTATTTCTGTGCTAGATAAACTCGTTATATAGCATAGGGATACGTTTTGTACTTGCAGTCGTCAGCTGATCACAAATTTTGTTTGTCATGATCTCATGATTCGTTGGTACTTGTGTATTGTGTCGTAGTGGTCATATACGTTCGTTATCTTTATATCGCTAGTCAGTGCTTATTTTCTTTTAAGAGACTAGATATGTGTGTCTACGTTACAAGTCACTTGGTTTTCTCGTAACATATTTGTCTTGTGTCATTATATTCTTTATACTGAATATATTTTTCGTACTATTTTCTGGTATTTACATATCGTAACGGTTAGGACGGTAATTATGCGCGCTAAGTTTGCTGATCTTCTTGTGTTATTCTGTTATACATTATTGTTGATTTTGAAGTTGACATTTCGTTCAACATTTTTATTGTGTTATATCTACTACTCTTTTGACAACATAGTTGCATCTTGTCGATTCTTGTGCACTCCGCTATTTTATTTCAGCTAGATAAATTATAGCACATTTAGCACAACATGTCAACACTACAAGACTTATGAATATGGGGGAGAAGTCTGGTTTGACCAGTCTGGAACTTAGGACATGGGCGAAGCAGGAGTTTAAGGAATTCCAAATGCAACAGAAGGAGGAAAAATAACTACAAGCAGCACGAGAAAAAGAGAAGAAAGACAAGAAAAGTTAGCAGCAGAGAAAGAAAACAAGGAAAAGGAACTTGCATTTCAGAAAGAATTAAAAGAGAAGGAAATTGCGATAAAAGATAGAGAATTAGCATTGGAACGGGAGAGAATAGCAGCTGAAAAAGAAAAATTAGCAGCAGAAAGGGAAATGAAAGAAAGGCAACTAGCATTTGAGAAGGAGAAACTAGCAGCCGAAGCACTTTTGAAAGACAAATAACTTGAAAGTAATTTGAAAGTTAAGACTTTGGAAATGGATCGGGAAGCCAAGATAGAACAAGAAAGAATACAAGCAAAGACTAATGATCCAGTTAAGAAATACCAAGGGCTGATTCGTAATTTCCAACAAGGTGATTCAGTCAGTTCCTGGATTACTAATTTTGAAGTATTAGCCAAATTCTATAAAATTCCAGAACAGGACTTACCAATCTTGTTTCATCGACATCTTGCGTTGGAACCTTTAAAGGTGATTGAGTTGATTCCTGAGAATTTGCAAACAAACTACAAATACATGTGAGATAGGGTCCTTGCACATTTTTCTCTTGATGAGGCTGGTTTAAGTACACAATTCAAGACACTATCTCCTAAAGCGAACCAAACGTTCCTTGACTACGTATCTGAAACTTCTTCTTACTTTGATAAGTGGTTGAGGTCAGCGGACGTAGGTTCTGACTGTAATAAATTACGTGACCTTGTTCTGAGAGACAAGCTTCTTTCTTCTATACCTGAAGCTATGTCTGTGTTCCTCATAGAGAATAAATGCAAGTCTCTCGCAGAGATGGAGTCGCGGGGAGAATCTTTCTATAATGCCCACCGTGACATATTTGCTGAGTGCACACAACCAGAACGTGTAATAGGGGCTAGTGCCAGAATCCAGAATCACAGAGATAATGGTAAGTTTAAGAAATTCTCAAATAGAAACAGAGGACCATATCAGAACAGAATAGAGAGTCCAACAGACCTAGAAAGGGTCACTTCACATGGTGTCCACACTGTAGACTGTCACACGGGTATCTGGAAATGTGTGACCAACATCCAGGATATGCTGAATATTTGAGAGACATCACAGCAAAGAAGAGAAGTAAGTATGACTTCTACAAGAAGAGTGTTAAATGTTTTTCTTGACGGGCGTAGGGGCATACCAGTAAGTCATGCACGATGAGAAATACTTGGAAAGAGGCGAGTACTGCGTATGTGTTCTCCAGTAGCGATTCTGATGACATAGAGGACACACTTGCAGCTATCATTCAGATATACAATGACAAAATAGATAAGACTGAGAAAGACATTCCTGGTGACGAATGTTTAGCAACCATTCAAGAAGCCAATGCGGCAAATATCCAGAATGGCACACTTAAATTTCACCAGGCATGGGTGAATGGTGAGCCTACTACATGCATTCGAGACACAGGGGCCTCAATTATTGGGGTAGACCAAAAGTTGATAAAAGAACAAGATTACACGGGCAAAACTGTTGCCTGCAGAACTCTTGGCGGCACAATAGAAAGATATAAAATGGCCACAATCACGATACAATCTCCATACTTCAAAGGCACAGTAAATGCAGCAGTGCTACCAAATCCTTGTGCCAGTTTACTCATTGGGAGCGTACCCAATGCAAATGATCACACTCACGAAGAGGCAATTAAATGGGAGATTGGCCACACACCAGCAAATGCTGTCACGAGAGCCCAAGTGCGGCGAAAAGAAGAAGAACATTCTCAGACAGATAGTGACAATACTCAGAACACTATCACACTGACAGCTGACTTAGCTACTGAACAAAAACAAGATCCTACATTACAGATCTGTTTTAAGAGTATACAAGAACCATCCAAACAAGCTAAGCATGGTAATTGCCATTTTATCTTGGACAATAATATTCTAACCAGACAGTATAACAAAGGTCCAACACTTCTTTTACAAATGGTGTTACCGACCAAATATCGTAATGAAGCGCTTAAGCTTGTGCATGTTTCGCCAATTGCAGGTCATATGGGTATTGCCAAGACCACTCACAGATTATTGGCAAAATTTTATTGGCCTGGTTATGCCAAAGATATTATGAACCATGTTCGTTCATGTACATTGTGCCAAAGAACCACACAAAAAGGCAAGCACCCCAAGGCACATGTTCAGAATACTGATTTGTCATCACGCCCATTTCAAAAGATTGCTGTGGATATTGTCGGTCCACTGAATACTACTACTGATCGTGGTAATCGTTTTATTTTAACCATGATTGACCTCTGCGCTTGTTGGCCAGAGGCTATGCCACTCAAACACATCACCAGTAGATCCATTCTAGATTCATTCTTATTAATTTTCAGCAGGATAGGATTTCCATTATGTATCTTGTCTGATAGAGGTAGTCAATTCATATCTGCGGGCTACCCAAGCAGCAATGAAAATACTAGGTATTCCACAAGTCTTTAGTTCACCTTGGCACCCAATGACAAATGGGGTCAATGAAAATTACAACAGGGTCCTTAAACGAACCCTAGCAAAAGGTGCAGCTCAGCAACCTCAAGATTGGGATATTCTATTGCCTGCAGTACTGTTTGCGTACCGTGAGGTACCACAATCAAGTACTGGATTTTCTCCGTTTGAGCTTGTGTATGGCGCTAATCCTCATGGTCCATTGATGTTATACAATGACATGCTGACGAACAAAACATATGACCACCCGAAAAGAGAAGCCTATGAAATGGTTACTCAATTGAGAGATAAAATCATAACGGCTTGTCAAATTGCGAAATCTGCACCTGAAAAGGCTGGAGAGAAATACAGACAATACGATAACAGAAAGGCCAAGACAATAGTCTTGACAGAAGAAGACGAAGTTTGGCTGTTACTACCCGACCCTCGTGATTGTCTTGTTACTTCATGGCAGGGTCCATTCAGAGTCATTAGAAAAGTTAGTGACACTGATTATCTCATTGATGTAAAAGGGAAACATAACATTTTCCACATTAATATGTTAAAACCATACATTGCACGTGACACAGACACACCACAGGCGATACAACAAATACCACACAGAGTAGCAGCGGCATGCTGGGTGATTAATGAACAACAGGAAGACGCCATTGCACACCAAATACCGACTCCAACAGTTAATAGTGACAACGGTTGGCAATCTATACAAATAAATGAGGACCTGTCGGCACAAGATAAAGATAAACTTATGTCAGCGATACAAGAATTTAGTACAATTTTTTCTGATAAGCCAGGACAGACATCGCTTATCAAACACAAAATCACATTACTTTCTGATATTCCAGTGAAAGTAAAACCATATCCTATTCCGATACATTAACTAGATAAAGTTACAGCTGAAATATCTGAAGTAGATCAAAGTGGTATCATTAGTAAGTCCATTTCAAATTACTGTTCTCCTGTAGTAATAGTGAAAAAGAAAGATGGTTCACTGCGTCTGTGCATCAATTACAGAAAAGTAAACGTGTTAACACTCCTTGATGCGGAACCAATGCCAAACATTGATGAATTAATAGAAGGCATGGCAAACTCTAAACTCTTTTCCAAGACTGATCTTACCAAGGGATATTGGCAAATTCCCACGGATGAAGATTCCATGCATATCACAGCTTTTAGTACTCCTTTAGGTTTGTACGAATGGGCATATCTTCCATTCGGTCTACAAAATGCACCAAGCACATTTATGCGCATGATGAGAAAATTACTGCATGGTATTTCCAATGTTGCTACTTATATGGATGATATCTGTATCCATACTGCGGACATAGACACACATTTTAAAATAAGTATTTCAGAGAATACAACAACACAGTCTTAAAGCTAAGGCGAGCAAGATTGAAATAGGTTTCACTGAAATACAATTTCTTGGTCATAGAATTTCTGATGGGTTTCGTAAAACAGATCCACAGGTAGTTACCAAAATTCTCAACATTAAACCACCCATTACTAAACAAGAACTTAGAAGTCTGTTAGGTCTCATTAACTTTTTTTTTTTTAATTTGCGTATCCTTTACAGGACATTGCTGTCAACAGCAGCATCTTTCAGCTGTCTGTTGATTTCTTGGCAAGATTACGCTCAGTAGTTTGCCATTGCTTTCTGAGCGGCCGGCTCAGTTATCCCGCAAGTCACCAGCGGGGGTCGAACCGCCTCCAGCTCTCGCCCGCTACAAGACTCTGCGTGATAAACAGGATTACGGAGAAAGTGGTGTAACCCCTCTGCCAGAGAGACCGGCCTCATTAACTACTATCAGAAATTTATTCCTAATTTTGCTGATATGACAGCAACATTTTCTGAACTTCTGAAGAAAGGTCAGCCTACGAAAATTGTCTGGACAAATTATCATGACAAACTATTGCAGCACATCAAAACTCTTTTCAGTACTTACCCTATTCTAAAACTGCCTGATATTTCAAAAGATTTCTTGTTGCAGACAGACGCAAGTTTTCATGTAATTTCAGCAGTGTTACTCCAGATACATGACAGCAAGTTACATCCTATTCTTTATTTCAGTAAGAAACTGTCAGGTACGCAGAGAAATTACGCTATCACTAAACTTGAAGCTTTAGCTTTAATTGAGAAATTCTCGAGATATCTTCTTGGGAGGAAATTTCTAGTTCTATCTGACAATAAACCATTGCAAATCTTTAAATCTGGTCATCCTAAGAACTCCAGAATACATCAATGGTCACTTCTTTTACAAGATTATGAGTTTGATATCTGTCATATCCCAAGCAAGGACAATAACGTAGCAGATCTTCTTAGTCGACTCTAGATCTTCTACACAGTAGCTTTTTTCTAATTATTTGTCTACGTTCATTTATGTAGTATTTAGGCCGATTGATTTGTGTTGCAAATACACCTGATTGGATGGCAAGTTCCACAACAAACACCAAATTACTAATTTTGTCATAGTATTATACGGTGGTATACATATGTTGTTATTTTCGTTCTTTGGCAGAGACATGATATGACATGATATGCGGCATGATGAAGCTGTTATTCTTCCGCATACTTCAGATACTAGGATTATGCGACTCTATGCTGTATGGTCGACGAACTTTCGGGAGCACGATACTAATTCGGGAGGATTACGTTTGTATATTGTTTTCAGGACAATGTCGTTTCATATTAATATTGAAGGTAATTTAGAACATATGATTTTCTTAAATTGCAAATAGTAATTTTATTATATATATATATACTAGCTGACCCGGCCCGGCTTCGCCCAGACCCTGGTGGGGAGCATCTCATTTAATTCATATAAGTAGTCATATAAGTTCTCGTTCCCGTTACCGACTATCTGTCTGTCTGTCTGTCTGTCTGTCTGTCTGTCTGTCTGTCTGTCTGTCTGACCCAGCCCGTCTTCGCCCAGACCCTGATGGGGAGCATGTCATTTAATTCATATAAGTAGTCATATAAGTTCCCGTTCCCGACTGTCTGTCTGTCTGTCTATCTATCTATCTGTCTGTCTGTCTGACCCAGCCCAGCCCATGGTGGAGAGCATCTCATTTAAATCATATAAGTAGTCATATAAGATCCCGTTCCCGACTATCTGTCTGACTGTCTGTCTGTCTTGGGTAAATGGAGGAGGGAGGAGGAAGAGGGAGGTGGAGGAGGGAGGAGGAGGGCGGAGACAGGAGGAGTAGGGAGGAATAGGAGGGAGGAGGAGGGATTAGGAGGAGGAGGGAGGAGGAGGAGGGAGGAGAAGGAGGGAGGATGAGGGAGAAGGAGGGAGGAGGAGAACGCAGGAGGAGAAGGGAGCAGGAGGAGGAGAGGGAGGAGGGAGAGGGAGGAGGAAGAGGGAGGAGGAAGAGGGAGGAAGAGGGAGAAGGAGGAGGGAGAAGGAGGGGGAGGAGGAGGAGGGAAGAGGAGGTAGAGGGAGGAGGAGGAATGTGAAGGGAGGAGGAGGGAGGAGGGAGGAGGAGAAAGAGGGAGGAGGAGGAATGTGAAGGGAGGAGGAGGTAGAGGGAGGAGGAGGGAGGAGGCGGAGAGGGAGGAGGAGGAAGGAGGGAGGGGGAGGAGGAGGAGGAGGGAGGAAGGAGGAGGAGGGATGAGGAGGAGGGAGGAGGAGGAATGTGAAGGGAGGAGGAGGGAGGAGGTAGAGGGAGGAGGGGAGGGAGGAGGAGGAGGAAGGAGGAGAGGAAGGAGGGAGGAGGAGGAGGAGGGAGGAAGAAGGAGGAGGAGGGAGAAGGAGGGATGAGGAGGAGGAGGAAGAGGGAGGAGGAGGAGAAGGGAGGAGGAGAGAAGAAGAGGAGGGAGGAGGAGGAGGGAGGAGGAGGAGGAGGAGGGAGGAGGAGAGGGAGAAGGTGGGAGATAGAGGGAGAAGGAGGGAGATAGAGGAGAAGGGAGGAGGAGGGAGGAGGAGGAAGGAAGAGGAGGGAGGAGGAGGAGGAGGGAGGAAGAAGGAGGAGGAGGGATGAGGAGGAGGGAGGAGGAGGAATGTGAAGGGAGGAGGAGGGAGGAGGTAGAGGGAGGAGGAGGAGGGAGGAGGAGGAAGGAGGGAGGAGGAGGAGGAGGGAGGAAGAAGGAGGAGGAGGGAGAAGGAGGGATGAGGAGGAGAAGGAAGAGGGAGGAGGAGGAATGTAAAGGGAGGAGGAGGTAGAGGGGAGGAGGAGGAGAAGGGAGGAGGGAGGAGGAGGAGGGAGGAGGAGGAGGAAGGAGGGAGGAAGGAGGGAGGAGGAGGAGGAGGGAGGAAGAAGGAGGAGGAGGGAGAAGGAGGGATGAGGAGGAGGAGGAAGAGGGAGGAGGAGGAATGTAAAGGGAGGAGGAGGTAGAGGGAGGAGGAGGAGAAGGGAGGAGGAGAGAAGAAGAGGAGGGAGGAGGAGGAGGGAGGAGGAGGAGGAGGAGGGAGGAGGAGAGGGAGAAGGTGGGAGATAGAGGAGAAGGGAGGAGGAGGGAGGAGGAGGAAGGAGGAGGGGGAGGAGGAGGGAGGAAGAAGAAGGAGGAGGGATGAGGAGGAGGGAGGAGGAGGAATGTGAAGGGAGGAGGAGGGAGGAGGTAGAGGGAGGAGGAGGAGGGAGGAGGAGGAAGGAGGAGAGGAAGGAGGGAGGAGGAGGAGGAGGGAGGAAGAAGGAGGAGGAGGGAGAAGGAGGATGAGGAGGAGGAGGAAGAGGGAGGAGGAGGAATGTAAAGGGAGGAGGAGGTAGAGGGAGGAGGAGGAGAAGGGAGGAGGGAGGAGGAGGAGGGAGGAGGAGGAGGGAGGAGGAGGAGGAGGAGAGGGAGATAGAGGGAGATAGAGGAGAAGGGAGGAGGAGGGAGGAGGAGGAGGGAGGAGGTAGAGGGAGGAGGAGGAGGGAGGAGGAGGAAGGAGGAGGGGGAGGAGGGAGGAGGAGGAGGGAGGAAGAGGGAGAAGGAAGAGGGAGGAGGGAGAGGGAGGAGGAAGAGGAGGAGGGTGGAGGGAGGAGGTAGAGGGAGGAGGAGGGAGGAGGTAGAGGGAGGAGGAAGAGGAGGAAGCGGGAGGAGGAGGATGGAGGAGGGAGAGGGAGGAGGAGGAGGCAGGAGGAGGAGGGAGGAGGCAGGAGGAGGGATGAGGAGGGAGGGGAGGAGGAGGGAAGATGAGGGAGGAGGGGGAGGAGGCGGAGGGAGTAGGAGGGAGGAGGATGGAGGAGGAGGGGGAGGAAGAGGGAGAAGGAAGAGGGAGGAGGGAGGAGGGAGAGGGAGGAGGGAGAGGGAGGAGGAAGAGGAGGAGGGTGGAGGGAGGAGGAGGGAGAGGGAGGAAGAGGAAGCGGGAGGAGGAGGAGGGAGAGGGAGGAGGAGGAGGGAGGAGGAGGGGAGAGGAGGAGGGAGGAGGCAGAGGGAGAAGAAGGAAGGAGGAGGAGGAAGGAGGGAGAGGATGGAGGGAGAATGAGGAGGGATGATGATTGCCGTGTGACGATTCTGTGTAGTCACGTCATTTTCTTCCCTTTCCCTAGCGTTTTGGTTCGGGGATTCTTATTTTGGGAGGGGGAGGAGGGAGGAGGAGGAAGAAGAAAAAAAAATATGACAGTTGGCTGCTCTGGAATGAAAGGAAGACGTGTAGAAAATTTGATCTCAATCGGATGGGCCGTTCGCGAGCGCATAAAGGACATACGGACAGACAGACAGACAGACAGACGGACGGAGATCGCCTTTTATATATAAGATATATATATATATATATATATATATATATATATATATATATATATATATATATATATATATATATGTAAATTGATACACTAGCGATTGATAAGAAGGTGATATTACGAATTGAACACTTCCACAATTCTAATTGGAGGATGAATAGTAAAAGACTGTGCATTGAAATATTCAATTATTAGCATAGTGAAATGAAAGACTATAGATTGTGATATAGACTGTATTGGTATAATATAATGAACTGTGTTATTGGGTTAATTAGATTGATTTCACAGGATTTAAATTTAGTATAATTAAGTGTTTACGTTCTTTGGTTGTTACAATTGATTGATTAATATTGCTTATTATTATCGTTATTATCCTGATCGCTGTCAACATATCCAGGTACGATCACATATGAAGATTATGCCACATTATAATTACGCCACAGATATAGAATATTTGCCTTTGCTTTGTTGATAGTCAACATGGTGATGCTATATAAGTCTCGGAATATGGATAGTTAATACGATTGCACTATGTCTACAACTAAGGCTGAATACCACTACGTTTACAACGAAGGCAGAAAACCTCACCTATGTATTTGATACGATAGCAGTTGATAAATATTGCAGTGATAGTTATAGAGCATTCACTAGTATTGACGGCTTGGTACCTGTGAATCACACACGTCCCCTTACTCCGGTTTTTTAGCTAGGGTTTGGACGCTTTTCAGTTTTGACAAATGAGGGACTAATAGTTTTAATTAGTTAGCACAGCCCTCCCATAGGCAGTGCTACACGACGTATACCGCGGGATTGTAGACAGGTGTGCGTGCCCGTCGTATAATATTTTTTAAATTTTGTGTGTGATTGATAGGGGGCCATAACGTCTTACAAGCACAGCATATGACTCATTACGTCTGCACTGCTATTTGTCTGGTTAATTGATCGTGATTCAGAAAATGATTTCATCATTTTAAAGGGGAGGGGGCATACTGCCATATAGTGAGTGAAAACAAAAATGACGTCATATGAATAAGAGAGAAATCCTCGACGCCAAAATACGATCAAAACTAAGGGGCGCGTTGGAAACAACAAAAACGTCACAGAGAAACAACGGGAGACTTGCGGGGACATGGAACCGAGAAGGCAGTGCAAATTTTAAGAGGAAACATTGGCGTGGCTATGGATCAGTG
This sequence comes from Cepaea hortensis, assembly GCA_963921405.1. Lineage (NCBI taxonomy): Eukaryota > Metazoa > Mollusca > Gastropoda > Stylommatophora > Helicidae > Cepaea > Cepaea hortensis. Next base: position 26,620,253 of record OY992892.1, on the reverse strand, counting down.
TTGGCATAAAGACTAGTGGCTGGAGTTATAATAGCAAGGACGAACATGCTACAAGATATTGCCACAAAAGTAACAAACCTGCAAGCAGAGAAACTAGATAGATTGTACTTAGAGCGGTGAGACGAACACTGAGGGAATGGACAGAAGGTCGTCTGTGGATGAATAGAAACCAAGTTTGTTTATATTCATACATATTCATTCTTAAGTCCCGCCTTGGTATCACAGGCTCTTAAGGAATAGTGGATTGTAATATGTAATGAAGCAAACGGTGTACGTTAGAAACAATAAATAGTGTTATTTACTATTCAACGCCCAGAGTCGACTTCATCCATTATGTTCCAGAGTTACGGCTCCAATTGCTTATTGTACAGTTCTTTTGAGCCAGAAGAAATTAGATGCATACTGTTGGATTGTTATATTAATGCAATCTGCAGTGTGGCACAGGGTATACATGACCGTTTGTCCATGTTTACTTTTTGCTGGTTACTGGTTCCTAACTTGATGAAAAAACAGACTTCCGGTTTCAACATGGCGATTAGGTATTGAACCGTTAAGACCTCTGGCATGTTTATGCTTGTGGCTTTGGTTTGCATTCGCATTTTCATGTTGGACTGGTAATACATGGTTCCGTCGCCCTGATACTGAGTGAGTGCGTGGCGCAACACTGTGAGCTGTGAAATTTGTGTGGAATACTTTTGCATCTGTCCACTGTTGTTTGAACAGTGAAGTGAACTGCATGTTTGGAACAATGGCCGGCTGTCGATGAATTGACTGGCTTGCCTTTTTGGTTCACGAGTGCATTTTTCAGGATACTCCTGGGATCGTCGTTGGAGCTATGGAGTTCGTGCTTTGTGCAGCACTTTCGGCGGGTCGCCCTGCGGAAAGAGACCAAGCCATGTGGGATAAAATCCGGGTAAATGAAGTCTTTCTGGTGACTGCCGATTCCATCGACGATGAACTGTACTGTTCATATGAATTGCAAACAACTAGGTATATTTAGCTCCTGCGAAAAGAAGAGACATACTAGACACAGACACAATGCACATACCTTACAGAGAATGCCATCTTACACAGGTGAAAACAAAGTGTGACTTATCCAAACACATAAAGAATTAATAAATATATAATACTGAAGTATTAAAATAAAACAATAAGTATTACAGGACAACAAAGCACGATTGACGTTTCGGTTCTATGAACTTGTGTAAAGAACAGGATAACACAAACAGATAAAAAGCTAAATAAAACACAAAATAAAATTAAACACAGCTTCTTGTTGACATGAGAGAAACGAATATGGTGCTTTGAACCGGTTTAGAAAGATGCCCTTGGGCTACAAAAGTTTGTGTTGCCAAATGGTGTGTAAACAGTCCAATATGAAAAAATACATGGAAGATAGCATAGTTATACCGTGGCATCAACAACAGTTTTGATTCCTGCTGGGTGAATACAGCCCAGAGAGTTTATTAAGTGACTTTCAATTTTAAGTCTAATGGAGTTGTTAGAGTAGCAAGGTTTCAATGTAGTGACCCATACATCATCGACTCCATTGTGGTTTTTGATTGATTGACTGATTGATTTAGGAACCGACATCATAGCATTCGGGACATTCCCATAAGCACTCCGTCCCCATCCTCAGCAGCCAGCGAAGAGTTCCAACACTAATAGTTCATTGTGGTTAGGAGAATTAAAGTGGTTGGGGACAGGTTTGTCAGCGCTTTGATTAATGTCTCTAAGGTGTTCCCTAAAGCGGTCGGTCAGGTGTCTGCCAGTTCGGCCAATATATTTCATGTCACATTGTTTACAGATGATAACATATATAAGATTGCAGGATGTGCAAGTGAAAGAATCTTTCAAGGAGAAGTTGTCTCGAGGGAATGTAATTGCTGGTGTCTGAAAAACATGAGGGCATGCCAGACAATTCTTACGGTGGCATTTGATAGGGCAGATATTTGAGCACCTTTCTAAACCGGTTCAAACCATCATATTCATTTCTCCCTTGTCAACTTTTATTTTTTTGCCACCGTAAGAATTGTCTATCTATCTAACTAAACTAACTAACTAACTAAACTAACTAACTAACTAACTAACTAACTAACTAACTAACTAACTAACTAACTAACTAACTAACTAACTAACTAACTAACTAACTAAACCTAACCTACTACCTACCTATCTATCTATCTATCTATCTAACTAACTAAATAACTAACTAACTTGATGAAAAAGTGACATTTACTTACCTCTACTGTTGGCTGTGAGTCTAATGCTGGAACACTTAGGGAAGACATTTCTGGGATAGCAGTGCTAAGACTTGCCATTTGGTTTATGTAAACTAGTTGGATATCTAAACAAACACAAAACCCAAAAAGAATTAATTTGGTAAAATGTCTTTAAATATTTTGTTCCTAAAAGTATCTTACAACTTAGTCAAAATTTCTTTTACAAATGTATAATTATGCCCACAAGTTGTTTGTTCTGTAGCAGTGCAGAGCAAGGAAAGACTAGATAAAAATCTCCTTTACATTGTAAGAAAACTGAAAAGATTGCAATACCTTAAAAAGTTTAGCCCAAAAAAATGGTGTAGATGCTGAGAAGGTTAGGTGTTGCAATAATAAGAAACATCACCCCAATTATTTTCTACTGCAAGTTAAAAACAAAACACAAATTTTTTCAGACTCACAGCTAATTAACCCTTTTAGGACAGAACAACATTGGGCCAAATTTAGCTTTCCCTCTGAAGAAAACGGAGACATTTTTTTGGAGTAAAGAAATGACTGACGTGACAATTTTGTAAATTCAAAACAAAAAATATTAGAACCCTATATAGGTATATACAAATATATATATTCTTAAAGAGGATATAATAAAGTTTATTTCTGTGTATGATTGAAGTTATTTTGTTCATGTTTATGCAAATTTGATTACCTCATTTGCATTTTGGGTACTTCAATTTTAATTCACCGCAAACAAAGAAGAATCCCTTCGAGCCTCATTTGCATCGGTCCGGCAATCATTTTCCGGTTTAGTGTTTGGTGGACTGCTAGACCGATCGATGGATATTTTTAAGTTTTTGGGCCCATAGGACCCTCACTTTCGTCGACAGTGAGGGGCCTATGGGCCCAAAACTAAAAAAAACATCCATTGATCGGTCTAGCAGTCCACCGAACACTAAACCGGAAAATGATTGCCGGACCGATGCAAATGAGGCTCGAATGGATTCTTCTTTGTTTGCGGTGAATTAAAATTGAAGTACCTTTTGTGAAAAATAAAATATTTCATAATGTAATAATATTTTGTAATAAAATATATTTTTAAAAAATTTGACTCTCCTAAGATTTCCTCATTGAATACCTACACCACTTTATAATAATTTTGAACACTTATGTTTAGAAAAGCAACAACCAGGAAGTCCCTTTTGACATTTGTTGCACATTGACCGCCCTCCAGGAGTTTTTGTTTCTGTACACACAACAGTCTTTCTCTTTTCCATCTGGAATGGAACGTACCCCTTTAGCTTCAGGGACTTCATCGCTTACTTGTGAGGTACGATATTCCTCGCAAAGTGCTTCAATTGCTAATGTGGTGAATTTGTATCTAGCCATCACATTTACAGTTGAATGAGCTTTGTACAAAATGTACGCATTCAGCATCATTCTTGAGAGAATACTGAAAGTTACTTTCTTCCAATACTTCAGTCCTCCTCTCATCCAGATAACAATACAACATCATGTCATTCTAATCTATCCCACCTATGTGTTTGTTGTAATCCAGAACACTTCTTGGCTTCCTAACAGTTTGAGGAGCATCTCCACCTTCATGTTGACCACGTTTCCACAGTGGCTCTTCTCCAGTCTCTGCCTTGTTCAAAGTGGACAGTAGTAGAACAGCATTCTTTTGAAACTTCTTTTCCCTAAAGGCAGTGGCAAGAGTTTCCCCTTGTCTGAAGTTAATTATGTCTCCAGGCTTCATCTTTACTTTCAGTCCTTTTGGTATTCCTTTCCTATTGCGTCTCAGCGTCCCAGTGAGGTGTGTCAGGTTGTCTCCCAGCTCTTTGACAAGAGGCATGCTTGAAAAAAAATTATCAACAAACAGATGGTATCCTTTATTCAGATAGTTGCCCATTCTGAGTAGTCTCATCATAACTCTATGGGCTAATCCACTACCAGCTGCTTGTTGATCATCGGTGATATTATCATGCTTGCCTTTATAGACGAAGAAACCGAGAACGTATGTAGAATGAGAATCACATAACATAAAAAGCTTTATTCCCCATTTATGATGATGCTTATTTGGGAGATACTGGATTAGCTGTGTTCTGTTTTTAGTACCAATCAAAGTCTCATCTATGTAGATCTCTCTATGAGGGGTGTAATAATGTTGGAACATTTTATTCGCATGTTCAACTAGAGGACTGAGCTTTCCACAAGGATCATAATTGGGCTCCCCAGGATTGGCCAAACTAATATTATTCACCATGTGAAAGAATTTGTGAATAAGCTCAAACCTGTCCCTACTCATTAGCTCTGCGAACCAAGGGGTTCTTTGGGATGGTTCAGTTGACCAGTACGACTTTAACGTAGGCTTTTGAACCAAACCCATGTTGAGAATTATGGCTATGAAGGCCCTCATTTTATTCACAGTAACCTCAACCCACCTGTGAGCTACAGACCTTCTCTTGAGGACTCCACTATCAAGAAACTGCCTGGCATATCTGTTTGTTTCTTTCACAAACAATTTAATAAGATTTAGTGTGAGAAATAACTCCAAATACATAATAGGTGGGCTATCATCTGGCGGCATGTGTTTTTGTCCGGACATCTCCATGAATGGATATGGATCATCACGGTCTTTTTCAGTCCCAGTACACTTAATCCATGGAAACACGAGGTCTGATCCTTCATCGGCACTTTCAGTATCACTACAGTCATTATCTGACAGTCCTGAACTGTCAAAATCGCTACTATCAGAGCTAGTCAATGCTAGCACGTCTTCAGGTTCAAAGCTGGCCATTTTAAAAATCAAAAATCTACGAAAAACTGGGTTACTTCGCAAAGAAAGCACAAAATAATATCCACTTGTTTAAATCGCGCTCACTAAACGGCCATTTGCAAGCTAGAATGGCTGAGGATTGCAAGGAAGCATTTGTTTGGTCTGTACTATTAAAAGCAAACCAATCAAAGCAGTTTTTATAACGAGGCCAAAGGAATCGGCCGGTTCGTCTTTGTCACTACGACCGTGTGGTGACGTCATGGCTGGAACATTGGCCGGGCCGGAGTAAAAGGATTAAAGTTGCTTTACAGCCTTGCATAACACACACAAATAAAATACTATAAACAAGGCCAAGTTTATTTGTTAGGTTACACCTTGATATCTGAGAAGTATGTGGTTACATTTTAAAACAAAAACAGTTCAATGAGTTTTGTTGTTTAAGATTTCAAGGTGATATATGAAATATTAAGGTCATACTTTGACACTTTAAGGCTACATTTTATAATTTTTCAGATCTTAAATGCATGCATGTTTGCATGATTTTTTTACGCCCTGAAGGTTCTTGCTCTACTCTGATGTATGTAGATTGACAACAATGGTTTTTAGTTAGCATTTGGAATCTGGGAAGACAAGCATGCTGTCCAAGTTTACTGTTGACAAGTTCTTTTAAAGTTGCTCCTGTTCAATACATCTTATCTGTTAACATCCATCTAGTTAACAGTTAGTTGCTTGTCCTTTATATGATGTCGCAATCAACTCCAGCATTTTTTGGCTGTTTGTGATTTACTAGGAAATTTTTACATTTAGTAGTTGGCCAATGCTTTCTGAATGACCATGGCCTCACACAAATGAAATGAATGCAAAGCGATCTGCTTCCAAATCGCCCGCAGTTGATTTTGAATCCTCAACTCGCAAGGCGGGAAATTATAAATGAATACTATCAATCTAGTACTCACTGTAAATCGTGGTCAATATGTTACACTTTTACAATCTTCTTGCAATGCTACATAACCACATGCGTTTGTAGCATGACGTTATTTTAAATCCAAGTTATCTAGATATTAAAAACAATAGCTCTGTTTGATTTGTTATGCCTTTAATAAATATAAAGCATATTCAAACTTGTATTTTCATGAAAACTAGTTAGCCTAGTTAACATTTAATGACTTTACTCTCTTCCATCACCTTGTCTAGAATGATTTGCAAACTACTCTCAGACTCTGCTTCTAAAATGGTGTTATCTGCATATTGATATATATATATATATATATATATATATATATATATATATATATATATATATATATATATATATATATATATATATATATATATAATGTACTAGCCTCCAACTTTAAAAGGTTCATTGATCATGAATATGGTTTCCCTGTAACTGCTGAAAAGCTCATGTAATAGAACACTTGTCGAGCTTCTCTATTAATCTATGGCGGCATCTTCTTCCTCGTTCCTCTTTTGAGAGCAGTGTGTTACACCTAGTTATCCACTTGAGATGCAAGTGTTTCTACCTTCTGATTTCATCCAAGGTAGTGGGCTCCATCTACCCATGAGTATATTCCTAACAATTTTGCCAGCACAGTGGGCTTGCAGTCTATCATTAACAATTTACAACTGTCTGGGGATTTTTAACATGCACGACTTTAATATTTTTTGTTATTATTTGAGAAGGTTAGCTATCCAGTCTCACTAACCAAGATATAAAGACATATAAAATTATTACAGGATGGACAAAAGACATAAATATAACTGCATGTCAGATTGTCATTACTTGTGAAATACCAGGCATGATCACAGGTAAGGATGGCATTCGTAATTAGTGCAATACATCAGCATCCTAACTGCTGAGAGAGACAGAACACATAAGCATGCGTCTGAATGCAGTGGCATAGACCATAGCTAACAATCAATCATGAATTAATCAGCTTTGTTTGCTCAGTGTTCCATAACTCACTTCCTGTAGAAACTCAGTGATCATTTTTGCAAAAAACTGTTTTCAGAATGAAATGATCATTATCCAGGAGCTCTTAAACAAAACAAATTGTAAAATACTAACCTTCTTCTGTGTTGAAGCTTTTCTTTCTGATCTTTTTCTGCTTTTGTTTCTTCCTATTTCCCAATTCAGCTATAGCTGTAGTCTGGTGCATAAATGTTGTATCTGTTGCATTGCTGGTGAGAAATTAAAAACTGTCTTTGAATCTATCGAATGTGCAGTAAAAGATCCTTTTAACACATGTTTAGCTGTATTGGATATATGGTGCTAGCTCCATGTATTTTTAGACCAACTGGCCTTGAACGCCAGTGGAAATGTGGTTTCTGAGGAAAATGCAAATAATACCATTAACAGACAGAAAAACCAATAAGCAAGTCCTACAGGAGGCAAAATCAAAACCACAAACTCATGAGAGAAATTAGATGTAGACAGTCACATTCTTTTGGGCATGTTATGAGAAGAAATAAACTGGAGAACTTGGTGACAACTGGCAAGACTGAGGGAATAAGAACAAGTGGAAGGCAGAGAAATAAATATCTGGATGGCTTGACCATATGGCATGGTCGGTACAAGAACACAGCTGATCCATAACTCTGGTGACCGTGTAAGATGGTGAAACATGACCACCCATGCTTACCGGCATGGCACATGATGGTGATGATGGTGATGATGATACTTGCATAACAGAAAAGCCAGAGTACAGATAGATGGACTCAAGAGCAAGAAAGTACTACTGAGCCATGGTGTTCCCCAGGGTGAAGTCCTGTCCCCCACACTTTTCCTAATCTTCATCAATGATCTTGTTGCAAAACTACCACATGGAATTAAAATAGCAATGTATGCTGATGACCTGGTCCTATGGAGAACAAAGGAACATGCATCAGTGGCCACCAGTTCACTATAAAAAGCTGTAGATGCATTAGTTGTATGGGCAAACAGATGGTGTGTCAGCATAAACACTTACAAGTGCCATACACTCTATTTCTCGGGAGTTGCCGGCCTGGCAGGGACACCTGGGCCAGTGTGGCAACTTTTGCATTTGATGTCTACGAGGGCTTCCAGGGTGGACAAGAGACAGTGGTGGTAGCTCTTGACCTGGAGAATGCGTATAACAGGGTCAGGTATGATCAGTTTATATGTTAGTTAGTTAGTCGAAAGATCATCCTCACTGCACATTGAACCATTCAGTCCATAAGTGCTCGGTTCCCCTCCTCAGCAAATTCCGCAGCGTGTAGCGGCTAACGACACCAGTTCTGTGTTGGTTTATCAGTCTTCTTTGGCTTTCTGCGTAGTGTTCTTGTTTGGCCACCTCTCTTTTAATTTGCTGTTCTCGCAGTCTGGCCATGGTTGTAGATTCACTGTCATCACTTGGTTCACGCAAGAGTCTTACTTCTCGTAGAGCATTCAGAATGTCAGCCTGGTCCATGGCGTGTCCGCCCTCCACCGTAGCCTCACCTGCGAGCTTGTCAGCCCGCTCATTTCCTTGTACTCCCGCATGCCCTGGCACGAAGATGAAACTAATCTTTGCCAGCCGAGACCGCTCCAGAGGCAGCAACCATTCTCTTCGGATCGACCCCTCCTCTATCCTCTTGATCATGTTCATTGAGTCGCTAAGGAAACATGCCCTAGTGAATGTCTGTGTCTCGAGCCATGTTATTGCTTTACTTACTGCCATGACTTCCATAGTCAGGCTACTTGTGGTTTCAGTGAAAGCACCAGAGTCCTCCTTCACAATTCTCCCTCCGGCCCGAGCTGTAAAGGCCCATGAGCTTCTCACGTCGGATGACCGACCCATCTGTGTAGATGACAGCATCACTGTCTAGCGAATTCTCGAAAATCAACGCTTGTACTTCAGCCTCCACAGCAGCCGGATTTTCTTGTCTGCATTTTCTATCTAGTTGGATGCAAACTGAAAAGGATGTGCAGAAATCTGTTGGCACTTGTACCCACTCCTCGCCAGGTTCTAAGTCCTCAAGTGAACACACCTGTTGAAGAATGTCTTCGGCTTGACCCATCCACGGCCGTCCTCTTTTTAACCTGCTGCCCTTCACCTTCATAACTTCACTATGCAGTGGATGTTGTGTGTTTGTGTTAACTCTGAGGTAGGCACGTGCTCTGCAAACTTGTATTCTCTCTTCAATGGTTGGAAAATCAAGAAGGTAGCACATCGCCCTGCATGCTGTATCTCTTGTACATCCAAGAATAATGCGCATAGCTTCATTCTGTATCCTTTCCATCCTTTCTATCTGCTTATGGCTGAGAGTCAGGATTGCCATTGCATACTCAAAAACAGACATGACCAGCCCCTCGTACAGAAGACATAGATGGCGCTATCAGTTTATACACACTGTTGGACATGGAGGTCTGCCTTTGCCTTGTCAGATGAGTTGCAGCAGTCCTCTATGAGCATGGGGTTGTGCTGTGCATAGATTCCTGGACTTCTGAGCCCTGTACTGTTACACCTGGGTTGCCACAGGAATCTGCCATGTTCCCAGTGCTCTTTAATTGCAGCTATTGAGACATCAGGTGTGGGTGAAATCTTGACATCTGCAGATGATGTGCTGGTGTACAGACAGGGCAAAGACAGGGCCAGTTTGGCTGAAGAATTACAGGTGGCAGTAAATAGGGTGGTGGAGTGGTGCAGGGACGCAGGGGCCGTTATAAATGTGACAAAATGCTGAGAGTGCACCAGAATGCATTCCTACTTGAAAGTATTCCAGAAGAGAAGAAGAATCAACAGAAGAATAAACTGTATTATCTATATTTGTAAGAAGCCGGCTGTGTTATCACAGAGTTGTAAAACTCAGTCTAATCTCTCAATGGACATGGTCTAGTTGCAACATAGAAACACTCTTCAATTTGACGCCTGGACTCTTCACCAGGGGAAACTTCTGCTTGATAAGAAACCTGGGGCTGTAAATAGGCCAGTCCAGCTTCAAGGTGTTACATGTCAAACTGATATGGCAATTATAACCGCCCACACATGACACAAGCAGTCTGTGTTAGAGTTGTAAACCACACTGGCTCTCAGACTCAATTGGGGGGGGGGGGGTGTGAAAAGGCCATGGGCACAGGCTATAGTCAGACATGAGATGGACACAGGGAGATAATTCAGTCTGCATGATAAAAGAAGTGTGAACCAGTCCAATAATGGGCTGGAGGCAATTAGCTGTAAGAGGTCAGGTGTGTCAAACTGATAATAAACCATTTAGACTGGATCAAGAAATTAGGTGTTAGGTGTCTGGTGGAGGCAATTTACATTGAGCATGTGTACCTTGTACCAGACAGGGAGGCACCAAAGAGAATAAGGGCGTTTGGCATACTTAGTATAAATAAGCGTGCGAGACCTGTCCCCTTTAGATATGTCAAAGTTTGAAACAGGTATGCAACCATCTCAATGTTCTGTAGTCAGATGTATATGCAACCATCTCAATGTTCTGTAGTCAGATGTATGATTCTTATGTTGGCTAGACTTTACTAGGAATGGTATTCCTTAGTAACTTACTTAGGGACTTTCAGTTGATATCTGACCTAGGTTATTTCATGAATATTATTGTCTCGTGTTACCTGATGGTGCACTATTCTTTCTCAGTTCAGTATACAATATATTGATAGGAAGGTGCTATTCTTCTGACAAGTGTTAGGCAGATCTTGGCTAAGTTTTGAATATACTTTTGACTGTCAGGTGTATTGTCAGATGCTTGTCATTCCTATGTAAACTAGCCTAGTCGCCTTTTGTTGTGAGCATTCGTTGTACTGAATATAGTCTATAGGCTATATTTCTTTTAATTCTTACCACAGCAGTGGTTAAGTAGTGACTAAACTGGGCAGACCAGCAATGTGGCTATACTGTGTGGTTACTTCAGTGAGACTTGTGTATGTCTCATTTTGTATTATACAATGTTGTTATAACTCATGCATTATGCTATTATGTTAAATATCATAATATGTCTATTTTGAATTGGTATACTTTATGTGTATTTGATGTAAGAGATTCATTGGTCATATGCAAACCTACCAATATGGATGGGGTTCTGCTACTGTGTGTTTATGCACAGCGCACATTGGCACAGGGTCTATTGATTGTGTTTGAAGCAGAGGTGTAATGGTACAGACATTACCCACAATTGGTATAGGGTATATGGTGCTTAACCCTTTCAGTGTGTTGTGGACGAGTGTTCACGGTAACTCACTGGGGTCTTTCACAGAGCTGATTATGGCATATAAGCCCGGAGATCAGGTACTATTAGGATATCACTACCGACCCTTTAATCTGCGAAACCAAATGTTGGATGGTACTCACTGTGAGGAACTACGCATCTGTATTAGCGATATGGACAAAGGGCAGAGCATTCCTCATAACAGGACGCTACAAGGGATGGCAGAAATGTAATAATTACAGGCATGTTAGACTGGTAAAGTCCTTCCCAGACTAGATGGTAGGACAGAAATATATGGGAGAGTGAACGCAGTATATCTGGAAGAGACACACAGTCAGACTTGTCATTGTGAGCGTGTTTATGGTGATAGATTGTATGTATTACTTAGGATTGTACTGATGTAGAGCTAGATATAACACATTCTTGACTATTTCTTCCAAGCTCTCAATAAGAGCGCCTGAGTATAGATCCCAAGAACTAGGGACGACCAGGTAGTGCCAGGACTGGCAGGCGTCAGAAGACCGGCAAGCTGATTCTACTGGAGAGTGGAGATCTGACCATAGCTGCTTAGCTGATCTGGACCACAGATCCAAACAGGATCAAGATCTCAGAGTAATGTATATGTACTTTCCATCATTTCACATGTATGAGTGTATATTGCATAGTTCACCGTCACTATCAAGAAAATCATTCATGACTAATGATAGACAAATGTTGTGTTTGTTTTTAAACTAAGTTATCTGTTATTTTTCCAATTGTGCATGCATGTTTATGTGTGTACATTGGTGGGGGGTTACTTAGACACTAGGGAAGGGAACAGTCAGGGGAGAAAACCTGCACTGGGCTAATAGTCAATTTGTAGACTTAAATCTAACTCAGCTAACCTTCTCCTTCCCACTCCTTGGCGAATATTACGAATTGTTACGAGCCACTTGTAAGCTGTACTCTTGATATTCATGGGCTTAATCTGTGGTTCAGCCATACAGATTTTGTCCCTAGTCACTTTCTGACTATTTGGGTTTGCTCATAAGTAATAATACATTCAACTAGGTGGTGGCGCACCCCCACTTCTGACAATAAACCCAGACAAGGCATCGGTTCTATGGTACTCCCTGGGTAGCCGGATCAGGCGGATGTCCCAGGTATTGTATTGAATGGATGTCCTCTTGATGGAGAGAGTGAATTGAAGTGTTTGGGTATCACCTTTGACCGGTGTTTGTCTTTTAGGGATCATGTGGAGGGTTTGGTGGTAGGGGACTTAATGCATTGAGGGCGATGGCAACGGGTGGGGTAGAGCAGAGGATGCTTTGCAGGCTCTTTTGGCGATTGATAATTTCTGTCATTGGGTGTGGTTTGGGGCTGCTGACTGCTTAGAGGGTTGGGGCGCATGCAGAATGCTGCCAAGCAGGTGACCCTGGGGTGCACGAAGGACACACCGATTGTGTGCATGGAGCGTGTCCTGGCGCTACCAACAATGATGGATAGGCATGAGGTCCTTCAGGCCAAATGGTACCCGAGAGTTGCTGCAGATAGGGATCACCCCCTGCATGAAGCCATGGATATGGTCAAGAATCATGGACTGGGATGGGGCAGGTCCTGGATGGCATGGGCAGAACCGTCTGTGCATCGGGTGTGTGGTCTGGGAGACATCAGTTGTGGAAGAGAGTGGAGTAAAGTTCCGAAGGACATGACGGACTGGCACAATGTAGTGGTGGCACTGGGTCATGAGTGCAGACAGTGGGCGACTGGCCGCGCTGGGATTGAGGTGCGGCAGCTGATCCAGAGTAACGCACATCAGGGTGACGTCGTCATCTACACCGATGGATCGGCCGTGAGAGGCGGACGTAGTGGTTGAGGTTTCGTTGCGAGGGCTGGTGGACGAGTCTTGAAGAGGGAGTGTATGTGGGGCTGTGGCCTCCGGCATTAGGATTGGGGGGGGGGCAGTGACAGAGGCATTATCTGGAGGAGACTGCTGCGACACACACTGTATTCATTACGGATTCAGGGAGTATGCTTGGTGTGGTGGAGGGGGCGGAGACTGGTGGTGTTTTGTGTGGGGTGACTATTGTCGCTTCAGGGGTCACGGATTGTGAGAATTGTGTGGATGTTTTGCCCTGGCCGTGCAGGAGAGTGGACAGGCTGGTGGGCAGTGCACCTCTTGGTGGTAGATTGCCTGTTGGGGGGAGGGGTGTCATGCTCTCGTGGGACCATGTGGACGGGGCGGGGGAGCAGATTGGGAACCCGTGTGTGTAAGGAGTGGGATTGCTGGGGATCGGTGGGGGTTCTGGAGGAGTCTCAAGGCTGAGAGGGAGGACCAGGAGAACTTTAAATCAGGCAACGGTGGAAACGATTAGTAGTATGACTCTTTGTTGGCTGTTGAACGAGGGGACGGAATGTCCTGAGTGCAGTGATGTTGGTTCTTAACTCAACTCAACACCACTCTATTTACCCTCTCTCCAAAACAAAAGGCAGGCATCATCCAGATAAATGGAATACCCCTAAGAGAAGATAAAGAGCTAACATACCTTGGAGTAACATTTGATGACAGGTTAACATGGAAAAAGCACATCAACTAAGCAGTAGCAAAAGCCAGAAGGAAAATAGCCATCCTGAGAAAAATAAGTGGAACTACATGGAGAGTCAGTGGGAAAACATTTAGCAAAGTTTATCAACAGGGCATACAACCACACCTGGAATATGGGTGACTTGCGTGGTGTTCAGCATAAGAATACTATGCTACAATAACTGGACAAGGTGCAAAATCAAGCACACTGAGTCATCACTATATATATATATATATATATATATATATATATATATATATATATATATATATATATATATATATATATATATATATATATATATATATACTAGCTGACCCGGCCCGGCTTCGCCCAGACCCTGGTGGGGAGCATCTCATTTAATTCATATAAGTAGTCATATAAGTTCTCGTTCCCGTTACCGACTATCTGTCTGTCTGTCTGTCTGTCTATCTGTCTGTCTGTCTGTCTGACCCGGCCCGTCTTCGCCCAGATCCTGATGGGGAGAATCTCATTTAATTCATATAAGTAGTCATATAAGTTCCCGTTCCGACTATCTATCTGTCTGTCTGTCTGACCCGGCCCGGCATCGCCCAACTCCTGGTGGGGAGAATCTCATTTAATTCATATAAGTAGTCATATAAGTTCCCGTTCCCGACTGTCTGTCTGTCTGTCTGTCTGTCTGTCTGTCTGTCTGTCTATCTATCTGTCTGTCTGTCTGACCCGGCCCAGCCCATGGTGGAGAGCATCTCATTTAAATTATATAAGTAGTCATATAAGATCCCGTTCCCGACTATCTGTCTGACTGTCTGTCTGTCTTGGGTAAATGGAGGAGGGAGGAGGAAGAGGGAGGTGGAGGAGGGAAGAGGAGGGAGGAGGAGGGAGGAGACAGGAGGAGTAGGGAGGAATAGGAGGGAGGAGGAGGGATTAGGAGGAGGAGGGAGGAGTAGTGTGGAGGAGGAGGCGAGGAGGAGGGAGGAGGAAGAGGGAGGAGGAGGGAGAAGGAGGGAGGAGGAGAACGCAGGAGGAGAAGGGAGCAGGAGGAGGAGAGGGAGGAGGAGGGAGGAGGAGGGAGGAGGAGGAGAGAGTAGGAGGATGGAGGAGGCGGAGGGAGAAGGAAGAGGGAGGAGGAAGAGGGAGAATGAGGAGGGAGAAGGAGGAGAAGAAGGGGGAGGAGGGGAGGAGGAGGAGGGAGGAGGAGGAATGTGAAGGGAGAAGGAGGGAGGAGGGAGGAGGTAGAGGGAGGAGGTAGAGGGAGGAGGAGGAGGGAGGCGGAGAGAGGAGGAAGAGGGAGGAAGAGGGAGGAGGAGGAATGTGAAGGGAGGAGGAGGGAGGAGGAATGTGAAGGGAGGAGGAGGGAGGAGAGGAGGTAGAGGGAGGAGGAGGGAGGAGGCGGAGAGGGAGGAGGGGGAGGAGAGAGGAGGACGGAGGAGGAGTGATGAGGAGGAGGAGGGAGGAGGAGAGAGGAGGAGGAGGGAGGAGGAGAGAGGAGGAGGAGGGAGGAGGAGGAGGGAGGAGGAAGAGGGAGGAGGAGGAATGTGAAGGGAGGAGGAGGGAGGAGGTAGAGGGAGGAGGAGGGAGGAGGAGGAGTGAGGAGGAGGAGAGGGAGGAGGAGGAAGGAGGAGGGGGAGGAGGGAGGAGGAGGAGGAGGGAGGAAGAAGGAGGAGGAGGGAGGAGGAGGGATGAGGAGGAGGAGGAGAAGGAGGAGTGGGAGGAGGAGGAATGTGAAGGGAGGAGGAGGGTAGAGGGAGGAGGAGGAGGTGGAGGAGAAGGGAGGAGGAGGATGAGGAGGAGGAAGAGGGAGGAGGAGGGAGGAGGTAGAGAGAGGAGGAGGAGGAGGAGAGGGGGGGAGGGGGAGGAGGGGGAGGAGGGAGGAGGAGGGAGGAAGAAGGAGGAGGAGGGAGAAGGAGGGATGAGGAGGAGGAGGGAGGAGGAGGAAGAGGGAGGAGGAGGAATGTGAAGGGAGGAGGAGGGATTGGGAGGAGGGGAAGAGGAAGAGGGTAGGAGGAAGAGTGGAGAGGAGGAGG